>CM068586.1:42058869-42720952 GCA_035048485.1 Pteria penguin | reverse complement strand
GACTGCTCGACCAGACGCGCGTGCGCTCCTTGCGTTAACGCGGGAGGGAATTCGCGTTAACGCTCGGTCCAGTCGCACGTTCACATGTCTACATGTAATTCTCTATGCAATACGGATGGAGAAAAGTAAATGGATCTAATTAAATTACCGCGAATGTCGCCATAAAAACGAGTATTAAATGTAATGTTAAAATGAAACCCTACATTAAGGATTTTATATGTAATATAACAAAGGAAATTATCGCGTAGACATGCAATAAGGTATTAATGAAAAAATATTCATCAGTTTATACTAGCATTATTAGATTCTAATTTCATTTATTCACTTATTTCTAATGAGTTTATTTATGTTTATATTTCTTATTTGGTTATTCATTTATAACTAATTTATTTATGTATTTACATGTATTTCTTATTTAGGTATTCATTATTATTTTTAATTAAGCTATTTTCTATAATATATGAAAATAATAATTATCATCATCATTATTATTATTTTTTTTTTTTATTATTATTATTATTATTATTATTACTATTATTATTATTATTATTATTATTATTATTAGTAGTAGTAGTAGTAGTAGTAGTAGTAGTAGTAGTAGTAGTAGTAGTAGTAGTAGTAGTAGTAGTAGTAGTAGTATCCTAAAAGAAGAATAAATTTCATTCAAGTCAATGTTCGGAAATTGCTTTCAATATTTTTAAAATGCATTCCTTAACTTGGAAGGGTTTTACTTAATTCTAAATAATTTACTTACACATTAATGTTTTTTATATTTGAATACACAATGCATATATCGATTCTCCTTCAAAACCTTCTATATGAACATGTTAATACAAGTTTTAAGTTGGAAGCAAGCGAACGTGGCTGTCAAACACGTTCACGCGGCGGTCAAGCGCGTTCACGCGGTCTCGAAATTAAGTTCACGTGGAAATCTGCGTTTACACAAACGCGTGTGCTCAGCAGTCCTGAGCGCACGAGGAAAGCAAACTTCACGTTAACGCGACGTTAACATAATGTTATGTTAGGACTGCACCTCACTGTATCACCGCCCTATGTCGGTAACGCATCTGCAGTACATGTACTTATCATTCTTATTTATGCATGCCATTTGTATATCATACAGCATAGTCATGTCTTTTTTACGCCTTTTAAAACAATTACTAGATTATATATACTGGTAATTACATGCAGATTTTACTCGGTGGCTAAAACTAAAGTGCCGACGAAGAAAAAAATTAACTGGTATACTGACTAAATATTCAACTAACCCAGATAATGATTTGAACTCGAGATACAACTTAAGAACACTGTTTCGCTGTCACTCATCTACCGAACCCCTTATATCAGTTAACGTTATATATTTCTTTAAATCCCTATGGCGAGAATCAATCGATCTTATGTAATTTTGTTTCACCAATTCAGGTGAAATTTGATTGAATGTGTAATATGTAAATCTATATTTGATGTAGTCGGCATTGTGTTCAGGTAGTCATAGGAATGTTGTGTATGAACTATTTACTTCTATTCATACATACAAGGTCCGAAATTTTTATGGTATCCATTACTTTATGAAGGAAAATTCCCCAGCTTTTCTAAGATCACTCTAAAACTAAGGAGTATCTCCCTCATGCATAGCTCTGTCCTTAGATAGATTCTTTGGTTCACTTTTCGGTCATTTTGGCTTCAACACTGTTCTTCATATTTTTATACATTTTGAGAATTCCAATAATTCGGCCTCGAGCATCACTGAAGAGACATAATTTGTCGAAATGCGCATATGGTGCACAAAATTAAAAGGTATATATGTTCTATATTTATATTAACTCAGTAGGAAAACAAAGGCCGCAATTCCATTTCTATTTAGACTGTTGTCACACTTATCAATTATAATTTCATACAAAGTGTGTGATATTAAGGTCCATCCAAACAAGTACCGTAACATAATGTAATTTATTATGTTGTATAACTTCAAATTAGCATTTAAATGGTATTTAACCCCCCATCCCTTTCCTTTATTTGTTGCTGTGATATTATTTAACCTACTAAGATTGTAATGATTGAGACCCTATCGCTTCTAGGAGTTTTATTTATCAAATTTTAAATACGTCTTCAGTTGAGTACAATTTTAACAGCAACTATAAAGATAAGACCAATACGCTAATACTCGGTTCTCAATAAATATTCATAAAACGCGCCTCTAAAACGAAAACGAGGCTATAGGTGGTTCCAGAACAAGATGGCGACCGCCAAACATTGTTGTGTACCTCATTGTAATGGCAATGGAAAACGCCAACTACACCTAGGCCTAACGTTTCATAAATTTCCGTCAAATTTGGATTTAAGGAGAGCATGGATCCATGCCATAAGGAGGGACCCGGGTCCATATTTTAAGGTTGTATACAATTAATTTATTGATTCTTTGCGTTTGCGATCTCAGTTTTTGCACGTCATGTAACATGACGACATGTGATGCACGGACATAAAGTTTAGAGTACTACAACTCAGACCTTCATTTAGTCTATTATTATTAATAATTATTATCTGCATATAATCAAGAATGCAAGGATCGTACTCGTAGATATCTTAAATTTAATGATTTCGTGACTGTTAATACCTACAAGAAGGGGGAGGGGAGGGGCACTGGGCCTGGGGAAAGGGGACTGGCACAACATGCAACATAGACTGGTATTCAATTCAATTGTTTATTGACATCATCCAACATGTGTGTTAGCTATTTTTAACATTATAGTTGCATGTTACAGGATTTGTTTGTCTTACATTGCTTTTAGTTTTATAACTATTGCCCAAAAGTGAAGTGCCTCTGAATATGATATTGAATTTGCCAGTGTTGGTCATGTTGGTTGTACTTTACTTTCATCAAGCTAAAGGTCAACTTAAGGTTTCAAACATACGATGTTGATAAAGATTGATTCTTGTATTTTCTCACTCCATTGATATTAAAGTTCTAATTAATAAGTCAACAGATTGGAAGAGGCAAACTGTTTAGGCCAAATAAAAAATATGTTCGTTTCTGGTCACCTCATGATTTGAAATAGGGGCAGTAGGTCGATTTTTTTTATTATTATTTAAATTTTTAAAGAATGTTTATGCTTTCAAATGTATCTGCAGGATAAGCTTAGACTACATGTAAGGTAACAGCTGATACTCTGGTGTTTTGGCTTTTTTTTTTAATTTTTCAAGCATATTTTTTATTTTGGCCATAATGTCTTACATAGTTCATATATACTTGAAGACTTGATGTATCTTATTCAACAGCAGTGGCAGATCCAGGGGTTAAGATGGGAGGGGGGTCTGAAGGTGGGAAAAATATATTAAATTTATGTGAAATTTGCTCAACTTCTTGAAAATGTTTGATTTAAAAATTTAACCAGTCGCCTATGATAAAAATATCCCCAAATGAGCTTCTGGATCTGCCACTTAAAACTTCCTCCCAAATTATTTGAATGTCCATATTTAATATATTAATAATTACAAAACATTGATAATTATGATAAATTCATTTATATCAATAAGACATGTAACCCTATTATTAATACTTATACAATATACATGTACAACAGCAATGCATATACAAAAAAATAAATTCCTTAGACAATTTGGGCCATAAAGATATGTGTATTTACTGTCAGATGCTTAAAAAATTGGGGTCTGTCGTCGAAATTTTTTTTGAAAATTTGTTTTTGAATAGTCATCATATTGATGTATGTAACACTTCATGTTGATATTGTAGATAAGTGAGCATACAGTTGCGTGTTCTCAACATTTCAAAAGTTCTGATTTTAAATGGACACCGGTTAGAAAAACTTTAAAATCAGACAGTGTCCCCTCAATATTTAACTGGACCAATGAAGCCATTGCAAGGAGGGATATAATTAAACATCCGTTACCCGAGAAAAAAGCAAGGTGGACATTGGCTGATGTCACTTGCCATGGTGACGACGTAGAAGATATAGCCTGTGAAGAATCTGATACCTCACAGTGGTAATTGACACTAGTCACTTTGTTATGCAAGAAGTTATAACATGAAAAAATACTCATTTTATTTTTTAAGTTTCTTTTCTTTTCTTTTCAGGGAATTGTTTTCCTGGTTTAGAATTAGATTAATGAATATGAATCATTCTCAAAATGGTTATGCAATTGACAAATTGGTAAAATGATCATCATTTTGTCATTGTTAATAGCTATCTCGGATGATTTAACTCACAACATGATCATCTACTGCTGGACAGTCGGATGCTGGATCATCTTGATCGTATGTGAGTATATCCATATGCGGATAGGGACAGCATTTATTTCATCAGTCTGTACGTCCGTCATTCAGTTATGCTTATACATAATGCAATAGATTAAACACCACATGATAAAGAATTCATATGACATCCACACCCAATAATGAAAACCTTTCAAATGACACCAAATTTATTGACTTTGTGACCTTGACCTTTATATCGTTTGACACATTGTTTGAGACTTCATCTTTATCATGTATACTGAGCTGATGAAATCTTTCAAAGAATACCAAGGTTAATGACCTTATGACCTTGACCTACATTTCATGTCAGAATGTGCCTAGTTGGACTTTGTAAGTACCGGGGGCAATCATGTTTCACAAACACATTTTGTTTAATTTGTTGTAATAATATCTTTTTATCATTAATCCTATTTTTTACCAGCAACACAGAAGAAATACAGAGAAAGAATGCCCAGATAGATGAACTTGAAGACCTACTCAGGATGAGGGAGGAAGAAATTCAAAGATTGAAGAATAAGGTGGAAATAGAGAGATTTGGAATTCAAAGGTTTTCTAGTGATAATTCCATGATTCTCTTTTACACTGGGTTTGTTTCCTTAGCTATGCTTACTGCAGTGTTTGACTATGTTAAACCAGCAGCAAATTCCTTGCAAAGCTATTATTATAAAGCTTACGACTCAATGAGCAAACCATTGTTGGAAGGCAACGAAACATGCTATTGATCGATGAGTTCTTCATGTTTTTATGCAGATTGAAATGTGGTTTGATGGAGCAAGATCTTGCTGTTAGATTTAATTGTCATCTGTCAACTATTAGTAGAAAAATAATTACTTGGGCAAATTTGTTATATTTTGCATTAGGAAGCATTAAGATTTGGCCAAGTAGACAACAAATAGATGAAAAAATGCCAAACTGTTTCAAGTTCATATATCCAAACATCCGGGTTATAATTGATTGTACTGAAATCAAAACAGAGAGACCTTCCTCTTTGGCATTAGGTTCTAAGTGTTACTCTAATTATAAGAGTTCTTATACCTGGAAAGGTTTAGTTGGTATAGCCCCTCATGGTGCTCTGAGCTTTGTATCGAACCTTTACACAGGTTCGATGCCTGATGTCGAAATAACAAAGCTCAGTGGTTTGATAGACCTTCTAGAGAGAGGAGATTCCATCATGGCTGACAAAGGCTTTGTGTTGCATAAGGTTTTAGAAGGTACTGGAGTTTTTGTCAACACTCCACCATTTCTCATGGGTCAGGGTCAGTTTTCAAAGCAAGAGGTAGAACAGACACAAATAATTGCGAAACTGAGGATCCACATTGAGAGGCACATACGTCGGGTTAAGGAGTCATTTATTTGATAATGTTATACCTTTATCTATGGTAGGTACGATAAACCAGTTGTGGACTGTGGCAAATCTACTGACCCTGTTTAAAGGGCCCCTTGTTAAAGATTGGTTTAAATAGATTTTTCAGGTTAAGACATATTCTAACTTGACTTCCTTTGATAATAACATTGATGAAAAATAGTGGTGTAGAAGAATATATATATATATATATATATATATATATATATATATATATATATATATATATATATATATATATATATATATATATATATATATATATATATATATATATATATATATATATTCTTCTACACCACTATTTTTCATCAATGTTATTATCAAAGGAAGTCAATATATAGTATATATATATATATAATTACCACTAATTTTTCATATCTTAATTGACATAAGATCTGAACATTAATAATTAAAGAAATAAATGTTTATCATATACTTTATAAGAAGCATATTACTTATTACCTATTTTATTTGTAAAAGTGGAGAGTTAGAATATGCCTATGTTAGTTAAATGTTATCTTTCTGATATTTGTGCAAAAAATTTAAGTGATTTTGTTATACTGACATATAGTTTCTATGTCTGTATGGGCTATCTTAACTGTTAATAAAGCATGTAATACATGTGACAGACAGCATTTTATCAATTCAAATAATGATAGAAAAAGAAATCATCAAGCTTATCTTTCATATTTTGCCAAACATCCATATTAAATCTAACAAGTTCTAAGTGGTTCTCATCTGGTGTCCACACAAAGAAATGACACCATTCCATCCCTGTCACTGCCATCTGCATCATTATCTGGTAGAAATAGTTGTGTGTTTCTTTTAATTTGAAACCATTCTGATCCTTAGTGAGGTACTGGCATTCTGATAAGATATTAACAGGGCATTTGATTTCCAACAGGCCATGCTTTGGAACCAACGAGGGGCAAAACACTTTCCGATCTGGAGATGCAGCCAACCATGGAGACCAAGGGCTTACCACCAAACCACATGGATATATGTTAATTTCGCTATTCATCCTCTGAAATGAAGACAAGGTTAAAATGAATTGTTATCAATTTAAACTTCAAAGCAAACTAATACCTGTAATGATAATATAAAGATATAGGATATTATATAGGATATTAATTAATCACAGAAACATAATAACAACAGAATCAAAACAATGTCTTAGTGATATAGCAGAAAAGATCTGTAAATTCAATCATGTGGGAATGTTTCAGCAATTCAAAATTAGTATTTGCTTACTTCAACATAGGCATTTGCTGCAATAGGTTCACAAGCAATTCCACGACGCATGTTAGATGTCATCACTTTCCTTGTAGACCGAAGTCTATTAATTAGTGGTTCATATTCTGGAAAATAATTAATTTCTCATGAAAATACATATATATCATACATTTACTTCAAACCTAAAACAATAATTAAGAGAAGCAATTTATTAGTGCATCTTTACAGTGTGTTGTTGAGTACTTGATCTAAAAATTTCATCGTGGTGACACTAGCCAAAGACTAGTCAATTTCATACAATATCAAGGTGTACATTTGAGTTATCTCCCCTTGTATTAGTTTTAGGGCCTTGTTTTGCCAGTATTTGCATTGATTGCTTTGTTTAACGTCAAATCACGATTATTGTACTTATTTGGTGGCGCCATCGGCTTGATGCCAGACATACAGTGTTCATGTACATTGTACAATTAATAGTAAATCAGTTTAGTCTTAGAGTTTTAATTAAGTAATGACTTATTTTACCTTTTCTTCTTTTTATTATTTCCCCTGCCACTGATGCTGTTATTCTATCCCTCCTTATTCTATGCCATTTTGGATCATTGGATTGGAGACGTGTGCTTTCCTCAATTTCATGGGATTCCCTCTCTGTGACTTCAATTGAATTAAACTGTATCATTTTGTTGTGTTCTAAGACTACTTGTAATTTATTTATCATATAATTTTGCATAGAAATATTTGGAAAATTGCTGGCATCTAAAATATTGATAACATAGTCACTTCGCAGTTGCTGTTGAATGGCAAGTGTAGAGCCTTTAGGGAATCTGCCAAATTTTGTTTCAACATCCTCCTTTTGAGTTGTAATGCACAGATTCGACAGGAATAAGCAAGCTTTGTCGATATTGGATACATCCTCAAACAATTTTTCCACATCCAACTTCTCCAAACCTGATGGAATTGGGTTGTAAAGAGTTGATAGTAATCCTCTGGTCTGTCTCTGTGGACATTTGGAGTCATATCCTTGTAGCTTGATGTCATTTGCTACAGATCCAGCAATCTTCTCCCCTCTTGGAATGTGCCATGTTTGTGGAAGAGATGTTTTTGCCACATCACATGGGATAGCTGACATTCCTGCTGTCTTCATATGTGCTACGGTATATAACAGTCCAGCAATATGCCCACAACATCCACTACAGCCTATAGCACAAGAGCATTTACTGGCATTTCTATCAAATGATGGACCACTGTGGATGACAATCTGTAACAACATTTAAAAATATTAAACTTTTAGCAGGCAAGATGATAAATGTATAAAAATTCAGACTTCTTCTTCTTCCAATATGAAGTGTACTCAAGTTGAGCGTTATACTTCAAAGAATTTTTGCATTGAAAATTGAGATACATGTATCAAAGCCAATTCCACGCCCCATCACTATCTCATTTGCTATAGATTTGTCATGCTTTCCATTCACCTGGTGTACTTTAAAAGACACAGAACAGCTCAAAAATGAGTGTTTTACATGTATGTCAAATCCAAGACTCGCAACTTACCTCAATATCATGTGGAGCTTCATTTTTCCTCTGTGAACGATAAGACTTGGCACGTATCATGCAACCCTTATCTATCTGATGCACTGAAAATACAATATAAGAAACATAATATACTTATATGCATTCAAATGTAGTCTTATATGTAGATCAAGCACAAATATATGCTGCAGACAGAACAATGCACTTAAAATTAATAATTTCACCTATCTGTACATTTGTATCCGTTTATGATTCGAACCATGCACATATCCTAAAAACAACCGAGATGACAGAGTTTGAACACAATATATACATAAATATATTTAAATTTTAGCAATTTGTTTTTTGTTTTTGCTCGGATACTAGTTCATCTCGTTTAAATCACAGGGTCTGTTATTTGAATTAAAAAAAAAATGAAAAAAAAAATTGTTGAGAAAAAAAAAATCACGGGATTTGAACCTGTACACAGCACAAACACGCTAGTTTAAAATCCGATGCTCAACTGACTGAGCCACGGTATCTTGGCATTGGACTGATTGAAATTTTTATTAATTACCTGGATTCAATAATACTAATCTATTTTAAACCCACAGCAGACTACAAGGTGCAGGATCTCTGTCACGAGTATTCGTAAAATGTAAAATGAGCTACATAATCGTTATCCGTATATGCTCTGCCATTTTGCATGCAACTAAAAATCCCCTTCCTAATTTTATTATTCCTTTACTGTAGTGCCAGTGGCGTAGGCCTACTCAGTACCGAGACTAGCGAAACTGAAAGTCATTTTAATTAAGAAAAATTACGCTTACCTCTAACGTCGAAGATATACTTCTCGCTAAAATATTTATATCCTTTGCCCATCTCTTTTGTTCCAAGGCTTTTAGAGCAAGATTGTACGGCATTTTCCACAAAACTGAATGGATATACCTTTGGGAACAATCTGCAGGTCTCGAGAGGAATTGGTCGCCAATGACGCTTTCTGTACTTCCGCCATGTTTGTAAACATGCAAGCGATAACCCGATAGCCTCGTTTTCGTTACAACATGAATATTCATGAGGAGCTCATTAAGAAAGCAGTATTAACCCCATCAGTTGACTTCATGCCAAGTGGCCGTTCTAAAGCGATACCGTGATTACAATGTTATTATTATTATTATTAGTAGTAGTAGTAGTAGCAGTAGTAGTAGTAGTAGTAGTAGTAGTAGTAGTAGTAGTAGCACTAGTTTTTTCTTGGGGTCAGGTACATTCTGTCATGTTATTGGGTGCAATCGTTTAAGTGCTGTCATAGCCACTATTTCACTGGCGGATGTGACCGATCACGAGGAACTGCTTACCTCCCCTATTTAACCTGATTCCGTCTTTTGTTCCTCCAGGTAACCGCTGTTGCGTATATTTTCTGTTTTCTGTGGCAATGTTATGCTTCTATTTAACTTTTTTTGTATTAAATGAAATAATTGTGGTGTGACGTAAAACAAGATTCAACTAGTCATCATTGTATGAATATATTTATTAAGACTGATTGGCTAGAAGCTTTTTTTTACAACTTTCTTGTAAGAAATACAAAGCCAATTTGTATGTTTATTTATAATTAAGTCATTGTTAAGTTTAAACAATATCTCAGTAGATGTAAAGGAATACTTTGATTGAGAAAGGAATAAGAAGCCAAATGGTTCTGACATGAGACGTTCAGTTAAAATTACACAATAAGTAAACTGGTGAAGCGAAAAAAAAATCCCATGAACTTTAATGTATATAGTAATGTGAAATGCAGAATCTCTTACCATGATGATGTTGTGCTATAATTATCCATGGTGGAGTAATACAATGTATCTATTCTGCATCTCATAACTCAAAATGGACGAGACACACTGAGAATGTTTATCTCCTGCAAAATGCAAACACATTTCACCGGTGCTTTTATGATAAACACCTTGAGAGCAATATCAGGAGAAGATAAACCAAGTCGCTTCCTGGAGTTTTTTATTGCCTTGAATGTGATCTTTAATCTTTCAATTCGAAGTGCTTACAAAATTTTAGGTTGGTAATGTAATGCAATCCGTATTTTAAAACTCACTGACGTTTTGTGAGTATCAGTTATTTTAAGTTTATTAATAAATGATGCAAAACTGTGTGTAAAAACTTAAGGTGTAAAAACCCTCATAAAAGTAGTTGTTGATACCTTTACATATAAAACCTTTTCATTCAACTAACGCACTTTAAAACATTTCAGTAAAATCTAGTGGAAAAAATTCATTAATACATATATCTGAAATTGTTGCATAGAAAACAGCTGAAAACCTTGAAGTTGGCTATATATATATATGTTATAGCATAAAATAATTCTAATTATTGATATTATTAATCATCAGAATTTATCTAGTTGTCTGTGCGCTCGTTCTAATACTATAATTATATGTTAAAATGGATGGTAAAAGTTTGTAAATGCGTTTAAAGCTAAGCGTTACCTCCCTTATGCATAGTTTATACTTTAACTGTGTTTTTACTCTTCCTTTAGCGCCAATTTGTTTATAAATTTAAACTACGAATCATATGATAGATTTGGCATTAAAATTCACAGAAGTGTCATCAGTTGTCCAAATGCGATTTCGGTGCAATAACTCATTGATGGTACTTGTGAATGTGTTCTTATAGATTTACATATCTAAAAGAATGACAGGAAATAGGAAAATGGGGGAAATTATCACTTGAACAACCTTACTTCGAAGAAAACAAAACATTATTAATTATTATTGTCAAATCACACAACATATCTTTTTTTAGGATAACGTATCGGTCTTGAGTATCACTGAAGAAACCTTAATTGTCAAAAATGCAGTTATGTTTCATTAACTTAATACTAGTACACATATAGTTTTGATACTACAAAAACAACGGTTTTTATACAAACCCACTACCGAATTTGATGGAAATTGATTAAAACCCATTTTAAAAGGGAAGGACATCAACCTTAGCTGTAGGGCGGAAGTCACCAAACAAACGTACAAAATATGCACTTTTATTTAATTTGGCATTTCCAGGGATGTAATCAAATTGTATAGAATCTATAGATTTTTATATGTCGAGTTTAAGAAAATAATTATATGTCAGATAAATTATCAAAACTAAGACTATTTTTTGTTAAATTTTATACATACATCTACGTTTAAATAATAACGAACGATCAGTCAGATGCAGGTGATTACTTTTCTATAATATCCAATCCCATGTAAGAGTTGGATTGTTTTATTATTATATTCATTTCAAAATAATATTCGTGTACATATTTTATGGTCTCTCAACTTGTGTTCAGGTGTCAAGTGTCTTGTTGATCCTTGTCCTGTACTTGAAAAATTATCTAAAGATTTTAAGGTGTGTATTCTATGAAGATTGAGAAGATGGGATCGTTACACATTTTTTAACATTGTCAGTTTCACAAAGGAAAAAACGTTGAAGTGCGTATAACTAGACATTTTACTAATTTCTCTTGTTACATAACCTGTATATCCTCTCTCTATGCATCCGTCCGTTATTTAAAAGGGTATAGTAGTCATATGCTAAAAAAAGATAAGAAGTTTCTAACTTTAGTGAAGATAAACATGTACAGTGTTTTGAGAAATCATGTTTGGTCATGAGCTGAACTCGATTTAAATTGTCTACATCATTTATATCAGGAAAATCCTCAGATCATCACAATCTTTCTTGTAACTTTTGTAAAATTCTGAAGGTGATACAGTTGAGAAAAGGCATCATAAAGAAAAACCGAAATGTTTTAGTAATCTAGAATTGATGAAGTTAATTATCCGTATTGATATGCATTGTCACGTGTTCAAAGAATAAAGTTAATTTGTTGTGTTCAGCTTTTAATGCAAGAATTAAGTGAAATGAAGAACGACCTTGACCTGAACTGCATTAGGAATTTCCTCACAGTAGATGTGAAACATTTGAATCGTTCTTAATCAACACAAACAATCAGGTCCTTGCAAATGCGCATAAACTTGCTAACAAAACAACTGTATCTCCAAAATCATCTTGCATTTAAGCACTTTGTAATATGCGAATGGAATATGATTCTTTACTAGTAAGCTACATGTATATTCTATGAATAATAAAGTGTTAGTTACGAAGCATGATGTTGGTGTGTCGGGGTTTTTTTCTATAGTTTATTCCTCATGTATAATGACATGCTGCATTTTATTACAGATTCTGACTCATCGACTGTGTTATCGTGTGCATAGTAAAAACGGCCAATTCTATTCGCACGACGGTCGTGTACGTAAACTGGTATTCTATATACACGACGGTCGTGTAAATAGCTGAGGTAATATGCAATGGCTATTTACACGACGGTCGGGTACTTAAATCGATATGGCTATATACACGACGGTCGTGTACCACCTGAAGTCATGTGTTGTGTCATGGTGTATCTTACAGACTCCCTATCAAGGCCCGGCCTTGTGCCCAAACGGATGCTTGGGAAGTCTGATACAGAAACTTTGTGTCCTATATATATGGCAAAATTGTAACATAAACTTAACGTATCAAATGTAAAGCCGGCAAACAAAATAATTGTTTATTTATTTACAAGAAGTTACACCCGTGTACATAGGAGGATCTAGAAATTTTTGAAAAGGTGAGGGGGTTGCAGTCTCCCATGACAAATGTTTTGCACTATGAGTCTGGAAGGGGGGGGGGGTTGTAGTACTAATAATATGGTAGAAAATGACCTTTTTAAATAAAAGTTTCCGACCAACAGGGGGGAGTTACAACCCCCCCTTCCCCCTCTAAATCCGCCAATGGTGTACCAAAAATGATTTGCTAAATAAGAGATATTGGAAATTGGGGGAGAGTGCTATACAACCTCCTTGTCCTGTTTCTGGGTGTTAATTGTGTGAAATATTTTCATCTTATTTTTTTTTTTATTACTTTATTAAAGTATTTATACTGAGCAGTATTTTTATAAAGAAAATTTCTATTCAAACTGATAAAATATCTAACGGAAGATATTTGGTTGTGTAAACAACAATCAGATGAAATAATTGATCACAGAAAGTGTTAACAAAATGTCTTCTTTCCGCATTCTCGAAGTCGGCGTGACATCACACTAAGATTTAAATGAAGATAATCCCCGAAACAGTTCGGGGATGACCTGGGGGATAAACTCGGTGTTTATCATAGACCGTAATGCAACTTTACTGAATTATATTTTGAGCACAAGAGCTAAATGAGTCATAAAACTTTGAAAATTCATTGAGGAATCTCATGACGATTGACTCTCTTTCCCTCTTCGCAACACAACACATATGATGCAAATTAAGTGATGTGACCAGTCCGACTTCAAGACGGGCATCCTCGGCCTTTTACTCTCTAAATTGTAAGTTTGCGAGAAAAGGGGCGCCTCACAGGTACGAGCTGTATACCCGTCGTCTACTTAGACAATATACATAAGTAACAGAACGATCGTGTAAATAGCCATATCTCTTTAGGAACACGACCGTCGTGTAAATAGCCACTACCAGTAAAAACAGCATACTGAACTGAAAATACATCGCACTATTGTAATGTAGAAAAAGATGAACCATGCCAATTATCATGATACATATTACTTTATATATTATCTCTATAAATTCATTTTCTTTAATTGTAGTTTAGTTAGAAGATAAAATCACAAAAGAAAGCCTAGAAACATAATTTATTCATAAATTTTGATAAACATGCGATATATAAATCACGGCGAATGTGACTGAGCGGCAGTGGATGCTTACTCCTCCATGACATCTGATCCCACCTGTGTATTGTCTGATGGTCCGTAATTCCCTTTACTTACTATTGTTATATTTTTGTATCGATTTTCCCACGGATCATTACGCGGCATCTTATTTGTTGTACTGATTACAATTTACAATGATAATACGCCCCATGAAATGTTAAATGTAATTATATAAATTGATATCGGAGAGGCAATCCTGGTGAGAAATTAAAACCCATATGATCATACACACTAAATGATGCATGTAATGATGATGATGTTTTCATAAAAATTTGAAATTTCACTGAATAAGCACATGAAAGGAAAGATACGTTGAGTTAAGCTATCTGAAAATTCAGATTTTGTATAAATAAAAACTGAGACTTATCCTACTCTTCACTATATATGTGAATAATTACACTGTACATGTAATATTCAAATCTAAATTTGATATTTCACTTCCGAATTTACAACTTCGCCTGATCGGATAGCCACTTCAATCATAAATTCTAGAAATAAACAAATACAAGCATTTCTTATGATATATCACCTTCCCACATAGTAAAGAATAAGTAGTAGATATCCAGAATGAGTAAGAGCTTCATGTAAAGCTAGCCATGTGTTCCATGAATGCTTGAAACAAAAATATTAAAACACTATCGATGGTATATGTGTTCTTAAGTTAGAAAGGTAGGCCCGTTAACAGGATTCTTATATATATATATATATATATATATATATATATATATATATATATATATATATATATATATATATATATATATATATATATATATATATATATATATATATATATATATATCTGCAAATCCAAGGTGACTTACGTCATACAACTAGTTCAGATTTCTACATTCCCTTCTACAAACACCGACGATAAAAAGTATACTCAGCAATTTCAGTGATTTATTTGATTAACATATTACACATAAATAAAATTTGACGACTTATACGCTATAATAATATAAAATTCCCTCGGTATGAAAATAGGATGGTTAAAAAATTAAATGAAATCGTGGAAAATGCATTCATAAATCCGCATAAAGAAACATTATTTCTAGGCATTAAATAGTGTTTAGACAAATGGGTACAAATTGTTTATGACATCAAAACAGTAGAATTCGAGAAATAAGTCGGCCACCCTTTCGATTATAATATGACATGACTATAATTATTTAAGATTTTTATTATTATTTACTAAATATCAGTGAAACATAAATCTAAATATATCAGATACATGTATATATGAATAAGGTATATACCTTTGACCAAAAAAAAATTTAAAATACCACATATTTTTCAGTGGTTCACTGCCTGCAAGATTACAATTATTGTAATCAACAATGTGTGGCTCAATTAACTGATATACAGGATGTAATAGTACGGTAAATGATATTAATAATGTAATTATATAAATTGATATAGGAGAGGCAATCTTGGACAGAAATTAAACAACGATTACGATATGAATAATGCATTCAGATGAAGATGATTATTTGTTCAGGCAAAGATACGGTCGAATTCAGATATATACTTCAATCTGACTATATGTGTCAAAGACAATTGAGAGCAGTAAGCATTTTGCTGAGGGCTATATCATAAAATTCAGACATTGTATAATGAAAGATGGAGATAAATTCAATGCGTACATGGGTCTATGTCAAAATTGAATGACCATGTGCATTTAACATAAAAACCCCAACTTCTGATATATCAATTTCAAACTTACAATTTTTATGTACATGTCCTTGGTGATTTTTGCCATATGTTTGGTCAGATGTCTTCTGTTTTCTCTCTTACAGTGTCCTCTGTTCGGCTTGTCACACCAACCATGATTGCTAGAAATAAACACTGCACATCTATAAGATTGGGCGCACTTAAAATGTATAGTTAGTGTCACAGTTTTTAACCACTGTTGCAGATGTTTACTGATACATAGGTTAAATGGTCAAATTCACTATTGACAGAATGGTATAACTGTAAGTAATGCATGATTTACCTTCATATAAATATCAACAGTTTATTATATAAATTGTAGTTTTAATGGTATTGTTTTTCGTGTATTATTTTTCTTTGCCACTGAGTAGAATATGTCACTTAATAATCTTTTTTTTTTTGTCGAATTTCTCAAAAAGGATTTCAGATGTATACGAGGTGGGAAAAATAAAATAAAAACTAATTACCACAAACTGTGCTTTGTGTATCACTGGTCGTTATAAGAATCCTTCTCATCTAAAATATTTGGAAATGGAGATGTACAGCAGCTTATCTTATTAAAAGAAATTTCTAAATGTTATATGACCATCGTATAAGTTTATACTAGTAAGTTAGTGTCATTATCAATTTCTACCATTCATTGCAGGTCTTGCTTTTCGAACAGGAGACGTTTACTCGTCTGGTGCACCTGGTTTCACTTCGAAATGTCAAGGTCCATAACATCAGTGACCGTTAGAAAAGTGATATCAAGCAGTAACCATGAAAGAAAATCCGTTATATAAGATGAAATAGAGATATTGGCTATCAAAGACCCCTGGAAGAGCTAGATGTGTAATCAGGTACCATGGAGGAGTAAGACTCCTCTGGCGACAGGCCAAGTCCACCGTGATGTTATTAGTCAAGTTATTACACCTACAATAATTAATAATAATTTAAATAATTACATTAAGAGGTCACATTATAAATGAAGTCGCAATCGGTAAACAGTCATGATAATTATAAATGGTGTGATGTTGAACTATCACATTACAAACGGTTTAACAAGGAAGCAACATGTCAGACAATGATTTTGAAAAGTGCAAGGAGGGTCCTTATGAAAGCCATAAAATTTGCAAACTTTCGTCGTTTTTCGTATCCAGTTGATATGAACTTTTCACTCAGTAGCTTGTCTTCTTTCTGCAGAAGCTCTAGCATATTAGATCAGTTAAACCACGCAGATGATAAGGACAATTACTACACTAATATGAAAATTTTACAATAGGAAGGAAGAAAGAAAAATTACTGACACAGGCTTATGACAGAAGTCAAAACGGAAATATAAGTATATAGTGTACTGATGCGAAAAAACACATAAGGACATCACAAAAAATATTCGTTTTAGTGCAGTTTTGGTACCCATTTAGGACGGTCATTTGATAGGACAATAGTCAATCAATTGATGTGGTTAACCTGTTTACGGTCCCATCTTCCAACTCACCGCCACAGCACAATCATTAAAGGACACACATCTAAAAATATAAATATTCCTCAATATAGAGATCAAGGTTCAACCAGTGTCTCGAGTTGAGAGGTCATAAAAACATGTATAGTAATGCAGAAAAACATCTCAGACCCTTTATTTGTAAGAGTTCCGAGTAACAGAGGGGACAAGGTTCAAGACCATGATTCCTTTGGATGAGGTTTCAACAAGCCCGTCATTTAGTCCCCATTGCCCCGTTAGTCAGCGTGCAATTTAAAGTTTGTATAAGGCTGTAGAAGAGCCCAATACAAGACTTATGTTATCTTTCGACGTGGGGGTTTCAACATATGTTTTGGTAGAATTTAATTTAAAATTGAAATCGTTACGCTTGTCAGACAGTGAAGCAGTTACTTTACCATCTTTGTTCATATATAGTAAATGGAATAATTACGTTGTGTAAAAACTCGAATTCTATTGTATCTTTCATTTCAAGTTCATTAGAATAGTTTGCATGTATATATGTATCAAAGTTTTTACTTTTATAGACAAAACCTCGTCGATATATATATTATTATTTAAGTTAAGGTCTTTACGAGCTGTTTTCTGCTGTCGCAAAGCTTTTGTATAAATTCAGCTTTGTATGAATAAAGTGAGAAATCGGCAAGTAAAGGTGCGCAATAAGGGACGATAGGCATACCGATGTTTTTTTAAATACTTGGTCATCCAATGCAATAACTATTTTATCAATCAAAAGACCCAACATGTTTTTTATTTCAACTACCGAGGAAATAAACCTGAAATCACTGTCATTTTTATCAAAATTTGTTTCCAGATAATCCAACTTGATATATTTATATCTGCGAATACTTTTCTTTGTAAAGAAGCAGTTGTCAATAATGTCAAAGAGTGTATATTTGCTGCTGATGATGAATAGTAATGTAAAGAGTAAAAAAGTTAAAAGACCTTTATATATTTCACATCTAAGACTTAATGTTTTTTAAAAGGTCTACCAAGTATTTCAAGATCCAAAACGGTTTTACACATCTCGTTCGACAACATTATATCCCAGTATCTTAACTGCAGATAGTATTTTGTTAGAGGTTTTGCGGATCATTTACTGGATTCTGCAACATATATTTGTATAACTTTTTATTATGTTTCAGAATCCAGGGTTCTCAATAAGTTTAGAAGTAGCAGGTGAATTTAAAGAAAGTAGGAGGCGACATATGCGAGCGCCAAAGGCGCTAGCCTTGCTAAGGGGGGCCGGAAATTTTTGAAATTTGGAAGGCACTAGGAGGCATTTCCTGGCTTTTGGGCACTAAAATATGTTATTAGAATGATCAGTAAAATGTCAGCAAATTGTGCTATTTAAAGTGATAATATATAAATTTTGTCTTGGGTATGAGAGTTTGGTGGTAACCATTTTACCAAATCACTTGGATGATTCATCTCTAAGTTGGCACAACAAGTTCGCAGAATAGACATATATAGAATATTTGCTGAGAAAGTGCAGCAAATGCAGGGCCCAATGACACAGCTGACTCATATATTATCTAATGTCTATCAGTAATGAACCAATTTTATTTTTAAAAAATCTTTTATTTTGTATATTCAGAGTAGGTCCATGAATGCTCCAGAACATTAACTTTAATTTTGCTCAAGTTCGAGTTCCATTTCATAGTCTCCCGCCTCATCTTCTGACTCCTCTGAGTCTTCCGACTCGCTCTCATACTCTTTGCTATTTATGTTGAGCACAGCCAACACTTTCTCGAACTTTTCTTCTAAATCCCTCATTGCTTGCTCTTGATGGACACTTTCTGGGAACAAGTCTGCCTGTGTAGAGGCATCTTCTTGTTCTACTTCGGATGTTATGATCTCCCCTTCCCCAAGTTGAACATCAGGCTTTGGGAGCTTTTTTCTTTGTTTAGCCTCATACCACTGTTTTACCGCTTCATTCACAATTTCCTCTGCAGCGGTTGATGTTGCATCTCCACTATTGATGTTCACGTGCATCACGGTCTCAAGCATCTTATTCGGTAGTCTATTACGAAGTCTGGTCTTGATCCGCTTTACTGCACTAGCACCTCTTTCTGGCCATGCATTACTTACTGGCATGGAAAGGGTGATTTCTGCTAGCTTGGTCAGCAATGGAAATGAAGGTCCAAATGGGGTAGTCAACTGCAGGAGATGCTGAAGGCAGTATTCAGTTGATGTTGTGGTGTGCAGAGATGTATAGTGGCCTTCATTTTTTCCAAGTGATATTTAAACTGGTTCCATTCTGCTGTCAGCTGATTCTGTTCCTCCTCCCCGTATCCAAATTGCTGGCCAATGGTTTGCATTTCACTGACTCCGTAATGTTTAAAGGCCTCATCTTTTCTTACCGGGGCAAGGTTCGGGTCAAAAACAGAAAATGAGGAGAGGAGTGGGTTGACCTCATCAAATCTGTCATGAATGTTTGATTGTAGGGCTTCAATGTACTTTCTTGAGATTTTTCATTTGTGTCCTCTCATATTCCCCTGGGTGTAATCCTAGTGCGAATAACCTTCCACCCTCCTGAAGATCTACTTCCATTTTCGTAACAGGAGACTGATTTTGTAGGACATCATTCAGTGTATCCATCGTATGTTTGATGCTTGGTTCAATCTTTACATAGTTGATGGTCCCTGCTTGGAAGGTACGGCTTAGAGTAGATAGGATTGGAAGTCCCTCTTTCAGTATGTAGATGGCTGCAATGAATTTGACCTTGGGCTTTTTGGTAAGAAGACCTTTAGCAATGACCTCATTTTTCATTTCTCGCAGAGCTTGCAGTATGGAAGCCATGTCGTCAAGAAAACCATTAACAGCTGCTTCGAAAGATAGCCATCGTGTTGTGCATGCTTTCTTTACTTTGTGCACCACTGCTTTCCTAGCTTTCTCAGGAAGATGTATGTTGCAGTTTGCCATTTCCAACTGCACCCATACTAGAACTGCCGTCCTCTTTGGAAATTCCTCAAAGAACTTCCATATAACTGCCGAAGGTATTCAGACACATTTTTAACGTAAGTTGTTGTATCCGCAGACTTAACACACGACAGTGCCAAGCGATGACAAATGCAGTGGACCGAAACAAGTGATGGAAAGTCCTTCTTGAGTCTTGCAGTGAGACCATTCAATTTCCCCGTCATCACACTGGCTCCATCTGTTACCGCACTGGACAATTTGCGCATATCATCTCCTAGAACACCTAGTAATTTCTCAACTACCTTATGCAAAGTCTCACTGTTTGCTGATGTTGATTCTTCCAGAACATCAGCAACTGCGAAGAATGCAACTTCAGTCCGTTTTGTCTTCGCATCAACATACTGGATGAACAAAACCATCTGATTCTTGACAGATACGTCTGTAACTTCATCTAATAGGATACCAAATGACTGGCTTTCCTTCACTTTGGATATAATCTGGTTCTTAACGGCGTTTCCATTTGTAAGGAAAAGTTCTTGAACTGATCCCTCACTTCTATGCTGAAAATGTTTCAAATAAGTCAGACCCATTTTTTCAACCAGTTTCAGTAATGGCAAAAGTTTCCTCAGACTTATCTCTTCTTTCAACAACCAGTATGCTGCAAGAAATGCCTGTCTCAAGATCTCCTCTCCTACCCTCTTTCTTTCTTCTTTTTCTTTATGAAACACAGATACTCGCATCATCATTTCCTTCTGGATGGCTCCTTTGTGTTGTGCAGAATTCCTATGCTCATCTACTGCAGATTTCTTGAATCGTACGGATGGATCTTTGTTGAAAACTTTGGATTTGTTTTGCAGATTGTGCTCATCATTTTGCCAACATAATAGACAGAACATGCCTTGGCCTTCAACATAGACCAACCACCAAAATTCTGTTATGTCACAAAAATTCATTCCACTGTTCTCTATCCATTTATGACTAAACTTGTCTTTTTTCCCATCAAATCGCTTTCTTTCGTCTTCACTGATGCTACTACATTTTTGCTCGTAACAAAGAAGACTATGGTGTATCTTATTATTTTCGTCATGTTCATGTTGGAAATTTGCTAAAGCTTCCTTCATGTTTGGGTGGCCTTTATTGTAAGCATTTGGCGTTGATGTACCATGTGTCACTGCTGGTTTATTCGCTTCTTCTTTGAAAGAACTTTCATTCTTCTCAACATGCTCTTCATGAGATGATGGCTCGGGGTTTGCTTTGCCTGCATTATTTTCTTGCTCATCACTTGTTTCATCTATATAAAAAGGAATATTTTGTTTTAGTGAAACATTTATCTGAAGTGATTAAAAATTATTTGTATATTCCATAATGACAGTATATCTAATATTCATTCATTATACATATAGTTTCATCATGTTTTTTTATTATTATTTTATTACATTTGTTATTTCATTATCATAATGGCATTCTTGTTGAAATGAAATTCAAATTATCAACAAGATGTGTTAGTGAAAAACTATAAATTCATTAAAACAAATACATCATATTACCTGTCAATGTCGCTGGTTCTCCCTGTAGCAACATCATGCATAACTGCTATGCAATAACAATATAATCCAAATTTGCATCAACTGAAACAAATTTCAAATATAAATGAATAATAAATGTCAACTATTATGTAAGTCTTGTAAATAAATATTTTATTTCCAAGCATGTCATATAACTGTAAATCCTGCAATACATTCATTGACATAAGTCGTCATTTGTTAGCTTGCGTCAATGTGGGTATGCTCTAAATTGAGCAAGGAAGTCAAGTTAAAAATCAGACTGGACACCTGAAATCAAGGTACCGGTATCTCTGAAACAACGTATTGGAATGTGAAGGGAGCACACCCACTCCCCGATTTATAGTACCTTATTGTATGTAATAAAACAAAATTGGGCATGACCCATACTGGGGCGCTGTCACTAATACTTGCCCTTCCATCCCACTTCAGACCATGGAAAGTGAAGGAATAAGAAAGAAAAGAGGTGAGCTTGGACAGAACTCGCTTGACCTTACGATGTGCAAGGTTGTTCTATTTCTGCATATTTCAAGCACGCCATACGATCACGATTCGCATTCATGTATAAATCATGTTAGTACATTCAACTCAACTGGTATTAATTTTATAACAGTAATTAATTTTAATTAAAGTCAACCTGTATCAGTTGTATAACAGTAATTAATTTAACTAGATGCATTTTTCAACAAATAAGACACGTAATCTGACCTACCAAGCCTTGGTCGCTTGGAAAGTATCCGGTTATTTTCATTCATTATTATTTCTACTTTCGTTTTTAAAACACGCACGTGTTACAGTGCGGGATCGGGATTTAACGTAAATAAGGTTCGTGACATGGGGGCCCAGTGACGTGTGTTGTAATTTCGGCTGAAACTCGCTGAATATATTTCTCCGACCGTGGCATCAGTGTTTCATTAAAGTAAATCTATGATATAGTACAACTTTTTTGACTTTACTATAGAAAGTAGGCGGCGATTTTGCCGGAAGTAGCAGGTGCGAAATCGCCGGTCGCCGGCTCGAAATGAGAACCCTGGGAATCCAGTAAAAGTGCGTTACACGAACTTTTTATTTTTAGTACATACTTTCTAGGCAGTCATTACCAATCTAATATTGTCATTAATTTCATCCATAAAGATTGGAGAACAATTATACATAGGCTAAGCAGTATCTGTATTTGTTAGTTCCCTCTAAATGACAATTGCAATAGTAAGCCGTGCACACAACACTATACTGTTTTAGGCTTTGTCTGCCGGCACCTATATGTAATTGTTGTATTAACTCAACATTTATATTTATTGATTAGTTGGCGGAAGGTTTCATTTTTAACGATGTTGACATCTCCAATAATGATATGTCTTGAAGAATTATAAATTAAGTCAGGTGATCACTTTTTACATATAAATCTTGTAAATATGATCGATTTAATTTCGACACATTTTTGTTTGCGTTTGTGTGTTCATCTTTGAAAAGTTTTTCATTGTGAGAATCAACGCACTGGAATATTTTCTATTTTCCCCATACTGATCTAGTGACGGATATTTTCCGATAACATCCATTTGTATGATTTTAGAATTTGGTTGATTTGACAATGCAATCAGTAAATGATAATAAACAGAATATAATGAATATATGATGAATATAAAATACCCTTGCGGATAGAACTTTTTTTTTAGCAATCAAAAAATCCCTTGCCACTTTACTATTTGAAGTGAGAAATGCGAATATAATACGTTTATTTGTGTAAGCGTTTGAATAATACATTTCTTCTCAAATTTTTCTAATAATAAAAAAAGATATTTTGTATTGATAAATCATAGCCGACAATGATATATTGCTTATTTTTTATGAGTGCAATTTCCTCGTAGTCCTATTTGAAGGAAGGGCTGCAATGTCACATGGCATCAAGATAGAAAGATGGTTTGTTTTTCTTGTCTCTGGCTTTCCATCATTTTATTTGGGTCCGGTGCCATAAACTGAGAAAAAAAACTTAAGTCAATTATTTCATCTTAATATATTCCATTATCAAAGGTTCACATAGATTGTCATGCAGAATGGTTTAGTTCTATTGATCGATAGAATAAAACTCAATAAAATCCGAATCCCATTGTTGCTTCATTGTTGAACAGAAGAATTTGAAATTATGACTTAAGTATTTTCTCAGTTTATGGCGCCGCACCCTGATGCATTTCACAAAAACGTTTACTTACTGTCCGTGCCACTCACTCTGGAAACTGGAAAATCTGGATTTTCAGTTATTCATCTTCAGAATAATTTTTGTTTAGTCGTAACTTTTGGTGTATGATATATGTTTGTATGAAGAAGCGTTCATATTTTATAGAAAAAAATACATTTTAGATACATGTAGGGAGATTTCCATGTTAAATTTTGACGTGACATCGCCAAGTTTCCCATAGACTCAGTGTTAAACATCGGCGACGTCACCTCAAAATTAACATAGAAAACGCCCTATCTAAAATGATTTTTTCTCTATAAAATACGAATGCTTCTTCGTAGAAACATATAACATACACCAAAAGTTACGACTAAACAAGATCTGTCGATTTATATTAATTTTGTAAAACTATTTTAAAGATAAATAAGTGAAAATCCAGATTTTTCGGTTTACAAGTGGCGCGGATAGTAGGATGTTTATAGGTTATTCAAAAGCTATATAGATATATGGCAATATTAGTTTTAAATACCTAATTAAAAATGACATGTGTTTTAATATTTGTTTAAGTGTTTTAGTTTCGGGCGTTATTTTATATTTTGGTGTGTGTATGTGTGTGTGTTTGTGTGTGTGTGTTGAAGGGAGGGTTTTTATTATTATTATTATTATTATTATTATTATTATTATTATTATTAATATTATTATACATGTACCTACATACATACATACATACATACATACATACATACATACATACATACATACATACATCCATACCTACTTACCTACACACACACACATACATACATAGATACATATTTATATCCCCCAAAACTAAAATGCATTCCACTACCATTCAAAACAAAACAAATTGACGATTAATACATACGAAATAGTATTTTCTTGACCTTACTAGTATACATATTTATGTTTCCGTTATTCAGTTAATGTCTAAGATCTGATTTCAGAGTGAAACAAAAAAGCAAGGAGAGCATTCCAATAGAACATAATAAAGGTAAATTGTAAATGTTAACATGTTTCAGGTGATGCATCTGGATTGTATACTCCGTGCATCATCTATCTCATGATTATAATGAAGTAAGCAACATATACTGATGGCGTACAATAGTTCAGATTTTTTGGGGGGTCGGGAGAATACAAATTGAAGACGCCAGACGTAATTATGAGCTCAGGCTTAGGAATTCTAAATCATTCGCATCTACTTAGAGCCTGCTCTACATATATTAGTTGTATGGCAATATTCTATCGGAGACTATCATCAATATTTCGGCTCGTAGACGCTTCGGCAGACATCTTCTTCTTGATGAAAATATAGAGTTATAGAACTCGGGTGTTCTCCAAGTGCAAAATCAAGTCGGTGTGGCTTAGTGAATGAGTTGCTTGGCTTGTGACGACAGGTCCCGAATTCGACTCCCGTCAGGGGCACACTGCATCTTGTTCATCCAAGTAACGCATAGGCTTTTCTTATCCGTAGATAATATTGTAGATCAACTTAAAATGAAACATCCAACTCTAAGACTATTGTTTTGTTGATCAGTAATTGGTATAAGTTTTGACTCTCCCTCATTGGTAAAATATTTTCACACTAGACAGCCGCGAAGTCTATTAAATTTCATACAAGAAGATGGTACAGCAGGCCGCAGAGGTCAAAAATCATTGTCAACAATTTACTATTGCAAGTCACATAATTAAGGTCTTCAAAGTGACATTGTTGATGCGTTTATCACTCAGTCTTGCAAAACAGAATGTATATTAAAAGATTTTAGTTTAACAAAAAGCCCAAATTCCCCAAAAGGTTGTATGTAATGTAAGTTTTGTTAAAAAAGAAATAGAAATAAAGACAGGAAAAAAACAAACAAACAAATAAATAAAAGTAATAATAATAAACCAAAAGAACAAAAAACGACTTTTGTACATGTGAACA
Organism: Pteria penguin; assembly: GCA_035048485.1. Classification (NCBI taxonomy): domain Eukaryota; kingdom Metazoa; phylum Mollusca; class Bivalvia; order Pterioida; family Pteriidae; genus Pteria; species Pteria penguin. The sequence goes on along the minus strand of CM068586.1, from coordinate 42,694,997 downwards.
GTGCATCTCCATGACTACAGAAAAATGATTCATTTTTCAATGATAAAAAACATATCTTGAAGGTTTGGTTAACATGATTTTTGCTATCGACGAATACCTACGCTATAATTCAAATCTGCTTAAATCTGCAATTTTTTACCTTTGCTATATTATTTCAACCATTAGGTATAAGGCATTGATACTTCACTTACATATGATCTTTTTTAACTTGAACATTTCCTTAAATTCTCCATATTTCACATATTGATTCATAACATGATATACGTATTAATCGTAATTAATTACAGGATGGAAGGCAGTCCATCTCCATTTTAGATTTCATCATCCCTTTCTGGGAATACCATGCTCCATTTTTTCATTTGATGATTTCTATTTGTACAAAAATTGCTGGATTAATATTCAAAGTTGGTATTAATTTATAATTCTTACACAGCCACTCGAATTGATATTTGCATGGTTTGATGAAAATCATGGACGTTTTAATCATCTCTGTTTCAGCTTGATTTGGTGAATGTGAAAGACATGATACTTGGTGCATCTGAAAGCTAGAGTCAAAATTTTCTATGACTGTATTGATGATTGATGAAGTTTAATGCACTAGTCACCCTTTAGATTCCTCTCATATAACTGATGAGAATAATTAAATAGTGATCAGGAGTGTCTTTAATGTTTGATGGTGTAGAAAATCAATGAATATTAAGCATGATATTCAATATGTTTCTCTTTTTCTGTCTTTTTATCTATCTCTGATGAAATAAGACTTGGTGTATACTGGAGAAATTATTTAAATTTCTGGTTTAGTAATTCTTTAAACACAAGAGCAATGAAGTTTTGGAATGATTTTTAGAAAGAAATGAATTAAATTTGTGCCTGTACATCAATAGACTTTTGAAACGAAAAGATTATAACATCTGGCTCAGCCTTATAACGGAATCACCTTCTATCCTGACTCCACTCCTGTCAACTGGTCTCCTCCAATTACACGTGATACTGTGTCAAGACTGATTGTTATTCCCTATGAAAAAGGTTTTCTGGGGTTTTTATTATTATTTTTTTTATTTATTATTTTTGTTTTTGTTTTTGTTTGTTTGTTTGTTTGGTTTTTTTTTTTTTTTTTTTTTTTTGTTAATTTCATGAATCAGGTGAAAATTCTATATTTGAGTTTTAACAATCTAATTCAAATCAGACATCATATTAAGCTGTGATCTCGACCTTTGTCAAATATTTTGAACTTGTCTCGACGAAGTTGACAGGAGCTTATGATGTAATCCCGGGGGTAAGTAATTCGTATTCAGTATTAGAGAAAGTATAGGTGTAACAGTTACCGAACTTGCACGGATGAATCCGATGCAGCAGGCAGATGCCGTCACCATACACGTAAAATCGTCATGCCAAATGCAATATTAATAAAAGGAAAATGGAAGGTAATGAAACTCTACTTAAGTAACAAACAGGAAAACGATGTGGTAATGTTGATCATTTAGGTAAAGCTATAGCAATAAAACCTTACTACTTCTGAATAGGATGATATACAACCATTGTTTCATTGGACAATGAAAAGGATGCTTTCCATGCTTTACAGCATCCCAAATTCACCCCGTTACTTCTTTTGCTTCTCATAGTCGACTCGTTTCCTGTTTCACATAGAGAAACAAGTCCACTTAGTATTTACACAATTCCATCATAATCAATAGCGCAATTAACATATCGTCCAACACCCTTCTGAAAAAAGAAAATCTGGTATACCGAAAGGACCATATTGAGGTGGAAAAGTGGAACTCAAAGATACAAGAGACTCATCACAGCTGGAGTAGTTTGGGTATACAGCACAAGACAGAAACCAATGATGAGAGCTCGTAACTATTTCATGTATAGACATAGACGAAGACCCCCTCTGACATCAGTTTTAAACAGAACCCCCCCCCCCCCCGCAAATATCAATATCTGTTCTGAATCAAAATGCATGAATTGCTGAATGATAAATATCAATTTTAGTTATAATATTGCATATACATTTCAATCAAACTGGACTTCAGAGTCTTGATACACTATTATAGACGTGTTTCTTTATCATTAATATCGAAGAAGTACCAAACCGTAAATCATTCTCAAAGTCCAAGGACAGATACAAAATCGTGTAAGTTTCAAAAAGGAACTGTTGTGAACCCCTAAACACTGAAAAATTCCACGGTGAGACGAGGTGCCCGGGGAGAGTAAGCGTCTCATGTCTGTATGCATCACCCGTCACAACAGTTCTCAAGAAACATGTCAAAATCAAAAGTTTTGGTTTCCTAATTTTTTATTTCACCTTGTGGTTATTGCGCGAAGTTACTGCACTTCATCAATGTAATCTGCTTTGGTCCGTCGCGCGTATTGCTTACTTCAATTCAGCATTGATATTCTGTGCGGTAGCGCTAAAGGTGTGTGTATATTCTTCTGTCTTACATATTTAGTCATATCTAAAGCAAAATCTTTTCCTTCTCCTTATTTGGTAATTAGAAACGTACTATGCATTATTTTTATACAAAGCACAGGCAACGTAGCTCCGCCTATTTTCTGGAAACATCCCCCCCCCCCAACAAACAAATATTTCTGTCGCCTTCATTTATCGATTTTCTGAAAGCCAATTGTCGTTGCCGTCTGTGTTAATAATCAACTAAATGAACAACTCCGGAATTATCATGAGAATATAAATGACAGGTCATATATTGATGTGAAATGAATATCGAGTCCCTCGCTGATACACTGTATTGGTTCGATACAACTCGGGTTTTATTGTACAATACATGACCCGAAACTTGTTATTCTTGAAAACTGTTGCGTTAATCCTACAAAGTTCTTCAAATCTATTTAAGAAAATACTGCAATGATGTTTCTGCCTATAAATGTAGAGAGAGAAAAAGAGAGGGAGAGAGTGAAAACAGTGCACAAACTTGGCGGATTAAACTTCGCATCGCCTTTTGTATATACATCGATAGACAACAATTTTTATATAATTTAATTGCGTAATAAAATAAACAATTTGTATTATTCAAGAATGAAAAATGTTTATTTATTTGGAACCGACAATTCAGCGCAGATTCAGCGCAATTTGACGCATTAAATCGACATCAGCCAATCAGAATCTCTTTCACGTGCGGCCCCAATTATGTATAACAAATGACATTGTCTTCACAGAAATAGGTGAAATTTTGTTCCGTACGTTTGTACAGGTGTTATAAGGGTAATTCAGGAATAATTCATTTATTCAAATATATTCAATTTATACTGTAATATGTATTTCAAAACACGCCCGTTTCCTTTTTAATAAAATGCTATAGATATGCCTGTATCACGACAAGATTTAATTACTTCGGCTTCACTGATCAAAATTGTTCTATTGCATGTGTGTATGAAAGTCTTTCTTCGATTATTTTTACAATTTAAACATAATCATTTTAAACTAACCTATAACAATAGTTTAAATGTTATTTTTTAAGTACAGCACATAGAGTGAAAATATTGACAATGTTTGGCAATGTCCCAATTGATTTCAGACGTGGATTGTCCGTAAAACAACTTTAGATAGGTGAAGTTTTACTTTTTCCTTTGAATGTATTACATTTTCTAACTGAATTTTCATGTGATTCATATATTCTTGAGTTTTCAATACAGATAGCTAAACTATATTAATTACATACATTATATATAATCCTTGTAAGAAGGTTCAAGAAATTAAAATAACATTTGGATACCGGTAATTTGGAGAGTCTGTGTCACAGATTGACTATTTCTTACTTAATAAAACTGAAAATACACCTCGAATATGTAAAGGACAGGCACGTCTGATAACTACTTCGTTGTTGTTGTTGTTGTTGTTGCTGCTGCTGCTGTTGCTGCTGACTTTTCCCCTTACGAAAACTTTGACAGAGTATTAATGAAAAACAACAATTTTGTTTGTTTTTTATATTGAGCGGACTACTTTTAAAATATCAGAACAATATGTACAGGTATCGAATATTCAGACTTTTTTTATGAATTTCTTAATACATTTTAAAATAATTTCGACTGAAATGATGAATTACAGGTAATCGTAGAGAAATATGTTAACTTTGAGATCACCCCTAAACAACAATTTCTATATTGGAAAACATTTTTCAGTACAGAAATTATCGCGCAAAGGCGTGATTTCAAAGTAAACAAAATTATCTACTGCCTGTGCAATAAATCACCGAGAAACTGTAAAATATCATTTCTTGCCTACGTACGTAACTGCATGTATGTCAACAAAGCAAAAACTACGGAAATTGCTGCACAACTGTTATGGAAAGCCGTACGTCTTATCTACTGAATAACGTACGAAAATCGAAATCATGTGGAGATGGATATGAAATATGTTTTACTTGAGTATAGCGTATAGTATAGTACGAATATCTTTCGCTACACTGGCAAATGTTGAAGTCGGTCATTATTCTAGCATGTAAACAGTCGGGATACCGCGATTGGTTTCTTCACATAGACTTGAACACTCTTATCCGGCTCACGGTACCGCTTCTTTATACTACGTAATAGTAATCACAAAATATGCTATCAATTATTGTTGTTGTTGTTATTTTAAAATGATGATAATGGTAGTGATGATGATGATGACGACGACGACGATGATGACGATGATGATGATAATAATATTATTATTGTTATTGTTATTATCATTATTATTAATATTGTCGTTCTTGTTGTTGCTGTTTTATTTTATTTTATTATTTCTATGCAGTGCATTAGGCCGATGCCGTCACCATCATTGGTAAACTAATCTTGACTTAAATTTTAAAAAGCAGACAAACAAAAGCTTTATTAGGAAACACGCAAACTTTTGAACCATTTGTATTTATTTGCATTGTAATTTTGATAATTTCACTAACTATTACTGTCAATATTATTCCTATAATTTTAACAAGAGAATATCTTAACAGAAAAGGACATGATACTTGTTTGTAGAATTCCGATAATGGAGAAATCCATTCTTTTTCGGGGCTTCTCTCACATGAATCCCCAATCATTCCGATATAGCTTAAATCCACCAGGACTCGTATCAGCAAGACTCCCGGCGTTATTATACCTCCGCGTTTCTTTTCCAGTAGCCATTCCCCTGATCCCCATCCCCTCATCATCATGAAAATTATTTATACAAAAGTTTATATTATCATAAGAACTGTTGTATACAGATTCAAATCAATGCTGTCGATTTTGATGATAAATATAAATAGATGATATACGTATACTTCTCGGTTGACCTCACCGCACTTAGAATGTTTTTCGGTATGTGCGTTTGATGAAATAATTTATGAAGATATATATCTATTTAATAACGTCAGACGTAAAAATTAGGTGAAATTCATGCTGAGAAATGTGCGACAAACTTCGTAATATAGATTCAAATGAAATGAAATGGATTTAATTCGAATATATAAAAGTTAAGCGCTTTATTTAGAAAACACATCTTCGCTTTGTATACAATGTCAGTATAAGCCTGTAAAGCAGCAAGACTTCCCAGGCAGGCTTTTAAAGATCTTCCTTATTTACTTACGTTATGAAAGTAATATTTTCTAAATGGTCCTTTAACGTAACATGTGTAAACATCGGAGCCAACATTCAGGTAGAGATAGAAGGTAATGAAGCAAGTTCGGGATCTGGGCACGTCATCCGACAAGGGGATTATTGATCCCGAATTTAAAAGCAAGGCCATAGCACATCTCAAATTATCCAGAAATATTTTACTTGAATTTGCATCTCGCCACAAAAGTAAATCGTTTGAAGAGTTCATTTATAGCTGGAGTGAATGCAACAGAAATATTTATGAACTTATTTCCGCTGAATACATTAAAAGCTGTCGAATTTTATTAGTATTTTATCAAATCTTCTCGATGCCAGAATCAACACGTTTTTGTTAAATATATACGTGAATAAAGTTTCTTGTGTATGATTTTTTAACATGGCAACAAATTTTGCTGCAATTCTTATCCTGATCAATTATATTTGTTACACATTTGCTGCGGTAAGTTAATATCATTTTTATTTATTATTGTTACTTCTATTTATGATTATATGGAATATTGTATCAGACAGTTTGACAGATTTTCTGAATTTTTATCATAGATTTAGACCCTTCTTTATAATAGTATTGTCATTAAGTATAATTTGATATAATAATTGTAATAAGGGTTAAAAAAATCCCTGATAATTATGATCCATTCTAAAACATTAAATGACGTAATCATGGACAGACATGCTGTGAGGAATTCAGTTGTTGTTATTAGGGTCTCTCTCTCTTCTTTTTTCTTTTTCATAGTAAGTCACTATTAAATAAAACATATTCTTTATCATACTATTTTTAATTATATATATTATATTTTCTATACATTTTCCTACATATTTTGAAAAGGATTTCTAAATGTTTTATATTTATTATATATTATATACTATAAAGTATATATATGTATATGTCAAACGATTATTCCCCCTGTCTTTCTTTTTTAGAATTAATTGTACATTTACTAGAAAACCATGCAGATAAGGTATATAATTGTAAAAAACTATTTCAACATACGAGGGGACATTACACCTTAAATCAAAATTTCCATTCTTATATTTAAAAATAATAATATTCCCATTTTGGAGTGTACGTAAAGAATTTTATACATGATGACGATTTTAAGAGTGTTTTAACCTTTACATGAGACCTTTATTGTAAGATTTTGAAAAGAAAGTAGCTTGTCTTACGCAGTAATCGAGGATTGATAAAAAGACGGCATGGGGATTAAGCCAAATTTAGCATTCATATGAGATAAAAATACAAAAACAAGCAATAAATGATATAAATTAGATGAAATTAAATAAGATGTGAAAATCGGTACTGTATTGAAATGTACATGTAAAATTTATATTTCTTCTCTGATGAAATTAATATGGTTCAAATCTTTTTGAAGAAATCTGAATCAGGGGATAGGTTGGTTTTTCATTCTGAAAGTTTAGTTTTACTTATTTCTATTTATTCATTCATTTATTCATTTATTTATTTATTCTTTCATTAAAGTGCCAAGACTTAAAATGAACTCATTTTTATTATTATAGGGAGGGAGAAGAATTGTATTTTTATTTGAAAAAAAACTCCCCCTCTTCATTTTTTTTATAATATTTGTAGTACAAGTCATTAAAATGACCATTTACTTATTTTCCCCACAGCCTCCCATTTTTAACGGACTTCCTACGTCCGTCAACGTTGGGGAATTAGAATATCAAACACGTAGTATCTATAAACTTGACGTCACAGATATCAACAACGACCCGTATGTATGTAACGAATTATCCACTACCCCTACACCTAACAGAACGGAAACCTTGTTTAGAGTCATTCGAGATCCAAAGACAGGAGGTTAGTTTTGGGGATTTTTTTTCTTTTTTCTTTCTTTCTTTTTCATTCATTTTAAGACGAGAACAAATTTTGTCCACGTCTTCTCCGATGGGATCGCCTGGATGTTGACCAGATAGTATCTCTAACTTCAAATCTACGCCAAGATATAATAAGAAGAATGCATCCTATTATACGCTGAATACCAACACAATCACAGAAGAAGATGTTGCGATAACGAAAATTCAAATAGTAACTATTTATTTACGAATGCATGTACTATGATGTAACGATGTACTCAAAATGATGTACACGAGTTAAGGAGACTACACAAGATTACAATTCTGTGTAAGAATACACATTATGCACCCGTCACGGAAATGGCCGAGTAGGTACGATTGAGCAATCTGAGCAAGATGGCAATGCGCCATTCTCTACCCAGAGTTATCGCTCCTTACTCTCGCTTATATCTCTGTCAACGCCTGGGAAATAGTTCGGGTGTCACAAGCTTATCTTCAAACTTAAAGAAATCATAAAACTTTCAATTGTCTGTCCGTTACTTTTAACGAACTATCATATTCTTTATAAGTCTCATCTACGTTAAATTTCATAGTTATCTTTATTTTCAACCTAGTTTCATACGCCTATCACACGAAATAGTTCCAAACATTCATTTTAAATAATTTACATTGAATTTAGATCATACTTTATTTTAAGCATATCATCACATGCTTGGATATTTAATTTGGACTATGTGGTCAACTATTTAAAAAATCACCAAGGGATCCTGATATTCTGCTATAGATACCTATGATGATATATTAACATATCACACTAAGTGTTTAAAATATTTCTTATTTTAAAGTTAGACCAATATTGGTAAATGTCCTGTCTATCTGCACGGAATTTTGAGTAGAGAATGGGCAATGCGCATCTTTTTACCGTCTGTGATGTGAATGCTATTTTCATTAACATTGTAATATAGTACTTTCATTAACATTGTTAATATATGATAAATATATATATAAATAATATATTCGTCCAAAACTTCATACGTCATATATAATGATTTATGGTATACATTGTCTCACAAAAATATTTCATCTACGATATCATTTGATATACCAAATATCATGTATAACTATTTTACCAAGTATGCAAATATACTTTCTATTCCAGTGTTTGAAGTACAGGTCCACAATGAGAACCCTGGAGACGTTAATAACCCCAACCCCATGTTTGACTTCAATATCGCGCGCACATACTCCGTTAGAATACGCTGTATGGACGTCAATGGAGAGTTTACTTCCGCTGACCTTGAGGTTGACCTTATAGCACAAGATCGGCTCGAATTCACTGATAGCTCTAACAGTAAGCATTACCATGCATAAGCAACATAAATTTCCTTAACACCAAATTCATTAAAAGCTAAAATTATTCTTTCTTTTCACTTCCTATTTGTTGGTTGGTTGATTGGTATTTTACGTCGCTTTCAACAATTTTTCAATTATATCGCGACATGGAAGCAGGAGGTAACCAACCTCTTAAACATAGTGGCGCAAACCGGGAATCGAACCCGGAAGGTCGGCGCTGCAAACAAAGCGCTTAACCACTACACCAAGCCTGACCCTTCTTGTCATTTGTGATAGTTTTATACTTATTATTGCATATCAGGGAAAAAACTGATATTGTTTTCTCTCATTGCTGATTTTTGCATTTTGTATGTATAGATTGATATTGATAAAGTTGCCCCCTCCCTTTTTTTGTTTCCTTGCCGGTTTTCTTGCTACTGTACCTTGCCTTAATTCTGGAACAAATGTACCGAAAACCTTCTCATAATTTGTAAATTGACTGCCGCAGATGGAAAGCTTTTCTTTAACCAGTTATCTTTAATCATCTGATAGTAGTAAGCCAGTGTGGCCTAGTGGATAAGGGGCTCGGCTCGTGATCGAGAGGTCCCGGGTTAGACTCCCACCCTGGGCGCACCGGTGTTCTGTCTTTCGGATGAGACAGTAAAAACCGAGGTCCCATGTCACGGTAGGCGTGGCATGTAAAAGATCTCTCATTGCTTCGGGTGGGTCCGTTGCAGAGGTCTAAATTTCTCTGCAATGCATCAGGCAGATGCCGTCACCTTATACATGAAATAATTGTGGAGTGACGTAAAACAACATTCAATCAATCAATCTGGTAGTAGTAATTGTAACGGACGGACGGACAGATATATGGATCTGTGGATCATTATTATTTTTCCCTATATTTAAAAGGCAAAGGAACACCATCTGTTCACATCAATAAAATGTTTGAATACAGCTCTTTGTCATTCATTTCAGACGTTCAGTCAATAAATGCCCAAACACACAAGAAAGGGATGCAGGTGTATCAAGTGGCATCCAAACACTTACTTCCTGGTGACGTCACATATTCACTGACGTCATCTCCGGCATCAAACAGTTTCGAAATTGATCAAAGTAAGAAACACATGTTAAGATCTATGTGATTGATAAATACATTGAAATTATTCCGTTCCATCTGTCATACATTTCATACATGTCATATGGTTGAAAAATTGATATTTTTCTTAAAGGTGGCATTATCAAAGCCAGGCAGGACTTGATATACGAAACTCACAGTCCCTATGACCTTGAAGTGACCGTCATCTGTAATCACCAACTTGCCGTCAGCAAGCGAGTCACCGTCACGATAGACAGTACGTCATTATCTATTACGTCATTATCTTTACATGTTTACGCCACGTTATACACATCCCAGTATAGATCTACATGTCTGTAGAAAAACTGTAAATATTTATCATTCTTCTGAAACGGCTCATATAATCAATATATTTTATAATCAATATCTCAGATATGTGATATTTGAGTCTTGAAATGTTCATTTTCCACAATACTGACGCTACTTCACACCTACATCTGGTGTAACGCAAGCCTGATTGTCTCTCTCACTCTCTCTCTCTCTCTCAATCTCTCTCTCTCTCTCTCTCTCTCTCTCTGTAATATATATATATATATATATATATATATATAATATATATATATATATATATATATATATATATATATATATATATACGTAGATGTTATCCAAACACCCACCCCCCCTTTCAGTGCTTCTTAATTCCTGACACACTGCTTTACACATCTTTGCCCTAGTTTCAATTCTACGTCAAAAATAGTCCTACATTAGAAAGTTATTTTAATAACAATGATAGCGTATAACAGTACATGGAATCAGGCAACATGAATAAACATATAAATTTATATGAAATTAGTTGAAAAAAAAATTTCGTAAGTCAATATGTAGAGTAATACAATTCCACAGTACAATATACTAATTTCATATTTTATATGATACCAGGGGACTAATGGCCGACAAACTACGTGTTGCCGGAAGTTTCATTATGACGTCATTGCTTGGATTGTTACGCCATAATAGAATGAAGCAACTTTTAGCGGCAAAACACCATATGCCACGTATTCTAAAAATGAGGGAGGAAATTCACATGAAAAAGGTCTATTAATTGATAAGAGTTACCTTGCTTTGTTAATAAGATCGAGTAGTTATTCAACATGCTAGATCATTATCTCTGTCAACGCCAGAGAAATAGTTCGGTGTCACGTGGCTGATTTATAAGCTTATCTTCAAAGTTAAAGGAATCATAAAACTTTCAATTGTCTGTCTGTTATTTTCAACGAACTATCACATTCTTTTTAAGTGTCATCTACATTGAATTCCATGGTTATCTTTATTTTCAATCTAGTTTCATACGCCTAACACACGAAATAGTTCCAATTTCAAAGTAATTAAACATTCATTTTAAATGATTTACATTGAATTTAAATCATACTTTATTTTAAGCATATCATCACATGCTTGGATATTTAATTTTATATTCTGCCCATGGATTTAAAAAAAAAAAACTTTTACAAGAATTGTGTAAAGTAGCGTTGACAGAGATGAAGTGGCTTTATCACACGGAATTCTGGGTAGAGAATGGATCAATTGATCTAGCACCCCACTTCCGGTGAAATTTCCCAATCTTGTATGCGAGAACAGTTGGTGCCATGCTTATGGTCTAAATTAAAGATTTCTGTTACATAAAAGGATAATGCAAGTTATGGAAGCAACGGATGCACCGATCCTCTTTCGTCGAATGTCAAGCACTTTAGCGCAAAAAACCGACTTTGATGACGTCACGCAAGATTGGACAAATCGGACATCTTGATTATGACCTCATAAGCATTACAATAAAAAGTCCGCTAAACATCGCTTTCTGTGCTGAAAAAGTGGATCGTTGCATTGTGGCACTCCTAATGACGAGTTTATTTCAATTTCCAGATTTGAATAGCATTCCTAATATCACTAACCTTCCGGCCACAATATCCATAGACGAAGATGTCGCTGCAGGGACTCTGCTGTACACACTGACGACTCAAGATCTCGATACAACGGATGCTCACAACTACACTGTAAACTCCAATCCTATAACGGGCAACAGTTTGTTCACATTCGATCCAGCAAGTAAGCGCAACTAAAGGCATCAGTAAAGTAAAAGACCGTAATGAAAGCTATCAGAGTTATACTTCTTGTATTCATTGACAATACCTTGACTAAATGTTAAGTGCAGTCTTTCTCTTGAATTTCAGTAAAAATTACCCCATTGCCTCGCTTAAACTTCAAAGCATTTACTGACTTTTCTAGATATCTTCTTTAAAATTACCATCAAAGTTGAATATTCAAACAAACAAAAATTCCTTGCATGTACACTTATATCATAAATAAAGTGACAATATGTAAATGTAAACATTTTATGGGGAGTTTCAACTCTCTCCGGAATTTTGAATCATGAATTAATAAAAAGTAATGAACACACTTTCTGGCTCGCAATAAGTAATGCATTTCATATTTTGTTCTAAAAGCAAAGCAGTTGAAACTGAGCAATACCGGAAGTTTTGACTACGAAACTACGAATTACTACAATGTCACTTTTACCATATCGGATGGAAAAGCAACGACAGGACCTTATGTTTTGAATGTCAACATTAGAAATGTAAACGAGGCTTGCTTTTTCGACCGGACGGCGTACTACATTACCATGAACGAAGAAAGTGTAAGTGTGGTCTATATGATACGAATTACAAAACGGTAAATTTCCTTTAAATAGATCATAAAGAGAAGGGATTGAGGAAATTCGCGAATTTTTCTAACAATAGATATTAGATAAGACACGCTGTATTTATGAAATACGAATGCCTCCGGCGGCAACTTTGACAGTATAAGTTTTTATCCTAAAACTAGGTCAAACTCCAAGTCAAGGACACAAGGTCAAATTTTTGATAACCACGAAAAGGTATTGTCACAAGGAATACACATGTGCGATATGAAAGCCCTATCACTTACCATTTAAAAAAATACCCAATGTTAAGGTTTTTGAAATGTAGGTCAAAGATCACGGTCAATGTCACGAGGTCAAAACTTAATGAAAGCCCTATCTCTTACAGCTGAAAAGTCATGTGGAATGTTATAGATTTTGCCACAGACAAACGGACAGGCAAACGGTTTAGAACCTAGATGTACCGAATTTTTTATTCCTGGACATAAAAATCATTGAAAACGAATGAAAACGAAAGTAGCACGAAATTACTGAATGGTAATTAGTATACAAGCCAAGGTAGACATGTATATATATATATATATATATTTTCAAATTTTTTGGTTGGTGTCCTGTCTTTCGGATGATACAGTAAAAACCGAGGCCCCGTGTCGTGGTATGCATGGCACGTTAAAGATCCATCAGTGCTTCGGGTGGGTCCGTTGCAAAGGTCAAAATTTGTATGCCCTGCATCAGATATAATTATGCCGTCACCATATACGTAAAATATTCGTGGTGTGACGTTAAAAAAAAATCAATCAATCATTAAAATCAAATTTTTTGATAAAAATGGCTTTGTTTTATCGTTGTATAGATTTCTACAATGCACTCCTCAATGCTAAGCCAAAGTTGTTTTTAAAGCATATGTTTGCATGTATTCTATTCCTTGCTGGAGTTATCATAAATATTGATTAATTTTTCTGCGCTTCGAAGTATATCAGAAAAATGTACTAACAGATTTAAGCCACATGATATATGTTATTTACAGGCATAAGATTTCAGCCAATGAAATTGCTGATAATTTTAGCTATTGATATCATTTATGGTACAGAGTGTTTGATTGTACGTCTCATGAGGTCATTTTCTAGCCGTTTTTCGGGCTGTTAACTCAAGTTTTGTCTTTTTAAGGAATGAAATTACACTGTATATGACATTCAGTATCATTTCATACTCAGTTTTTAGAGTCCTTGGTCCAACATTCAAGGGGTTTCAACTCTGTTTTCCCCAGAGCTTGATATATTACAGGATATTGGCATTTGTAATTTATAAAAGATTCATCACAATTATTATCATAGATGTGTTACAAAAAAGTTTCAAAGTTTTGAAATGACCTCTTCAGACGTACAATCGAACACTCTGTACCCAAAAGATATTACAATTTTATTATCTTTTTGTTTTGGTTTAAACAGACAAGAACCATACAATAACAAAGCAATAAATGAACAGGATCTGGAAAAAAACTTAGAGCTTATGTGAATCCATCTCCAATATTACTGTTGTGCCGATTCATGGAATGGTCTCCATGAATATGGAGTTTATACATGTGATATAACATAAAAAATGGGAAACTGAAAAAAGAAACGAAACAAACCAAACCATTCATGGATTGTCCGAATAAGTATCAAATGAAAAAAACCCCGTAATTATGGCGATATTCAGTTATATAAGAATGAGTGAGAATGGCGATAAATCAAATGCTTGGAATACATGAAGAGGATAAATGTCTAAAAATGTAAATATAGCACAAGTACGATTAAAGGAAATTGAGGAAATGAAAATACATTGTATATAGATGACCCTTTTTTGTGTCGATGCTTGCACAGGGTATTTTGATATTATTATTGTTTTATGAACAATCCTCATCCAGATAATTTTACATTTTCACGAAAATATGCATTAGAAACGTTTCGTTCTTACTGAAAAATCTTTTTCATACATTTGGCTGTATTTCTTTCGTCTCCATAAAGTAACAAATTGCACGTTACTGGCTGAGTTACATCACTAAAGACTGAACTTTCTTGCGCATAATTAGGATAATGGAAGAGAAAATTATATATAAAGCACAAAGACACTACAGCTAACAAGGCACCCTATATTTCACTTATATTCTTTCCCCGTCTGGGACTCGAACCCACGACCTATGGCACCGAATCACCTAGCTGTCATGAATCCGACCCTCTAACCGACTGAGCTACCCGAGCTCCACAAAAAAATGGAGCTTTAATAGCCAATCATTAGCTAATCGCATGCATGACGACACGGCCGCAGAAAGTGAAGGGATTTACGCAGGCGTTTATGTTTATTCCTCTTTCAGTGGTTGTATTCTTTCAGAGGATCCGCCTGTGTTTACGTCGGATAAATCCCTTCATTTTCCGCGGCCGTGTTGTTTACCCGACGTAAACGCAGGCGTTTATGTTTATTTCTCTCTTAGTGATTATATTCTTTCAGAGGATCCGCCTATTAAGCTGTAGTGTCTTTGTCTTCATTTTCTACAGGTATTTCTTCGGAGATCCAAGGTCCATAGTACTCCCAAGTGTTTCACTGATTCTATTTGTGCGAAAATAGCGTGGATACGATTAACACTATACTTTCCTTCTTAGACTTTTACAGTGAATCCGAATTTTGTGGTGAGGGACCACGATGGAACAGCACCTTATTCCCTTTCTCTACTAAACGCCAACAACAGTAACTTGTTATCAATAGACGGTTCGACTGGAGTCATTTCGTTCCGGAACTCGTACGACATCGATCAAAATGCGAATCCAACCAGTCTCCAATTAGGTGTGATTTGTCAAGACGAATTTGGTCTTACCAACACCACGACGCTATTTATAACTGTATTGGTAAGATGGAACTTTCTTTCAAATTTCATAGATCTAAATTGTATAAAGAATTTACTCATGTGTACACAAAAATACTTCGAAAAGACTATTTTCAATGTTTTGATACAATTTACACAGTAAAATTATTTTCAAGATGTACGGTAAAACAAAAGCTGAAACGGCATACTGGAATAAATGTATTTAATCCAACACCAGTAACAGAGATTTGTTGTAAGTTTTCGGTTTTTTAACCAGATGGTCATTCGGACCAGTATCTGCACTGAACTGACCGGTCAAGATAATTTTTACCGGACCGACACATAAAAAAAGGAAATTTGAAATTCATATTTCTAAATACTAAATGAATATGCTATAGAATAAATTATCATGAACATGAATATTGTCAATTGATTTTAATTCGATTTCATATTCGACTTCTTTTACAATTTCATTTAGTATTTCATCATTTTCCCGGTCAGTAGCTTATCGGACCGATCAGATGGCGTTTCCAACCACTCATAACAAATTTCAAACGGTTTTGACAGTCGAACCGGCTACTTTCAACAGTTGTGCTGAGTAAACTCCTTTATATCCGCCAATTACACATAGTCAATAAGTAAATTTACATACACTTATATAAATATCTACACTTTTCCATCAATAGGATGTCAATGACAACGCCCCGGTCTTCAACCAAGGGACTTACACATTTTTCTCGGACCAGTACACAGCCCTCGGATCCTTAATAGGCCAAGTAGTTGCTACAGATAAAGACTCTGGTTCCAATGCTGAATTCACGTGCGGTGGATCCCTGGCGTCCAGCAGCATTCTTACTAACACACACTACACGGTCGGTACCGGATGTGGCGTCTACTTCCTGTCAAGAGCAGGCCTTTCCGACGGAACTGTTGTAAGTTCGTTTACTGTTCGGATATTCTTACCTTTTTCCATCGCTGGTTTCATTTTCTGTTTAAAAGGGTGAGTTTACCTGTATTACTTTAATGAAGAAAAGGTTATATATTCCATTGGCGGATTTAGAGCCCCCGCCCCTTTTCTCCACCAAAAGTGTGAGTAAAACTTCAGATTTGGCAGCCATAATGGCAGAGTATTTTGGTAAATATTTGACTTTCACATGCCCCCCCCCCCTTTCAGAAATCATGGATCCGCAACTGTGTATGTGAAACCTGAATGATGAAATGTTGAAAACGCCTAGAATATTAAAAAGTTTGTTTGATGCATTGCACGACAGACCCATTCAATTCAGCGAAGGGACTTTTACTGGCCAACATCTACCTTGACGCAAAACCTTGTATTTTACCGTAAGACAGGACAATTATGAGCCGCTACCGGGAGTCGAACTCGGGACCTCTCGTTCAGGAGCCCAGCGCGCTGATGATTGGATTAGGCCGGCTCCTTCACATTGATTTATCATGTACTCTCTCAAATTTATGATGACTGAGGTCAAGAAAATTTATCCAACAAACTTTTAAGATCAAAAAAGCAATTTGTACATTTCATTGTAAACATGCTTACTAATGATAAAATCTTTACTTTCAGTCACGTTACTTGGTAACGGCTACAGACAAAGGTTCTCCTCCGAGGAGCAGCACCACCACTGTAAACCTCTACTATCAGATCCGAGCCACCACCACTCAACCCACTACAACCACCACCACCACTACCACCGCCGCCCCCACCACGGCAGCACCCGCCTTGACGGGCGGCGAGATAGCAGGTATCGTGATTGGATCTCTGGTTGGTGCTGCGCTTCTTGGTCTGGCTCTGTATTACATGTTGCGATGTTGCTATACAGGATTATGTTGCGGTCCCCAACCATGTGACTTCATGCAATGTTGCAGAGGAGGTGGTGAAAATGGTTGCTGTCGGCCTCAGCCACAATAGTAAGCCAAACTTTTTAGAAAGTACCCGCAAAAATTAATCATCATTATTTTTCTGTTGTTTCCCTTATGTTTTGAATATTGCAAAATGAAAGTGAAAGTAAAGCAATAATTAATGCATGCTTATATTTTGTTGCAGCGACAACTATCCAAGACAGACAAGGTAACGTATTTGAAAACGGTTTCTATATTCCATGCAAACTTGTAATGTTAAAAGACAACTCATAATAAGCACGACAAATAAGTACAAAAATGAATTGCAGCGGACTTGGTCATATTTTTAGATTTGCAACTGTCTCGAATTTCGAACACAAGTGAAATACATTTAGATGATAGAAATAAATGTATACAGAGAAAAGGCTACATAACATCAGTAGAACTTAGTCATCCAAAAGTGGCACGTGGAAACGCGGACTTCTAGCAATGATGAACTCAACTGGCCGAAAGTAATATCCTGTCAGCTAACTAATAATAATTCTACTGTGAATTTAGACATACAATATTTCGAAAATTGTTTTCTCTCATTCATTCTAGCAGATGTTAAAACGGTGTAGAGGAAAACTTGATAAAATCACTAGCGACCCAAACGACAGGGAATCAAATAGGAAAGAAGTATCTCGGTTCGGATACATCTCTCATAAATATAATAAAAATATTGTCTCTAAATTTAGAATATCGTTATCTGCAAAATAAATATTTAGAGGTATGTCTGGGATGATGAGTCAATTTTAGAAGTACAGGTTCATGACAATGTTTAGTCAGTATATAAACCAGGGTATTAAAAAAACTAACAATAAACAAAATAATAATAATAATAATAATAATAATAATAATAATAATAATAATAATAATAATAATAATAATAATAAAATATTAATAAAAATAGATAAATAAATATTAATAATAATAATAATAAAAATAATCATAATCATAGTAATAATAATAAAAAACTAATAATAAATAAAATAATAATAATAATAATAATAATAATAATGATTATGATAATAAAATAATAATAACAATAATTATTAGATAAATAAACATAATTATCATCATAATAAAAATAAAAATAAAAAAATAATAATAGTATTATCATTCTTCTTCTTCTTTTTATTATTATTATTATTTTATTTATTTATTACTAGGGGTTTATCAATATTTTTCTCTGGTACAGTTTATTTTCTCTGTTTCTTGATCAGGAGCTTTAATACCAAATTTGGACACCGCGTTTGTACAAATTTTACAATAATCGATTTTTCAGGATGATAAAGCACAGAGATACAGCAGAACCAGTTAAATTTTGGAATGAAGAAACTGGTAAGTATTTTTTCAGCGGGATACATGCTTTAATCTTTCAAAGTAGCATTTTAGTGTTATTTAAACATAAAACTGCATGTTCTTTTTACCAATAAATGTATATGTAGACAGAATATGATTATAATGCTTATAGCATTTATCTAATCTTTATCTACATGTATTTCTTTTGCTTTTATAGATTCAGATTTTGGTGGAAATTCCCGAAAATTAAAACCTTCAAGTCGAGAATTTGGGTTAGTTTATAATGAAATAATTAATAATGCACAGGTTTTCTAACGTTTATCTACTTCAATAGGCTGGCATTTTTATTTTAGTAAAAGCACAGTGCACATATCCTCTTACACAATTTTCAATTATATTTCTGGCCAATATAAGTTTAAGCTATTTTGCTTACCTTTCAATATTTCATGTTTTACATTTTTTTCACATTATCTCATTTATGACTTACGTAAAATTCTATATTGGATTCAAAATGAAAATTCCAATTACATTTATTTGAGAAAAAACAGAACAAATCATATAAGACAAACTTTCTTAGTCTGTTTCTATAACATTCAGACACTTTGTTGATGTTTGTTTTTTGTCTTCCCATAGGGGGATTGGCGGAAAGCGAGAATATCCGGACTTTCCATACAATGGTTCCCAAGCGGAGCGTCTCTCCCCTTCCCATGTCCCGGTGGAAATAATATCACGTGGTGGATATTCCCCAGGTCATGGTAGGGTGGTGCCAATGTTGACCTACTAACCTACTTCAGAAGTCATGTGATACACCAAAGTAAAATCTGTGATACTTTTCCATTTATGATAACAATCTTCATGAAAATGTACATGTTAAATATTTGATGTGGTTATTTTGAACAAAGCAATATTTATTTTTCAGATTTGTTTGTGGTTTGTGTTATAAACATGTTGATGATATTTATAGATATTCATGTATATAAAACAGTATCTATGAAAATGATTGTCTAAAAGCCTATTTACGAATGCTATTGTTTTATTTTTTTATTATTATTATTTGTTTTAATTTCAACACTTAACTGATGAAAATAAAGAAACTATGTATCATTCCTTAATATTAAATTATTTCTAGTATAAACATTCCGGTAGGAAAATAGTAAAAATTACATTCTTTACAACCTTTAAACAATTTTGTTTCTAGTTTTAAATTCAATCTAATGTACAAATCTCATTTTCAAATATTTGTATTTATGATAATAGAGACGCAAGCAAGCATTATGTAATTTCTTTTTTAATTTCCTTTTCATTTTAAAACAAAATGCTAGAGTACTTCTATCTATTTAGAATTACACTTCTGCATAGCACATGACAAAACTATTGCATAGTGAACAGAAGGTTATCACATGGGCATGTGACAACAACATTTCATGACATGTAACTATTATATCTCTTTGAGAAGCAACTGCATATCACATGACAAAATTAATTATGGCACTATTATTGTATAGCACAAGATAAAACTATTGCAGTACAGGTAACAAACTACATGTATAATATAGCATGTAATCAATCGGATCTTCTCGCCCATTTCCGTCGCACACTTGAAAATAAGACTCGGAGGTAAGCGTTGTGATCATGCCCTATTTGAGCAATTTACCGGAAGAAGATATTGTAATGAGAGAGAAAAAATAAACCCCATGTAAAACAGAAGTTTGATATTGTTTACTTTATTATGAAATTTATTTTAATATAATCATATGCTTTTTGGTTTTTGTAGCGTTGAAAGATGTAGATTGAATTTCACCACATGCAAGAAAGCATCATCCAACATTTTGTGGTCATGTGATAAAAGAGTTCTGAAAATATATCTATTACTTATTTCCGAGTCTTATTTTCAAATATTCTACGGAAATCGGCGATGTTTTCCGGTTGAGAATGTAATAAAAGTATTAAATAAGACGTGACAAAATTATTACAGAACACGTGACAAAGCTGTAGCACGTGATATGACGAGCTCATTACACATTACGTAAAAAGCTTGCTGCACACAAGTTGCAAGTTAAAGGCTTTTGGGAACGAAACTTGTTTCATGCGCGGATCCAGGGAGTGGACCTAGTACCTGGAACCACCCTGAGATTTGTCAAAAATGATTTTCTTTTTCCATGTAAAGTAAATAATTTTACACACAAAAACATGAATGGACCCTCTCTCTGAAAATTCATTTGGAGTGGACCCCCCTCTCGACAAAATTTTAGAACCCGCGCCTGCGTTTGATATATAAATTTTTGCGACATGTTAAATAGTTTGTTTTGAATTGGGAAATGGGTTCGGCCTGATTTTAAAATATATCAGGGTCCGGCGCCATAAACTGAGAATATACTTAAGTCATAATTTCATATTCTTCTGTTCATCAATGAATTAATAACTGGCATTTGGATTTCATTTAGTTTTATTCTGTTGATAAATAGAATTGAACCATTCTGCGTGAGAATTTATTTGAAAGTTTGATAATGGAATAAAATAAAATGAAATATTTTACTTAAGTATATTCTCAGTTTATGGCGCCGGACCCAGTTTGTCGACAGAATAACATATTACTATACAAGACGTATAAACAATTGGCATGTAACACGTATATTTCTGTTCTTTAAGAATGTTGTCGTTGAATTATTTCTGTTTGTTGAATAAAGAAACTATTCGAAAAACGTTTTGACCTTCGGTATTCTTTAAAGATGCATAATATGTCAGATACTTAGAAGCTAGATATAACACAACAAATGTTGGAATTCCCCTAAAATTTCGACAAGTAGGTTCTTTATGTAATTTACATGTTTGAGAGTAAATTTAAACAATAAGATTCGCCGTACCTTTAAAGGAAATTGCACGGCATGGTCGAAGATGGTATACAAAATTTCTTTCCGAAATACGTTTTATTTAATTTAAAACGCGTTTGAATATAAATTTCAACAATAAGTTTCGCCGTACCTTTATGAGAAATTGCGCGACATGATCGAAGATGATATATAAAATCCCTTTCCTGAATATACCTTAGTTTTTGTGCGAATTTACATCTTTAATTTCAATGCACAAAGGACAATAAAATAATGTTTCAAATGTATGTCTTAAATGTCGTTATTCATTTGGGTTTAGTTTTATATGCAATATTTGTCCTTTAACAATTTTCTGAATTACTACTGCATTGCTTGGGAAACGAAAGTCAAAGAAACATAGTTGTCCTTGAGGAAACCAGAACAAAAGTGGAAATGTGGGGGGTGGGGGGGGGGGGGGGGTGTTGAAATGAACGGAAAACCATGATCATAATCATTGTTTAAGATATTTTTGAAAATAAATGAAGCTTTAAAATATTATTTGATATAAATGTGATAGTTGTATGCAGACTTTCATCAAAGAATGATGTTTGCGCATGTGTAAAAAAGCTAAATATTTTGCTTTAACGTCATTTAGTAATAAGGAAATTGATCACTGTACGTGTAGTATATATATATATATGGACGTTGTTTATATATAGACGTCATCTTTAACGCTGTCAAGCGAATCGAAAGCAGTGACAAATGTGGTGACGAGCAAAAGTGTGTTGGACATAACGTGTTGATGAATGGGCTGGCACGTGCAAAGGCCGAGATTTATTTATTAAATAACAGGAACGTTTCTGTCATTAGAAAAAGAGTCTAACGAATCGAAAAGTAAGTCATTATCTTGTACCATTCCTAAGTAGATGATGTATATAAAATACTTCAAATGTATTCATATAATTATAGTCTTAGATACTGATGAAAGTTTTTCTTAGTGTACAGAATACTAAGATTGTTTACTACGTTCTTGATATCAATGCAGCGAGTTTTGATGTTTCTTTCAATGCTCTCAGTCAGTCAGTGAAGTTTTTGGACATAATAAACTAAATTTAACCGGGAAATAAATAAGTTAACATGCAAATTGTGTAAAAAAATTCTAGGAATTATCAACCAGTATTAAGATATATATTTATAACTTATTATGATATGTCACACTTATGACAAAAAGTTCAATAAGAGGCATTGTTCCTCGCCGGCCAATAAATGTCTCTCGGCAAGTTTAGGAAGAAATTCCTAAAATAACCCTTACCACACACACGAAATGACGCTTATGAGTATCAAACCCTGGGGTCCGGCGCCATAAACTGAGAATATACTGAAGTCAAATATTTCATTTTAATTTATTCCATTGTCAAACGTTCATATAAATTCTCATGCAGAGTGATTTATTTCTATTTATCAGTAGAATAAAACTCAATAAAATCCAAATCCCAGTTATTAATTCATTGATGGACAGAAGAATATGAAATTTTGACTTGAGTATATTCTCAGTTTATGGCGCCGGACCCGGTCTAGTATGTTTGACTAATTCGGTCTTTACTATGTATTTATTGTCATATATAAATGAGAGTTTAAAAAACCCAGAGTAAATGTTTTGTAATTTGTCAAGCAAGTGTAATTCAGACGAGAATATATTAACCTTGGTCGCTTATTGTTATAATACATATAGTATCGCCCTTGTGGTAGTGTGTGAAAGATAATTGATGTGACCCCAATTCGTTTACATTTTTCTCTCCATGCCAATTACATTATTAGATTATTTCATGTGCGAATCCAGAATTTTTCCTGAGAGGAGTTCACCTGAGAAAAGATTTTCCGAGAAAAGGTCCAATCACGTTCTGGGCCGTAAGCTGATCCATTTTACAGCAACACATAACAAGAAAAGGTTATTCTATCTAACATCGAGATGACCCACGACCTCTTCAAGATAGCACAGGAACACCCCCACCCCACCCCCTCTCCTCTCCCAGTCACGGCACCTGGATCATGGCATGTCCAAAGCCTTATTGGAAAAGGTTAAGAAGTAAAACAAACAGACAATTGTACATAGAATAAGACCATCCATCAATCTCTGTCACATACCGTGTTATCATTTAATGCACATGTTATTGTTGCATGTACTTGTTGAGGGCTGGAAATGTTAATAGATCCACAGGCTGTGATAGTGACTAGACATAAGACATGACTAAATATTTTCGAATTCTGTTGCAATGATACTGTATTTGAAACCCTGTAGTTTAAACAATATTGCCGTTCTTTAATTCCTGTCACATATCGCTAAATTGTCTAATGCAGGTAATTAATACATTATTAAGGACGGGAAACCTCCATAGACCAAAGGGACACGTTAACGAATTGTCGCATAATGTGGCTACTTATTCGAATTTTATTCTAAATTTGACAAAAATGCTGCATTTGAAAACCCTAATTTAGGTTAACCCGTCGGTGAAAAAATCCGTCGACCGGTGAAAGAACCCGTCGGTGAACGTAATATAAAGAATTTCAGCATAACACAAGGGAGGGGGGGGGGGGTGTGCCCTGAATGTCTGGTGTCAATATATTGTAATTATTTTATGCATGTAATGTCGGAATATACTCCATTGAAGCGAACGATAGCATAAACAAAATTGAATTCATACTTTCTTAAATAAATATAATTTTTTAGATATACGACAAAATTCAAATCAACAAATTCATGAAAGAATCCTGAATTTTTTTTTTTTGTATGTTTCTATATTACGTCACGCCAAGATTTCGTTTACCGATGCAATAGACTTATTAAAATACTACCGTAAGACAATGCCTTGGTTGTTAGTTTTTCGTTTGAAAGACATGACAACGTAGAGTCGCCGCTCGGGTTTGAACTCAGGTCCTCCCAACTACGAGCCAAGCACGTTACTGACTGAACTACGCCCACTCTTGTTTGAAGTTACGTCAGGATTGTTTTCTATTGCACCAATATGGTAGTGGATCTAGTGGGCAGTGTTAAAGATTGGAGGGTATGTCCCGAGAAAACAATCCACTTTCCTCCAGCTCATTTACAGCAGTACAAATACGCCCTGGACATAGAACCCATGGTCGAAAGAACGGTATGCCGGAACCACTTTTGGTTATCTTCTAGGGTCCCCATGATTGCCTATTTCCCACCAGGGGTAGGCTTGGTGTAGTGGTTAAGCGCTCCATCTGCGGCGCCAACGATCCGGGTTCGATTCCCGGATTGCGCCTCTATGTTGAAGAGTTTGGTTACCTCCTGCTCCCTTGTTGCGATAAAACTGCAAAATTGTTGAAAGCGACGTAAAATACAAATTAACCAACCAACCAACCAATATCCAACCGTCTAGTATCGTTAGATATCCCTCTTGTGCGACTGTTTGGCATCTTTTTAACCAAAATTTCGGTCGGCCTTTGAAACTGACATCATGCAATAGATTAATAAATAAATCAACAAGGTACTTATAGACATTTAATGATCCACTACGATTTACTTATTTCCATTGCAAAGGAAGCCCCTGTGACGAAAATTTACAGTTGTTTATATACATGTATTTCTAAAGCTGCCGATAAGAAACCGATACATGTCAATTAGATTTAATTTGTAAATAATTATACCAAATTTGTGAAAATTAATAACAAAATAGAAATACTGTGATAAATATACTATTTAATGGGGAAATTAACATGAACAAGAACGATAACTCTGTATGAGAAACAATTTTCAATATATCATATCTCTGAGGAATGCTGACAGATTTCATTCATATTTGGTATTTAAATTTCTTTCGTAATAATGAATAGGTCTATACTGCAGAATTTTACCGCAGGAAATGTCTTATTCATACTGAATCTTTACTAATTATTTCAATGTGTCATGTAGTACTGTCGATCTTCTACACAAGTCCCCATGCCTGTGTTCAGAAATATTCAGATCGCGATTTTTCGGGCGCATTGATTTGTTACCATTGACAGTAATTTAAAATATGTGATAGGTGAAGATAATGATGGACAGTCAGTTAAATAATCTACATTAATAAAGTTTCTCATCACGTGTTGCAGCATATACAAATGTACTTCTATTTTGTTACGTAAATCTGCCTTCAATATTATAATTTACACGTTTATTCTATTTCAAAGTCATTACTAAGTAATTGACAGAGGCAGGTCCAGGTTTTTGGAGTTAGGGGGTGAAGTCAGAAGTGGGGTCTGTGGACCGGTGTAATATGGCTTTTCGTTATACTACAGGGGGGGCTTAGATTGGAGTTTAACGTGGCTTTCAACAAATTTCAGTTTTATCGCAACATGAAAGCAGGATGTAACCGACCTCTTAACTTAGTGGCACAATCCGGCAATCGAGTGAAACCGTCTGTGCCGCAATCAAAGCGGTTGACAACTACATAAAGTTTGCCCCGCTTTGAATGGGGGATCAGCCGGCGAAGCCCTGCCCCCTCCCCCCCCCCCCCGGAACAATTTGCCTTTTTGTCTCGCGTACTTCTAGCGGGCAGTTCTATAGACGGAATTTTTTGTCAGGAAATGGGATGGTCCTACACCTAGCTAGAATGACCCGTAGAAGTCATTTGATGTATGATTATATATCGAATCCATACTATATCCATCGTCTAAAAATTACAGATGATTCTCTCTCTCTCTCTCTCTCTCGTTTTTACGCTCCCGGATCGATAGATCAGAGGCATATTGTTTTTGTTTGTTTTGTTTTTAGGGTTTTAGTAGTTTTCAATTGGGGAAGGGTTGAGCATACCCCCCACCCCCTTCTGAATCCATCACTGGAAGGTATACATGGTGTACAGGTGACACTCCTGGGTTCTTTATGCAGGCCGCGATACCGTTTTGATGCCCACTGTATTTAAGGGGATGTTTATATCTTGTCTACATGTCGTGACGTGACTTAAATATTGTTGAAAACGATCTAAAACCGTACTAAACCATGCAATCATTCCTTGTAAGTACCTACAGACAGGATATCGTGCTTCAGAGTGAATTATAATCTATAGAGCTATTGGGATCATTAACATTTGCATACAGGATGTGGTTTTAAACAGAACATAAATTTGAAAGAGAAAATCTCCGGGGAATTTTACAGAATTTAGGAAGGAATACAAAGGAAAATGTATACTCCTTAATCACAGAACATTTTGATTTATCAATCAATGTGATTTGAATGAACTTTTGTTATGTGTATTTATTTTATTATTATTAATAATTTTACTTTCATTAATCATTTTATTTTCTATTGATTCATTTTATTTTCTTTTTTTTTTTAGGGGGAGGGGTGTTGTGTTTGTTAAACATAATAATAATAAATGGGAGCAATTGAAAAACGTTCTCAAAATTGAATTGCTTAGGTGGTCCATGCCTCGGAATAATAGGCAGCAGTAGCCTTAAAACTAAACTCAGTCTTAATGCTTGACATTCGAGCCGAAAAAATCAAATCCCTCTTTGGTTTCTTCTCATTGAGAGAGAGAGAGAGAGAGAGAGAGAGAGAGAGAGAAAGAGAGAGAGAGAGGAGGTTGGGGGGTTGTGTTGATGACAAAACTGAATTCGAATTTGGAAGATGCTTGATAATATTACTTGTGCGCCAAATCGCCAAATGCTGCGTAGAATCTTCATTTTTTTTAAATGTTGTAAGTCGTTTGCATTATAATCTTAAGGAAGCCTTATAATAGAGTGGTTTCAGTTGAAAAGGTATCGAAACATAGAACATTGCACAACTAGTGTACTAGCTGTCCTATAGTATAGATCCGTCAGTGGCAGATGAAAGAGGGGAGGGGGCACCCCTCACCCGGCAGTGACCTAAAATTTTACCATACCCTGTACTTTGGCCCATTTTTTGTCAAAATCGACAAAATTCGCCCCTCGAAACCCCTCCCTGACAGAGGGGCGCCGGGCCGGATCTGCCAATGTCCATGTTCTTGTATCGACTATCGTTAACACTGAATGCCAAGAAATATATTTTTCTATATCAAATGTAAATTGTTATCACTTAAACTTCTAAGACCCTTTAAATATTCGATTCAGAGGAAATAACAACGACCAAAAAAAAAAAAAAAAAAAAAATTCAGAAATCCAGATAACCCTGAATAGCAATTATGTCATCTACAAAAACTGAAAACGGAAATGAGAAGTCTCAGGATAAAGAGTCCGAAACGGACACAGAAACGTCATTAGGATGCGGAATAGGACCATTTCGTCCCAAAGCATTACAGTGCTGTGATAATTTACTGTCTTTTGCCTGTATTTATGGACTATCAGTGTTACTGACGCAAGCTCTTGGAATGTATACCTCATCACAGATTACGACTTTGGAGAAACAGTTCGACCTAAGCAGTACAGAGAGCGGCATCATTTTGTCATGCAATGATATTGGATTCCTTACTACCGTTCTCTTTATGTCCTACTATGGGCCTAGGTTAGTATTTATTAAATTTGTTCAATTCCATTTCAAGTCTCACTTTCGTTATTTCTATTGATAATATTGTTTTGTTTTCTTTTTATTACTATTTTTTATCTGTTCATGATGTCCGGCATCTGGGTATTTGATAACGTATCATAGAAATCAATACGCATTTCTGGAGTAATCTTTAAAAAAAGTAAAGATTAATAATATTTTGTCGTTCAAACAAGTCAAATGACTGAATGAATGTTATAGGATAGAATGATAGTATTTTCTTAGCTAAAACCTGTAAAACAAATTTTTGTTGTTATACCTCTCTCTCTCTCTCCGGATAAAGCACACATACAATTTTATTGGTATATTTACAGAGGACACATCCCTCGGATTGTTGCATTTTGTGTATTTCTATACGGAGCTTCCGGAGTTCTATCCAGCCTCCCACAGTTTGTAAAGGAAGGCAGCACTGGAATGGAATCCAATAGTTTGAATACATCCTCATCCAGCACAGTACTATGCGGAAGTGATGTAACTAATTCTACAAACCAATGTCGGACAGAAAGTGGTTCCGGTGAAGGTGGCGGAGTCAAGTGGATTGTAATATATCTAGGGTTATGTTTGATCATACAAGGTTTTGGCAAGACCCCGCGTTCCTCTCTTGGAACGTTATACCTTGACAGTTCTGAAGACAAGACTAAAACTGGTCTGTATCTAGGTAAGCTAATTGTTATTTTGTACATGATAGTCTTCTTCTAAACGGAAATGTGTTGAAATAAATTTAAACATGAAATAAATGTAGTACATATAATTCATGGGTTACATTAACCATAACAATTCCCGCAGTTTAAAGAAACAAAACATTGTTATTTTCTCTGTGATATAAACAGTACATCTATTTTTAAAAATGTCGAATAATACTATAGATTTGAAAAACGTCAAAAATATTTTCAAGCTGTCAGATAGAGACGTTTTGTAGCTTTATAAGAAATCTGCATCGTATTTTGTCAAGAGTGGAATATGGACTTCGCCGCCTTTAACTGCGGTTCTTATGTTAAGGGAGGAAATAAAACGTATTCCCACAAAAAAAAATGACGTAAAGAACAATGAAACGTTCTAATGACGTCATAAGGTTGCTATCGTTCAACGTCTTTCTAATTCATAGTACACAAGCGCCGCCCAACGGACGGCGAAGCTCATTGAAATTGATTTTGTTTGTTGCCTTACATTAGGCTATTATGAAGTCATACTTAAGATCGCAAATACTCATTCCATTCATGTTTTATATTTTCGTCACCAAATAAATCCATTGTTTTACACTTGGGCAGATTTTCTGCTCAACTGGAGAACAAAAGAAAAGTGTGTATAAAAGAATGAGTCAAAGCGGTCCATGACTTATCACGATCTTGCGTATTATCTTCTTCTTTCGAACGTCTACTCAAACGATGACGTCTACCTTGACACGGGATCTCCGTCTGTCTCATCTCAAAGCAGGACACCGGTATGCCCACGGTGAGACTCGAACCCGAGACCTCTAGGTCACGAGCCAAGTACTCTACAAACTGAGCTAGGCCGACTCATGATTATTGAAATTGAAACGTCTATCAATCAAAGAATTATACCACTAATCCCAATAACATGGCATAGGAAAACGTTAGCGTTAAAAAGTACATAAAAATCTATTAGTACATTTATCAATTTTAAGGTGAGCGTTATCGGATTTGTTTTGTTTTGTTTTTTTAGGGGGGGAGAGATTCTTTTGTTTTGTTTTGTTTTTGGGGTTTTTTTTTTTTTTTGGGGGGGGGGTTATTATTCATATTTCATTGTTCGTATGGATATTTACAAATAATAAATGAAATATTTCATTGTTGGTGTGGAAATTAACAAATAATACAAGGCAACATACACCTATGAACTGAATGTGAAAATATGTTCATTTGATATTCTAGGCGTTACAACAACCATGGGGCTATTTGGTCCGTTTTTGGCTCTGATGTTAGGAGGGATATTTGGAAAAATTCCTGTTGACTTGAAGCGTAAGTATTTACCGTGATAATTAAATTCAATATTGTATTATGCTGATGCATGATATCGGCGGCGTTACCTGTCAAGAAATATGATAAGTCATTAATCATTTCTTTGTTTCATTTCTTTAAATATGCCCTTAACTTTAGTACTGGTGTTTGTAAGAAAATGATCAGGATGAAATTCTTAATAACAAAACTTTGAAGGACTACAAGGAAACAAAGCATATTAGATAGTAATATAAAACTTGTGCTTCGTTTTTTGTTTTTGTTTTTTTATGTTTTGAATTATATAAGGTATTCAATCCATAATGAGCACTAGTTAGATTTAAGCAAATATAAATTTTATTTTGGAAATTAATGTATAGCTTTGAATCATCTTACAAAAGAAGATCTTTTACCTAAACGATTTTTTTTTGAAATAATGTTATTTCATCCAAATATGGATTATTAAAGTTTCTATTCAACCTCATGGGAAATATGGGGTGTTTTCACAAAAGACAAAGTTTAGGGAAAAACCTCATAGTAAAAAGTTTCGTAATATCTTAATTTACTAAGTTCCATACAAAAATGTAAAGTTAAAGGAGCCTGGTCCGATTAAATTGAAGTCGGGAAAAGTATAAAAATGTAAACGGAAATCGATTGTTATTATATTATCTAAGATGTATAAAAAGTATCGTTACCAAAGTCGATGTCGCAACGAGATATGCCCGTTTTAAATTTGCAACATAACCACGTCAACTCTTTGAATATTGATGAGGACGGTCAGAGGAAATCACGTGACAATGAAACTCGAGCTTTACCCGATTCTAACATTTGTTCTGCTTTTCTTTATTTTGGTCTTTGAGTCTGCGTATAGTTTTTTTTTTCTGTCGCAATTTTGCTTTTCCCCGTGATCGTTTTCGTCGATGTTAGCCGTTGCTGTTGTTTTCTACAGTGAATATCCACACACGCGCATGGTTATCGGCGGAGCATCGCCTTATTTGGAGAATTGAAACCAACCGAATTTAATTCGACTCAATTACCTTTATTTTACGAAAACATTGAGGGATTTTAGTTTTAAATTTTGCAATTAACACAAAGTTTATAATTTATGCAATACATGAAAAATAAGATATTGTCGTAATTTATCCTTTTCGTGCTATAATTTTCCAATCTCGGACCAGGTCCCTTCAACTGAGCACAATTTCTGCACTCCATGTTTTTCATTTGTTTAAACACGGGAGACAACTTCGTAAGGGGCATTTATCTTGTACAGTCCCGAATTTTACAATCACTAACATCTAAAAAATAAAACAGATGTTGCTATAATAACCAACAATGATATGAAGTATCCAAGTTTATGTTTTTGGTTTTGTTTTTTTGTTTTGTTTTATTTTGTTTTGTTTGTTTGTTTGTTTGTTTGTTTGTTTTTTTTTTTTTTTTTTTTTTTTGTTGTTTTTTGTCATTCGAGGCTTATTATGGATTGAATTCCTTAATTGAGAAGTATTAGAATTAAAAAACTCCAAACAAATATAAAAAAAATTAAATAAGCAAGGGAAAACATAGAAAACACCTCAACGTGATGATAAAATTGTGCGTTTTACATTTGTACAATCGTAACAACTCGTCCATTTCCGTACGCAAATACGACTCGTACGTACTACGTAGTCAGCCATTGGGACTACTTCCAGTTGTTATGTAAACACACATGGCCATGATCAACATGCCTGTCATGTTTGCACTAAAATAGGCAATTATGCTTATTGCCTGCTTTTGTCTATATTTGTTTCTCTCTGAATGGGTGAACTAGTATGAATTTTTCATGTCGGAGCCTACACACGTGCACTGGTTAAATTTCGAATTTCCTCTGATTCGTTTCCAATGCTCTAACATTTAAAATAACAATGTGAAATTTGCTACGATTACTGAATTACCGTTACGATTGTATAATATTCATCAAAACGGGTATTACATTTCATACTGAACTTCTCATGTCCTAAATTACAAAAACAATCCTATGAACTTTTTTGCCTTATTTCTCAAAGTGCTCCTACGACAAAAGCCGAAGAATTGAAGCGATTTGGTATATATCGCTGCGCCGTGGGGCTTCCGAGTCTATTTTTGTAAAAAATGGCGACGGTGTTCCGATTGACATTTGTATACATGTATTTTGAGAGTTGTCTCTCTTTGTATCAAATCGTAATCAAAGTAGTCGATATCAAATTAATGACTATACTGAAAAACAAACATATCTCATCCTTGTTTCACCCACGAAACCTTGAAACACTTAACGATCACTTTGTTCGTCATCTGTCTGTCCGACAGTCCTATTTCTGTTTTCATTACATGTAATTTTGGTACATTTTTGCAAGCGATGCAAGTGTTCCTTAGGAGACCTTGCCCAATCTGAAACTTCTTTATGTGAAATTTAGGTCTCAAACTGAGAATCAAAATAAAAATGGCGCCAAATAATACACACAGTACTTTCCTTCTTTCGCAGCGACATCTATACAACCACGGGATCCGAGGTGGATCGGGGCATGGTGGATAGGCTTCTTGATGTTCGGAGTTCTCTCGATTCTTTCATCATTTCCAGTGTTCTGCTTTCCGAGGCGGAGTGCTGCGTCTGTTAATATTCCGAAAGACAACATGAAATCCAAAAGTTCATTTTGCAAAGATCTGAAAGGTAAAATTAATAGAAAGTACTTGCTAGCATATGAAGTATTTTCACCTAAACGCAATAGTGCGAAATCTTGTTATGAAATCGCAAATAATACAACAAATTAAAATGCCCCTTTATGACTTTTATGACGTGAAGAGACCATTTTCTACAATGAATATATGATATTACATCTATTAGCATAAAATGTTGTTGATTGATTATTGTTTTACGTCACTACACGTTTATTTCAGGTATACGATACGTAGCATCTGCCTGTTGCATTGCACAATTTACACCTTTGCAACAGACCCATATATATTATATTTACTTGATTTATAGCATAGATACTTACGAAATGTTTTGAAATGCATAGATTCGCTCGTATAATATGCCTTTCACCAGGTCTTAATATGCCTTTCACCAGGTCTTCCGCGGACTGTCATCCGGGTATTCCGGCGACCGGTATATTCGTTGAACGTTCTCGGACTGAGTTTTCTTCTGTTTGGAGTTATGGGATCAGCGTCCTTCGGTCCTAAATATATAGAAAACCAATTTTACCTACCTACATGGAAAGCAAACTTATTACTAGGTAAGCATATCAATTTATGAAGTCAATCACCATCGTCATCATCATCATCATCATCATCATTATTATTAGTATTATCGTCGTCGTCCTCCTCCTTTTCCTCCTCCTCCTCCTTTTCCTCCTCCTCCTCCTCATCATCATCGTCATCCATCATCATCATCATCATCATCATCATCATCATCATTATTATTTTCATTATCATTGTTGTAGTCATCATTATCAATGTCGTCATTTGTTTTGAATCATCTGCATCATAATATGCATCATCTTCAACATCACACACACTATCGCCATCATCTTCTTCATTATTTTGTGTCAACCAATATCAAAATTTGTACAAGTAAAAATATCAGTTCTTACACTAAATCAATTTAAGCAATTTCAGATTCATAAAGAAAATTTTGTTCCTTTACCAAAACTACTCGAGAGTCCAAAATACGCCAATAAATAGATAAATAGATAAAAAAATAAACTTCTGCAATTCATTTGCAATATTTATTTCACAACTGTCCACTATATGCTGAACTTCGTAACAGCCATATTCAAAGTATACACCAGAAAGGTCATCTCTTAAATCAGAAAGGTATGATCAGGTCTCTGTCTATTCTAGCATTTAGACACAGACAATGAATTATACTGTGTAAACATCAACTTAGTCATATATGTACAAATCTTTATCATACATTTATCTTAAGGTGCAAAGTGTCAAATTTTTGCGTTGACAGAAAGGTCTTAATCCATGAATGTATTTTAAGATGTTCACCCCTTCCCCCAACCAATGAAATTCAAACAACCTCCGGCCAATTCCTCATATAAAAAGGGAAGGGATTTAAATATGTAATTATCGAGCTTAATTAACCACTTAGCAATCTTAAAGGTCATACACGTAAAAAAATAAATTAAAAAAAAAATAAAAAACCTCCCAAAAACAAAAGATAAAGAAATAAAAAGCCAAAACCCCCCACGTTTACATATATTTACAATGCAATGAAAAGTGAACACGTACATAATGAATGATCTCCCTTTATCAGGTGGTGAGAAGCTGATTACGGGTACGATCGGGACATTCATGGGTGGCTTCATATCCTCTCGACTAAAGCTTGACCGCCAGGGATGTCTCCGAATGATCGTGATTGTGATGACCATTACGGCCATCATGGAAAGCCTCATGTTTGTATTTGGCTGCGGAAATACAGAGATTCATGGTCTGCATGCCAATAACAAGTAAGATTGGGAGGGGAAAAATGAAAGTGAAAAAAGAGACATATGAAATTGTACACGCAGATTGCTGTATTTTACTAATATATACTAAGATACGTTCATAAGATGACGATGGTAGAAGAAAATTGAAAAATGAAGTGTCGGGTAGGTTTTAGAGAGGGGTCATATCAAAATTAGCTGCCTGCAAGAATCTTATTAAAAATTTTGAAATCCATCTTTATTATATTTCTTATTTTATTTTATTTTAAAGTATTTAGACCGCTAAATACAGGTTTGATTTCAACCTCTACCAGAGGACGCTTTCATGTTCGTATTTCTCTCTGTTGTCAAATAGAAAGAGTCCAGAGCGTCATATAATTTACACTGTGATAACACTGTGTTCAGATAAAACCTCTCACTGCTTCTCCTTCACTTTTATTGATCAGTAATAATTTTCTGCGCTTTTTTCCGTGACGTTTCTTCAATCGCATTATCTCGGGCTTTTCCGTCTCATACTCGGGAAAACAACTTGCTCATGTTGTTTGTTAATAACGTAAAACTTCCGTCTTTTTCTAATTTTATATCTGCTTCTTATTTAGATCTTTAGAAAACTGAATTCTATCAAAAGAATGTTGAATACAATAATCGAAATCCGCCATCTTGTCAGAATTTTTAACGTCCGGTATTTCGTAATACATTGAAGAATATTTTTCCGAGCTTGCCGTACGTAAAGACCAGAGAAGGTGCGATTGGGCGGGGGGTGGGGGGGGGGGGGGGGTTGTGGATATTGTTGACACATAGAGGAAAAATAATTCAATGTCCCGAAAAACTATTCAAATAAGAGCTCAAAAATAGCCAATCAACCTATCGCAAAGGGCCACGCTTCGCTTAAGGTTGCTAAATAATTAAAAGAGAAATATATGAAATAAATCAATAAGATTTACAGAAAAAAATGATATCTTTATACTTTTATTCCTTTCATAAATATTTTCCAGTGCTAATCAGAAAAAAATCTAGAAAGTATTCGGAAGACGACAGTGTATACATTGGGACCGGGCCCTGAGCAAGCATAAAACTCTTCATCACGTGATCATACGATGATAGATTATTTGTCACTCTACGTAATCGCAACACAATCGTGACACGGGACCTCGGTTTTTATTGTCTCATCCGAAAGACAGAAAACCGGTGTGCCAAGGGCGGGAGTCGAACCCGGACCTCTCTATCACGAGCCGAGCACCTTATCCACTAGGCCACACCGGCTTTGTATTGACAATGTAATTGTTATTAAATTATATTGAATTCAAGTATGAGAATGTTTTGTGTTTTACAAGTTTCTCGTAAATTATCCTAAAAGAGAGGGAAATGCGAACTTAAGAGAGCACACACTCTCTCACAGAGAAAGAAAGAGAGTGTGTGTACGTGTGTGGATGTGGATTTGGGCGTGGGTGTGTGTGATAGGGTGTGAGTGAGTGAGTGAGTGAGTGAGTGAGTGAGACTTTATGTCATTCATGTTTTAATGATCGATATTGATTTAGTTCACTTCTATTGAAAACCAGGAAATATGAAAAAATAGTCCAAAATTATGTGATATTTAAATGAATAAATCTAATGAATTCTTATTTTGTGTATGCATAACTTTTAGTACAGCGGGAGATACAATGGCCACGTGTTCCTGCAGCAGAGCCTCGTTTTTGACAGTGTGTGGAGAAAACGGACTGACGTTCTACTCGCCATGTCATGCAGGGTGTACGAATGAAACAGAAAATGTAAGAATGAATTGCGCACCGTAGTTTCGATTAACGTCTTTGACAAGTGGATTTGTCATTATTTACTTTCATTAAATACAGATATCTGATAAAATGTATTATCTCTGAACTATCCAAATAAAAGAAATGACAGCTGCGAATAGTTAAGTGTAGAAAAGGGAAGTGCAAAGGGCACAAAACGTCGGGATGAAAAATGAGAGATGTATGGCCGTTTGTTACTGGTATCTAGTACTGGGATAAGAATCGAGTGAAACGAGGATAAACTCTTTCCTAATGAAATGAAGAATCTGCCTTTAAATCATTGTTGTATTCCAAAATCAGTACATCGAAAAAAAGTTTTTCGAGTCATTCAACCTTCGAGCACGTTGTTGCCTGACCACATAATCTATACGATAATAGTGATAAAATTATATTATATTTATCAGTCTATTAACAGTTCTTTTCCCACGTAAAATATCATTTCTATATATTTATAGCTCTTTTGGTATAATATTTTCTCACTTACGATACTTTATATGATCTTGTTAAATTAAGCACTTTTTCATTTTGGTCGCATTTGAAAATTGTGCAAAACAAAGCGTTTTTATTTCCTAACTGGTCATGTTCTCGCGTTTTGATTATACACAATTAAAAGTCAGGAAATAGTACCGTTATTTTTACATTTTCATTTCTGTTATTCTACTTTTCATGTCGTTTCATAGAGTGATTTAATTGATGTTTTATATCGAAGTATATTTTCATTTTCCAGCACCTGTTTGAATCGCGATTTTTATCGTATTTTGTGTTATTTTCTTGATTTTCACCGTTACTTAGTGTCGTTTGCTAATTTCAAATTCTACTAAGTGAGCGCATAACTAATAGTAATAGTCACGTGCTCACTTAAAAATTAGTAGAATTTGAAAGTTAGCAAACGACAATAATTATAGCAAAATTTCTAACAAGTTGACATAGTCATTTGACAAGTGACTGGAAGAACATGCCTCAATATCAATAAATACCAGTTACGGATTTAGAGGTTGGGGGGGGGGGGTCGGTCCCCCTTTTGGTCACATATTTACTGGCAAAATCCAGATTTTGCACCAAAAATGGCTGAGAAGTTTGGCTAATACCCATTTGGCCCCCCTTTCGGAAATTCTGGATCCGCCACTGAATACTATGTAATGCTTTCTTCTTTCAGGTTTACAGCGGCTGTAGTTTAGCGGGAGGGAATGTATATCCGGGGATCTGTGATACGAAATGCCCGTATCTTATACCTTATATGACAGTGGCCATTCTATCTACACTGACCGGTACCCTAATTATACTGCCCGTATATTTGGTCATCCTAAGGTATTGTATTTTAAAATTCAGCACGATAAATTCTGGGGGTTTTTTTATTTTATTTTTTATTTTTGGTTTTGTTTTGTTTTGTTTTTTTTTTTTTGGGGGGGGGGATTTGTTCTTGTTTTGGAGTTATAAAAAATCGAGCCCGAAATTTCTTACTCCAGATATAAATAATGTATATTATTGGTTTTAAAATGCACATTATTATTACTGGTTATATTCCTTGTAAAATATTACTAATGCAAATGATGTACCTGAAGTAAGAGCCGGAAAGTTCAGATTCAGTACAATGTCGAAAATATAAGATACTGACATGATTTAATGAATAAAATATGCCAGTGAGGGTGTTAAACAACAGAATATTGAAAGTTAGGACATTAATAAACTTGACTGTCAGACTTACTTCTCCAGCACATTCAATGTTAAAAATTGATGTAGCTCACTAAGTTTTTATCATTTGATAAGGCGATTAGCCCGTGAGCGAAAGTTCGCTGGTTCGACTACTGTTTTGGGCACAGTGGTGACCTGTCTTTTGGATGAGACAGTGAAAACCAAAGTGCCGCGTCATGGTAGGCGTAGCACGTAAAAGATCCCTTATTGCTTCGGAATGGTCCATTGCAAATGTATAAATTTTCTATGCAAGAAGATGCCGTCACCATGTACGTGAAATACTAATGGAATGATGTAACACAATTTTATCAATCAACATTCAATCAATTATTTAGTGTTAAAGTATATTATTTTAAAGATTTAAAATGCAGTCAGCAAAATGTGAAATCTCAAACCTGTATGCCAAAAGGCAGCAACCTGATGAAAACCACATCTCTATGACGATTCTTTTCTTGTTATTTCATCTCCTACTCACGTAATGAGACAGAAAATTTACTATCGAGATGCCCCAGGTTCGAGCCCGCGACTGTCCATTCGCCGGTCTGCTAACTTTTGCATGAGACAGTAGAAATCGATGCCCTCCGACAGTGAGAATATCAACACACAAAAGATCCAACATGACATCGAATAAGTTCATTGCAAAGATGTTTTCCTGTGCAGTGCACCAAGTGGGTGCCGTCACCAACCCACCATATATATGAGAAATTATCTGATCATGACGTCAGCAATCAAATCAAATCCAGTAATTAATAGAATTTGATATCAAATTATTTCAGGTCAGTTGATGAGAAAGACAGATCTCTTGCCATGGGAATGAATTCATTTATATTATCTTTAGTGGGTACGTTGAGTTCATCAATATGTAATAGTTTTCGAAAAACATAATTTAAAATTGGTGGAAGATTGTTTTTTTCTTATCATATGTTATTGACTTATTGAGAAGGATTTTAAAGAATATAATTTAATATGTAAGAGAACCATTTTCACAAATTTTCGGAAACTTGGCCTTTAATATCAAGTGAAATAATCGATGTTGACGATAATGTTTCAGAGTCGTAAATTCAGTTTGCTTACGTAAAATGAGAAAAAAAAAGGTCCATGATAGGCACATAAAAGCCACCCCATTTTCGATTATTTCTGGCCTGTTGTTTTCGTGGATTTTACTTAACTGAGAAATTAACATCGATTGTTTTGCATGACAAAAGCGAAGTGGTTGGAGATTTGCGAAAAAAAGGTGCCTTTCTTTATCGTATAACGACTTCCTTATCTAGTATTTTACTTTGATACGTGTTATTGCTTTGATTCAATCATAAAGTTTACAATGCCCTGATCATACATTCATATTTCATAATTTTCAATTATTACAATTTCAGTGTTTTTACCGGCTCCCATTGTTTTTGGCAAATTATTTGACAGTACATGCAAGGTTTGGAAAAGTTCATGTACTTCCGGTGGCGCATGCCAACTCTATGATATAGAATCCATGCGTCATATACTCGTTTCCATGGAGGTTGGACTACGCATAGCGGCTCTTATTGTTTACATTATAGCATATTTGGTTGGACTTCGTGAAGAAAGGAAGAATAAAGAAAAAATGGAAGTAAACTGTAATGATATCAATCTAGAAATAAAACCATGAATTGTGCAATTCAAGAGAGAGAGAGAGAGAGAGAGAGAGAGAGGAGCATAATGATTTTTTTCAGCCTTTGATAAATTATTTATACTTTTGCTTCTTTGCTTAATGCTTAATATGCTGTGTTATTCACCTCTGCGATTATCTCCTCAATGACGGATGTTTAATGCCAAGAAATGGTCAAATACAGTTATCGAAGGAATCCAGCAGTGGCAGATTCAGAGGGGGCGGGGTCCCTCCCCCCCCCCTTTTTTTCCCCTACATGTATGAGTGAAAATTAAGATTTCGCACCAAAAATGACTGAGTATTTTGGAAAATACTCAACTTTCACATGTGCCCCCGTTTTTTCTTTTCGGAAATCCTGCATTCGCCACTGTCCAGATGATCACACATACTAGGTCAGGAAGCATGACTTTTTGTGAAAATTTGATTTTAAATTCCTTTTATGTATATGCATATAAGAAATAAGTTGTTTTTGTACAAAGAAAGTTAATTTTAAATTTTATGTGGATGTTATTGTTATATCTTGAAGGAGGGGCAGATCGCATCTGATATAACTTATTTAACATTTTAGTATCGTTGTTACTTCTTGTGCTTATAATAAAAACGATTTTTTACAAAAAATGATGAGGACAATGGTGATATATTCATATGAACAATATATTATGTGCATGCATGTAGTGTGCGTAAATAAACAAAAAGAGGGACATCGGCATACAAAAATTAAAAAGTTAATTTCAAGCACAATGCATTATGAAACCCAATGTTTAAAAATGTGGAAACAGACATACTGGAATGTAAATCAAATTCTTTAACTATGAAATGCTTCAGAAAGAAAAAAAAAAGAAATTGCCAGTGAACTAGAAAAATATGTGATGATAGAATTACATCGTAACATACAAAGTTAAAACTGCTTTTTTTTTTTTTTTTTTTATTTAATTTTATTTTTTTGGGGGTTTTTTTTAATTTTTTTTTTTTTTTTGATTTTGTTGTTTTCGTTGTTTGGTTTTTTTGGGGGGTGGGTGGGTGGGTTGGTTTTGGTTTTTTGGAGGGTTTGGGGTTTGGTGAGGGTTATGTGAGTACGGTTAATGAATAAATACAGACTGGATTTAATTTATGTACATATTTATGATATCATGAAGTCAAACATCCATATACATTTTTATAAGCTTTGTCTCTGTTCATTTCTAATCTACTGTCAATATTTACATTAATTCCTCGGACTATATCTGCAGCTAATAAAACGCGGAAATAACACTAGCACTGACCATTCTGTGTACTTTTTAAAATGATTAAACATTATAATTTACATTGATTTTGTGCATAGTTTGTTTTATAAAATATGGAAACTCCACGCTGCAAACGTGTGTATATGCAATAGAACACACGGGATTATTTCCCTTTGCAGCCCCCCCCCCCCTTTTACATCAATTAGGTATCAATATTCCAATTGACCCAGATTTGTGATGTAAGCGTTATGGCTACCCTGAGTAAAACCTCAGGTTCTGACTGGGTATATTTGCTAGGTACAACGTTTTTATTGAAATGTGTATATATGTCTCTGTTCAAACGAGGAAATTTTTGATCATGAAAAACGAAGAGCCACGACAATGTATAGTCTTTTTTTTTTTTTTTGTTTTGTTTTTTTTTTTTTGTTTTTTTTTT
Organism: Pteria penguin; assembly: GCA_035048485.1. NCBI lineage: Eukaryota > Metazoa > Mollusca > Bivalvia > Pterioida > Pteriidae > Pteria > Pteria penguin. The sequence continues at coordinate 42,653,941 of CM068586.1, read as the reverse complement.
TTGTTTGTTTTGTTTGGTTTTGTTGTTTTGTTTTGCTTGTTTGTTTTGTTTTTTTCGTGAGCAAGGTTACTTTTATGAATACTTTTCTTTTTATTGAAGTGCAAAGGAATCTTGAAATGATACTCTTTTTTCATGGAAATTTCTCAATTCATTAACATGTAACACTATGGAAAACTAATTGTTACCTTCCAACCATTTGAAATGGTGTAACTCGTTCGGTATAACCTCTAGGCTTACCCCGACCGGACACTGGTCGATGCCCATTCTTTCGGACGAGACAGTAAAAGTCCGAGGTCCCATATCTCAGGAGACTTTGGCAGGTAAAAGATCCATCGCTGTCCCGAGTGGGTCCGTTGCATAGGTCGATATTTTTGTACGATGCATCGGCTACCGAACGTCGGTGGTTCTGCGCGGATACTGACCACCGCTGTGAATGAAAATTACCCCCGATGCCTCGTCATCCATCGTACGTGTATTTACATTATTTATCTATAATTGGTACTGCTTCCCATTGGCCGACGTAGCTCGGTTGGCTGGGTGCTCTGCTTGTGGAATAAATCCCGTCGCGAGATCCAATGGCACATTAAAGATCCCTCGCTGTTTTGGATGGGATCGTTGCAAAGGTATAAATTTCTGTGCATTTGCAACAGGAAGATGTAGTAACCATATATGCGCAATAATCTTGCTGTGACGCAGTTGCGGATTTAGAGTCACCCCACCCACCCCCGTTTTTGCCACATATTTACAAGTAAAAACACAGATTTGGCACCAAAATGACTGAGTAATTTGCTAATACACATATGCCCCCTCCCCTTTTCGGAAATCCTGGATCCGCCATCGTGACGTAACACAAAAATCGATCAACCAATTCATCTTTCTAGACCTTTATATAGTAGATTCTGTTTGTTTGCTGATTTGTTTGTTTGTTTGCTGGTTTGTTTGTTTATTTGCTGGTTTGTTTGACATCTATCTGAAGCATTTATCGACCTTTGTACCAGGTCCACCAGATGTTATGAGGGATGCTTAATGTTCCAGTGATCTATATATAGTTACCGGGACTAGTGGCTTTGTCTTTTATTGTCTCATCTAAACGGACTCGAACCCTGAATCTCTCGACAGGTTGTTTAGTTACTTCGGCAACCAACTTGTCTATACATGAAGAAAAGTAGTAGTAGTGCTGAGACTAAAGCCAAGTACCTTAATTCTATTTCTAAAGAGGGAATGAGCAAAATGCCTCATCACTGTTAAATTCGTATAGTTAACAATAACTAAAATGTTGTTAAAATGGTAATAAAACATGACAATGACAATATTTTTGTCGAAACCCAATTTAGAACTAAACAGGAAAAATTGGCGGGAAATATTATCTTTCGCTGGAATGTGAAATGACATAAATCGATTTACCATTGAAAAGTGACCTTTATCTCCAGAATATGATTAAATCAATCGATATACGCCTCCACAAATAATGTTTTATTTGTTGTCAGCTCGCGTAGCGAATCTCTGGGTCATATTCACGATACTGTGTACACATAGCTTTATTGCCACCCAAACTGAACTCGACAAACGCCGACCGCGAGATTAAGTAACGCTGTCCAGATTTCCTTTGTTTAATTAATACTGGTCAGTAGTAAGGTCATTTCATTCGTTCTCGTTGACGATGGGGTTTGGCGATGTCTCGGTGCTCGTAAAGGTTGCGTTTATAAGCATAATAGTAGGATTTGTTGTGTATTTGGTGGGATTCGCGTCACCTTATTGGAGTTCTTCCCGTGCTGTTCTCGGAAAATACCATGCTGGTCTGTGGCAAGCTTGCTGGAATGACTGCGGCGAATACGGAACTGTACCAGGTTGGTATGCATTTCCCTAGGTACATACTTATTGCATATTGTAAGAGGTTTACTAGATATATAAAGTGTCTTCGAGATTATGAATATATAGCAGATGCATTTGTAGCAGAATCGATCACTACACTCGGAAGTCACTGACCTTTTTCAAAGTTCAAAGAAAATATGAAGAGAGCGGAAATGGCCGAGTTGTTCCGATTGTTCATGATAGTTTGAAGCATGTGTACATGTGCAGTTTGCCAAGTTAACAATGAATTCTATTTATGTTAAGTGTGTAGAATTGTATATATATATATATATATATATATATATATATATATATATATATATATATATATATATATATATATATAAAGCACAAAGACACTACAGTTAACAAGGCACCCTATATTTCACTTCTGGGACTCGAACCCACGATCTATGGTACCGAATCACCTAGCTGTCATACATCCGACCCTCTAACCGACTGAGCTACCCGAGCTCATTGTAGGGTAGCTCAGTCGGCTATATTAGAGGGTCGGTTGCATGACAGCTAGGTGATTCGGTACCATAGGTCGTGGGTTCGAGTCCCAGACGGGGAACGAATATAAGTGAAATATAGGATGCCTTGTTAACTGTAGTGTCTTTGTGCTTTATATGTTTGTCTAATTTGTCTTTATTTTCTACAGGTATTTCTTCGGAGATCCAATGTCCATAGTACTCCCAGGTGTTTCACTGATCCTATTTGTGCTTTATAAAATGTTTATTTCTGTTTCAGTGATTGTATTCTTTCTGAGGATCCGCCTGCGTTTACGTCGGGTAAATTCCTTCACTCTCCGCGGCCGTGTTGTTATGTATGCGATTAGCTAATGATTGGCTATTAAAGCTCTATTTTTGTGGAGCTCGGGTAGCTCAGTCAGTTAGAGGGTCGGATGCATGACAGCTAGGTGATTCGGTACCATAGGTCGTGGGTTCGAGTCCCAGACGGGGAACGAGTATAAGTGAAATATAGGGTGCCTTGTTAGCTGTAGTGTCTTTGTGCTTTATATGTTTGTCTAATTTGTCTTTATTTTCTACAGGTATTCTTCGGAGATCCAAGATGCATAATACTCCCAGGTGTTTCACTGATTCTATTTGTGCTTTATATATATATATATATATATATTTATATATATATATGAGGTATGGGGTTTTTTTTTCTTTCCAAATTTCTTATGCATTACATTGTTTATAACTAGACTGGCTGGGAGCTGCAAGAGCCTTCGGTGTTATAGGATTTCTGACGGGTTTGGCTGCCATAGTGCTATGTTCTCTATATATTTTTCTGTCCCAGGCTAGCAACAAACTCGTTTACATCATCACTTATGTTTGCTGCTTCGCAACAGGTACGTAAGTTTATAGTAAAAAGAGGGGCAGACTTGGTGTAGTGGTTAAGCGCTTGGCTTGCGGCGCCGACGATCCGGATTCGAATCCCGGATTGCGCCACTGTGTTTAAAGCTGTATACCCTATGTTCGCTAGTACAGTGCATATTGTAGGTAAATTTATTCTAAATTGTATTGATTATATATAGAAGCCTAAAAGACATTAAAAAAGGGACCTTGCAAATGTTGTGATCAAATTCATCGTATTAAATGAGATATGACTGTCTAAAACGCAGTGTTTGAAAACAGAATGTTTACAACCAAATTATCACGTGATCTAATTCGGAAGCTGCATCATGGCGGGCGAGGTAGATAAACTTGACTAGTAACTTTAAAAATTTGCATTGAAGTCAGCTAAAGTGAGTATTTGCTGAATTGTTTTCTTTTGGAGTCTCCCTTCACCGTATTTGTTTTGATAAACTGCGCATGCGCAAAGTCAGGGTATGGTTGTATTTATGGAATACCCACTTTATTTACGAAGTATTTTCTTTTTATTTTGATATCTCCGAGGATTTGAAGCAACAAAAATGTTATTAACTCAAAGTTCATAACTTCAGCCATACGCGAAAAATAAGGGTTTTTGTCTTACATACCCTAATTTGTGAAATAATACTGAATTGTAGGGTATACAACTTTAAGAAGTTGGTAACCTCCTGCTTCCATGTCGCGATATAACTGATTAATTGTTGAAAGCGACGTAAAGCACCAATCAACCAACCAACCATCTAGTAAAAAGTTTAAACATCTGTATTGTGACTTTAATAAGTATTATTACTAAATGGCACTAATGTTATGTAATGATTATCTTAAAGTTAAAGAGATCGTTCTGTATTTTATCTCATTCAGTTCTTTTTTCATGGCCAAAGCATAGTAATTCCTTTACCCATAGGGCCCCATGTTAAATCACACAACTTTCTACATCTTAGCTTTATATAACCCATATATCAAAATGTTTATCAGACCCTCCTCTACCAGAATATTAACAGTTTTCTATAGGTAATACATTTATTTTCGAGAAAATCTAGCAGGAAAGGGGGTATACCCGGTACCACTAAGCTTGCCAAATTTCAAATGTAAACAAACCCCACTTTTAGGTCATATAATATTTACGTTAGTAAAATGAGATAGAAGTTCATGATTTTACAGCAGAATCAATCTGTATAAATTATAGAATGATCAAATGATTTCATCCAATCAGAGCCCCTGATACACTGAAATAGTAACCCCTCTTTCCCTACAGCAGATCAGCCAATCACGCCTTTCATTATTTAATTACCTTGCTTTGACTAATTGAAACATAAAAACGGGAAACTTTTTAAAATTCAATATACATATGCCTTTCATCATAGCATTGAACTACATTGTAAATTCAGAGATGTCGTTCGTTTATACAACCTCTACGAGTTTCATCATGGTTAACCCAAGTGGGTCAGAAGCACGTGGTAAAAGACCCTATACAATAACGCTGCACGATTAACAAACACTGATGTGATCCAGAGAAGTGATTTGGCATAGGGTATACCCCTCGGGATTTATCTTCAGCTTCTAAGTGAAATCTTTTTTTTTTCGATATATTGTTTAACTATGACTATTGCGTAAAGTGAGAAAATATTTAAGGACATTTCATCTATGTATGCTTTTCCAGTGAATTCAAATGCTGATACTTAAATATTTACAATAATATTAATAATATATGACTAAAACTTTAGATGATCGCTTACGATAAAACCAAAGTCATACCCCATAATACATTCGGAATGTTTCGGACCTCTTCTTATTTAAGAATCGGTTAAAACTCAAAGCGGACGCGTATAGCTGGTGCACTCCATTTACCAAACGGTAGACTTCGCTGTCATTTTTTCAGCACTCGCTGAGTTAGTAATACAGCTTTTTAAAGAATCAAACATATTATTGTTCTATTAGTCTGTCTGTAGCATAAGTGACTGATCGTCACTTATTGATTTGGGAGGGCCTGTTCCGTAAGTTGAAACTTCCATGCAGGATAGCGGGCAGGTAAAATGACTATCATCAAGGGGAAGTAATCCTGATATGATAAACTGATACACCTCTATCCTGCCTTATTTTCCATAGTAATGAGATTAATAAGGCGAGACGATTATATACATATATAATGGCGGTGATAAGGAAAACGTCAGGGGGCTTTTAGATTTAATGACAATGTAGTATTTGGTTGTAATATCTGAGAAAGGATATGCTCAAGAACCAATGCATTGTGGGTTTTTTTTATTTTTATCTCCAATCTGTCGTTTGTGAGGTAGAAATATACAAAATTATAGTCAAGTACCATCTTACATAGAAAAATGCCCACCCATCCCGGGACCCATATACTAAATTTTGGTTACAGTGCTGTGAAACATGAATGATTGGGAACATATGGTCAATGTAAAAACGTAGTTAATAAATTTTAATCCGTATACTCACTAAATGGAAAGTGATAAGATTTCATGGCACAATTTCTTAATCTAATTATTTATCTATTCATATCTTATAGATGATAAAACTGTAAATTCTGTCTGTTTAACACATTCCTTCTCCCCACCTTCACAAAGTCGGTGCCGTGATCGCCCAATGACATAATGAAAAGGCAGACAAACGGAGATAAAATCCTGATGTAGTGAAGATTCGACCCCCCTCCCCTTTCTTGCGCCTTATTTAAGCATGCTCTTGAAACTTGACAATAATCTTCAGTAGAAGTAAAAAGAACATATATAACGGTAGCAAGGAAATCGTCCAAAAGTGATTTATTTGGTGTCGGGAACGCTGCCCAAGTAATATATATTGCTATAAGGGGTACTGCTCATATACATTTTGTTTTGATTGATTGTAATACAGCGGTGTATGTAATATTTCTTTAATAAAAATGCAATATACTTACAGATATATAATACATATTGTAATATTGAAATATTCATTATTATGTAATAAATTACTTATCACTTTTAGCTTAGAATTATTTTAAATTTAACACGACAAGTTTGGATGGAGACAGAAGGAAAATATATACATTCAGAAAAGGAAAGAAAAATAAAAAAGCAATATGTTTTAAATGTTATGATCATGACCATTAGAGCTACAGACTCGACAGTGCCTCTTATTACTTATATTTTGTGTTTCAGCTGGCTGTGCACTGTTGTCTGTTTTGATCTATGGGGCCGAGACTATTGGTCTGGACTGGGCCTGGGGTTTCACTATAGTAGCCATGCTCATCTACAATGTCGCCGGCGTGTTACTAGTGGCTGATGCAAAAGGATGAATGACGTGGCGCACTATGATTGGTGGATAGATGGATGGGACAGTTACTTGTGTATGAAAATGAAAAAATATGTTTATTCATAATTATTCAATGTACTTGATGTAGTGGAGACACATTCTTTCAAAAGCGGTTGCAAAGGGGGAGGGCACGTGTGTACACATGTGTCTCATTCCTTTTTCGCCGGATAATAACATTAATGCATAGATTTTAAATATTAAATCCTTTAACCTAAAATCCTTTTAAAATTGCCTTATACCGTTTTTTTTTTTATTTACTTTTGGGTGTTTTCACGTGAAAAAATTTAAAGATTAATGCATATATATATTTTTTTACGTTTTATTTGATTTAAATTAAGAATTGTTACTTGTGTCTCTTCATTTTTCGGACTCAGCTGGTATTTTATTATATTATTGAAAAAAAAATGTTTGCTAGATGTATTATTGTATCATATGGTATATTTGTTTTTAATACATCCTATGTGCAAATGTAGTTTAATGCTAAATAAATATATTTGTACTTAGACGTTTTGTAATTTTGTAATGAAGCACAAAATGGTCAAATAAGAGACTATTAATAAGTATATAGATTAGATTTTGATTCATGAGCTATGATTTTCTGCCCAAGTTCTTCACAACATGTTGATGGTAATAATAAAAGAAATCGGCTTCTTTTCTACAACCTGCATCGAACCCAGGGTGGACAGAGATAAGAAGCTGCAGTGTCTTATAACGCTCTAATCCGAAAGAAAAGAAAAACTGCCCAATTTCAATGTTGAGCTTATAAAGTTTTAAATCAATATATTCTTTGACAGTCAATGTGTAAGAGAAATAAGCTTGGTGTGACGTAAAAAGAACCAGCCCCTCCCAACACACACACCCTCACACACACAAACCCTCACACACACAAACCCTCACACAGACACACATCCTCCCATACACACACCCTCACACATACACAAACATGCTCTCACTAGTGAACCTTTATCACTAGTGCGCCTAGTGTGTATGATAGTGAAGAGAGTATAACAAATTGTAAAAAAAAAAATTGTAAAATGTACACTCTCAGTTTAGAGTCTACCCAAAATAACACCTCGTTCTTCTAGGACACCCTAAACGTTAGGTTTTTTAGACGAATTTAATGTATTGTAAGAAATGTACAATGGAGAAAATCAAAGAAATTACCTGAAAATGTGCAAAACTGACATGGTCCGCAAAGACGCAAGAAAGCGTTAACAAGAGGCAGAAGTGGGCCTATATCGCTCAACTGTGTACCTAGATGATCAGTCATGCAGGAAAAAAGAATTCAGTTATTTTTGCATTACTGTGACAAAGTCAACACAAATGTTGAAAATATGTCAAATTTTATTTCAGACCAGAATAAAAAACATTTTTTTGCACATCCATTCGGGTGATTTTGATATTAAGCATTTGCTTTGTCTCTACAAGATGTGATTCAGGGCAACAAGTTAGTCATTTTCTTTAGGTGGGGCCTTTTGTTGACTGATTTCAAGTCTGGGTCATGAATAACAATTGTTTCAAATATTGTCCAGATCCAACTTAAAATGGCCTATTTTCATATGTTGAGTGTTGAGAAACACCTAAAAACTTATTTAGATGTGTAAAGAAATGAAAAAAAAATTTTTTTGATCGCAGCTGGATTTGAACTGCAACTCTCCATATTTTAATTACCAAGTGGTATATGTACCATTGTGAGACCTAGTTTTTAGACATGGTGGCATTATCTGTTGACCAATTTGGATGAAATATACAAAATTGATAGAGAACCTATAGTACTTCATGTATACCATGTTTCATTAAAATCTTTAATGTGGTATAACAGCAGAAGTTATAAATGTGAAGAATTGTCCCTATACACCCTCATTTGGAAGTCTTAAAAAATTCATAGAAAAAATCAAAAAATTGAGATATTGTCATAATTCTTTCAAAGTAACATTCCTTACCATAATTATGTTCACAATAGTCCATAAGAAATCATCATTATCAATTAACTAGGAAATATGACACTTTTCTGCATTGAAATCACCAAGTCCAAACAAATGTCGAAAAAATTCAAAAATTTGATTTTGGAAGGGAACCAAAATGACATGACTTCTTCACTCATTTCTCCTGATCATTTCTATGCATTCTGTTTGTCTCTGTACACAGCCAGTATGAAGAAGAATATTGTCAAAGGAGGGTAATCTTTTGTGACATACTTTTGACTATGGTGGTGCCACCTGTACAGAGCTCTGGAGGAAAACTAAAGAATTTGAAGGGGATCATAAGCGATTTATTTCAACCAAGATTTATTAAAATCCTTTGAACAGTTTTGCAGAAAAAGTTGAAAATGTGAAAAATTACCACCACCCCCCTTTTTTTGGAAGTCTTAGGAAATTTATAAAAAATCTAAAAATTGAAATATTAACAAAATTCTTTCTTAATAATATTCCTTACCATAATTATGATCAAAATAGTCATTAAGAAATCATCAATATCAATTAACTGAAAAACATGACACTTTTCTCCATTGAAATTACTAAGTGCAGAAACACGTCAAAAAGCATAAATTTCTATTTGACGGATCTTAACCCCGAACACAATTTTTGATAACCCATCTTTATAGATTGTTGATATGCAGTTAGTTTTCCCATTTATGCACTGGTTCTGGAGGAGAAGATTTTTGAAGAGGGGTACCGGTTTAGGCACTTTTGGCCCCGCCCTGGATCCACCCCTGAGGGAATCTGGATCCCGAACACAATTTTAGTAGGGGACCTTGAGTACATCATATGTACAAAGTTTGATCTAAATCTGCATTGCAGTTCCAGAGAAGAAGTCGAAAATGTGAAAAAGTTAACGACGGACAGACAGACGGACGGACGACGACGACGATGACGGACGACGGACGGCGCACTGTGACTATAGCTCACTTGAGCCTTTGGCTCAGGTGAGCTAAAAAGGAAACCTACAACAAAACCATCTCTTTCTCCCCTTACTAGATCATTCCCATTCATTTAAATTGAAGAAAAGTTCCAAAAGAAGAGTTCTGTCTGCGGCATATGCCACCTCGTTCTGAACCCCCCCCCCCCCTCCCTTCCCACACAAACACACCTTTTCAGAAATCTGCACGAAAACAATACTTATAGGAGAGCTTGAGTTCTTCAACTAAGCTAAAACTTTTCGAAAGTTTCAGGATAACAATGGGCGGACAAACGAACGACGCACTATGATCACAGTTTACTTGTATTTGTTGTTTTGGTTTAAATTTTCTTTTTCTTTTTCTTTTGATGAAGGGAATGATTTTTTTTTTCGAACTAATATGTACATGTACATACATGTATATAATTCACCGAGGACACATTATTCGTTTAAAATTGTATCAAATACAAAGAAATAAAACTTAGAAGATGCAATTTTATTTATTCAGCATTTAATTTGTGCGAAAGTTTATAACATTAACTTGAAAAATGAATATAAGTACAAAACCTTTACATTCCAAATCACACATGTTTGATATATATAATAACGGTGTAGCGAACAAATAATCACTCAAAAATAAACGTCTTTATTGTTGTGAGTGTTAAATCAAGCAACATTGTATAATCTACAGTGTAGACATAGGATGTAAAACAAAGCGTCAGAAATCTCCGTAATTCACAACGTTCTGTTCTACTTCACCTGACACACGACGTTCTCTTGGAAGTCGCAGCCGCCGATGGTAGGGTTGAAGTAGAGGTTTTCCTGACAGGAATGCAAAGTGCCGGTTCCGCCCCAGCAGTTATAGTAATTCCTGCAGTTGGTAGGATCAGCATGCGCTCCGTTCGATTTATCTGCACAAAATCCTGAAAATAATGGAAATATTTTTTAAAGTTTCACTCGTATGGTGGCGGCACCCTCTTGGTGCGTGATGTCAAAATTCTTGACCTATTGAGACTTGCCTGTAATGTAAAACTTAATCATAAAACTTGCCCCAGAAATGTAACCCTACAGAGAACAGAGCACAGAAGAAGAAAAAGTGAAAAAAAAAAAGCCAGTAGCATGTATATTTATGCCCCTTCGAAGAAAGAGGGCATATTGCTTTGCTGCTGTCGGTCGGTTGGTCCGTCGGTCTGTCGGTCGGTCCGTCCATTTACAGTTTCCGCTCATTATCTCTGGAACCAATGAAGATATTGAATTGATAGTCGGTATACAGATACATCTCAAGGATATCAAGGTCAAGTTCAAAAATGGTTATTGTTCGATAATTTGTCATAGTTGTCCCCCTTGGACTTAGACAATTTCTTAGTTTCCGCTCATTATCTCAAGAACGGATAGAGGTATTGAATTGAAATTTTACATACAAATACATATTAAGTATATCTAGGTCAAGTTTAAATTAAGTCATCGTTCAATAATTTTTATTAGAGTTATTCCACTTAGACTTAAGGAATTTCTTAAAATTAGCAGTTACCACACATTATCTCTGGAACCAATAAAGATATTGAATTTATATTTGATATACTGATACATCTAAAAATATTTTGGTCAAGTTCAAATTTGGTTATGGTTCAATAATTTTTGTGAGAGATATCCCCCTTGGACTTGGAATTTTCTAAAAATTAGCAGTTACTGCTCATTATCTCAGGAACGGATGGAGATATTGAACTGATATTTGGTATACAAATACATCTTAAGGATATCTAGGTCAAGTTAATAAGTTATAATTAGGATACCTGTCTTTGGCATATCTATTTTGATTAAGTTTTGTGTCAGTTAATACTGATGTCTAAATTAAATAGAGACAAGTGACATATCTGTTAATCATTAGACACAAACCTTTGAATGGAAAACTTTTGTTTGTGGGTGATTATGAGGAGTAGATGACCTCTAATGTGGTCATGTGAGTTATGCCCACGTTACAAAAATAACCGGGGGGGGGGGGGGGCATGTGATACGTTGGCGTTGCTCTTGGGGTTTTTTTTTTACAGTTTTCCACTGAATTTTATTATTTCACAAACGGATAATTTGGTTTGTATTTTATTTTTTTTTGGGGGGGGGGGGTATTTATTAAGTATTTATGGAAGTTTTATTATATGATAGAAATATTCTTGTTAGAAAATCTTAAATGCATCTCCCTATATGCATTTTTCACCAAGAAAAAAAGATAGAGAGAGAAGCATACAAACCTTCCCCAGTTCCGTCACCGCCATCACCACCTCCAGGGGATGAAGTACTGGATTTTGGAGGGGCTGCGGTACTGGGTGGTGGAGGAGGCGGAGAGGGGACCTCACTACTAGGTGGTGGAGGGTGTACTTCGTTATTCTCGTCGGCTTTGAGAAGTTCGTTCATGGTGGTGATCAAGGGATATTTTGTACTGAAGCACATTGGCATAAAATCATCTAGATCCAGAGCCCACACCATGATTCCTCCATATTCACCTGCTATTACCACATTCTTCACCTTGGAAATAGAAATCAAACATACTGGTGATAACATTTTATTATTTAACAGTATGTTCCTTCGAGACTTTGCTTCTTTGTTGCCCACACAGTCATACAGATAGTTTTCGAATGCATGAAATTTACCTCTCTAATCCGCTATTTTGGAGGTGAAAATGGAGTTTCTGCTTTATATCCATACCAATGTTATTAAATGATTTTGAGAAAGTTGCTTATATTTTCACTCCTATAAAAACATTATAAAATTGTATATTGGCTTTATCATTGCATAACAATCGCAAAACTTCAAGAGCATCCTCCTTTTGAAGAAAACCTTTACATAATATGGTTAATTTATGCACGAATGTTTGGCCATATGTATACCCCCAAGATGGCGGAAAAGGGATGTAACTCCAGTTCAGTTTTATGCATTCGAAAACTGTCTATGTGTAGGATTAAAAAGTACGTGCATTAAGCAATTATCTGTAATAAATTTTTCTCTATAACCTACCAATAGTTTTCTATATGTTATGATGTCACCTGCATTAAGCGACCACTTTTCCATATTTTTCTAGGTGGTCGCTGAAAATATGTTGGACATGTTTGTCATATCAAAGCATTTCACCTTTGAACATTAAAATGAATTTTTCATTCGCGCGAATTAATTTTCAAAATTATTATCAAGTATTACTTGACGCGAAATTAAAATCATATCTTTCTTTGATTTTACTATTCATATATTCTTTCTCCTGTTTGGTATATCTCGGGAATGTATCAGTTATGAACTCATTTTCAAATTAAAGCTACTCAAATAAAAGAGATAAAGATTACACGGTGACTGTGGTTGTTCAAAGTAAAATGAAATCATAGGGCACATTGAATGCAACCAACATTCGGAAATCCACCTTGCATGGCGGGCTATCCTGCTTGTCTGATTTGAATAAAAATTATTTTTATGACTTTAGTTCTTCTGGGTCCGGCGTCATAAACTAAGAATATACTTAAGTAAAAAAAAAATCATATTCTTCTGTTCATCGATGAATTAATTACTGGGATTTTGGTTTCATTGAGTTTTATTCTACTGATAAATAGACTTAAACCACTCTGTTTTAAAATTTATTTGAACATTTGATAATGGAATGAATTAAAATGAAATATTTGACTTAAGTATATTCTCAGTTTATGGTGCCGGACCCTGGTTCAAAAACTGCGTGGTTTGACGTATGATAACGAGTGTGCGACAAGAATGCTATAAAAGATTTACAGTCGATGTGGCTTAGTGAACGAGATTTTAGACACACCGGTGTCCTGTCTTTCGGATGAGACAGTAAAAAAATATCATGGCCCTGCGTCACGTGTGCACGTGGCATATTGGGATACCACCATGCTTCGGGTGGGTCCGTTTTAAATGCATAAATTTCTATGCAAAGCTTCAGGCATATGCTTTCACCATATACGACTGTCTAGTAAAACAATATATTGAATCTTATTAATATTTAATATATTAAATCATAATAGACTTTTGAAAAAAAAAAAAAAAATATTAAGAATTCTCCAAAACAATATTCGTAAAATTTGATACGATTCTAAACTGGTATACTCTTGTACAAATCGTCTAGATTCAAAGCAAACGGAGAGCTGAGGTCCAGCGCCATAAACTGAGAATATACTTAAGTCAAAATTTTATATTCTTCTGTTCATCAATGAATTAATAACTGGGATTTGGATTTTATTCAGTTTTATTCTACTGATAAATAGAATTAAACCACTCTGCATTAAAATTTATTTGAACATTTGATAATGGAATAAATTAAAATGAAATATTTGACTTAAGTATATTCTCAGTTTATGGCGCCGGACGCTGAATTTTTACGTAAATAAGTACGATAGAAGGAATACCTTGTTATAGAGACTAAGCTGATCATCGTATCCTATCCAGAGAGTGCCATCAACATAATATGGTGTTTGTGAGACAGGATCTCTGTAGGTACGTCCGTTTCCATTCACATCCTGTTGTCTCGAACAAATCTATACAATATATATACATATATGTATATGTTACTGTTAATGTTAATTTACCTGCATATGATTAAAGTAAAAAAAAAAGTAAATGTAGGGGAAAAAAGAAAAGGAAGAATCGATTTAGCTGTTTCTAAATTATTCATTGCACTCTTTACGAATTCAGACAAATGAATATGAATAGATTATAACAAGCGCTGTTAATTACCGAATGCCCCTCCCCCGATCATAAACAAAGTTTAAATGGGCAAAAACAATTAAAATAAAACAAATCTTTTGAAATTCGTTGGTGGAGTTATAGCAATATATAAAGAAACAATTATTTCCTATATTGATTAATGACACCATAATAAAGAGCATTTAAATTTTCAAATTTTTATTGAAAGCTACCTCATAATAAGACATGAATCCGGATTCCCTTGTGTACGTTCCAGCAATTCCAGCCCCTCTCGCTGGTGCCCCCACTCCTGCATTAGCGGCATCAACCAGCGTGAATGTTCGTCCGTATGTCGCCATCCCGATAACAAGCTTCTCCCGTGGGGCTCCCAAGTCTGACCACCGCTGGGCTGACCAAGCCTTGTAAGGATATAGCACAAATATCTAAGATCATATCAGTAATTAAATTTTGTAGCCTAAGTTACAGTGTACATAATTCAACGAAATGATTCGCCTTTTAACTTTTAGCTTGTCATTTCTATAGAAATTCCAAACAGCAAAATTACTGTTCCAAAGTCAAATTTCAAATCTGTTTCACTTATATGATGGCGGCACCAGCCTGGCATATGGCTTGATCCTTTTTTTTTTGTCCCATGACGACAACGATATGCAGTAGTGAGGGATCTCTAAAGTGCCAACGTGACACGGTACCTTGTCGACCCCGAAAATCAGCAAATGATTATATATACCACAAGAAAAATCCAAACTTACAGAGGAGTCCTTTCCCGAGCCATATGATTGGAAATCCAACTTCAATTTCCTTCCTTCATTCTCTCTCTCTCTCTCCTTTTTTGGTTTTGTTTACAGCCACATATACACATGTACGGCTTAGTTTACGTATATGGTGTCAG
Source organism: Pteria penguin (assembly GCA_035048485.1). Taxonomy (NCBI): domain Eukaryota; kingdom Metazoa; phylum Mollusca; class Bivalvia; order Pterioida; family Pteriidae; genus Pteria; species Pteria penguin. The sequence goes on along the minus strand of CM068586.1, from coordinate 42,638,923 downwards.
TAAATATTTTGTAGGCTGAGAGAAATCGTACTACACGGAAGAAAACAATTACCTTCCACTTAACTTCGAATTTTAACCCCACACCCCCACCCCCCCTTTCCCACTTTCCTCACATCGGTGATCGCACCGAGATGCCATAGATAATGGTTTCAGTGAGCTTTGGCGTACCCGTTCATCTTTTTCAGCCTCACCACGTTCGGCACTTTTCTCCTGGCGTTCCATTTCACTCTAAGTCCAAACACTGACTGGATTAGATATCCCATTGACTTACCATGTTGAAGTTTTGATTGCGTTGTGACGCTGCTGGGTACAGTGGACTGTTATGACCGGTGATGTTATCCCATCCTCCATGCAAATCGTATGCCATAATAGCGATGAAGTCTAGATACCTGCAAGGCAATGTACAATAGCGTCACTAGTCAGGCTGGACTCAATAGACGTCGGAAAACATTTGAAAGGATCTCTCTCTCTCTCTCTCTCTCTCTCTCTCTCTCTCTCTCCCTCTCTCTCCCATGAAAACGGATGCACACACTGCTGCAGAGCAATGAGCACATCTTTTACGAATCTACCTCTAATTAATAATGCAAAATAGAAACAAGATCCATAATGTCCCTCTACAACAAGGAACGTATTCTACACTTTCATTCAGATATGAAACTCAAATAAAGGTGGACGAGAATGTTCAAATGTTTGTTAATAAGTCAATAATGTTGTATGACCCCAAACAAAAGAAATTCACAGAACTGTTAGCTTTCGTACACAAACAGTTTTGGGCTATCTTGTCCATCAACAGACAGATGGGGAACCCTGAAGATATATTGTGGGGAGAACAAACAAGCTACACTCTTTGTAAATCAACAATGTAATCTTTTTTTTTTCTTCTTCTTCTTCTTCTTCTTTTTGAAACAGAAGATTGCGAGGAAACCCCTAACATCTGATGGTGTTTATCAGTAAAGAAAAACATAAATTAGACAAAATCAAAATTAATAAAGTAGAAGATTGCAGCCAAAAAGAGGGTCCACTAATCGTGTGTTGTTGGGGGTCTTTCTGTATTCTTCTCCATACATAAATACACTTTAAAAACAATTTGGATAATTGAAATCGATCGAAGAAATTTTATGTGAAGCAAATTATGTTTTAAAAGTTTGATGGTGATAACAAGGTAATTAAACGACATAAAGAAAACAACTTTTTAGTTCTTGATATTGTTCTTTGTTAGGGAAGAGTACATCCGGTCAAGAAGTTTTTTCCCTAAATTATAGAGCGAGGGCTTGTATTAGTTATGTAATAAAGTATAACACTCAAGTTTTAATACACTTTGTAACGGACGAAGATTAGAAATAAAGAATATGAACGCCTTACTTTGACATCTCTGGCACATTGTAGGAGGTATCAATATTTTCAATTCCTGCAGCAACTACTGCTGCTGTCAACTGCAATCTAGGTTGTCCAGTAGCAAGTGCTTCGTTATCAAACGCCTCTTTGGCTTCCTGGAAAAAATAGTGACTTTGTTTTATTTTATCATCTTAATTGTTCGAGAAATATAAGAGAAAACTGATCGTATCTCTGCATATCATATGTGTCGAACAATCACTCAGTTTGAATTCTACACGTTGGATATGCATGAACTCCTTAAATCATAGGTAAGACCAGGTATGTATGAAAAGCAAGTATCCGTGGACTTTCACGTGGCATGATATTTAGTCATTTTATTATTAAAACTCCTGTATTAACAGAATTATCCTGAAATCATAAAATTCAAATGGAGAGAATGTGATATAAGCAATGGAACGAATATTTGATTAATTGATTGATTAAGAATTTTCATCTACATGATCGATTATATCGAATTCGTCAATAAAAAAATAATATAGAAAAAATGCAAAATTCAAAACGATCTATCACCGTTTCATGTTACAAATTGGCTTCTTTGAATTAAACACCATGAAATATGTGCTACAGAACTCTTTGGATATCAAAAATATTTGCCTACCCATTAAACGTGTTATTCCAAAATAGAATTGAATATTGGAATGGGATCCCACCTTCAAGAATGTAATGAAGTTGACTTTGTCCCCTTCATCTCCTCCCCTTCTCGCAGGATATTCCCAATCCATATCTAACCCATCAAAATTGTATTGGCGCAGCCATGAGATAGATGAATCGATAAAGGCGGTCCTTGTTTCTTTGGTTGCTACCATTTTGGAATAGTCTAAACTGCCAGCGTTCCAGCCACCCATAGCAAGGAGTATGACAAGTTCTGGATTTTGTTCTTTCAGACCAATGACCCTGCCATACCTAATGGATATATTTATTTAAAAACTTAAATTCTTCTGTCTTATGAACTAGAAGAAAGGACAAGAAATTTTATTTAGCTGCATGACATCCATAGACAAAAAGTAGTTTATATATGACGTCACAATGATATTTGATAGTGTGCCTGCGGTACCGACTTAGGACGGTCAATTAAAATGGCGATGACTGTCGCTGAATTTCAGTAGTTAACCGGATTTAGGATTCAGCTGACTCAGCTATGTGACAGAAATCTCTATGGACATGCAGAACAAACAATAATGAAAACATAAAAAGTCACCACAAAAATATTCGATTGTATTGCAGTTGTGGTTCAGACTTAGGACGGTTAATTTGTGTTCTAAAAAGATTATTTAAAAACGTTTTGAAGATAGGAAAGACGACATCTTACTTACCTGAACGACAAAAGTCGCCACTGATATCTTAAGAATGAAAAGCACATAAAAATAAAAGGGGGTGAACACACCGGCGGGGAAACTTCTACACGACCAAGTCAGTGACCCTGGAGTTGAATAATAACAGAATCCTTTTTGTGTGTGATGTTTGAGGTATAGAAATCATGACTGGCTATATCGTAGGAAAAAGGCACTCGATCAGCACAGGACTTTTAAACTTTGACCGTAACTTTTATGCAAAAAGTTTTAAATGTTGACTAGACTTGAATCTATAGAATTTGAGATATTGAATATAATTGCCAGTTGAGGCAAGAAATAATGTAAAAAATAAATTTATAAGGAAAAAGATCTAAATAAGCAATATTAATCTTAAACAAACCAACAGAAATTCTGAAAAAAATATGTCATAGTAAGAATTAAATTTCCTAGAGGTAAACATCATACGCAGAATTTAAACTTTGAACTAAAAAGGTGATAAAGATGATAAAGATAAGAAAAACAATTGAAGATATTTCATACTGTGTTATCAATAAATATGTCATCACTTTGACAAGTCTGTACCAAAACTTATATAATGTCAAAAATTTGAAAAACGAATCATATTTTTAGCTTGTCAATGAGATATTGTGATCTAGTTGATGATAGTATATCATGTTTTTAACCAGTAAAAGGAGAGATGTTTGACTTCGGTTACACATATAGGAAAGTACACTACTTACAATACGTCGTCGTTCCACTCGAAGTTCCGTACTTCATTATTCACAATTTTGCCGAATGCATAGACAATATGGGTACACAGGGAAGCGTCAATGTTCTCGGGGAAAAATTTCCCTTCATTTGGGCGGTATTGTGACCAGTTTGTGTAGTAGCATACGCGCTTGTATTTTTTGGCAGTCGCTGAAATAATATTATTCTATACATAGGATATATGAACTTGAAGCTTAAGATTTCATCTTGAAGAAAAATGAAAGTACGAAATTTCTTAACTCGTTCTCTTTCAGAACTTTAAAGATTTATAGATACTGTATAAAGTGTACTGCAGAATTTACAATATAATGGAAAACGTTAAGACAATAATAAGATTGGTTTTTAGAAATACATGTATATGTAATTGTGTAGGTAAAGCAAGATGAGGTGCAAATGTCATGGAATCTGAATCATAGAAATAAATCATAAAAATACCATTTGAAACAATGAAAATAAAATAAATGTATTTGTCTAACAAAGGGTAAAATCATTTGAAGAAAAAAATATTTTCAAAATTTTTGAACATTCTGAGAGGTTGTAACTTTCATGAACTTTATTGTCAATGAAGTTACGAAATTTTTATGGCTTTATTGAATTAGGGGCATCGGTCGAAAGCTTTGAGTTGATATGACGGGTCAAGGAGTTGTAATAAATATTACATGGCACATGACGAGTTTACTGTGTGAAACAAAACAAATCATGACATTGTCCTCTATGGACTATAAAGCATAGCATATGCTTATGCGCACACGGATTACACGGTAACAGGATTTTATTGGTTAATTGTAAAATAGATGTATTTTCAAATTTAAGAATAAGATTCCTTCCAAGAAAAGGTTACTGAGGAAAATAGAAACCTTCAAAACGGATTACAGTATTTAAGAATAAATATTTCTTGGTGATACATGTACATGTCCGGAAAATTTTAATTTTAAATGGAGGAAAAATTTATTCTAAATCGTGAACACTAAATGCAATCTGCAACAAAGTTTTAAAATTCAAGTCATATTGCCTAAAGCCAAAATCGTTTTTCCTAGCTAGTCGAGTTCATAGACTACACGGGTCTGTTTCAAGTTTTTCTTCTTCTATGAGAAGAGGTCCGAAACATTCCGAAGGTATTATCAGTAATTAGTTTGGTTTTATCGAAGGCGATAATGTAAATTTTCAGTCGTACATTACTAATATTATTGTAAATACAGTCAAACGTCGATATCTCGAACACTGATATCTCGAATACCCGGGATATCTCGAAGTCGAACGTCGGTCCCGAAAAACATCCTTCATATTATGATTAAATTCACCCCGGATGTGTCGAACACTGATATGTCGAATACCATGCTTATCTCGAATACATTTTCAAGTCCCGAAGTTCTTATTTACCCGGTTTATCTCGAAGTTGGCTTCTTATTGACAATATCTCTCGCGGCGTTTACCTTAGACCACCGGTCGCTCGCGTGGTGTGATTAATTGACCGTGTCGTTGTACGAAAAGCCACAGTGATTATATAATCGATCGAGTCAGTGCGTACGTGTTATTTTATACCAAATAATTAGTAAATGATGATAACTTAATTAAATTCGACATAGAATTAAATAATTAACATTAAATTTAATTAGCTGCATTCAATTAAAGAGATATCTTTATATTGTTCATTGATTCATTTTTATTTCAAATCCATGTGTCTATGTATTTTTATGCAAAGTACTAGTAGTTAAATCAAATTATAACTGTGTCTTTATTTTGTCTTACGTGTTAGCCCGTCCTCGGTTTTAGGTATAGTATACGACAGTTATATCCAGTATTGAATTAAATTACCATATTACTGAAAAGGAAACATTACGTTTTCAGTTTTGGAGTATATTCTCTTATATTCATAAAACATAAAAGATATGATGAGATTTAGATTAATTATTTAGGAACAATGTGCACATCTTTATGCGTATTTATTGATAAACACATGTATATCTCGTATATCTACTATAATAATCACAAATGTCAAATGAATCGGCGTACGTTAACAACTGCAAGATTTGTGATCCTAAACTAGAAATTCGGATATCTCGAACTACGGATATCTCGAAGTATTTTCCACGGTCCCTCCGACTTCGAGATATCGAGGTTTGACTGTATATGAACATCATCATTTGAATTTGAATCCACTGGAGAAACATACGTAGATGAAATATTCTGAATTATTTTCTCATTTTAAATAATTATCGTAATAAATCAAATGATCGAAAAATGTGATTTTCCCTAGAAAGTAAGCCGGCGTGGCCTAGTGGTATCGCGTCGGACTCCTGATCGGGAGGCCGGGGTTCGAGTCCCGCTCTGGTCATGCCGGTGTCATGTCTTTCGGATGAGACAGTAAAAACCGAGGCCCCGTGTCGTGGTATGCATGGCACGTTAAAGATCCCTCACTGCTTCGGGTGGGTCCGTTGCAAAGGTCAAAATTTGTATGCCCCGCATCAGGCAGATGCCGTCACCATATACGTGAAATATTCGTGGTGTGACGTAAAACAAAAATCAATCAATCAAAAATCCCTAGAAAGTAAAAAATAAATCTTAATGCTTGTAACTCGTGTACATTCATTTGTCTGGTTCGTCTCAGCGTTTTGAATGAACACCCTTCTCATTGAATCATTCCTGATTTATTCATTCTTCATAATCTGAAAACAATTGTGCACTTAGAAAAAAGAAACATAAGGGAAGATCCTTATAGTGAAAACTATTGCTTTACCAAAACCAATATATCCCTTAACTCTTTTACATATTCCAAGACATTTTATACTTAATATTGAACATTTTAAAAAAATGGGAAACATAGAGTAAAAACAAATGTTTTCATGCAAAAATATGAATACGGAGATTTAAAAATGCCCAATGTTGATCGTAAAGTTAAATCTCTGATATTATCATGGATTAAAAGAATTTTAGGTAATACATCTTCAAAATTGACAGCAATTTTGCAATACTATGTAAAGGGAATTGATATTAATTATCTCTTAATGACCAGATGTTATTGTTCAGATGCACATTAAATAGCCTACCATTGCTTTATCGAGATACATGTATAATTAAGTTCTAGAATTTCTTTAGAAATTTAAAGGGTATTGATGTCGAAAAAAGTATCTTTAAAGAAAGTATATGGTACAATGACAACATTTTGTATGATAATAAACCTTTGTTTTATAAAACATGGTATAATAAAGGCATTGTGTTTTAATTGATAATATGGATGAAAATGGTACTTTTTTTACAAAAATGAGGTTGAAAATAAATATGATATTGATATTATTTTATGCAATACAATAGTCTCATTTCCGCTATACCTTGAAAATGGAAAAAATATCATGAAAGCATTACATATGCTGCCTTTTGAAAGAAATAATATTATACTTTTAATGTCCAATTCTAATTTTGAGATATCCAAGAATAAAATCAAAAGTAATCATTTTTATTGGCATGTAGTTAATGAACAGAATGAAATGCCAACTAGTGTAAAGAAATGGTTAGAAATATTTTAGAGGACTTTGAAAAAAATCTGTTGTGGTATGCATGACAAGTTAAAGATCCCTCACTGCTTCGAATGGGTCCGTTGCAAAGGTCAAAATTTGTATGCCCCGCATCAGGTAGATGCCGTCACCATACACGTGAAATATTTGTGGTGTGACGTTAAACAAAAAATCAATCAATCAATGTTCATTTGTTACAATGTATGTATATGTATGCTTCAAATAAAGCCAATTAAAAAAAGAAACCTTTCCTCAGAACACGGTAATGCTTGAACGAAGCATTTTTTCAGACTATCAAGCGTTTGTAAAAGATAATGTAAAATACATATCAATACGTTATGTTAAATAAAATCCTAATAATGTTAGTAACGATTCTTGTATATTTCTTCAATTATGGAAGTGGAATTACTTTTTTATCTCAAGAACAGACGAATTTCTAGAAACTGTGTGAAGGGTTTTATCGTAAAGTAATATTGACAAGAAGCACGCAATAATCGCCTCAAAATTTTGCTTTAAATTTAAGAAGAAGATAATGCATTCCGAACAAAGTTATGGATAGATCATATTTCTGAGATAAAACCTACGTAGAAGGAAACCAGGTATCTGTCGATGGATACAAAGTTATTTGGTCTTCACCCGATTTTATTATTATTCTGATTTGAACATGCTGTCCTGTATTGTCACATTGGAACAATTGTGACATGGTTTATATATGTCCTAAACAATTATGTTTGAATGCATTGTTCGCATTATTGTATGGATACTGACAAAAAAGGAACAAACCAATGCACACTCGTTTCGAACAAAACTTAAAACTTTAATTTCTGGTTATATAAATACTTAAACAAACAAACGAAACACCCCCTCACCGCCCCCCCCCCCCCCAATATATTTGAAAAATAAATAAATAAGAAAAGATAAAAACACTTTCCGCATAAATGGGGGCTTTTATAAGATATTTATAAATGAGTAAAACAGAAAAAGTGAAGAAAAATTATCGGATGGGGTTTGTGGAAACTGACGTTTGCAAATAATTTATCTAAGGCCACACCAAATTAATTATTAGTTCTTCAAACATATTTGATAATTTTAAGGGGCGAGCGGGCGCAAAAATAAATTAATTTTCAAAATGAAGTTGAAATTACAAAAGTTTGACAAAATAAGGACCTATAGAGTTACGGAAGTTATGAAATATTTATAAGATCTGCCTCATTTTGAAAATATCGATGTCTTAAGCAATAATAATGACTCCATTTGAAGCCTTTAAATGCAAATCATCATCAATTTGGTGTACAATTCTGACTCGGGTATCTATCAGGTCGTTTATGAAGACCAGTAACATCTTTTTTAAAGCATATTAAGGAAGCTTAGTGTCAAATCTAGAAGGAAAAATAACTCTTGGCGTTCGATTGGAAAAGTCGTGCGGGATTATTTTTTTAATATTAAAATTTGAAATTGACAGTTTTGGGTGCGGTCGCTCTTGAAGAACTAATAATAAATTTGATGTGGCCTAAGCTTGTACAGCTTGTACATAGAACTCTGAAATTAATAATATTAAGAGATTTTCACTTCACTCTTAGGTTTTCATTCTATTTTATAATTTGATAATTATGTAACTTTGGATAAAAGAATCATTAAACTCACCCAATTCAACGCTTACCGCCAACAGCGCCAGAACACCTAGCAGTTTTACCATTGTGGACCTCATCTTATAACGGATGACTGTCCTTTTGGGGTAGTATGGGCCTTCTCTGAATTTATACCAAAATATCGAAATATGATGGGTCGTAAAAATTACAACACGTTCTCTGTAATCAGCAATTGGGTCATTTAGTATCGATAAATCTTTCATCAAGGAGGTTTGACGCGTTTAGTATAGATATTTTCATATAACGGAGGGAATAAAGAGTTCAGGTACTTTGAAATTCTTAAGCGTCATCGAAACTTTCAGCGGGACATTAAATATCTAAATATATATTAAAAATGAAATAAAAGACATTAAATTTAAAAAAAGTAAAGTGCATAAGTAGAAGTATAGGAAAATTTATTAGTTCATTAAAATGTCACATCTTTAATACAAATGCATGATTCAATCAACACTTTCCAAAAAAGAAACGTTGTGCAATCTGTCCTTGATATATTCCAACAGGATATGCCACATGGTGTGTTGTGAGACTGTGCGACGACTCAGCAATTCTCCAAATGCCAATACTAATACGGGAATCATTGCAACTTTACGGAAATACATATTGAAGGAGATTAGGTATGAGGTACTCAGTTGCCTGGCATATTAAATACATGTATGAGAAGAAATGATGATGATGATGATGATGATGATGATGATGATGATGATGATGATGATGATGATAAATATGGTGATGATGATGGCGACGACGATTATGTCTGTATGAATTTTCGGGGGTTCATGAATATCTACCATGGTAAGCAGATGTGAGTGCCACAGTTATTAAACATCCGTTACTGTCGAACTTTATAATATTGCCACATAAAACTTCAAAGTGTAGAGCTGACAGGAATTTTCCCTTGAAGATTTTATTGTCTACTACCCTTGAAGCGATAGATATTATTGTCTACTAGTTTTGACACTTTCCTACTGTATTGGTTCATCTCGTGTGTTCAGCACTGATAGCTTTTGTTTCTTCTGCATACTTTGGAATTTCATGGCGGCTCCAGCTAGCCAAACTGGAGTCGCTTACTTGTCGTGGACATTTTGTCTTACAAATGATTGTTCTCCACTCCATGAATGTGTACATTAGTACATTGTTATCAATGACACACAGTACCTTATATTTCGTATTTCATCAGGTATTAAGCAGCCATTCCTTATATTTTTCCCTTTGTCCTGAATAAGACGAGAGATTCTGCTCTAAATCATATAAATGAGTAATTTGTAATTAGCTACATCACGCTGTAGTACTCACGACAGGATAATTAGAACTACGCGTTTCATTGTCCCAATCTTCCATGATGTGAAATAGATGAGATGATGCAAGTAAAAATAAAAACATGTCCTGGTAATCACCACTCCCACTTTTGGACAGGGTTAGGGTCATTACCAGACCATATTACTAATAGTAAATATTTTTATCACAGATATACTTCTAACATTATGAGGGGTTAATTGTCCTAGCTCAGCACTGAATTGGTCAACTAAAACTATATTTATTATAAAGAAAGGTTGAGTTTGGAGAGCAAAATTCCTTCCCCGGTTTTCTGAAAAACAAAATTTATGTGATAATTAACGAAAAAAATCAACAAATATGTGGGATGCTAATTGAAACCAGTCGCCATTCCCTTACTGCAGTCCTGTTTTCGTATTGTTACTATAAAGATCTAATTTATACAAAACAATCGAAAAGTGTTCAAGATATATATGCATTACACTATTGCATACTTTATGGTAAAACTTAAAACCCAGACGGTCCGAGGCACACCTGTGCGTGTCTAGACTCTAAATCTTTGCTCTAATGTGCGTTTACCTTATTTCTTGTCACGGAAAAAGGAAGACATTTTTTAAAGTGAAGTACATACCGCAGTCGTAGTAGACTCGTTTGTCGTGACTAAATATGGTCATCTATTGCTTGTAGGTGTCTTTATCAATATTACCCATGCTAAAATGACTTTAAATGTGTACCATTTGTTTTTGCTATATGGTGCAAAACGAAAGCGTTGAATGAAGTAAATTCTTCCACATGGAAGTTGTAGTATAATAAATCTTAGATTGTGCTATTGTTTGTGAGTGAACAAAATTTAACGTTCTATTTAAAGATGCTATTTCATAAGGTACTATTGATGGAAGAAACCTTATAAACTAATATATCGCTATTTGGTGTATTTAATGACTAGCAACATTTACTGCCTTTTTTGCGCGCCAGGATGAAAGTACGGAGAGCTAAAGTCTTAACCCTGATGTTGTCGTCATTGTCCTCGACCAAGCGTCCGTAGACAAGACCTTCACCTGGATGGACTATGTCTTTTGAACCAGAAAAGGTACAGCTTTGATATTCCACATATTGATTTCTCATGACAAGGACTTTGAATTGCTATCATGACTTTTGACCCAGTAGCGTCGACCTTGGACTTCGACTTACTCTTGAAAATTTTCAACTTGGAATATGTCTTTTGAACCAGAAAAGGTACAGCTTTGATATTCTACATATGGATTTCTCATGACAAGGACTTTGAATTGCTATCATGACTTTTGACCCAGTAGCGTCGACCTTGGACTTCGACTTACTCTTGAAAATTTTTAACTTGGAATATGTCTTTTGAACCAGAAAAGGTACAGCTTTGATATTCCACATATGGATTTCTCATGATCAGGGCATTTAATTGGTACCATGACGTTTGACCCAATGACCTTGACCTTAAACTTTGACCTACTTTTTAAAAACTTTATCCTCAGCTACATCTTTTGAAGCAGAGAAGATACCGTTTTGATATTTTACATATTCCTCATGACCAGGGATTTCAATTAGTACCAAGACCTTTGACCCATTGACTTTGACCTTAGGATGTGGCTTTTTAAAATTTTAATTTGGACTATAAGTTTTTGAACTGGAAGAAGGTATAGCTATGATATTCCATACATGGTGTCCTCATGACCAGGGCTTTCTATTAGTACCATGAATTTTGACTCAGTGACCTTGGACTATGACTTACTTTTTAAAAACTTTAACTTAGGCTATATTTTGGAACGGGAAAAGGTATAGTTTTGATATTCCACGTATGAATTCCACATGACCAGGTGCTATGGTTTTTGACCTAGTGTCTTTGACCTTGGACTTTGACCCACTTTTCATAAACTTAACCAATGCTTGACATTGTGAAATGCTACAGAATTCTTCCTGTCATTGACTCTTCTGACTAAAAGCTTTATATTAAAACAAATGACTGTATTTCAAGGTCAAGTTCACATTGGACAGTATATAAAAACCTTCTCAACACTATCGAAGAATAACATCATTGTAGAGTCTAAAACCTTACACAGATGTTGGTCGTAGTAAGCTGACGAACGCTATTGATTTTCAAGCCCGAGATCGTTTGGTCAATAACTTCTTTTTAGATATCCTTATGAGGTATTCCTGAAAGATTAGCTTCTTAGATTTATTTTCTTTGAAAATTAACACCCATTTCTAGCGAATTTGTTATCTTCTGACAGTCCTTGTTAATATTTGGGATGAAAACAATTTCCATCGCTAAACTGTAATCATCCCACTAGACTTAATGGAACAGCTACTGATGATGTAATTTCATACACAGGTTTTACTTACAGCAAAATCGTTGATGTGTTTATGCCTCCAAATCGGCGTGGGGTCATATTGTATTTGTCCTGTCTGTCTGTTTGTGTTTGTTTGTCTGTTGACAACTTTACATTAAGCATAATTTCTCAACCATGCAGCCAGTACTCTGGTACTTCACATGTGTGCTTTCTGTGGCAAGACGTTTCCATTGAAATCATAATCTGACACTTCACTCTCTCTCAAACCGCTTTTTGTATTGAATTGAATTAAAAACTCAAGTTTACATGTATGCATTAGTTATCACTTAAAGACTTAAAAAATATCAAATGAACCTATCAATTGTAGTAATGCATGTAAATGCTCATGAAGTTCTGATAGCTTCTATTAGCTGTTAAACAGTTAAACATTTGTAATTAAGTGTTTTCCTTCGTATGGTCCTATTGAATGAAACGTACCGTCAGTTATCATCCCCTCTTGTCACGGAAAATTTCGATTTATTTTACTTACACGGCGACTGAATCTCTCATGTATAGCATACTGCCACAGAGTACTTTACACCGATGTATGGGAAATCCACCTCATTGCGTCTGCATTGCTTTATAATTATATCCTATGCTATAGTGCCACACAAAGCAGTGAGGGATCTTGTAACATGTTACCGTGATAAGGGGCCTCGGCATGTACTGCCTCGTGCCCACGTATACCGTGACAAGGGACCTCGGTTTATACTGCCTCGTGCCTACGTATACCGTGATAACGGATCTCGGTTTATACTGCCTCGTGTCCACGTATACCGTAACAACGGACCTCTGTTTATACTGCCTCGTGTCCACGCATACCGTGACAAGGGACCTCGGTTTATACTGCCTCGTGTCCACGTATACCGCGACAAGGGACCTCGGTTTATACTGCCTCGTGCCCATGTAATCACCGACAAGGGGCCTCGGCTTATACTGCCTCGTGCCTATGTAATCTGAGCCAAGGGACCTCGGTTTATACTTCCTCGTGCCCATGTATACCGTGACAAGGGACCTCGGTTTATACTGCCTCATGCCCACGTATACAGCGACAAGGGGCCTCGGTTTATACTGCCTCGTGCCCATGTAATCCGCGACAAGGGGCATCGGTTTATACTTCCTCGTGCCCATGTATACCATGACTAGGGCTTCGGTTTATACTGCCTTGTGCTCACGTATACCGCGACAAAGTGCCTCGTGCCAACGTATACCATGACACGGGCCTCGGTTTATACTGCCTCGTGCCCACGTATACAGCGACAAGAGGCCTCGGTTTATACTGCCTCGTGCCCATGTAATCCGCGACAAGGGACCTCGGTTTATACTACCGGATGATGAATAGGGAGACAGAGGATAATAAATCACATTAGAAAAATCTTAACCGAACTGGAACCGGTACTGGGATCGAACCCATGTCTTCCGATTCGAAGTCCAGTGCAATACCATTGGAACAATATGCACTTGTTTATTGTGACACAAGACATCGGTTTTTATTGTCTGAAAGACAGAACGCCGGCGATTTGGAGATTTGATCAAACTTGATCGAGACGATATACGTCGGAAAATGCATTCCTTCTGAAAAAGCGGCTTGGCTACGAGTTATAATATAGGTCTCAATGATACATGACAGTTAAAACTGCAGTTCACGAGTTTTAGTACGTCTCAATGATACATGACATTGTTTATATTGCGATCTTTATATTCTTAGGCATTAAGAAAAAAGTTCTTTTGAATTATACATTTATCAATGATATGTGAACACTCTCTAAAACACGTCATTTAGCTATTTCTAGTATTTTTCAATATATCTATTCTCAGTTTGAGATTGTTTTACATTATCCATTGCTACCAAGTTAAAGGTAAATGTAGGAATTATGGTCATTCGAAGACTATGCTCCAACGACAAAGTTTCTCTCTCAACAGGCTATATCCGAGTGTCGTTTCTTTTATTATAAAATCTTAAATCTAAGTGGAATTGTTTGTCCGTAGGCACGTGATTTGAACAATACTCTTTAAGACTAGTTAAAACAAAAGGATTACAATTGAACAAGCCAAAGGAAAACAGTGATATCTACTCAAAACTTTAAAAAATTATTTGAATTTCGATTTGTCATAAATGAATTTCTTTGATTGAAACGTCGATAGTTGTCCGTAGTCACGTGTTTTATGGTAATATTTAAGAATTTCAAAGTGTAATCGGAAACACGGAATTAGCCTCCCCCACCTCTTTTTCTTGCTTTTACTATTCCTATTTTCTTGATGTTCATTAGAATATTATATACTTTTTATTAATAAGAGATTTACATTTCAGATTTACCAGACATTTTTTAGTTTATGGACTACTATATGAACTGTGAACATGATATATGTGTATAATTGATATCTATGGTATATGGTATATTATATTTGATTTATTCATTAAAAATAAGCAGGGCGCGAATTAGAACATAATATTCACTTATAGCAGTAAGATAGAGCTATGTCGGATTGAGAATTTGAATATCCAAAGAAAGATAACTCTTACGAAGAAGATGGAGTTGGTTATCAACGTCATGTTTTGTCGAAAAACAAACTCTGAAAACATAACACTTCATTTAATTTTATTTCTTGAAATTAGAATGTGAGCAATTTCTCAGACATATCGCAACATGGAAGCAGGACATGATCAACTTCTTTAATATAGTGGCGCATTCCGGGAATCGAACCCGAATCATCAGTACCGGTAGTCCATTGCTTCACCACTTTAACAAAGTTTGATCCTACCAAAAGTGAATTAAAACTGTAAAAAAAATCTACCTAAATAATAATCATCTATAGCATATACGAGTACTGACACTTTCTCGCTGTATTCGATAAGATATTTCTTTCATGATAAAATTGAGAAAATGGTTAGAATAAACAAAAAGTAAGCCATACACTATTCAGACATAAAACGGAATGTTTGTTACCATAAAGAAGCCTCAAATTCTATTGCTATCATTGGTCTCGGGTCAAGCATCTTTGTACCAAAGCCATTGGCGGATTTAGAGGGGGCGGGGTCCCCCCCCCCTTTTTTTTTTCTTCACCAAAAATATGAGTAAAACTTCCGATTTGGCGACCAAAAGAGTTGAGTAGTTTGGCTAATATTTGACTTGCGCAACCCCCACCTTTTCTCTCGGAAATCGTGGATCCACCAAAAGAGTTTAATTTTCTTTTCATAATATAACTACGACAATAACAAATGCTAAGTATACAAAACAGAAACAACTTTTCAGCTAGTCTTAGAACAAGATTCTCTATTAGAAATTTTCATGATATTCACTCAATACCGAATTTCTCTAATTCATTGATATACTGTGAAATCCGGAAGACTTTCACGGTACCAGCCTTTCCATTTCCGACCCACAGCTTCCCTTCCACATCCATCTCAATATTGGTTGGGAAACCGAACCCATCTGGTGCGTCCGTAATGAGATGACCCTCTAAATCGCCCGTAGGTGACAAAACATGAATACCTCTTGATTTTTCATCGGAAATAAAGAACCGCCCGTCTGCGTCTGTAGTACTACCTAAGGGGCGAAATGTTTGTTGTCCAAGAGACTGTCTTTGTAACATAAACATGAAGTCTAGGGGACTTCTGATTGGACCTCCATATGAACCCAACAGTGTGCCGTCATATAACAGTATATCTACTATATTGTTTGCTGTATCACAAATACAGATCGAATTCATATTCCAGTTACACGATATACTAAAAGGACAAAAAGGCTTGTTTTTCGAATATTTGTGTATAATTCTTCCATTAACATCTAACACTACAACAATTCCTTCTTGTTTTAGGTTCTGGTCAGTTAAGGACTTTTGGTCCTCACACCTATCCTTTGAATCAGAACTTGTCTGTAACAAACTGATCGCTAGAACTACATGACCATTCGGGAAAATGGCCAATTTATTTCCTGAAACCTTATCGGTAAAGTCGATGAATTTCTCTAATTTACCTTTCCTCAAGCAGAAAATGGCATTATATTGTAGACATAGGATAAACAGTGTACCATCTGGCGATAAAACAGCATCAATGATGTCATTTCCCACATGATGACGTTCTTTTTCTTTACCAAGCATATCGTACCGAATGATGTAAGGACCATTTCCGGCTATAACCCATGCCTCGGTTTCATTTACTGGAATGACGGCATTAATCCATAGATTTTGTTTTTCTTTCTTTTCTGGAAACTCCACAGAAAATTCCGTCAACAATATGGCCTTGTATTTGGTTTTCGCCATGTCTGGTACAAGTGCCGGTACAGGACCTTCTTCAGTTTGTATAGAATCATCATTTTCTTTTGTGTATTCAACAAACCATGTGCATTTATGCATAGACCGACACCGTAAGCAAACGTTTTCCTCACACACCATACATCGCCTCACACGGTCTATGGAATCACATTGGTAACATGATTTAGCCTTCGTGTCTCTTTTATCTGGTACAAAATAATTCGTCAAAAGCCCATCCAATCCCGACCTCTTCAGACATGTGACGTCACGGCAAATCGGACAGACGATTGTTCTTTCGGATGACTTTTCGTCTTTGCATCTTTCAATACAAGGAAGGCAGAACGAATGAGCACATCCGAGAAGTTTGGGATCTATAAATAAATCCATACAAATCGGACACGCCCTTTGTACATCTGACATTCTCAGTTTTTTCTAGCCCATCTCTTCACTGTAAAATAAAAAGGAAACCGATCATGAATGTTTCAGTGGTGGATTCAGTATGAGTTACCTCCCTCCCTTATTACTATCCATATTCTATCAGTTTAATTCAATTTCGACAGGTAATTCCGGTCCCTACGATACCCTCTGAATATATTTTTGAATTTTTGCATCGTAGAGCACCGGGTTTACAATTCGAATGTTTATTACGGGTAGAATGATATTCTATTGAAGTAAAATACGAAAGTAACTGGTGTCACATGACTATGGCACTAACAACAATGTACCACAGTGGACAATCACGGACCCCTGAAATTCAGAGATGAGACCAGATGCCCGAGAGGAGTGAGTCAAGTCAAACCTGACGTGAATGCCCTTACTTACTGTCGAAACAAATATAATTCAGCATTTTATATATACATGAATGTGTGAAAACAATGTGTAGAAAGTGCCACTGCAGGAAAAAGGGTTCAGTCCTCCGCGAGGAACTTTTGTGGAAATAATAAGACAATTAATAAGACAAATGAGGTTTACTATACCACATCACCTCATTTTGTATGCGAATGTTTGTTACGAATACTTTATATTCCACTCATATTACCAATAGGACGGTCTGTGTCAGGGCTATAGGAATCAGAACCACATAGAATATGGTAGGGTCGTGATACAATACATTCTACCGGTCTCCATTTTATGCTCTGAAAGAGAAGCAATGACATTTATGGACAGACCTGCTACGAAACCCCATGGGTTACATCTCTATTGAAGTTTACCATCAGCTGAATTACAAGTTTAATCATGACTGTGCACGAGCGCAGAATCAGAGATAATTTTTGCCGGGGACGAGTGGGGTGTGGGGAGCTCGAGCCCAGAATCAGAAATAAATTTTGCAAGGGGGCAGGAGGAGCACAAGCGCAGAATCAGAAATAAATTTCTGAAAGGGGGGGGGGGGGGGGGTGCTGTCCCTCTTACTGCCAAGTCGACGAGCAAAACAAAAAGTTGAAATTAAAAAAAGATAAAAAGCAAAAAAAGAAAAAAAAAAGAAAAAAGAAAAAAGCGGAGAGAGAAAAAAAGATAGAAAAGAAAAGGAAGGGAGACAAACGAAAATAATGTGCAAAATAATTGAAAGGAAGGGGTCTGAGCCGCCTTAAGGTCCTAAGTCGGTCCAGGGCGAAGCCGTGGTGGGGACACATGGGGGGTGGGGGGGGAAGCTCTGGAAGCTCACCAGTTTTCATGCATCTTGAAAATCTGTTGTAAAAATATCGACATTTTAGTCCACATGAGTGTTTTATAGTCAGCTGAAACACTAAGTTGTTAAGATTGATTTAACGTCACACCACGAATATTTCACGCATATGGTGACGGCATCTGCCTGATGCGGGACATACAAATTTGATCTTTGCAACGGACCCACCCGAAGCAGTGAGAGATCTTTAACGTGCCATGTATACCATGATACGGGGCCTCGGTTTTTACTGTCTCATCCGAAAGACAGGATACCGGCATGACTAGAGCGCGACTCGAACCCCGGCCTCCCGATCAGGAGGCGAGCGCGATACCTCTAGGCCACACCGGCTTAAGTAGTTACGACATACTACAAATAAAACAGATATAATTAAACAATGTAAAAAGACCTAAGCTGTATTAAAGACAAGGTCAGACTCAACGAGATTTGTTACTCAAAGATTACATTTTTATGCTGAAAAAGAACACATAAGAAAATGAATTACATCAAACTTTGAAAATCTTGGGAGTTGGGGCAACCCCACCCCCCCCCCTCCAAGTTTAAATCCGTCAGTGGATACATAATACCTTTAGGTAACATTTTCTACAACTAATATTGCACATTGTGTATGTGAACAGAATTTCGAGGCAAAAAAAGAAAAATTGAAATAGCATTGATAAAATTTAATACTGCCAAAACGTATGACTTTATGGTATATGGTCATGAAACAGCCCCCACCCCTTTCCGCTTTCCTAGATCCGTCAATGATAGAGTTCCACATATCTTTTAAAAAGCGATTACTGGTGTTCATAATTACCGACCTTGCCCCCAGGGCTTAGACTCTCATATTATTTGGATACACAGAGTTAGTTTCCAGTCCTTAGTTCCGTTTAAGATAAAAGGAACTATGAACTAGTTCCCAGTTTCGAAAAACGAAGCTATGAAATTGCTCCCACTTCCCGGCGTTTCAGGAAAAATGAATCAGGAATGAGTTTCTAGTTCCTTTCATTGTGAAAGGAACTGGTAATTTGTTCCTAGTTCCTTATAAGAATTTAAGACAAACGGAACCTGGAACCAATTCCCAACCGCAGACTTTCTTGTCCACCTTTTCGATTTCGATTTCGATTTACTTCCTTATACACTCAAATTTCAAGTCGTACATCTTATATGACATGACGGAGTCAAAAGTCAATAATGAGGACTGAATACGGATTATGAAAGAAGCTTACCTAATACATATGTCATGTAATACATGCAGAAAATATCGGAATTGTGAAAGCTTCTACATCCAGGACCGTTAGGTATATCGCAATTTATGCGTAAATCTATATATATCCGTTTCTACTTTCTATTTATTTTACATTTGTTTACACAATCTCAACAGAGTTATCGTTCGCTTTTGTAATGTACAACGAGCAAACTTTTTACTTTCGTTTTGTACATGTCATCGGAATATAACGAGTATTATGTATGTATATAAGAAATCGCCAGCAAGGCATCTTCTGTCACCAGTCACTGTAAGTACAATGTAATCAAATAGGATAAACAGTGGCGGACCCAGGACTTTCGAAACGGAAAAGGGGGGAGGGTCTTCTGAAAGTCAAGTATAAGCCAAAATACACAGCCATTTTGGGTGCCAAATATAGAGATTTACTCATATTATTTGTGTGCTTTCAACTGTATAGATAAGACTGTTCTAGTATGCTGAAGGGTAGTGGTTCAAACCACCAAAAGTTTTTTTTTCTCATTTCATTTCACACAAATATATGTTTTAAGTGTTTTGCAGCACTCAGTAAATCATATTATAGTGACTTGAAAGAGTGGCACCATTTTTCTGGAATGAACTTCCAATGTTTTTTAGGAAAATGGACAATCTTAACGCTTTTAAACGTGAACTAACGACCCCTATTTTCAGAAAAGCCTTTCTGTGAAATGTGCATGTGTATATATTCTGTGTCTTTTGAATGACTCAATTTTTAGGACACTTTTAAGCATTTTAAGGCTATTTCATTTCCTTTTATTATTATTATTATTATTATTATTATTATTATTATTATTATTATTATTACTACTACTACTACTACTACTACTACTACTACTACTACTATTATTATTATTATAGTTTCATGTCAAAATTTGGTTTTCCTGATCTTTATAAAGCCAGCGTGGCCTAGTGGTATCGCGTCGGACTCCTGATCGGGAGGCCGGGATTCGATTCCCGCTCTGGTCATGCCGGTGTCCTATCTTTCGGATGAGACAGTAAAAACCGAGGTCCCGTGTCGTGGTATGCATGGCACGTTAAAGATCCCTCACTGCTTCGGGTGGGTCCGTTGCAAAGGTCAAAATTTGTATGCCCCGCATCAGGCAGATGCCGTCACCATATACGTGAAATATTCGTGGTGTGACGTAAAACAAAAATCAATCAATCTGATCTTTATATGACCTTTTTTCTAATTTGCCTGGCAGACTGAAGGTAAGCATTTCACATCCAACTAAAGGTGACCCTTTAGTTCATTTTACACCAAAACATGCATAAGATTTTAACTGTTTTGCAGTTCTCAATTCTTACTTTATCTTTTTCACATATTTATGTATCATTGTCTTGACTTATTCAATATAGATAAGTAAGTTTACAATCTACGAACTTGTTTCTTGTTAAATAAATAATTTACACCCAAAGACATGGTTGGACCTTATCTCTGAAAAATAAGGCACCGCTAACGGGTGCATAATACGCCCGCATCATGCTTTAATGTGGTCTACAAGCCACATCCTTTCAGATGACACCATCAAAAGTTTTGTTCCCCCTTGAGATAAGGAGTAGAAGCCCAGAAAACCTTTCCGACCCTGCCCATTTTCCCCCACCCCTGTGGCCTCACCCCAACTTTGAAACGCACATGCACAACTACAAGCCACATCCTTTCATATGACACCATCAAAACTTTTGTTCCCCCTTTATTTAAGGAGGAGAAGCCCGGACAATCTATTCCGAGCCCACTCATTTCCCCCACCCCAGGGGCTTGACCCTAACTTTGAAACCCACATGTACAACTACAAGCCACATCCTTTCATATGACACCATCAAAAGTTTTGTTCCCCCTTTAGTTAAGAAGGACAAGCTTTTCGAGCCAGCCCATTTTCCCCCACCCCAGGGGCCAGACCCCAACTTTGAAACCCACATGAAACCAATTAGTCAAGGAGGAGGAGCCCGGACAAGGACGGACGGACGACAGCAGTATAGCATAATACGCCCACATTTTTAAATGCGGGCGTATAAAAAAATTGTTAGGGGTGGACCCCCTCTCGATAGAAATTCTGGATTCGCGCCTGGTTCATCTATTTTTAACATACATAGAAACTTCCCTCTCTGGAAGGCCTGCCACCTCGTGTCACACGTGCGGTGACATAGTGAACGGGAAGTATGTACTAGTGCCTGCTATATTCTTGATGAAAAATGGAAAAATTTAACGTACATATGTATCAAACCGGCGCCATTCAATCGGATAGGTGCTTGGCCCTTGATCAAGAGGTCTTAAACTGAAGTCCTGCCGGTGGCGTGTGGATGTCCTCTAGGATGAGAGAACCCCATTTGACGAGGTGCTCCACTCCCGCCATGGATTCACCCGTGTCCTGTCTTTCGTATGAGACAGTATGAATCGAGTTCCGCAGTAAGCGTGGGACGTACAAGATCCCTCACTACTTCGGATGAGACTTTTGCAAAGGTATAAATTTCCGTGCGATGCATCAGGCAGATTCCGTCACCACATACGTGAAATAATCGTGGAATGACGTAAAACGATAATCAATCAGTCATGTGAAGCAGCAGGCAGATTCTGTTACCGTACAAGTGTAACACTCTAGTATGACGTAAAGCACGAATCAAACAAACAAATACAATAGTTTGTTTAATGTTAAAAGATTATGGTCAGTGGTCAGTAAAGCAGCCATGTTCCATTTAACTGGTCAGTAAAATACGGCTGTTGCAGAGACCCTTCTATTTGAATTGAAGCTTGTTCCAGCTTCTATGTTTTCAGCTCTTCAAAATTTTTAAGTTTTGCTTAAGAAATGTAAAAAAGAAAAGCAGTCAAAGAGGGTGCTGAACAAATAATGCTGCGTTTCCGCAGATTTTAATAACAACTGGTTTGTATACCCATCGAAAAAAACACAGTCAATCAAATTCACTTGACCCTTCCATTTCGCGGAAAATTTGTCGAATTGCGTGACGTGACAATTTATTTTCAATGTTTGTCCGCGGTATGACTGAGGTGTGAAGTATTGTGACGTCATTTGATTTAAAAAATTTTCGAGCGTAAATGGAATGATGTCAACAGTTATACAACTTATAAAAATATATACATGAATGTATGTTACAAAAACATAATTATTTATTAAGAAAGATGAAAGCTTGATACAAGAGAAGTAACTGTGTGCGCATGCGCGGACCCAGAGGGGTCGACCGGGGGTTTGTGTTCACCCTATGATTAAGCGAAAATTATTTTTCTTGTTATTCTTCGGTGTGAAATAAGTAATTTTACACACAAAAAGATGGATGGACATTTTCTCGAAACATTCATTAGGGATGGACCCCCTTTCCAAAAATATCTGGAACCGCGCCTGGTGCGCACGGTCAAACTGCTGTCAACATAGGCGGAATGATCCCGGTCTAGTATTGATATATCGCTGTACTAGAGTCAGAACGGACTTCCGTCTCTTTTCTGTTTTGACGCTCTAAAATTACGGAACCGATCCTTCCCTGCTTCGGGAGGTCAATATAAAACATCGAGTGTACAGTCTCACCTGCGTTAAAGACCACCTATATTAAGTGACCATTAATTATTAACAACCACCTTTCTATGTGTCTACTGTTAAATGTCTATACAAAATCAACCTGTATTAAGAGGTCACCTCTCTTAAGTGACCACTTTCCAACCTTTTCTTTGGTGGTCGTTTATAACAGTTTTGATTGTACCTTTATAAAATCCGTTGAGAGCTGGACAAAAGAGCCTAAGAAATCTACCAGATACAAAACTCAATCATGCAGATGAACATATATATAGAGCCAGAGAAGGCGGTACACCTACTGCCTCTCGTTTACGGTCATCGTGTACTTTCAAACAACCCTTTACCATACCATACCATACCTAGAGTACGCCATTTCGTGCAAGACGGGGGCAGGCTCATCGTATGAACCCCCGTCTCGTCTCTCCTTCTCTCGAGAGAAGGAGAGATGAGACGGGGGTTCACACGATGAGGCAGGCTTGGTGTAGTAGTTAAGCGCTTGGCTTGCGGCGCCGACGATCCGGGTTCGATTCCCGAATTGCGCCACTATGTTTAAGAGGTTGGTTACCTCCTGCTTCCATGTCGCGATATAAATGAAAAATTGTTGAAAGCGACGTTAAAACACCAATCAACCAACCAACCAACCGTGTAAGACGTCAAGATATTCTGAAAGTACCATAAATGAATTAATTTAAATAATGGTTTTGAAATTAACCATACTTTCATCAGTTAATTTATTTGACATTTTTAATCCTAAATATTCTGTTATTTTAAGAAAACTCTAACTTTCAGATGATTGCTATGTTTGTTACTTAGAGACCAATAAATAAATTTTTAACTGCACAACTTGAAAGAACATCTTTATATACTTTATGCCAATGGACATTTTAGAATTTGTTCATTTAATGTTATATTTTAACGAACCGTTCGGATTTCACCTTCCCGACCAGTATGCTCCAACCTATAAAAGTCCCGTTTTAGAAGAATACCTAACTCCTTTTGCTGCGACAATTCCAACATGTTAGGTACTGGAAAACAATAATAACAAAAACAAGCTTTTTTATCCATAGTTTATGTTAGAAATTTTTATCATCATTCATTGGAACCGAATTGCTCTAATTTATTGATATATTGTGAAATTTGGAAGACTTTCACGGTACCAGCCTCTCCATTTCCGACCCACAGTTTCCCTTCCACATCCATCTCAATATTGGTTGGGTAGCCGAACCCATCTGGTGCGTCCGTAATGAGATGACCCTCTAAATCGCCCGTAGGTGACAAAACGTGGATACCTCTTGACTTCTTATCGGAAATAAAGAACCGCCCATCTGCGTCTGTAGTGCAACCCAAGGGGTGAAACAAGTGTTGTCTGTCAGACTTTCTATATAAAATACACTTGAAGTCTATGGTATTCGTGATTGGACCTCTGTACGAACCCAGCAGTGTGCCGTCAGATAACAGTATATTTACTACTTTGCTTGCTGTATCGCAAACACAGATCGAATTCATTGTCCAGTTACACGATACGCTATAAGGATGAAAAGAAGTTTTTTTCGAAAATTTGTTTATAACTTTCCCATTAGTATCGATGATTAGAACAGCCCCTTCTTTTCTGGGATTGTGGTCAATTATGAATTCGTTGTCATCGCAACTATCTTCAGAATCAGAGCTTGTCTGTAACATACTGGCCGCTAGAACTATATTACCGTTCGGAAAAATGGCAAATTCATTTCCTATAGTCTTATCTGGAAATTCGATGACTTTCTCTAATTTACCTGCCCTCAAACAGAATATGCCATTATATTGTAGACATAGGATAAACAATGTACCATCTGGCGATAAAACAGCATCAATGATGTCATTTCCCACATGATGTCGTTCTTTTTCTTTACCAAGCATATCGTACCGCATGACGTAAGGACCATTTCCGGCTATAACCCAAGCCTCGGTTTCATTTATTGGACTGATGGCATTAATCCATGGACGTGGTCCATCTTCCTTTATTGGTAATTCAACACAAAATTCCGTCAACAATATGGCCTTGTATTTGGTTTTCGCCATGTCTGGTACAAGTGCCGATACAGGATCTTCTTCAGTTTGTATAGAATCATCATTTTCTTTTGTACATTCAACAAACCATGTGCATTTATGCATAGACCGACACCGTAAGCAAACGTTTTCCTCACACACCATACATCGCCTCACACGTTCTATGGAATCACATTGGCAACATAATTTGGCCTTTGTGTGTCTTTTATCTGGTACAAAATAATTCGTCAAAAGCCCATCCAATCCCGACCCCTTAAGACATGTGACGTCACGACAAATCGGGCAGACGATTTTTCTTTCGGATGACCTTTCGTCTTTACATCTTTCAATACAAGGAAGACAGAACGAATGAGCACATCCGAGAAGTTTGGGATCTATAAATAGATCCATACAAATCGGACACGCTCTTTGTACATTGGACATTCTCGGTTGATTCCAGTCCCGCCTCTTCACTGTAAAATCAATAAATAAATAGAATAAATAAAGAATGGTTCAGTACAGATTTATCCCTTCCAGTAATCTTATCGAAATTTTATAACACTTCATATGCGATAATAATTTGGTGTGTTTTATAAGACAATCGTTTTACCACTACGACGGCCTTTACTGAGTTTTTGTGATCGAATATGTATGATATTTGGTTGGATTGTGCTAGAATTCATCTGATCGAATTTCTTTTCGCGATTTGGAAGAGAGCGCGTGTAATTTATGGACAGATACTCATATCAAATATTTAGGGTCATACTACTATAGTTTACTACAGTTAAGCTATACGTTAAGCCGGCGTGGCCTAGTGGTATCGCGCCGGACTCCTGATCGGGAGGCCGGGGTTCGAGTCCCGCTCTGGCCATGCCGGTGTCCTGTCTTTCGGATGAGACAGTAAAAACCGAGGCCCGTGTTGTGGTATGCATGGCACGTTAAAGATCCCTCACTGCTTCGGGTGGGTCCGTTGCAAAGGTCAAAATTTGTATGCCCCGCATCAGGCAGATGCCGTCACCATATGCGTGAAATATTCGTGGTGTGACGTAAAACAAAAATCAATCAATCATTAAGCTATACGTTTCCAACAGTTGAATTAGGAGTTTCCTACATTCAAAATAAAGGTTCATACAGTTGAACTAGAAGATCCCTACAGCTAAGCTAAAGTGTCTACAGTTGAAGTAGAAGTTTCTACAGATGAAGTAGAAGTTTCTACAGTTGAATTTGAGGTTTCCTGCAGTTGAGCCACAGGGGTGACCTTAAGTTTCTCCAGTTGAAATAGAGGTTTCTACAGTTGAACTAGAAGTTTTCTGCAGTTGAACTCAAGTTTCTACAGTTGAACTAAAGTTTTCCTGCAGCCAAAAAAGAATAGAAATAGCTTAAATCAAATGTTTAATTCTTGAACCTTATGACGTATGATGACATACTTTAAAACTCCAAAGGGATCTTGACCCCCATCCTCTCCCTGAATCGGTCTTTTAAGTTAATTCAACATATCTCGTGAGAAGCGAATATTCATGTGCAATATTACTATTCCTCCTAGGAATTAGAATTACGTGATCTATGGATACATAGAAGTTAGTTCCCATGTCTTACATTTCCCTTTAAGAAAAATTGTGTCAAGAACTACATGTACATTGTTTATATACATGCAGTTCTCTTTCCGTTTTAGAAAAAGGAATTGGGAACTAATTCCTGGATTCTTGAATCTAATTTATCTTAAAAGGAACTAAGGTAACTAGTTCCATCTAAGATCTTAAAAATAATTTGAATCCGGAACCTGATCCCAGCTGCTCCATCCCATATGGGAAATGGGATCTGCATCCTACTTAAGATACTTTTTCGACCAGGTCCCGTGTAAATCATACGACATAAAGACCTCCACCCTCAGTCCCTTAAAGATAAACCGAATTCGGAAGGAGTTCCCAGTTCAGTACTAGACTCCGGTCTCGTATAAAAGAATCGCAATTATAGCCAAGGATCGTTTAGGAGAAAAGTAATTTTAGTTGCTCATTAAATCCGAAAATCCGAACAGTTTTTTTTTGTAAAGAAAAAAGACTTTAAACTTCAGTTCTGTGACCCTTAAACGGAAATGGGATACATGCCCAAGTTCTACATGAGAAAATTTACAATGTATTTTGTAATTGCCTGGTACGGTGTCAATTAAACGGAACTAAGAACTATGCCCAGTTCCGTTTCAAAGAAAAACAAACAAACAAACAAACAAAAACAAACAAACAAACAAACAAAACAACAACAAAACAGTAGCTCAATCCCGTGTATATGATTCGGAAACATAGTCCAGTACCGTATAAAAGAATCATAACTAAATTCCAGGTCTAACCGTTTAGTTTTAAAAATGCCCGAAATAAAACCCAATGCCGTTTAAGAGAAACAAGCTTTTAGCCAATTAATCCGATGCTTCTTCTTTCGATTTTACTGAAAAACTGACGACGAGTCGTAAATATTTAACGACACGCTAAAGATAGATATTTGTGGAAATGACTGATTATTCTGCTTGAAGTTTATTTATTTATTTATTTATTTATTTATTTATTTATTTATTTTTATTTTTCCTATTTAGCTGCGAAAACTGCTTTTATTTTTTAGAATTTATGCAAACTAGATATTTTTTGTTATTGTATTTTTTATATAAAGAGATGTCCCGCCCTGCCCCCTTTTTCTCCCCTCTCCGTGTTTTGAGGTATTTGTTGTTGTTGTTGTTTTTAATATAAATTATATATAACAACAGATGTCCTCCTCCCACTCCTCTTCCCCCCTCTCCGTCTTTCTTTCTTTCTTTTTTTTTTTTTTATTTTTTTTTTTCAAAGTGATGTAGGTTATGATCATTGACATACTAAATAAATATTAAAGTGATAGGCTGTACGGAATATGAGAATATAGAATCACCTCTCGTCATAGATCGAAAGATATCAGTCGAGGGTGACATACTTCGACATAATCCCAACCGAGGTGTTAGCGGTTGGGATGTCGAAGTATGTCGTCCGAGATTCTTGATTCTTTTTCTCGCCAAATAAACCCCCTTTCTATCCCCTTTCTGTGGTTCTTCATTCCTGACACTTTACACATTTTTGTCCTAGTTTTAATACTACGCTAAAAATAGTTCCAGATAGGAAATTATTTTAATAACAATAATAGTGTGTAACAAGAACATAGAACCAGTCATCATAGGCAAACAAACATATAAATATATAAATAGAGTTAATTAAAATTTTTTTGTATCTCAGTATGTAAGTAGAGAGCGTAGTAATACCCCGTGCTAGATCGATGTTCCAGATCGATTGATCTACAACCCCACTTCCGGTTAAAATATTTCAGTCTCGTATGCGAGATTCAAAGACCTAGCCCGGACACAATTTTGTCATAGGAGTTCAAAGTGACCTTGGTTACATGACCTTGGTTCAAGGTGTTGTGAAACCTTTGGGTCATGATCAACAATATACTGCAGTGATAGAATGCATAGTATGAAAGATAAAGAACGCGAACAGATGGACAGACAGACTGACGATGATGGCAAAACCAATATGTCTCCTCCCGTTACATATGTCATAGAAGTCAGAACCGTCTTTTTCACTGGGAACGGACAAAACTGTATCCTTTTTTAAATTCGCTGTTGTGTAGATAAACAATATCACAAATTATTGCGGCAAAATTTCAGGATGATGAAATTTGATAATCAGGGCTAAATGTACATAAATATTGTTCTTATTTAGGATGGCATGAATAAAGTCGTTCTTAACACCAATTTTCTGTTGCTGTTGTTATTATAATTATTATTATTATTATTATTATTATTATTATTATTATTATTATTATTATTATTATTATTATTATTATTATTATCATTATTATTATTATAATTATTATCATCATCATCATCATCATCATCTGCATGCTCAAATTGTTGCATTACTTCGTATACTATATGTCAAGCCTCTTTCCTGAAACAGAATAAGGTTCTGAGATAAGCATTCTGAGAAAAATAAAAGACATCTGACAAAGCTGCATGACACAAATCACCAAGGACCTGCACACAAAAAAATGATAACATGCACTCCAACATGAAAGGGGAAAAAACCGATTTATAGTTCTGATTTTCCTAAACGACACTAGAAACTGCTTTTAAATTTCGTATTCTTACGCGGAACACGGCGACTAAATAAATTAAAATTACCTCGCCCATTTCCGTTAAGACTCGGAGGTAAGCAATATAGGCGAACAGGATAAAGTAGACATCAGATAAACACAAGTTATCATTCTCTTACACGGAAAAAGGTCATTGATTTTTTTAAGGTACTGAGACTTGTTTCAAGTTCCATTTATTTTTAATGGAACTGGTGTATAGTATTTAGTTCCGTATAATTGACCGCGGAACTGGGCAGCTATACGTATGGTTTTTTAACGGAGCTTGGCTTTAGTTCAGATTTTCGGAAACGCAGCAGCTGAAAATATTTTTTTTTCTTAAACGGATTTTCTTATACTGAGCTAGCCTCTTACTAGTTCCGTTTTCCAATAACGGAACTGGGCGTAGTTCTTACTGACACTAGACCACACAGCAACAAGTTTAAACAAGAACCGCATAACATGCACGAGATTCCGCGGAACTAGTCCCGACCTCCCCTTATCTCAAACTTACAAACGGAAACTAGTTTCCTGTTACGTTTAATATAAACGGAACCAAGATATAGTCTCCAGTTTCTTTTTAGCTCACATGAGCCTTTGGCTCATGTGAGCTATAGTCATAGTGCGCCGTCCATCGTCCGTTGTCGTCGTGCGACCGTCGTTAACTTTTTCACATTTTCGACTTTCTGATTAAAACCATATCTTTATTCCGCTTCTCTCTTTATTCCATTGCGTATATTTATACTCTTTATTCCGCTTCTCTATTTGTTCCATTGCGTATATTTATATATGATTTTAATCAGACTGGACTTCTTCTCTGGAACTGCATTGCAGATTTGGATCAAACTTTGTATAAATGATGTACTCAAGGTTCCCTACTAAAATTGTGTTCGGGATCCATATTCTCTCAGGAGTGGATCCAGGGCGGGGGCCAAAAGTGCCCCAAACGGTACCCCTCTTCAAACATTTTCTCCAGAACCAGTACATGGATATCAAAAATTGTGTTCGTGGTTAAGATCCGTCAAATAGAAATTTACGCTTTTTGATGTGTTTCTGGACTTGATAATTTCAATGCAGAAAAGTGTCATGTTTTTGTGTTAATTGATATTGATGATTTCTTAATGACTATTTTGATCATAATTGTGGTAAGGAATATTATTGTGAAAGAATTTTGTCAATATCTCAATTTTTGGATTTTTTTTATGAATTTTTCAGACTTCCAAAAAAAAGGGTGTGGGGGAGGGGTGGCCATTTTTCACATTTTCAACTTTTTCTGCAAAACTGTTCAAAGGTTTTTAATAAATCTTAGTAGAAATAAATCACTTATGATCCTCTTCAAATTCTGTTGTTTTCATCCAGAGCTCTTTACGGGTGGTGCCATCATAGTAAAAAGTAGGTCACAAAAGAGTACCCTCCTTTGACAGTATTCTTCTTCATAAGGACTGTATACAGAGACAAACAGAATGCATAGAAATGATCTAGTGGGATGAGTGAAGACGTATTGTCATTTTGGTTCCCTTCCAAAATCAAATTTTAGAATATTTTTTTTTTTTTTGACATTTGTTTGGACTCGGTGATTTCAATGCAGAAAAGTGTCATATTTGCTAGTTAATTGATAATGATGATTTCTTATGGACTATTGTGATCATAATTATGGTAAGGAATGTTACTTTGAACGAATTTTGTCAATACATGTATCTCAATTTTTGGATTTTCTATGAATTTCTAAAACTTCTTAATGAGGGTGTATAGGAACAATTCTTCACATTTTTAACTTCTGCTGTTATACCACATAAACGATTTTAATGAAACATGGAATACATGAAGTACTATAGGTCCTCTATCAATTTTGTAAATTTCATCCAAATTCGTTAACAGATAATGCCACCATGTCTAAAAACTAGATCTCACAATGGTACATATACCACTTGGTAATTAAAATATGGAGAGTATCGGTTCAAATCCAGTTGTGGTCAAAGTTTTTTTTTCATTTCTTTACAAATCTAAATAAGTTTTTAAATGTTTCTCAACACTCAACATATGAAATTAGGCAATTTTAAGTTAGAACTGAACAATATTTGACACAATTGTTGTTCATGACCCAGACTTGAAATCAGTCAACAAAAGGCCCCACCCAAAGAAAATGACTAACTTGTTGCCCTGAATCACATCTTGCAGAGACAAACCAAATGCTTAATATCAAAATCACATGAATAGATGTGCAAAAAAGTGTTGTTTTTATTCTGTTCTGAAATAAAATTTGACATATTTTCAACATTTGTGTTGATTTAGTCACACTAATGCAAAAATAAATGAACTCTTCCTTCCTGCATGACTGATCATCCAGGTACTCGGGTGAGCGATATAGGCCCACCTGGGCCTCTTGTTTCTAAAAAACGGAGCTAGAAACCAATTCTTAATTCCATTTCACATGTATGTTTGCAGATTGATGGCATTTGAGGAAGATTTTTGTCCGCCAGTATACTTAATAAATAAATCAGGAAGCCTAATTTCTATGATGATGTGTATAAAAAATCAGTGGTAAAAATAATCTCCTGTAAACGACCAATTTTGGGTCGCGGTTGTAAGGACCAGCAGTACTGTCATGTTCTAATTTTGAATTTACTTGGGGGTGGTGGTAAATTCAAGAATTAGAACGTGACAGTACTTTGATTCTTAAACGGAACTGGGAACTAGGACCCATTTACAAACTTTCATGTATTTGGCATTTGATGGAGGGCAACACAACGATTAAAATCACTCTGGATAAAAAAAATTATGCAGATGGTCACTTATACATTGTCCCTGGTCAACTGGGAATGGTAATGGTATCTGGTCGCTTTGAATGTTGTATTATACCAGTTAAATGTCCAAATTAATGGGAAATTTATTGTGTTTTAAAAATGTACAAGTGTCCTCTTTCTATGAAATCTTGTAAACACATAACAATACTGCATTCGTCTACCTTTCACCTCTGAATATTTGTTTCTTTCATTCTTTCCTTTTTGTTTTACGGGAAGTCCTATTTCTTTTTATAACTTTTGATTAATATCAATAGTTATAAAAAGACATCAGTATTATTTCATTTACATAAAGAAAACATATACATGAGACATAATTTTGATGTATACAACGGGTCTGACACTGGGTGAAGTTTTACATGCAGTGCTTTCTGTGACATGGGGTCATTTTAAATGTAAAATCCTTTAGATCTTAAGGCGCAGGTCGATGATGGGGGGATACTTCGATCAAGGCTTCAGGTCTCATCTAACTTGTATCTAACGGAGCGGACGAGGCATTGATAAGAAGGAAAAGTAGAAAAATGGGGATGGGGAGGTAGAAAATGAGTAGGAAGAATGATGGAGGAGTTGGCATAAAGTTGAGAGAAAGAGGATACGAGGGAAATTTTGGTTGGAAGAAGAATGGTCTACGGATAAGACGGGGAGAGAAATACTCAATTCCATATCTGTCCTCTCATCTTATATGTATTACGAGATAAGTACAATGCACAGATTGTTATGCATTGGGGGATTTAGAGGTTGCAACCCACCCACCCATCCCTTTGGCTGAAAAATTTTACCAAAAAAGTCATTTTCGATCATTTTAGGGTTGCACCCCCTTTCCGGGCCGAATAGTGTAAAACATTAGTCATGAAAGGCTGCCAACACGCCCCCCCCCCCCCCCCCCATATTTTCAAAAAATTCTAGATCCCCCTATGTTATGTCATGATTTTCAGTATGAAGGCGACAATATATTTATAGATATGTTTGACTGACATACAAATATTTTCATCATTGCTTTCTAAATATCATGGACGTAGGGACTGCACTTTGTTATTGACATTTAAATCTTAATATCAAATACTGGTATAATAGATACTAATCCCAATGTTTTGATGTACTCTCTTCGCCTGTGAATTGTTTTATATTACAAATCCTACATTTTAATATGACAAAGGCAATAATGACGATTATATACGAAAAGGCTTACCTGATCCATTTATCGAATATCATGTGGCGCATCCAAAAGTTCTTAGTCAATCGCTGCAGTCATGATCAGTAGGTACATGTATATCCCAATATATCTGTAAATCATTTGTATCCGTTTCTGCTTCAACAAAAACTAAACGCTGTTTAACTGATAAAAAAAATATTCACCACACTTCCTCTAGAGCTCATTTTTAGATGAGGTCGCGACGGGAAGTCTGGGTTTGTTTACATGATTGTTGCCATAGTGAAAATAATATCGGTATAATTTTCAGAATAATTTTTCGCTATTAGTGTCTCGCCATTGTCTTATACAACAGTTAGAATAATTACACAATATCATAATATACATACTCTCCCTACAGAGTTATCGTTCGCTTCCGTAATGTTCAGGAGTTCGATATTCAGTGAATGAACATGCTGCAACGTAGCAACCCCCTCCCTTTCCCCCATTCTCAGACATATGTCCATTTTCATAGTCATCAAGTAAGATGTGCTGTCACTTATTCTATTTGTATAGCATTTATCAACTATGTCAAGCACATTTTAATCCGGATAGTTGTACTCTATAATCTATGTAACTCTAACAATGCTGGATAAAAAGTGCTTTCTTCCTATAGCCGGTATTTTTACATATGACACTTGATATATATACATAAGCTAGTGTAATTTTTCCCCAAAACAAGAAAGTGTATCAATATGCAGATTTTATATCCCTTAGACGTTTGACAAGGATCAGTCATTCAAGTGGATGTTTTCGGAGATTTCGAAGGTAAAATGTGACCATTTCTACGCTTTTTGTCCTCTTATGCGTACAATGTAAAGATATTTTTCCCGTTCATTTAGTGTTTTAATTGTGCAATAAATTCCTTTAAATATTAAAGACTGCTTTGTTTTATGGGCCTAAAAACAAAGGAATGTGAATGAGAAAGCTAAGTTTCTATAGATGAGATCATTGCATTGATTGATTGATTTTTGTTTAACGTCACACCACGAATATTTCACGTATATGGTGACGGCATCTGCCTGATGTGGGGCATACACATTTTGACCTTTCCAACGGACCCACCCGAAGCAATGAGGGATCCTTAACGTGCCATGCATACCACGACAGGGGGCCTCGGTTTTTACTGTCTCATCCGAAAGACAGGGCACCGGCATGACCAAAGTGGGACTCGAACCCCGATCAGGAGGTGAGCGTGATAACACTAGGCCACGCCGGTTTAACATCATTGCAAGACTATCTACCACTACAGTGGTTTTGGAGTAATATTCCATGGGGTTTTATGTATATTTTGCCAGTAATGTCCCCCTTATATGTGATTTACTTCAGAATAAAGTCAAATTTCCACAGTTTATCAAAAAAGCAAAGCATGTAATTTCAGTATATTCATCTGTCTCATCATTATGGGACGACCATTTGATTCGGGGGAGGGGGGCTAGCAAATTTGCTCGAGTCAGATTATTTATTTTGGACAGAATATTTATTTCCTTAATATCCTGGGACAGATTATTTATTTCCTTGACTTTTTGTTGCCAATAAATACTTGTTTAGAATTGCCTGGTAATATATGCCATTAACACACATCCTTCTATAATTATATTTTGTTAACAAAACACATTCTAATATAAGGTAAACTCAACAAATAATATGCAAACACTAGTCTTTATACTACTAGTTTCTAAATTGAAGTGTATAGTCTCTCTCAGTCTCTAGTATCCACGGGGAGAATTTCCATTTACCACTATAGAAGGATGTGTGAGGAAGTGTTGCTGTTTTGGCTTCCTGTCCGAATCATAATATTCTATTCGTTTTTGACTTACTATGAACTATGTTATTTTAATGCAAAAAAGCATTTCATAAATGTTTTTGATATATCGATTTTTCACATTTCTAACTTTGTCTTCACTACTTCCAGTTTAAATTTGAGAAAGCTTGTTAGATACTAAGCAAAGATGTTCTTCATATACAATTTTACATGTTTTAAAAGTTTAAGAGAAACTAAAGACTTATGGCCATCTACAATCATTGTGCAATGTTTTCTCTGTCTAATGTGAACAATGTAGGCCAATTTGGGAGTCTTTTTAGTTTTGTTATCATGTATGTTAAGTGAAGATACACATTTTTGTTGGTTTTACTTTTGTTTTACTTTTGTTAAAGTTATGTTTGTGTTTATTTTACATTTGAATAAAAGTGTTAAAATCATTTGACGAATGCACTATTGCACTGATATGAATGAAACTTAAAAGGAATGAAACACTGTCAACAAATATGACCACTATAAATTTCGAAATGCACATGATTTAATTTAAACATCAACTTTGCATATCTGCTAAGGTGAAAGATGAGACAAATTCAATTAAGACCCCTTTTGGCCACTCGTTTTAACGTTAAATTATCGGTGTGCCTGGCATATAAACAACACGAGGGGAAGTTAGGGATAGAGATTGGAATCTCATTGGAAGAGGATGTGAATGACACTATTGCGAACAAGAAACTGAACAGAAAATCTTTCAGAAAGCAGATAATAGAGTCCTTGTCCCCTATTTGCCCCATAAAATGGACCTGCAAATATATTTTAAAAAACCCCAAAAATTCTATCATTGTTTTGCTGAACATAATTACTAGTACGATTTGTCCTATGCTATAAATTCCGCTGAAATGTGAGTTACACAGCTATACTACTACACATTATAGTATTGGGAGCAATCTGGCGAGCGAAGCGAGCCGTAAAAAATCAACATAATTTCTATAAAACATTCTGCTTTATATTTGCATGATCTGGTAAATGTACAAGCTAGTAGCTAGAATATTTAATTTCATATCAGTCAATGCTAGATTTTTTTCCCAGCATTTTCTGGGTCAGAATATTTATTTCCAAAAAGTGCCAGTCCCCCCCCCCCCCCCGGCCTCCTCAGAATCAAATGGTCGTCCCCTTATAATTATATCCTCTGCACACGTGTAAATTACACAACGATAATTTTTTTTATTTATTTATTCTTTTTTTGTGTGTGTGTGTAATATATATATAATATATATATATATATATATATATATATATATATATATATATATATATATATATATATATATATATATATATATATATATATATATGGACACATGTTTTGTATACTTTTTTGACTTCAACTGATACTCGTACACATCACATATTGGTGGAACACTCTTACAAAGGTGTCCTGTCTTTCGGATGAGACAGTAAAAACCGAGGCCCCGTATCATGGTATGCATGGCACGTTAAAGATCCCTCACTGCTTCGGTGGGTCCGTTGCAAAGGTCAAAATTTGTATGCCCTGCATCAGGCAGATGCCGTCACCATATACGTGAATATTCGTGATTAAACAAAAATCAATTAATCTTACAAAAGCTCTATACCATATAGCTCTCCTTGGGTCCCCTTCTTTCCATGTGTAAAACATTGAGAAAAAAAATTAGGACCCGTTTGGAACTCGAAACTTGGTGACTTTCAACTTACTGTTGGAATACTATACTGAATAAGCTATCTGGACGTTGTTCATGAGAGACCTTGCACCTGATGGTAAACCAATTGGCCATCATCATTCTATGGAAGCAACCATTTGACTTTTTATGAGGGTGTGGGGAGGGGCAGCAAGACTTTACCCCCAAAAAGTCCGGCTTCAAAAATAGGAAAAATGAATTTTGCGGCTCGAAGGTCCAGATAGAGGGCTAGTGAATTTGGTGGTGTACTATATACATTTCCGAAAGTTTTGGGTGTGTATATATATGGTTTTGTATGTGGCCCAGAGTAGACTTGCTCAAGTCTCTATGTTAAGAGTGTATTTATTCAAAATGTCCCTCATATGAAATTCTACTCGTTGTCATACTGCATTCTCTAGAACATCTATGTTTCACATAAACGTATTACAGGGAGCACAGAATGGAAAGTAATTATTAATGAAAACATAACATAGAGACTTGAGAAAGTCTAGGCCCAGAGGGTCGCAGAAATTTTTTTCATACACCCCCCCCCCCCCTCACCTCTCCTCATGTTTGCTAAATTTCATGGAGAAGTAAGTGGCAATAATAATGATAATAATAATAATTATTATAATAATCTGGCTCTGAATATTGGCCAAAGGGGCAGACTTGGTGTATTGGTTAAGCGCTTGGATTGCAGCGACGAGGATCCGGGTTCTAATCCCAGGTTGCGCCACTATGTTTTAGAGGTTGGTCACCTCCTGCTTCCATGTCGCGATATAACTGAAAAATTGTTGAAAAACCAATCAACCAACCAACTGAATATTGGCCAAAAATCAGATTCACAAAAATCCCCCCACCTCCCATAAAAATCAAATGGTTGCTCCCTAAACAAGCATTAATATTTCGAACAAGTTTTGCATCATTCGGCATGATTGGTCAATGAAACATAGTTCTTTGGGTGTGTTGATTATGACCGAGAGGTCCTGGGTTCGACTCCCACGATGAGAACTTCGGTTTTTCTTTTTTTTTTTTTTCTTCTTTTTTTTTTGTGGTAAGACCGTAAAAACCGTCACGATAGGCGTGGCACGTAGAAGATCCCTCACTGCTTCGGGTGGGTCCGTTGCAGAGGTATAAATTTCTATGCGGTGCAACAGGCAGATGACGTCACCATATACGTGAAATATTCGTAGAGTGACATAATACAATGTTAAATTAGTCTACATTCTGTGTACAAGTTGCTTGTTTTTTTTGCTGATTTTCAAAGGAGTTATGGTTCTTTATTTACTTGAGAATCACTGATGGCCATATTATGTGAAATTCATCGTAATAAATTATACAGAAAAGTGTCATTAACATCCAAATTATATTGTATTGTCATGACGCTGTCACATGAAGACATTGTACATGCATTTTATTTCATTTTTTATTTTACTTTTTAGAGGAAATATGGAAAGGCCGGGATGATAGTATATGGTCATACTTTTTGGAGGATGACAGGGTTGAGTATGGTAGGAAAGGAAAAGGAGATCCCTGGGTACTATACGAGTCCATGAGTGCTTTTTTCATATACCAGACATTGATCTAGAATGGAAAGGGGGAAAAAAGAGTTGTGCCGTTTACTGTCCAAATTTGACGACCTTTAAGCAACTTCTTACCATAATAGTGTTTTATGATCACATATACATTATGCAAAAAAGAAAAGATTGGCGGCTTGAAATGCTAGGAGTTTGAAAGTAGTGGAAGGGGGTCCATAAATTGGGTCTCTCCTTGGAAAAGAGGGAAAGTGGACTATCCAATAGCAGTAGACTGGCAATGCTTGTATCTTTTTATAACTTCGATACTGATGATCAGAAGTGATCACGTGACAATCACTTTTGATCATCAATGTCAAAATTTATAAAGTTCCCTTGTCTAGATCTTAAAATCATTTATTTTTTACATGTAAAACACATTTTGATTGGTTTAATTTGTTTTTTTGTTTGATTATTGTTTTACGTCACTCCACGAATATTTCACGTATATGGTGACGGCATCTGCCTGATGCATTGCATACAAATTTGGACCTTTGCAACGGACCCACCCGAAGCAGTGAGGGATCTTTTACGTGCCACGCCTACCGTGACACGGGACCTCGGTTTTTACTGTCTCATCCGAAAGACAGAACACCGGTGTGCCCCGGGCGGGAGTCGAACCCGCGACCTCTCGATCACGAGTGGAGCACCTTATCCACTAGGCCACACCGGCTTTGATTGGTTTAAAAATTAGTGGTATATCTCATCTCTGACGACGTAATTTCCCGCGTTTTCTTAACTGTGACCTCAATATCCACACCACCGCGGCAACAATTTACAGATGTTCAGAAATAGTGCAGATATAACGTACCAATTTCTGAGAATATAAAACACGTTTTAAAGAAATTAAATGATAAGGAATACACCTAATTTGTTTTGTTTTCTTTTTTTTTTTTTTTTTTTTTTTTTTTTTTTTTGTTTGTTTGTTTTTGTTTGTTTGTTGTTGTTTTTTTTTTGCGTGGGATGGAAGTACAGTATATCACGAATAAAACAATGAAAAACTTATGCATCATTGCGCTATATGTAGTTTTAAGTATACCTTCATCGAACGAAAAAAAAATAGATTCATTCTTTAAATCTTAGCGCAGCGAAAACAAGCAAGGGCAGGTAACTCCAGTCTACAATTACTGCTCTTTGTAAAGTGGTAGGGGAGGAAAGGTTTCATATACGGCACATCGTCGAGCTACCGGCGGAAATCGAACCCGACATCAAGAAGAAAAGAAGTTCTTTTATTCATTTATTTATTTATTTATTTATTTATTTTTCATAATCATACAATGTATATAGCTCTACTAGAAAGAACATAACTATGATGAAATATGTCCATGTAAATAAGTTAATATTTCTGTTGATCGCAATTTACATATCATCAACGCTGCTTGTAGGTGTGGTTGTGTGTATGCGCGCGCGTGTGTGTAGGTGTGTGTGTACACCGGTAATACACATTACATTTATTTAAGGCGATGATCAGTCAGCTACAATTCGTTTATAGTTTAGTTTACAGTTTAGTTTATAGTTGTTTGTCTTCAACAGCTCTCTCTAATTCACTTAAACTAACTGTTACGTACATCGCCAAAGGCGTTGAACATAAGATGCGCATGTCTGCAAAGAAATAAGGGAAAGTCTGCTTACATAGAGCATTTTTTTGTTACATAGAGCAATTTTTTGTTAAGTTCGACAATTCTCTCTTACAAGGGGTAATCGTTTATATATTCGTCCAGCATACAGTTGATATCAAATGCGGTATCTGCCCCAAGAGGAATGAGACTGATCAGTCCACCAAAAAGAATCTGCTCCTTCTTAAGTCGCTTCTGCGTCCATTCTTCGTGACGTATTGACTGTAAATTTGCATCAGGTCTCAAGTTATCCTGCATTTCTCTACAACATTTGTGGATTTTTGTTTTCAATTCTTTTTGTTTCTCCGTCTCACATACGGAGTGCATCTGTACTAAAGGCTGGCATGCGAACTCGTCGATCTCCAGCATTGCGGAACGCCATTTTGTTATAATTTCGAAATATTTGTCTATATGTGTCATTTTTTTACCGTTCACCCCTCTGGCCATTTTCATCTCGGTTTCAAACTCTTTCAGAGATTTAATTGACACGTGGTTTGCGGGAAGGATATGCTTCAGGGTCATGATGAACTCTTCCAAGTTTTTGTTAAAATTGAACTCGATTTCCCTCATGGTCTGTACGTTATCATTGAATTTCGTTTGATATTCCTTCAGTCGCCGTAAAAGATCCATATCAGATGCTGCAATATGATACAAATATTGTTTATAATATCATATTCCAAAATAAGTTCGAATGTAAGTTATATATACAATATAACAATATTGAATTTTCATAAGAATAATGCAAGTTTCTTGTCATGGGTTTTCACAGACAACACAAGAAATGATGTGAAATTTTTGTCAGATTTGCTGTCCGTGAAGGGGGACGTTATATTATTATCATCATCATCATCATCACCATCATCACCATCATCATCATCATTATTATTATTATTATTATTATTATTATTATTATTATTATTATTATTATTATCATCATCATCATCTTATCATTATATTATATTATATTATATTATATTATATTATATTATATTATATTATATTATATTATATTATATTATATTATATTATATTATATTATATTTGAGCATGCGATATATGATACTTCGTACAATTTGTTATAATTTTTTATGCTCTCACTGTTGTAAAACAACCATGAGATAAAAGCTGAAACTTTCCACAGGACTCATTTTCTCAGTGAAGGGAAAGTGGACGAAATCATTTTTACGGATTTGTGAATATATGGAAAATGTACACGATACAGTACCATCAGCTTTTCACGGATGATCCACGAGACCGCAGCAAATTTTGACAAGAGGCTCGAATCCACAGAATCGAAGGGAAAAACGATGGCTTCAGAAATCGCTCTGTCAGTAAGATTTGTAAATTTCTTCATTTTATGAACATAAAGGATTTCGAAATTTTGATCATTATTATCATTGTTGCTGTTTTTGTTGTTGTTTCGCTCTGTTCATTTATTAGCACGGTATCGTTCTATAGCATACCACTCTGTCATTCAATACCACTTTTCAAGTACCCTCGCACAGGTCTGCTCACCATCTTTACATAAATGTAACCTGTTCGATATTTTGCAAACATATTTTGCAGCGATTGACCACTTCCACTCCCTAACCATCGCCCAAAGCTTAGTCCTACTAGTTAGGTACATCGGAATTAGCAAGATTTACTAACGTGTTCTGAACTTCTATTTCTATATTCATAGGTATTGGTACATGGACAAAATAAAATTTTCTTTATAAGCATAGAATTTTTTTGTATATATCAGAGAACCAGTTATATATCACAAAACACTCGAATGTCCACAAATTTTCGGCCGCGTGGCCTTTATCAAGTGGAAAATATTGAAAGCAAAATATCAAGATACGTCCATATTGCTGGAGTATGGAAATATTGAAAGCAGAATATCAAGTTACGTCCATATTGCTGGAGTATGAAAGCTTTCATACTCCAGCAAATATGGACGTAACTT
This sequence comes from Pteria penguin, assembly GCA_035048485.1. Lineage (NCBI taxonomy): Eukaryota > Metazoa > Mollusca > Bivalvia > Pterioida > Pteriidae > Pteria > Pteria penguin. The sequence goes on along the minus strand of CM068586.1, from coordinate 42,597,224 downwards.
GATATTCTGCTTTCAATATTTCCCACTTGATAATACGAAAGCCAATTAGACTCACTTACTAAGAATTTTTTTTTTTATATTTTCTCGTTATTTCGAGATACTTAACCCGTTATTTCGAGATCTTTTCTCGTTATTTCAAGATCTTTTCTCGTTATTTCGAGATAATTAACTCGTTATTTCGAGATCTTTTCTCGTTATTTCGAGATAATTAACTCGTTATTTCGAGATCTTTTCTCGTTATAACGAGATAATTAATTCGTTATTTTGATATCTTTTCTCGTTATTTCGAGATAATTAACTCGTTATTTCAAGATATTTTCTCGTTATTTCGAGATAATTAACTCGTAATTTCGAGATCTCGAAATAACAAGTTAATTATCCCGAAATAACGAGAAAAGATCTCGAAATATCGAGATAATTATATCGAAATAACGAGTTAATTATCTCGTAATAACGAGATAATATATACAATTTTTTCTTAGTAAGTGAGTCTAATCGGCTTTCGTATGATAAAGGCCACGCGGTCGAAAATTTGTGGACATTCAAGTGTTTTGTTGTTTATTCATTACAACTTCCCTACGGAGGACTTTCATATATAATTATTGTTATACATCATTTTGTCATTACCATCTTTTAGTAGTTATTGTATATTTAAACCCCCACTGGGGCACAACACCCACACACCCCCACCCCCCCCCCCCCCGGGCCACATGTCACTGTTCGCTAGAGAACCTCAAAGAGTTTTTAGTATGTCTTATATCAAAGGAAAACTTGCCGCACCGTGACACAATATACTTTATAAACAATATAGTTAATCGTACATTACACTCTGTAATGCTCTCGTTTGAATAATTCCTTTTGTAATTTTCGCACCGCTGTTAATGTGTTCAGACGAATGGAACTTTTCCCATATACTTAAACTAAATGGCTACGATGATTTACTGATTCACTGGCATGTATCATCAGTTAACGCTCATTAAGGAATATTGGTGTAAATAACTAATCGATGACCGAAAAGGAAACCATTAGGCGACTTGCTATTATTACAATATGTAGAAAATTTTGTGTTTAGTAGATACATTTTTCAGATTAAGCTTATGAATTAATATTTAGTAGAAAAAGTTTATTAAAATTGTCTTTCAATAATTTACTACCATCTTTGATTTATGTTATGTGGCATCAGTTTTTGCTCATGGTATGTACATGTATACATTTGATATTAAAAATAGGTATTTATTTTGAGATGTACAATTTTGCAGAAATGAATTCAATCGAGAAGGCACTTATTTTTAAACAAGAATTCTTCTTATATGTAATATAAGTCCGTAAATCTGGAAATGTTTGCTGTCAATTAATTATAACGATTTTTTTTTTTTTTTGTGAATGCAGCGACTTCGCAAAAATATTTTATCTTAGAAATAATTAACATCATAAAAATTCTTCTTGTCTACATTGTTAAACACAGCAGTCAATAGATAAGACAAATGTAATTACATGTTTTTGGGGTTGTTCCTTTCTGCTATTGACTGTATTTGAGCTAAGCCAGGGAAAAGTGTTCACTGGGTAAAACAAGCGGGGATTACCGATGCATTATCTATCAATTTTAAAAGGATACATGATGATGTTTTAATGTGAAGCATACCTTTACTTTAATATTGTGTTTTAATTCCACGCGCGTTATTGTAGTGTTATACCACTGGTAGTTTAAACATAATTTTATCGATTAAAAGATTTTATCTGAAGAATAAATTTTACTTGATGTGCTGAATGGGTTTACTATCAAAAATGTTTTATTCAAATCCCGATAATGATCTCTCTCCCTCTGACACTAGGTACCGAGCTCAAACTGCGTCTGTAGAAATTTTGTATAAAATTTATTTTCAGCGCCCGCATTGATTTGCAAAAATAAGAAAATATACAAAGACCTTATTCCCATTCGCAAATCTAAAATGACGCAAAAATTCCTGATTCACTTTATATAATTTTTGGACGGTTTTATAAAGCTTTCGATGCCATTTATGCGGGAATACCTTTAGATTTGATGTTCAGGCGTTCCATTTTCCGGCATACCAGTTCGTTTTTGCAGTTTGTATACTCATCATCAAACATCCTAGTGCTCAGTACAATTCTAGTTGCGCCAACACTTTTCAGCATTGTGGGTGTGATGAGGCTTTCTTGCATTACAGAAGCTAACTTTTCATTGCTGTGTAGTTTCCATACATTCTCCAGAGCATCGAGGTCATCAAAGCCTAGGGCAAGCACAATGCCTAAAACATAATGTATCATAAATAATGTATTCTATGATATAGTACATAACAGTGGTATAGAAGGCAGGTAAAGGAGGGAGGGGGACAAAACTTTAATTTGGCAAGTAAAAAAAAAACTCAGAGAAGAAGAAGAAGAAGAAGAAGAAGAAGAAGAAGAAGAAGAAGAAGCCTCCAACGAACAAAGCAAAGGAAAGATGGAATCCCATTTATCACCACTTACTTGTACAACTATAACATATATATTTTTAAAATCATTCAATAGATTTTTTTTAAAATTTTTTAACCATAATCCTCTATAATTATTTATTTGTATAATATTTCCTGGATGGAGGAGGGAGGTTTCATTTGAATATCATTAAGAAGGGGCGCTCTCTTCCGTTTATTCATACTGAACGGTCAAAGAAATTTATAGATAGCTTTCTGCTTTTCTCTTTGGGCAATTAGATGTTCAGGTAAGATATGTGGCCCATGGGCCTCTTGTTTTCTTTTGAATTTTCAAAAATATATGAACATTTTCAGAACATTTGAAGGCCTTTGGTTTCTTCTGTAAATCAACAACTTATTTATGCCGGGAAATGGTATACCAAATTAATGTGGCTCTGCCTTGGAAAATTGACTTTGGACTCCCAATCGCCGTCGATCGATGTTTTCATACAAACAAGCGAATGTTAAAGAATAATGCACGAACATAGTGCACGTTTATCCATTAAAGAACACTGCACGTAAATCCCTGATTTCAAAAGAGCTTAAAACCGATTTGTAAGAAGTAAAGTTATAAATGGTCATGAACCATGTTCAGTAGGACAGTGACTTGTATGTGACCCGTTTTTGGTCCATAGTCTGTTCCCGGTAATCAATGGCATTAAACAGTGTTATATTCAGCATATGAATAGGCGGATCTGGAAAATTTTGAAAAGGGCGAGGGGGGGGGGGGGTTAGCCTCCCATGACTAATGTTTTGCACTATTCGGTCCGGAATGGGGGATTGCAGTCTTAAAACGATGGAAAATATTACCTTTTTTTGGGTAAAATTTTCCGACCAAAAGGGGGGGGGGGTAGCAACCCTCCCCTAAATCCGCCAATGATATGATACAACAGGGTTAAACCCTCTGCCATAAAGCGCAGATCTAATAGGTAGAACCCCCACAAGAAAAATTCTGTTGATGTTTTGACAGAGTTTGTCTCGGCGATTATATCGTTCATTTTGACATACTTGTAAAAATGTTTCGGATAAAGTCTTCAAGGGGCGAATCATATTAAACATAACATTCTGTGTGTGTGTGTGTGTGTGTGTGTGTGTGTGTGTGTGTGTGTGTGTGTGTGTGTGAGAGAGAGAGAGAGAGAGAGAGAGAGAGAGAGAGAGAGAGAGGAGGTAACTTTTGGATTTTAGACAAAGGTCAATGATAATGTCAAGCCATGAATTAATTTTATATATGTAATTAATATATTTATTTCAAAGCTGAGTCCCAAATAAAAGCTTAAAAATAATTATTCAAAGAGACTTCATCTTCGCAAGCCAAGGCTCCGTTTCGTTCTACTGCGTAGTGCCTTGGCTTGCGAAGATGAGAGACTTTGACTTTTGACACATGACTTTGATTAAAGATAATACTAGTTATACTTCTACACCATTAGGTTATAGCTTATCCTTCCTTTAAAAAATAATAAAGACGTGAATGCTAATAGACCGACTGGATCACCGAAATACTGACCGATAATAAAAGACAGACATATAGCCGGAAAAACGGACAGACTGATTTGGGTTTACTTCATTGCCACTTTGCGGTATTGTAACGTATATATAATTCGTACCTTTTTCAAAGCGTTCAAAGTACGTGCCCTTGAAATGACCTTTCTTGCTGAGACTAAGCTTGACCTTGACCGGATCAAGTTTACTCAGTTGGTCATAGAGTTTGTCCATCAGATCCATGATGAAGAAGTGTTCGGACCCGAATTCCTTTGGATCCACAGCGGTTGCATCATATACCATTATGTATACACCTATCTCACCTGAAAAAAATTCATGTTTAATATATATATATATAAAGTCTAGTAAATTCAAGCGTTAATTTCACTGAGTATCTGGGAGGGGGGGGGGTGTTCGCAGTCAGCTGATGATGGGATTTATTGGTTGATTGATTTTTGCTTAACGTCACACCACGAGTATTTTACGTATATGGTGACGGCATCTGCCTGATGCGGGGCATACAATGTTTGACCTCTGCAACGAACCCACCCGAAGCAGTGACGGATCTTTAACGTGCCATGCATACCACGACACGGGGCTTCGGTTTTTACTGTCTCATCCAAAAAACAGGACAAAGGCATGACCAGAGCGGGACTCGAACCCGGCCGTCCGATCAGGAGGCGAGCGCGAATACCACTAGGCCACGCCGGCTTTGATAGGATATAATAAAAAATGTACACTAAGATGTCAAAATATTTAATCATTATAAAAGCAAATATTTAAATAACTTTCAATATTATTGATTGTAGACATACCAATTAACTTTTCATTAGATTATGAAGTGGCTAAAACAGCACATCGGTAGGTTTCTCAATAGCTGGGAATTATTTAATCCCTACCTTTGCTTGCTTAATTTATGTTCTTGTTGTAGTTACCAGTTTCTGTATATGTATCTATAAACTTATTGATTTACATATATATATAAAGTTAGCTTTCGTATCGTATATGTCTGTGTGTATAGTCATTTCCAATAGTACGTTTTCCTTTCCTTTCGGAACTGATGTATGAAAGAAAATGTAATTTTTACTTTCGTAAACGTTTTCAAACAAAGGCCGTTTTTTTTTTTTCATACGCGCGGGAAATCTTTCATTTATTTATTAAATCAGTATACAATGTATATATAAAAAATATTGTCGTTGTTCGGAAGACAGCGATGATTCTATCTTATTACGAAAACACCGGAGCAGTTGTTACCTCATTATCTCCAGGTGCGCACAAAATGTCTTATTCGTCATAAAGGAGCTGACGGAGCTCACTTTGTAGAGTGTTTGACAGAGAGGTCCCGCGCGGGTTCCAGTGAGATCGGTGGGTGATCGACGTCCTGTCTCAGTCTTTCATGACGAGACACTGAAAAATGAGGTCCCGTGTCACGGTAGAGGTGACACGTAAAAGATCCCTGACTGCTTCGGGTGGGTCTAAATTTCTGTGCATTGCATCAAACAGGTGCCGTCACGCGATAAGCGTAATAATCTAAGGTGTGACGTAACACGAGAATGAAACAAAGTACTTTTCGTAGAAATTTTTGCTGAATTTTGCTCATGAACAAGTATCCATGGCATTTCCAGGAATAGACCAATTACACGATGAACATACGCGCATACGAAACCAAAATATAAGTGACTAAAATACAGAATTTCACAGGACAGTTAATACGCTTTGATTCAATACCGTTAAATCTGAAATGAGATCAATAAACCTTGATGGCAGTGTATTATCTCTATCCATTGATTACATCGTAATATGCATTAATGTTGAAGGCTAATTTGACTTTCTTTGATTACTGAAGTGTTCAGCTCGCGTTGGATACGGAATATCGAACCTAATATCAGTAAAAATTTAAACTTCAAGTATCGCAACCCTCTGTTGATCAAGTCTGAAAAGCTTTAATGGAAAAGTTTTCAAATGTCAACGGATACTTCACTTTTATAAATTATCCTCTTCGTCAACAAGGCGTGTAAAGACGTGCTCTGTTACTGTGTATGTACCAAGGCAGTTGTGGTGTGTGTCCTTTAAATTGCAAGACTTACTAAGCTCTCTATTTTATAAATATTTTGTTCGCCAGTGTCAATAAACTGTTAGTAAGCTACTAAAATTAACTTTTTTTTTAAATTGCAGTATAGAAAATACAGAGCAATATACAGACAGACCTTTGAAGAGCTTCACACCTTAAACACGAAAGAATGATATTACACGATTCCTAATGGCACTTCAGACGATAAATAAAACAGGGAGAAAACATCGACTGCCTTTAAATACATTATCAAAGACGTGCAGAAGATGAAATGGGATTATAAGATAATCCTTTGACGGCACTTTCAGTGTGGCAGCTTGTTATTTTCTGAGAGAAATCAAGAGAGATTGTTGAGTAAGACCTATGAATTGCCTGTGAAACCGAGAACACTGTGATCAAACCCCGCAGTATGACGATCAATATAACTTGAATGGCTTGGTCTAAACACATAATTATCATTATTTAACAACGTGTGAATTTTATATAGTCTCACACCCACAAAATGTTTGATAGTGTGTTTGGTAATGTATCAAACGTGATAGAGCAGACTGAATTGTTATTTTCCAATTATCGAATCGTCGTTGTTTGTGCTGCATTCATCTTTCATACATTTCTTTAATCATTTTTCGTCAGTTCCATTTTGAATATTACACTTTTGCAAATATAAAAGGCGAACAAAGAAAGTTTAAAAGAACGAACAAATTAAATTCGACTTAACTTTTTGGTCTAAACAGTAATAATAATTTTATTGTGAACGCCTCTGCGTTACATGGTGGAATCTCACAAACTCCCATGTACAAGAATAGAATAGCCATAGTCTATAACTTTATGGTTAAGATTTAAAACCTTTAAAATACTGTATGTGTTTACTTTTATGAAAAGCTGGCATCAAAGTGTCGTGCTGGTTTAATATTTGTTTCATAAGAACGAAAGGGTCAACACAAAAGTGTCATAGATTAAATCTAATCTAAGTTCTGCTATCATTTGTTAACAGAAATTTCGGTCGCAGGTTAATAGTTATATTGGTTTTATTTCAAAAAGAAATGCACTTTATATGTCACTTTTAAATATTGGACCGATATTCATTTCTCGCCACAAAATAATATTTATCCATATATGAACTTAATTTGTTTGACTAAGGAATGCTCTCGGCTCCCTCTGCAAAGTCTTTCCAGATAAAGCCACGACCACATAATAACTTTCAAATACATCTTTTTTGAAAGTGGGACAGAAGTCTGAGAAGAATAAATGTACAGACCGACGATAAACACACACACACTCTCTCTCTCTCTCGGGGGGGGGGGGGGATGTACGGTACGTACGAGTATATGTATACTCTGGGCCGAAGAAACCGCCCCTCCCCCTTACCTCCACACATACACTTTTTGGCCGTTCATGCAGTTTTTTATCACGATACGAAACGGAACGAAATTCAATTTTAAACTCCCCCCTCTTTTTTTCAAATGCTTCTTACGGCCTTGACACTATAATACTATTATGGTATTACAAAATGTGCGCAAGAATGTTTAATCTAGAGACACTCTGTCTCGAATTCCTCACGTTCATCAAGACGCTTGTCGGTGTTTAACTTGATAACTTTTTGAAACATGGTTTGAAGCAAAATATTTGTAAATGTTTTATTTGAAGCGTTTTCTTGAAAATTATAACATGCGCCAAGACACTTGTAAGCGTTTACTTACAACGTTACAACTTGCATTAATATGCTTGTAAACGTTTACTTGAAGCATTGCAACATTCACCAAAACGTTTTGTAGCGTTGAACGTTAAAATCTATAATTGCTGAGAATGGAGAACGATGATTTTTCAACATGCGGATATAGGTTTTCAGACGTCGATTTTAAACCAATCCGACTGATATGCTTACTGGAACGAAGACATTTTATTGGGAAACTTCATAAAGAAAGTAATTAACTATTGTATGGAACGTTTCAAATCTAATTTTTCTCACTTATGTTTATACATATATATATGCACAATCAAACACAAGTGTGTGCTTTTCATTAATGTAATTGTACGCTACCCATTTAATGGCACTATCTTTCATTTTCCGAATTCTATTTTAAAATACACGCTTTGGATCGCTTTCGATCAGAAGAGGAAAAAGGGGGGGGGATGCAACAGTTTATCCTTTTATATGGAACGCACCACTGAAGTGTACACATTATCTGTTAAAATTACATTAAAAGTTTATAGTGATCGCTTGTATATTATATGTCATGTATATCTGTTTCAATATAAAACACTCGTATGATAAAATATTAAGTAAATTCACAGGCGCAATATAAAGTTCACTGATAGCTTTATAAATGAAACATGTTGTAAATGTTTATGCTAATAACTTAGTGCTACAAAATCAAAAACAGGGGCTTCAAAAGAAAATTGAATTTTATGACTACACTATTACGGTAAGCTGCACTAAGCTTTCAATTATCTCCTTAAATTGTGGTTTGTTTGATTGTAGTTTATCCTCTTAACAAGTTTACTGCACTTATAAGGTGATGACATATGCCTGTGGCAATACACAGAAATTTAAACACAAAAAAAGACCCACCAGAAATAGTGAGAGATCTTTTACATGTCACCTATATCGTAACGTGGAGCGTCGGTTTTTACTATTATATTAAAAAGACGGACATTGCTAGGCCGCAGACGGGATTTGATCCCTCACTATCCGGTCATTAGAAAAGCACCCATCCAATTGAGCTACGCCGGTTTTCTATTCGTTAAAAATTTCAAAAAAGAAATCCTACTCACCAGGCTGTCTTTGAAAGAAAGGTCTTGAAGCATCTTTGATGTCCATGTCTCCTCCGTCTTTCATACGTATTCTGGCTCCTCTTGCTGCCACTGAAGCCATTATGATATACACAGATTATAAATATTTCGAATAAGATGTACACTCTACTTCAACAAAAACACAATGTCGATTTTAAAGATGGCCAAAATCAGACACTTCAATTTATCTTCTGATACAATACAATGTTTCTTTAATACGACCACAATAAAACATGTCACGTTCCCTGCCAATCAGTATGGTATGACTACCGGTTGATATCCCACGTATTAGACTGGTAGCCAATTGATGATTCTAGACTTCGAATCCAAACATCGCACGTCATTAATATTCAGGCAAGAATTAATATTTATTCTATGGTAAAACACACGTCTATATTGGACCAACTGCATACTTCACTGAAGAGGTTTATTCGATCCGTTCGATATTTAATGATATATATTTCAGAAAGGCCAGAGTGTAATGTTACCTTTGTTTTGGTATTTAAATTCAATCAAATTTAGAATATACTTGAAAGCGCGTCGTCTTTTCTTTTCACGGACTATAAATTAGTTATCGATGCCCTAAATGGATACTTCGACAAGCTTGATATAAAACTTGCTTAACATTAAATAACACTTAGTTAAACATGTGTTTTCATTAAGAAGTATAAATATGTCAATTACTGGAACGAAACCATTATGGAAATGGTTTCCAGTTGGCTAGCACATAATTGGTCATGTACGGCGGGCACTTTCATGGTGTTCCAGTGACGGATTCAGGGGAGGCGGAACCGAACCTTAATTATCCAAAGGAAACGGTCCTCAAGAGGTAAAAAATGTTTAAATATAAAAGCAATCGAAACAATTCAACCAAATTTTCATATAGATATACTACATAAATGAAGGTGTATATGCAATACAAAATTGTAAAAAAAAAAAAAATAACATTAACGAGTGTTTTCCCTGAATGATGTTATAAAACATTATTTTGATCATGAGAGAAATACAGTTTTACAAAAATTAGTTAACATCTTAGGCCTGAATCATAGCTCATAGCAAGCATACATGTATTGTGTCCAACACTTTTAGCTCGCCTGAACTGAAAGCTCAAATGAGCGTTTCTGATCATATGTTGTCCGTCCGTCAGTCTGTATGTAATTTTTTTAATTTTTCGACTTCAGAACCTCTTGAAGAATTTTGATGAAACTTCGGATACATGGAGTACAATAGTTTCCCTTCCAAGTTTATTCATTTTGTTCAAATCTGTCGACAGATGGCGCCACATAGCTAAAAATAGATCTCAGAGAGTACCCCTCTTTGAAAATCTTCTTCTCCAGAATCACAGTATGGATAATAAAACTAATGGTATCTGGTTGATCTAGTTTTAAATATTGTGCTGATTGTCAAAATAAAGAAAACTGACAAAACTGTCAGTTTTTTATTAAAAATTGAAAAATCCGGGAAAATACACGTTTAATGACGTCAGCGGTAAATATTCAACAAGATATTTTAACAAACTGCCTTTTTTTTTTTAGAAATGTACAGACAACATATATTCGTTATTAACCATGCTCAAGTTTTTAGGGTCACCCTTTTTCCACAAATTCCGGAGTCCGTTTTATTAAAGGACTTGCGACAAATCGTAAATGTTGGATGTCATATTCAACGTAGGTATTTTCTGTTTGGTATTTGTTTCTGTTTGCTAGTTTTTCGCGAAAACTGGATTTACTTTAGAATATTCAAAGTGTATAGTAGTAGTGGTAGTAGTAGTAGTAGTTGTTGTTGTTGTTGTTGTTGTTGTTGTAGATAGTAGTAGTAGTAGTAGTCCAAATTTTACGATTTCTTTTAAGTTCTTTCCTAATACGAGCCCCTGGATCTACCATGGTGTTCTCTTATCCATATCAAGTGGTATGCAGTGCAAATACATAAGGTATTTAATTTTGTGACAATAAAAAAGTTATTGCCGTAGTAAGCAAACCATTAATATTATCTATGATTAATCTAAATGATATATGAATGTTTTAATATTGTATTCTTTTGCAGTACTATACATTCTTTCTGATGTAATACATTTCTTCGTCAGTTAGTGTGACCACAGAAAGAGGGTCGATCAAGGATTCCATATGATATACATGTATGCCATATACAACAAAATGGTGTACGTGATAACTGAATATTCATTGGCGGATCTAAAAGGGAGGGGAAGATATTAGAACCTGTCTCACAGATGAAACCCGCACCTTTCATGGCATTTTCAAAATTCTGGATCCACCCCTATTATGTGACGTCTGAAAATAAAGAAAATGTTATATCTAAACCCATTTTGTATATGTATCTTCTAAACTTGAGAGCAGAATGGAGCGTATGGCTCAGTGGTCAATGCTATGGCTTTATAGCACGATGAATCCTGCGATGGCCTGGGATCCCACCTGTGATAAGCTGGTATCCTAGCCTGGTACCGGCCTCAGCTGGGATATTAACCTGTGATAAGCTGGTATCCTAGCCTGGTATCGGCTTCAGCTGGGATATTAACCTGTGATAAGCTGGTATCCTAGCCTGGCACCGGCTACAGCAGAGATATTAACCTGTGATAAACTGGTATCCTAGCCTGGTACCGGCTACAGCTGGGATATAAACCTGTGCTAAGCTGGTATCCTAGCTTGGTACCGGCTTCAGTTGGAATATTAATCTGTGATAAGCTGGTATCCTAGCCTGATACCGGCTTCAGTTGGGGTATCAACCTGTGATAAGCTGGTATCCTAGCCTGATACCGGCTTCAGTTGGGGTATCAACCTGTGATAAGCTGGTATCCTAGCCTGGTACCGGCTACAGCTGGGATATCAACCTGTGATAAGCTGGTATCCTAGTCTGGTACCGGCTACAGCTGGGATGTTAACCTGTGATAAGCTGGTATCCTAGCCTGGTACCGGCTTCAGCTGGGATATCAAACTGTGATAAGCTGGTATCCTAGCCTGGTACCGGCTACAGCTGGGATATTAACCTGTGATAAGCTGGTATCCTAGTCTGGTACCGGTTACGGCTGGGATGTTGACCTGTGATAAGCTGGTATCCTAGCCTGGTACCGGCTACAGCTGGGATATTAACATCTGATACACCAGTGTTCCAGCCGGTTACCGGCTGCAGCTGGGTTATCAAATTGTGATAGTTGGTTGGTTGGTTGATTGGTGTTTTACGTCGCTTTCACAATTTTCAGTTATATCACAGGGGTGGTTATATCGCGACATGGAAGCAGGAGGTAACCAACCTATTAAACGTAGTGGCGCAATCTCGGAATCGAACCTGGATTGTCGGCGCCGCCAGCCAACTTGTGACAGACTTATGTAACAATCAGTAACCGGCTTCAACTTAGATATAAACCTTCAATGTGCTGCTGTCCTCTCAAAAGGAAACTAGCCCCCCCCCTCCCCGGGTCTACTTCTTACAAATATTCATAACTTGAAAAGAATCTTATCAGCCACCTTTGCTGAGACATTACTTTAATTGAATTGAATTAATTGAATATCTTTATAATAAAGAGTAGAATACCTGATAGCTATTCGTGTGTACTCCGTAAATCAGAACGATAAATTAGTTAACGTGTTAAAACAGTGGAGTTCTTTTATATAAATTTTTTACATGACAACTTCCTTCCAAGTACGAATGTGGTCTATATCACGTGACCACAGGGAAGGTCATAACGGTAGGGCGGTGCATGTCAAAGACCACCAAATAAGTTCTTCTCTGACGTCAAAGGATTGCTATATATTCCGATCTATGATCTGTGAAGATTCCATCCCAGGTCAACAATAGCTGTTTACAGCTCTTCGTCAAGTTAATATGGGTTTTAGATCTCCAAAGATTAAATATTCAGAACTTAGTCGGAGTCTTTGTGTCTCTCATTGGATATGGTTGCAGATTTGTCATACTTATTGACATGGTTTAAAATAGAATTAAGGCATTGTCTCGTGATTATCGTAACGGTCTGCCCAAATTTGATTAAAACTTTCGAGGATAAGGTTACATCTTTCAAAGTCATGACTTTGTTGTATTATATATGTGTATATTGCTTATCAAACATAATTTGATACGTAAACAATTAATGTCTCTTTCGTTTATTGGCGTCGATAGTCACTTTATTAAGTACACATGTAGTTGTAATGTAAATAGACAAATTTGTTGATATGTAAACCATGTTTATTTCATCCATATGTCTGAGGCTTAGTACATGTATATAGTTTTTTTTTTCGAATTTTTTTCAAAAGTGTTAAGAACTTTTTTTCAATAAAAAGGGGCATTTCCATCTACCGTAACTGACAATTATTTAATTCTTCTCTCAAATCCATTACGCCCTGCTCGTGTCTTTGTTGAATTATGCACTTTTGCCTTCTCGTCACCTCAACATTTCTTTCTATGTAGGAATTGGTCCCTAGTTATTTCGCCAAAGTGCTATCTATACTATTTTCACCCCGTGCTTGATTTTGGTGATTATTTCATATACATGTACTCTTATTAGACATAGGAGTTAATTCCCCTTTATCATCTATACCAAAAACTGAGTGTAAAACAATATACGGAAATGTTGGATACGGTACGCCTGACCTCATCATTGTTTGACAATCCATGTTTCCGTAGACACTTACTGTCGTACCTGATTAAAGACCACTTGTATTAAGCAACCACCTGTCCACAGAAACCACCTTCATTTGTTCTTACAGCTTACTCTCTATACAAAACCAACCTGTACTAAGAAGCCACCTGTATTAAGTGATCATTTCTCCTCTACCCTCCGGTGGTCGTTTAATACAGGTTTGTGCTACTTTTGACTGCCTTAGTCTCGATGATTACGTAGAGTTCATGCCGTGCAGATAAAATTCGTGTTATGTATATGTCGGTTTCAGTTTTATGATGGAAGTTTATTAACTACCGGGATGATAATGGATGTTCTTCTTTTGGTCGGCGGCCTACGTATGGTCAGAATGATAAGATGGGCAGCACTGGAGTGTCCACTGCTTTGTCCACTCATTCGCAACCATTAATATTGGGATTAATAAAAATAAAACTGTGAAGATATCTATGATCTTACTGGTCGTAAGTATTAAAGCAATTTCGTTTTTATATTGCGCGTGAGAAGTAGATATACCCAAAAATGAATAGAGAGAGAGGGGGGAGGGGTGGTGTTTTATTTCAACATATGAACGTTTATCATATTCAGTGGTGGATTTAAATGAGTATTTTGACTAATACTTGAATTTGGGGGGGGGGGGGGGGGTCGGAAATCCTGGATCCGTCGCTGGTATTATTACTTTGTCACTTAGTTAAATGAGTAAAAGTGACATCAAAAACTAAAATGACTATCACATTAACTTTTAAAAGCGTTCGTCCTAACACAGATTCGAACACTGTCTACATTTAAGGCTTTACCACAGAATCTATAAACGTGATTACGACCGTTAAGCGTTGAAAGAGAAATGCATGGACAGACAAACGGACTAAAGCTAACCAGTGGTTAAAGTTTTAGAGACAATTTAAATTATAAGATTTCTGTATAAAAATTTAATTACTTTACAAAACTTGTTTTATATGCTACAAATCAGTACACAGACTATGACTTAAAGTCTTCTCATTTCGTATATATATATATATATATATATATATATATATATATATATATATATATATATATATATATATATATATATATATATATATATATATATATATATATATATATATAATCAGATAAATTTTAACCCGTGGCTAAAGCTTCGAGGGGCAGGCGTGGTGTAGTGGTTAAGCGCTTGGATTGTGGCGCCGACGATCCGGGTTCGATTCCCGCATTGCGCCACTATGTTTAAGAGGTTGGTAACCTCCTGCTTCCATGTCGCGATATAACTGAAATATTGTTGAAAGCGACGTAAAACACCAATCAACCAACCAACCAAGCTAAAGCTTCGAACGACTGGACCCAGATTTATCATATAATACTTTGATAACAAGCTATTATTAACAACAATTCATCTTTTAAAAATGATATTAGAAATATAAAAAAAAAAAAAAAAAAAAAAAAAAAAAAAACCACCCCCCCCCCCCCCCAAAAAAAAACCGAACTGGGTTTAATATCAAATATAGATCTGAGTTGTATTCATATCAATAAACGAGAACCATTTATCTGAAAAGTCCTAAAAATAGAAGTCCAGCGAAAAGGTACATTTAGGTTAAAATCTAGACTTTCTCAAGTCCCTCTCTTTTATTTCTAATTTTCTAGAATCAAAAAGAGAGGATTTTTATTTAATGAATAAGAATAGAGGCCTCCATTACTCATGCTCTCCAATGATACTTTCTATTGAACCAAATAAATCAAAAATAAAATAATAATAACAGAGAGACTTGAGCAAGTCCAGTTTAGATCTAGAAGTGTCCACAGATCAATCGGATCCATTTCAAATGGCGCGTAACAATATTTAAAAAAAAGTCATAGTTTTTTATGGATTTTTAATATTAAATTAAAAACATGTAATTAGTTGAAATGAAAGAAAGTGTGAAAAGAAGAAGAATAAATATTATAATCCACAGAAAAATCAAATGGAGTATCTATGAACGTTGTCATTCTTTTCTTATGAAAAGTATCAACTTACATTAGCGCAATTTAGTCCACCTTTTCAACGCTAACAGGTAACACACACTAAGTCGGTGTGGGTATACTCAATCTTTTCTTCAAATTTCCTTTCCTAAGAAGATTACAATTATCTATCAAATTTTAAATTTGCAATAATTTACATCCCACTACTTAAGCCAAATAATGCTGTGTAAACTTTGCGTCCCATGAAATTTAAATGCCTGCAGTTGACAATGGCGACTTTGTACTATATATTAATGTCGGTGTAGTTTGGTTGCACTTGTTCATTGTTTCTAGACAACACTGTTTTCTTATTTCCATATCGAAATTTTAAGTTCTAAAAACTTCGGTGTAGACAGAATTAAATGCATGTGAGCAATATATGGAGTACTCTTGCATAACATTTTCATAATAAAGCATCTGTGTAAACGATATCCAGCCAGTGTGGTTCATGATCAATGGATGAGGTGCCCGGCTAATAATCAAGAGGTCCAAGGTTCGACTCCCACCGTGGGTACGTAGACTAGTGTCCAGTCTTACGGAGACAGTAAAATAAAAAACGAGGCCCCGCGTCATAGTAGGCGTGGCACGTAAAAGATCCGTCACTGCTTCGGAAGGGTCCGTTGAAAAGGTGTAAATTTCTATGCATTGTATTAGGCGGACGCCGTCACCATATACGAAAAATAATCGTGGAGTGACGTAAAGCAATAATCAACCAATCTGGAAACAATATCCATAGTCTTCATTTAATGTTTATTGTTAAACTTAATTCTTGTCAGACACACTGAGCCGGTTGGTTGCTTAAACCACGAAAGAGGGGTATCGGGTTGGATACCCACCGCAGGTGCACAGGTGTCCTGTCTTTCAGATGAGACAATAGTAAAATTCGATGTCTCGTGTCATGGTAGGCGTGACATTTGAAAGATCCCTCACTGTTTCGGGTAGGTCCGTTGCAAAGGTATAAATTGCTATGCGATGCATTAAGCAGTTGCCGTATTCATATACGTGAAATAATCGTGGAGTGACTTAGAACAATAATCAACCAATTTTTCGGAAGAGACAGTAAAATCCGGGGTTCTCTGTCACAGTTGAAATGGAATGTTCCAGGTTCCTTGCTACTTCCGGTGATACGTTGCATGGGTCTAAATTTCAGTGCATTGCACCAAATTGATTCTGTCACCGTGTAAGTGCAGTGATTTTGGTGACACGTAAGAAAGAATCAAACATTCAAATCTAATCAGACATAAAAATTAAATTGCGTTCCGTTTGAAAGCCCCTACATATTATGGCGCTATAGTAAATACATCTATAGGCCGTTTTAGTGAAAAATTCAGTCATGTCTATTTTCGGCATTTAATTACATTGTTACTATAACGTCATTTGCCGATTTTTTTCTTTTAAATATTTAGATTTTATATGAGGGAAATGATTGCCTTATGTACTCATGTTTAAAATTTTAAATCGAAATAGGGATCAACTATGTACAACCGTTTTGAGGGGAGGAGCGTGTGATTTATTTTCTACTGTATATCCCCTCTGTCCTACAAACGCATGTCAGAGGTGCAGAACATAGCGGCTTCAATCTTATATTAAAACCATATCTTTATTCCGCTTCTCCATTTATCCGCAATGGGACAAATAGAGAAGCGGAATAAAGATATGGTTTTAATCAGTTTGATGGCGGCTTCACTCTCAAAAGTTAATTCTGTATCAGAAAAATACCAAATATATGTACATGTATTTTTCAAGGGGGTGCTCCTTTTCAATCCGGCAGTGATACAGGATGTGACATTTCCCCGTCTCTGGTTACATTTACCATATATGTAGTGTATCATCACACAGAATCTAGCAAGTTAGAATTCTGTAACACTGAGTGCGATTTCAACATATAGGGTGAATTTAATTTAAACACTTCATTTAAAAACTGCATAAATACATATAAATTTCTTAGTGTACTTTACAAAAAGAATTATACATGTCAAATTTTAAAGCAAGATTCCTCATAGCAAGATTTTTTCAAGGCTTAAAATCCAATATATAGTCTTTGTCATTATCTTTTAACAGTTACACCCAACGAAATGAGGGTCGCCGGTAATACTACCCTAAGTATATTGACTTAGATATATCTTATAAAAGCAGTAAAGGTATAACAAGGGTATAAGCAAACATGTTTGCTGTATATTATCCAATTTGTATAGCTCTCTTACAACAAGAGTACGAATAATCCCATGATAAAACAAAGTGCAGTCAAGGGCCGAGTGTGCAAACGGAGCGAAGGTAACACCAAACGGCATTCTACTAGATTAATATTTTGGTATATGAGCAATATAACACGTCTGAATTTGCAATTTGATCCTTAATCAGTGGGAATTAAGTTATACATGTATATGTTTTGTATGTGTAATAAGATGTTATCACCATTCCATTTCAGTCATATGTTTTGTTTGTTTACTGTTTAATAATCATTCGAATGCCACCCTACACCCTGCCCACTATGAATACATTTATTACGATCTTGGATTACGTATAGATTTTTTGGTTGGAATGTTTTACACAAACCACTATGAATCACCAAGAGATTCGGATATCTCTTACGTAAGGTCATCTGATTATACTGTATTGAATAATGACGATTGGAAAGATTATATGCTCGGTACATTAATTGATCAAATAGAAATCAGAAACATCATGATATGCGTGAGAAATGCGTAAGGAATGATGTTTAAGGTACACAAGTTGTCATAATAGGTAAACTGTTGCTATTTAAAAAACGTTACTTCTATTAATATAATTTCAAGTTTGACGTAGTAAATAACAACAATGATCCTGCAAAAAATGTGGACCGATATGAGACAGTTAATCGATAATCTTCGCAGTCAGTTTTCTTCTCTCTAATCTTTTTGTTAACCAAGCATTTCCAGTGTTTTAAGGACAGGTTTTCTTACCTTTATCTATCAAGAACGATTTTTCGACAAAGCCTTCGAAATACCTTTTTCTTCTTATTCACCGAGCTTACCTCCTCAGAGGACCTTTACCTCTCTCTGGGTGCATGCATGGGTCACGTTTTAATTTTTGAATTTAATCACCCCACCCCACCCAAAAGTAAATTCAAAACTTTTTGGCATTTAATATCATTTGTAAAATTCAAATTATAAATAATTTCTATGAGTTTTGGCTTAAATCTCTTTTTATCAGAATTACAAACTTTTCTTTGTTATATACACGATAGAAACTGTACGAAGTGTTATTGGTGGAACTATTGTCCTCGTCATCTGAAAATTTGCATTTTCTTCATATTTCTGAATTTATCTTTAAGAAGGTATATATCTTGATCATTATCATTTTGTCGTAAGTATTAACGCTGAATATGTAAGAATAACAAATTAGTAATAAATGATAAAATTATTAATAGAAATAATAAAAGTACTCAAAAGGATTTAAAATTAATACGTCCAAGAGCAATGAACTTAGTTAGTTAAAAGATCAAAGTTAAGTTTACATGAGACATTTAAAAGATTCTGCCTTTATTCTCTAATTATCATTTTTGAAGGTCCTTCGACTTCAATACCATTTATGAATTATAATCTTGTTCATGCAAAACGTCGAAGGTCAATGCCATTGGTGAGCTTTGATCTCGTAGTACAGAGCCCATCTTTCAAACATGGTTTAAGGTCATCATGAACCTTTTATTTAAGGTTTTATGCAAAAGGTCAAGGCCATTATTAACCTTTGGACTTATATGCAGGCCTCATTCTCCGTTCTTAAAGTTCCAATACCTCTCTCTCAGCTTATATCATTTTATGCAAATGTCAATTTCAATGGTGTCCTTTGTATTTATGACCCATTCTGCTATCATAATTTCTGAAGGCCCCATGGATTTCCCTCTCAGGGCCTTCAAGTTATAATTATTTTTATACAAACAGTCAAACATAAGGTTATTGGTGACCATAGATTTTGCCAGCAATAAGCAATCTCCTTTTCAAAGCATCATTGCTTAAATCTATATCTATCACTTAATGTCTTCGAGTTATAACAGTTTAAACATGACACTAAAATTTTCCATAGGTTTCAATGTTCGTCTACTTTTGGTCAAATGCCAGTCTAAAAGGTAGGCCAAATATTACAGCATGAGCTTTAATTGAACATTATTTATATTATATTGTCACATGGATGCTGTTATTGATTATGAAGTTTTTGTAGCTTTTGAGTCCTGAGGGAAGATATTTCCTATGTAAGCCTTTGAAAAAAATTTACCCCTATGGCAGGGCAGATATTGCTGCAAGGCCTACCCTTGAACAAACTTGATGTAACATGTCATGAGACTGCTGTATACCAAACACAAAGTCATTGTGACATGCAGTACTTATAAATATTCACAAAGATTTAATTTTCCCAATTTTTTTGGCGCTCAAAGGCTGCAACCACTTCTTGATCAAATGTAACTTCCCTCTAGCAAAGTATAATTTGTGTCAAGTTTGATTGAAATTGTTGTACTATATGTAGCTCTGGAGGAGAAGTTTACAATAGACATACAGAGTACTGACATACATATATTCACGTATTTTGATCAGAAAAGCTCACATCAACCTATAAGTCAGGTGAGCTAAATCACTCCGAATATGACAAATACTCCATAATTATTTGTCCTAGTAATTTAAAATGCTGCATACTAACCTATATGTCTCATTCATGAAAGAATTAATCATTTTTCTCTAACAGGAATTCACGAAAGACAGTATAGCTGGATTGCAAAGCAAAATCGCAACAAGTTCAAGGTCACAAGGTAAAAAATAATGGTATCATTTGAAAGCACTCGTCATAATGAACCCATGTGTGAAGTATCAAAGCCCTATCTCTATTGATTCAACAGATAGAGCCAAAGCTAAAGTTTCTTAAAAGTAGGTCAAAGTCCAAGGTCATTAGTTCAAAAGTCATGGCATAATTTGAAAGCTCTGGTCATAAGGAACCTTTGTGTGAAGTACATGTATTATGTTTATACTCCTCTTAGTTGCTGAGATTTTGCTTCAACTAGTAACTTAACCAAAATGTTGATGGATGGATAGACAGGCATCGCCAATCTATAGACCGGAATTGTTTGCAATGCGGCCAAAAATTCAGGAAATTTGAATAAATGAGAAATATACTATATTCCATTTTTAATTAATAAAAGTATTTACATACATAGCTAAAACAGTGTTTTTAATATCAAACAAGGTAGATAAACCTAAGAAGTTATCAATACATAATCTAGTCATGCACAGATTATACAATAATTGACATTGAATAAAATTTGATATTGAATTTCACTATAGATCTATATATATATAAAACAGTTAGAGTTATTTATAGCTGAATTGATAAATAATGAAACTTTTTTGTCATATTCTATCACCAAACCATGCTGCACATATGAGGCTAGGAGATGAAAAAAAAAAACCCGACAAACAACCCACAGTAGAGCAGTATTCTTTTTAGAAGCACAACTGTAAAGATATCCATGGGTTCAATTAAGAATGATAACAGAGACATCCACTTAACATCAAAATTGTAGGGCAACCAAACATTACTCTTCTTCTAACAAGATGTTTATGTTTAAGGCAATAGGTTTCAATAGCAGTAATTTAGTTTGAGTAACACGCCATTGTGTGTCATGTCTGTGGTCAAGTAGGAAATTTTGCCACATATACATATTAATTTTATTAATAATTTTGAGACATTTTTATATCTACACTTTTTTGAAAATATTTCTTTTTGTTTAAAGCCTACATGTAAAAACTTTCTTAAGCATATAAAATAGAAAACATTCCTAGTTTGGAAGAAATCGTCTACATATTCAATTACATACCTCAAAGAGTTGTCACAAGGGAAGTAACTCGAAAGAAGTTATATACTAATGAAATTTATCTTTATTGTATCTATATGGTAGTGGATTTAAAAGAGGCAACCAGAGAAAACCACTCAATGTTAAACACCCACACTGACAGATATTCCTACCTTCCCTGGCCAGATCTAATTAAGACTTGGCAGAGAAAGACAGACACAGACTACAGACAGCATGGCCATTTAGTCCACTTTGCCTTGTTGTGGAGCTTGTTGGAATTGGTACATTTGTGAAAAATTTGTGAAAAAAATTGGTACATTTGTGAAAAATTTGTGAAAGTTGACAAATGTACAGTTGTACATGTACATACAGCAATGATTGTAATTTTAAATGAATTGATTGATTAATGATGAATAGCCAAAGTTCTATTCAATATTTTTAACTCTAGAGTTCAAAGAAAAATTTCACACAGCAAACTTGTGCATATTTTGACAAAAGATCTTTTATTAATCATGCCATTTGAAAAGGCATTTTGATTTATAAAATCGGAAGTAAAAATTAATTCATTTTTTACATTGTTAAAATATATCCAAATGAATGATGTACAGTTAAAACATTTTACAATACTATCAACAGTGCATATTCCTGTAGAGGAATATATGTATACTCTGCATGAAAATAATTCTATATAAAACATTTACAACACTACAGTTGTTTGTTGTTAGTGGACCAAAGATAAATAAGAAATGGTATTCCATAATTACTGTTGCAGACATGTATAAAAACAAGAGAACAAACTTTTAACTCTAAAATAAACACTGGATGATTTTAACGGTAGGTTTCCATCAGTTGCACATCTTGAGTCTTCCTTGTTCTTATTTTAACTAACAACCTTGACATTTGTACTGATTTTCAGGTGAACAGCCATGACGATTAGATACGCATTGAGCATTGATCAAGAATCTCCACGGAGCCGTCGGGCTAGCCACAAATCTTTTACTTGAATTGTTACTCGTTTTGCATGAATTGCACACAAGTTTGCGTCTTCAAATAAATGCACCAAGTAAGCTTCACATGCCTGTAGAAAAAACAAAACTTACACATTTGCACGAAAAAACTGGGTAGATATGTTGCTACAGATAAAAATCTCAGGAATCATTTCAGACATAGATACAGAGTGATAAATCTTTGATCAAAAGGGGTTAGTATAATCAGGATTGACACGATACGATATGTTTACGATAAAAGATTCATGAAATGTATCAAGTGTTTACCTAAAAGTAAAATGTATTTGTTGTTAGCAGTTTTCATAGGAAGATTCAAAAGCAGGATATTTTTCAACGCCTTTTATAGATAAGTTTAATTGGCAGTAATTTAGTTGGAGTTACCTCCCGTTGTTGGTCATGTTTGTTGTGAAACATGATTTTTTGCCTCATATTCATACTTTTATTAACTTTTTTTTAGAAAGTTGTTAATATTTACACTGATTTAGAAACTTTTTTTTTTAAATTATCTAATAACTCAAAATTTGTATAAGCATTGCAAAGACATAGTTGTTATTCTTAGTTTGAAGAAATTACCTATAGAATTTGGTTGATTTATAAACAATATTCAGTTCTATACCTCAAAGATGGAGGACAACTTATCACAAGGGAAGTAACTCCAATAAATTTTTATGTTAATGAAACCTATCTAATTAGGAAACAACAGTTTTCATAGCCTTTAATTTAAAGCAGAGCAGATAGCTTGATCAGTTAGGCACTTGGCTGATGACTCAGAGAACTGAAGTTTCTGTCTTATCAGTGAATTGCTAATATCTTTTGTTCTCTAGTGAGAAAATAAAAAACGTGGTCACGTGCCTCCGCAGAAAGAGCATATAAAATATTCCTTGCTGCATCAGATCGGTTCGCTGCTTAGATTTTTGTGCAATATATCAGGCAGATATTGTCATCATGTTAATGCAATAATGAATATAATCTAAGTGACGAGTAAAACTAGAATTATGTTAAAAAAAAGGAACTTGAGGTAAGACCAAATGGTGGATTTAATGTGGGATTGTGGGTAAATTAAAACACTTGATAAGTGCTTTCCAGTCATTAAGACAACAAAACTGTATAGGGATTTATCTCCAACTGAGAAATGATTTTGCATGTTTTATCATCATATCCACATCATGTTTATTGACGCATCGTATCAAATTCTTGTGATACTCTATATTCATGTATGGGTGAATGGTTACATCCCTAGTGATCAAGGAAAATTGAAAACTTTATTTTATCCTTTACTTGAGATCTAATCATATATATATTTCCTTACTAGAATATCACAATTAACTAAGAATTTTTGTGCATGCTGTAACAGCATATTTTGATTGTCCTGAACATGTAAACCTTCCTAGCAAATTTTAAACTCCGGAACAACAACATGGCAAACTCTCTACATCAGTTGAAAAGATAAATGAAAATATAATTTTTTTTTTGTTTTACAGCATGATATTTCAGTAATATGGTGATAACATCTGCCTAATTTGCAGCACAGAAATTAAAAAGAAAATAAGACCCATACAATGCTTCCATCCAAAGCAGTGAGGTATCTTTTGAGTTGCCATGTCTACCTGGACAAATGACAACAGAATTTCAATTTTCAGTCTTTTTCCGAAAGATGGGACAGTGGCCTGCCACTGATGGAACTTGAGCCTTGGAACTCTTGAACAGAGATCAAGCATGCTACACACTGAAATATAAAAGATAAAAGAATGAAAGCTAACCTACCTCTTGTAAGGCCATTATTGCTGAAGCTTGCCACATCAATGGGGTATTAGATAAACTCATGGCAATTTCTCGAACCTATAAATAAATAAATGGACTAAAAGTTACAATTTAAAAGTTAAGCACATAATCTGGAATCCACATATTTGAGATTGCTTGAGAAATCGTACCCAGGAGAAATTGTACCAAAGGGAAATCTTACCCAACTAGAATGGGTACAGTTTCTTAGGTTAAATCGTACTCAGGGTAGGATTTCATCAGAGAAATCGTACCCTTGATTAGATACTTTAAATTTTTATTATTTTCATCACATAAAGCAGTTCGTCGAAATAGATCTACATACATTTTGTAGTAAATTGCCTGGATGGAGTGAAGAAAATAATATTCTAATCTCATATCAATGTCTTTTATTATAACAATGCTACACATACCAGTTACAGTGTAATAATTAAGGCTTAAATATTAAGTTTGGGTGTACGAACATAACTAACACATTACCACAGCCCTTCAAAATTAATTTTAATTGGCCATATATGATAATTATATTGGTTCAGCAAAAAAAAAAAAAAAAAAAAAAAGCATACTTAGGCCTCAAATGAAAGGAAACGAAAATTAAGAATGGGAATAGGCACAGCTGCTCATAACATTTTGAGAATTGGTTTAAAGATTAAATAGAAGGGAATTTATTCTTTCTAACAGATGGACGCACAGACAGACTGATCCACACAGGACACCTTTAAAATTTTAATTTGAAAGCATTACATTTATATCCGTCATTGAAAATGTGTGTTATCAAAATGGGACATATATTTTCCCTAGTTGCTCTAAAAGTTGTTTGGAAGATAATGTTCCCTCTTCACTAGCGTTCAATGTCTTATGAACCCTACTCCATCTATTCATTTACTGTTTTTTTCTTTCTTTCTTTCCTACTCCCTTGTACACCAATCAAGTCCTATGAACGGCTTTTATTTGACCAAAAACCAAAACAATCTAACACAAAAGCAAACTCATAACATACTGGTAACAAGGCATACTTCTCAGCTTTTGTTAAAATAAAGAAACATTGTGCACAATAATGTACATAGGGTACAATTTCTCTGGTGAAATCGTACCAACGGTACCAGAAATCGTACCCATTCTAGTTGGATATGATTTCTTTTGATTTCTTCTGGGTACGATTTCTCCTGACACTGTATCAGATCTGACATCTTATATTGTAGATGTATGTGTACTTTACCTTATTAACTTTTAAGATATACAATGTATACCTAACAGTACAACATATATCACAATATATTTACAATAAATCATGCATGTACCTTTAACTAGTATACAAATCTTGAACTAGATGTGTCAGACCAACAGGAATGCCCCTGTGGGGACAAAATGGAAACTGGGAAAAATGCGGAAAATTGCACATTTAAAATTATTTGTTACGCTAAATATGTTTCAACCACAGTGATAGGAGGGGTACACCTTGTGTAGTGGTTAACACTTGGCTTACAGTGCAGGTAATCGAGACTGTGCTGCTATGTTTAGGAGGTTGGTTACCTCAACATCATGACGGGGGTTTGAAAAATTGTTGAATCAGCTAAGGTAACAAATCACATACTACACCTGCATCTTTCAAAATACAATATTCTTTAAATATAACGGGGTTTCTACCCAAGAATGAAACTTGCAGTGAGTGAAGATGTCAGTTTAAAACAAAACAAATGAGTGTTAAGATGTTAATGCACCATTACTGTCAGAAATGATTTACATTAAATTCTGAAACTAGTAAAAGGGTCATTGATGCTATGGCGCAGATGAACTTGAACGCTGTCCAGATACTGCTAGAAAGATGATATTTACACTGTGAAGAAAGTTTTATGTACATGTAGTCTTTTTCTATACTCCCAAATATATAAATATCCAATTTAGGGTTAAAACTTGTTTTATCAATGTTTTTTTTTCTTCAAATCAGGTCTGTTATAGGGACCCTTCCCACTGTTATAAGGACCATTCCTAATGGAAATTTCATTATTTTCCCCAAATACTGATCTTTTAGCATTATGCAAATGGGACAAAAAATTTTCAAATGAAAAGGTACAAACACCTTTTGTAAAAAAACAACAACATGTGTTTGTGAAACACTAATGCCCACGGTGGCAACAAAGTCCAAAAAGTTATTATTAGTATGAAGGTCGTTGTCAAGGTAAAAGGTCATCGACTTTGGTGTCATTTGAAAGGGCGTCTACAGTTGAGTATGCATGTCCAATGTGAAGTCTCTATCCCTCACGGTTCAAAAGTTATGGTCAAGATTAAAGTTGACAACAGACAGACAGACAGACAGGACAAAAACAATATGCCCCCCATCTATCGATCCGGGGGCATAAAAAAGCACTGTTTATAACTATACATATACAGCAAAGAATCACTTAAAAATACATTATTGATCTTTTTCTAGTGCCTTCAATAGGTATTTTTCACAGGCAGTAATTTTCCTAACTGTAATCAAAGCACTCGCACTTCTTTAAAGTTCAATGTCAATGAACACACTCAAATGAAAATTCTTGCGCAGATGTCCTACTTTAATACTGAGAGAAAAGAGTTGTTATATTTCAAATCCCATATACGTGTATAATGAACCCCTATGCAATCAACATCAGAAATTGAAAAGTGTGTATTAATACGACTATAAAAACAAGAGTGAATACCATAATCTAATTTTCACTGTGTTGTGTTATCAAAACATTTAAGTCCATACCTGTTATATACAGATCAGAAACTGTTTCACAAAGTTTCATATTTTAGGCCATTTTCACCCTTAAATCATAATGTCTTTCATTTCCGATCTTGCACTTTATTCTTTAAATATATATTCACAGAATAAGCCTGCATGTCTTATTTCATCAAGACGTTGCTGTAAGAGATGTTTTTAACAGCACAAAAGTGTAGGCTCTGGGACACTTAGTACTTACAACCCGGGAGAAAGGCAGTTTCCTTACTAACAGATCTGTAGACTTCTGATATTGTCTTATCTCCATCAAAGCTCTAGTCCCTGGTCTAAATCTTCGTTGATGGGGTCCTGTCAAACAGACCATTATTACACATGCTATAACTGATATCAATGTAATACACATGATGGTGGCACCCGCCAGGTACATTGCCTACTTTTTGACCTATTTGGTGGACCTGACCAAAGAAAATAGGATTTTTTCATTTAATATATAGCGACACTCTAGCAAGATTCAACTGTCTGTCAGTTTGTTTCGTTTTTTTAGTTTACTGTCATCATGATGTCAAGATTATTTCACTTTTATATCGATGGCATTTGCCTGATGCACTGCACAGAAATTTATACATACAATAATGTATGCAATGGAACTACTCGGAGCAGTGTCAAAACTCTAACAATCTCTTGCTTTTAAAACCTTGCACACTAAGTAAACTCATCAGCAGACTAATTCAATAAGATGGTCTGCATACATATCTTAAAATGAAGCAAATGATCAGCATTTATAACTTACCCCCAAATCAGTCATTAGCAGGAAAGAGTAATTTATTATTATCAAATGGACCTACCAAGAGACAACATCAATCCATAAACGGGAATTGCTTTGCACTATGGCCAATGATATTCAAAATTAAAAAGATCTTTATCATCATATCTAACTCTATGGTTTTAAGGCCACAAGGAAAAATATGCATGTTTCCTGTAATCCAACCTCTAACCTTTTTATTACACTTTCAGTAGAAAGTTATTCTAATACTGAATATTTGTCTTAAAATGTAGTTTTTCATATCCAGGGGATAATAGTTAGGGCAAAAAAAAGAAATAATAATAGTTATATTTGCAAGCAGTCCAAAAGCATTCTATGGTACTTTAAGTCTTTATAGTTACCATCAAACATTGATCCAGTGACATAAATTTAAAAAAAAAAAAGAAAAGAAGACCAACTGACCCTAATTTTTTTCAGCATGTCACAGGAAACATGCATATTTTTTCTTTTTTTTTTGGCCTAAGAATAAGTACTCCTTTGCAATGACCGTCCAGTTCCACTTCGTCTGGAAGTACGACTAGTTCTCCCTGATCCCTGTGAATTTCTCTGTGGTGAGTCTGTTGGTGTTCTGGATCTTGAAGGTGTCCTGATGCCTGAACTCTGTGAGGAGTAAGGAGATGAAGGAGGTGTGGAGGGTCGACGTGACTGACCACGCTGCTTCTTCGGTGTTGCCATGTCAAAGTTGTAAGGATTTATATATCTGATTTACAAAGAACGAGAGGTAACACTTTTGATAGATATTTCACACTATGAAAAACATTCAATTGCGCAATGAACATGTATGAGCAGAGGATAGAAATCATTTAAATGCGTCAAAGTCTTTCACTATTTCTAATAATTTTAATGAATTCAGAAACATAGCAAAGGTCAGTTTTTAAAGAAATAGCTAATAACAAGTTAAACATCAACGTCTGTGTACAGGCACCTGTGGGAAAAGAAAAACCCACTGGTGTCCCATGATATAACAAAAAAATATTTTTTTATAAGCTGAAGACATCTATACTAAATATGAAAGCACAATAATTTATCATTCAAAAGATAATAATTATTGAACTTGCTCAGATTAGTTGTTAGTCTCTTTGGTGCTTCATACACCTTAATTTTTTTTTTCAAATTTGGTGCGTGCAATTAACTCTCTTGGGCTTTACAAGACATTTGTCTGGTAAAGCTTCATATTCCAATGGAATGACAGTGAAAGTGTTACGTAACTGAGCCAACAGATGATCTTCACATTTTACATGATATAAGCGGCCCAAGACCCGACATGCAAATCTTTGCCGGGATTTTTATTTTGACGTTATTGCATAACTTGTGACGTCGTTATCTAGTTCTTTACGTCAAAATGAACACCCCGGCAAAAAGTAACATGTCAGGTCTTGGGCTGCATGTATTATGTAAAATATGAAGATCATCTATTGTTACCAGAAATGTCAGGTGATTGGGTGGGTTTCAGAAACACTGCAAATCAAAATTATTTCACTGGTGTACTAAAGTGTATAATACATTGTTTAAAAATAGTAGTAAGCAACTCGCACCAGTGAGAGATCTTTAACATGCCAACATCTATTGTGACATAGGACCTTAGTCTTTACAGTCTAACCCAAAGTCTAGTGTCAGTAGTGACAGGTCATCAGTGAGATTAGAACCTTAACCAACTTAAAAGCTGATATATTTATGATCTTACCTCAGATAGACCTTATAGTAATAAAACACATGTGGAATTTGCTATGCCTTCTCAAGAAATAGGGTAACAGTATAAAATTTAAAAAAGATGTATTTGTAAAACATGAATGCAATCCCCCCCCCCCTTTTCATTTTGAGTCAAAATTTCAAATAGACATCAAATGTTCATATACCCTATACACAAATGAAGGCTGCGGGATAAATAGCAGGATATATAGCCTTAATTTTACAAATGTTATTGTATAAGTGTCACATTTATTAATTAACGCACGGGTCCGATTAACGAAACACCCCCCCCCCCCCCTTTCCATTTTCTCTTCCCTATTTTGCAACAGGGACACTGAGGAAATTCAGAAAAACAGACTTGCATAAATATTTTGGGTAAAGGATTGTAAATGCACTTACATTGACCTTTATTATCGGTTGTAACTGTACTTTAAACTTTCTGTATATTTACACATTTGCATTTTCGACAGTCGATTTGTTTTTGGTTTTAAACTTTCCCGCAACACGCATGCGCACAAAGTTTAGACGTTTCGCATATAAAACTTTTCACATTTTAATGAATCTATAATTTGTTTCGCACCTAATGAAGTACTTTCAGTGGCACATTCACGGAATCTGGAAGCAATAAGTTTGTGTTGTTTCACTGCCCTTAAGCCTTGGCAAGTATGGATAAAATATTCTGATTTAAATTTGAATTTAAATTAAATTTGCTTTTAAAAGATCGTTATATGGTACTGAATTTGAGCAGAGTCAACTGTATATATTCTCGAATTGAGATTCTTCGGATGGCGGTGTGGGGGAAGGGAGGAAGAAGAACATGTGCATACAGTACTCTTATTTCTTTTACAAATAACGCTACAAAGGCTTGATTAAGCTTTGCTTTTGTGGATATTATCTTTGGGGACGATTGACCATTTTATTCTAAAGAGAGAGTAGCTGGCAGGTTTTAGAACTATATTTTTTCTTACTTCCAGATCTTGCTTCATACGTCAAAGAGACTTATCAGAAAGGCAGTGCGAAGCAGGGATTTGGTTTTAATCAGATTGTAAAAATATCTGAACTCAAGTAGGAAGAAAATAAATGTTTCTTACCCAGCCTTGTTTGAAAATAAAGCCTGCGTTGCTCAGTGGTATCGCATTCGCCTCCTGATCGGGAGGCCGGGGTTCGAGTCCCGCTCTGGTCATGCCGGTGTCCTGTCTTTCGAATGAGACAGTAAAAGCCGAGGCCCCGTGTCGTGGTATGCATGGCACGTTAAAGATCCCTCACTGCTTCGGGTAGGTCTGTTGCAAAGGTCAAAATTTGTATGCCCGCATCAGGCAGATGCCGTCACCGTATACGTGAAACAAAAATCAATCAATCAATGTTTGAAAATAAATAGATCGTCACCTCCACCGACTGTCTTGTTTCAGACATTTTTTATATTAACTTATGCCCGCAGGCCTATGTCCGTTCCAAACACAAGGACTCGATAGTACATGTACCTCTGTATTCCACTCACCTTCCATGTTCAACATCACATTTTTTCCTGTGTAGTTGTATTCAAATTTCATGGGATGTTCACTCCATATGTTAAATCCTATCTAGTTTCAAATGATTCGACTGTGACGGAATTTCTTTTTTTATGTAGATTTAAAATCATCCGGTTAAAACCGTAGCATCCATTTTACTGCTAGTCCATCCCCAACGTTGTGTTGATTTTTGATGGTCATCAGAGAGAGAGAGAGAGAGAGAGAGAGAGAGAGAGAGAGTACAATGCAGTTATAGAGAGCGAGTAAAGATGAGACAGAGAACAGGGATCTAATGTAAGAGGCGGGATAAAAGAAAGAGGAAGGGAGACAGAATGAGAGGTTGGATGGAAGAAAGAGAGAAAAGTAAATACAATGTGATTGATGCATTCTTAAAGAAATAACACAAACACTCTTTGCGACAAAGAGGGTTTGTGTTATTCCTATTAGTATATTTTACTTCCCTTTGGAGGACTACTTGTTATATCTGATGCATTCTTGTTTTACGTCACTCCACATTTATTTCACATACATGATGATGGCATCTGCCTGATGCATTGCATATACTTTTACACCTTTGCAACAGGCCTATCTGCAGCAGTGAGGGATCTTTAACTTGCCACGCCTACTGTGACATGGGACATCGGTTTCACTGCATTATCCGAAAGACAGGACACCAGTGTGTTCACAACGGGAATTGAACCTCTCGATCGGGAGCCGACCACCTCATCAACTAAGCTTCGCCGGTTCAATTATACACTGTAGAAGGGCACTTCCTGGACAACAAAGACGCATCGCACGGATGTGGCATACACCATTTCCTACTGAAATCCTTTTTCATTGAATATCAGTTTGATTCCTTTTCATGACACAAATATGGATGTAGTTCTTGTTTTTATTATCGTTAACAGTTTGCTCTTTTATGTGTTTACACGACTGACACCCATTTTCAGATGTTTAACCGACCTAGATCTTTGACCAGTCAATTCTGTTCCTTTCTCACCATGATGGCTCTGTAATGCCCTATAATTATAAGACAAACATTTTTCGCAGAGATCCGTCAACGTTTGTCAGCAGAAAATACCATTCCTTCCTTATAATAATACATCTGATCTAAAGATAGGCACAGAAGATATAACATGCATAATGATGTATGCAGCTGTATAGTTTTTATGGTACAAGAATACCTAGAGTATTTACTTGCAGTACACACATATTGCGAGTTTTTATCACAGATGGCAGTGACCATACTGATTATAAATGGTACTGCCAACTACCACGCTCTCTCTCTCACACACAATCTGCATGTACAATGCTTCAATTACAGATTTAAAAACCTCGGCCATTATGAAGAAAAATAAGAATCTATTCAGGGTTTTCATCGAGTTTTAATACTTTTTCATGATAAAATATGAGAATATCATCCCATGTTGATTAAAACATATCATAAATAAAATATTTACCACTGCAGAACAAATTAGTGTACAATAGATTGCATTGATACTGTGTATTATCTACATCTAGAACCAGTGACTAGGAAGAACATACAAGTTTACATGAACTTATTGTAATTTCATTTTTGAAAGAACATATATGTATATATAAAGCACCATATATCTGCTATGAACGTTTACATGGAGATGGAAATGAAAATATCCAAACATTTATCAAAAATACTATAGCACTATTTTTTCAGGATTAGTTATCTCTACATTAGATCAATAGGTTAACCATTGTATTTGTTCTTAAATGATTCATCTCATTACGGTAGAAATTTAAACAAGAGGTCCAAGTTGGCCTATATCGCTCAGCTGAACATAGCTCCCCAACCCCCTGCTTTTCTGATTTTATTATGTAACTGAAAAAAATTCTCAAAATTATTTTTGCATTCAAATTCTTTGGAATAACATTTCCCTAAAATCTTATGAAATGCTCATAACTGATTCATAATAAGTAATCTAGAGTAAGAAAATCAAAGAAATATCATGAAAATATCAAAAAATTATTAAGTCCAGAAAAATTTCCAAAATTTGATTTCAGAATGGAACTAAATTAACACCTCTTAAAAGAGCCCTTCTAGACAACTCCGATGCATTTGCTTTGTCAGCTTATGCACTTAATCTGAAGAAGAAGTTCGTCAAGAGAAGGTACCCCCTAGGGATTATTTTACTCCACAATGTATCCACCCTTTGATGGATCTGGTCGAAAAATAACAGTACATGTACTTGTAGGTAAACTTGAATACTTCAGAATTTCTGAAGAGGTCGAAAGGATAAAAAGTTTACTCCAGATGGACGAACGAAGAGTGATCACAATATAAATAGTTCACTTCAGCTGTCAGCTCAAGTGAGCTAAAAACATTCAGTTTTCATGGAAATGAACGAAAGAGGTATGTATAAAATAAATCAGACTTCCATAGCCATTGTCTGGAAATGAAGAAGGAGCGCAAGGCTCTGGAAATATTACACAAAACCTTTGGAGTCTAGATGATATAGTGTAGATCATAATTCATAACTTTAAGATTTTGTTAAAATACAAAGCAATGCATTGTTGCATGTTCTCTTCAACATGTATTTGAAAATTAAAAAGTACATTTAAAAGTCAATGAGATAAAGCATTTCTTACCAATACAATTTCAAGAAAAACACCCAATAACCATCATGCTTGAACTTGATAAGCATAGTTGACAATCAATGTATATATTGACCATTATCATAATACCATTATTACATGTTATCCACTTAGTGTACATTGTGACTAGTAAAAATAGTATGTATGTTCATATATCAGAAAAGTAAAGGAGATAACAAACTAGCAATCGTTCATGTCCTTTGTTGTCTAAAAAGGTGATATAATCATAGTAATTCTGCCCATTTCGATCACGTTTTAGTAAGGTTAAGTACAAAATAACAGCTTCTGCTCATTTCTGATAATGTTTAAGAAAGGTTAAGTACAAAATAACGGCTTCGATACAGGTTGATACAAAGTTATACCCCATCGACACTAGTGTACTGACCAAGGATACAGTCTGATACAAGAACATTTTCATACAAAACTTGGAGTTATTTTACATGCATAGATCTATAATAGTGAACAATATCCAGGAACAAGATTATCTGTTACACGATTTTAATTCAATTGTTTCTTTTAAGTCATATAATGTATGATCATGCCATTTGTAAAGGGATCACACAGTCAACTTCAATCACATGAACACGCCTCTTTTATTTTTCAGTTTTTGTTACAAGACTTTGGTAAGAGTAAATTCTGTTTTTTTAATTACAAAAAGTTTAAAGAAGTTTTCATTTCAGTGCATCTGTACTTAATTTCTATGTAAAATAATTCATTTAAGACATATATGATGTGATAATTTACTGAAAGATCATGCATAAATAAATAGATTCTAGAACAATATAATAAATAATCTCTGACTTTTATCTGTAGTAAGGTGGAAGCATTGTTTACATGTTGAACAATCTCAATGAGTATCATTTGATACTTAAACAAATACCTACAGAAATGTACGTCAGAATGAATCAAGCGTCCCATGTTGAATGTGAGTGGCACACATTTGGAATGTAAATCAAATGTCGATGTACGATATATAATGCACAAGTTGTATTGTAATACAACACTTCCTAGATGAAGTCTTAAGCAAGTAATATGATCTACAGATGTCTCTGTAAGAGGAAATAATATTATGGCTAATAGGATGAGCATTTTATCTCCACTCTGAATATTTTGGCACATGTTGGCCACGTTGTAAAACATACGAAACTGTAAAATATGGCATATGCCAATTTCTTCATAAAATGTGGCACTATTTTTTCCCATGTACTCCTCTTAAATTGTTTGTATTGCACTTGAATGTGAAGAGTAGCATAGGCCTCTCCCAATCAGCAGTTTTAGTCAAGTTCTTGAGCATGACATACTTCTCAAATCTGCACTGTGAACATACTATTACCGCCGTTTACGTTCAGTCGAATGACATCAAATTCGTTGGTGTCTGAAAGATATAAAATCATTTATCTTAAACGTTATTTTAAAAGCAACTATGTAAATTGTCCTCAGTTGCTATAAAAAAACAACCAATAATTATTGAAAATGAAGAGTAGTTACAATAAATTTCAGTAAGCTTTTTAAGTTCATATTATTGTTACACATCTAAACATGAGTTGTTTTTCTTTGATCGCAAAGTGCCAATACCATTTAAATGAAACAATCTAGATGTGATGGAAAACAAACAAACAAATAAAACGTCTGCAATACCTAAGCAATAAACCAAGACAAAAATGCTTTTAAAGTATATAAAACAAATTCTATTGTATATTTTTACCTGAGGCATGAAACGTTTGGAAGCTTCATTCAGATGTCGACACCACGTCAGAGCCTGTGCTTGACTTCCAGCACGAAACTTGTACACATTGCCCTTGACTGGATCGGTGAGCTGGAAAGCTTCGGGTAATAATGGGTTATCTCCCATGACAACCATCCAGCCAACCACTGACGTCATCTTACTGGGCTCTGACTTGAACTGGAAAGGAAAAAGTTTATTATCACTATGTGTACAAAGTAACAAATGACAAAAAAAATATCCTCACATAGTTTACAAATAAATATACTTTTTTAACTAAATTCCTTCTCACATTTCTGGTACTGTAGAAGTACATTTTAATTTCTTTTTAAAAGATTATAACTATATATACACCTTTAACCATGAGTACACACATATACGCATACGTTGTATAAAACACAAAATTCAATATAATAACCACTTATATTCCCTAACACGATTACCAGAGCCTATTTCCAATATATATGTATATAAATTATGTATTTAATTACGACTTACCCCTGACCTATCATTTCCTCCACCTCCTATAGCTTTGGACGGATAGTACAATAATGATGTACCCCATAATGCTATCCAATACCTAGTCCAAGCACTCATCTGTAAGTAAAGCATCAATAATTACCTTCCTGTCATGTACTTTCTTTTTTAAGTACAATGGTCATAGGTAATACTTGACAGAATAGATAAAGCGTGCAAGATTGATTAAAAATCCAACAGTAGGTCATTAGGACTGATTTATTCTATGACACTGTATTATGTAACTTCTTTATATTTGAGCCCCAGCACATCTAGCTCTATTTTTCAAATGCAAATTTTACTGGTTTTATTGATTTTGAAGTTTGGCTTTCGTACATAGATTAGTGACCATTGTTTTTTCTAAAACTCTGAATTTTGATTCACACTGTTAAAAGATACATTGTTAAACTTTGACAAAATTTAATTTTAATGCTTTGTATTCATTATTTTATTCCTATACAACGAAATATGTACAGTGGACATAAATACCCTGTCGAAGTCTTGATTTTACTCTTCTTTTGTGAGTTTTTTTGCATTGCAGATTTTGGAAGGGGGGGGGTTCTTATGGGTAGGGGGGGATCAATGACAAAAACAAAAGTTGCAAGATTCTGGTGAAGTTAAAATGCTATCACCAAAACGTATCTGTCAATGAAGGTTATTTTGCGTATATTGTGACGGTATTTGCCAGACACATGGTACAGAAATTTAGACCTTTGCAATGGACCCACCCGAATCAGTATGGGATCTTTTACGTGATACGGGATACGGGACCTCAGTTTTTTACTGTCTCATCTGAAAGACAGAACACCGGTGTACCCATAGCGGGAGTCAAACCCAGGACCTCTCGCTCACAAGCCAAGCACCTCTACCACTGAGTTACACTGGTGTCAATGTGTTTTTAAAACTAACAGACTTTTCTACTGGATAAATAAGGCCACACTTACAGTTGGTTTCTTTCCATCTTTCAGAATAGTTTTACGTTTCACACACCCTTCACATGTGTAAATTTGTTGAAAATTATTCTGATTGTCCTCCGACTCTCTCCACTGAGCACTACAAAGCAAGTATCAAGACAAATTAGGACATTTTTGAAAAGCTGTAGTTTCATCAAGTTGATAAATTATACCAGAAGCTTCTGGGACAAGGTTGAAAGAAAAAGCAAAAACAAGAAAATGAAGAGGGCATTATGAAGAATAAATCTGTTCTCATTTGATGGGGAATCATTATATATTTCACTCAATTCAACATTTTGATAAACTGCAGCAACTTCAAAAGACCAAACAAAATTTTTAAAAACAGAACACTTACAGAGCTTTGGCTGACCAAGTGGACGTATCATCAATTGAAGTGGATTCAAATACTTCGCTATCTACAAGTAAAGGACGATTCTTATTGAAACAATAATACAAATGTTATTGAAATGATGCAATACATAAACTTCTCACCACTTCAAAATGAGAGAGAAATACATCTGAAATACTTGATATACAATATCACTACCTAAATGAAGAAAGTTCTGCTCAAAATTAAATAAGCAGAGTAGAGAAAAGAAATCATCTTTGTCTAAATGCTCGATGTTCAGTAGATATCACCACAAACTTAAAAATATCATTTTCTAAATTACAGTCGTCTCCTGCTTACTTGAACACCAATGGCTCGAATTTCACTGAGGCTGGAAATGTTTTTATAAATCTTAATTCTGATTCCAATATATATCAATATATATTTCTAACTAAAACTCCATTTAAATCAAATGGTTTAATATGGAACATTTGAATATTGACTGTACTGTTCATATCAAATATCAAACTTTACGAATTTTGAGAACATATGATGGATAATAGCCAGACATGCTACACTTTACAAACCTTTTCAAACCTATTCTTTGAATATAAGTAAGCGATGATACATGTACTACTATTGCTACTTAATCATCCAATGTTTCAACAGTATAAAAGACATGAAATTCTATTCCTCACATTAATCAAATACATTGCATACCTGTAGAGAACTTGCCACAGATTGAGCCATCGCTAGAGGCACACGGGGACTCCTCCAAAACACTGTCATCCAGTAGGTGTCTCACACCTTGGATGTATGGGGCAGTCGTAGCCGATGGAAGACTGAAAGTTTTCTCTGCCGATGGTTTATGGTGACCACTCATAAAGCTATAAAACAAACATACAATGTTCAGAGACTAATCGTTTATAAGACTTTCATTGTACCCAAACATTTTAACTACTTGTACCTTTTTTCATACTCAGTGAGACCAATGAAGACAAAGTTGTCAGTTTTCAAAATTTGGACTTATGTCATAAATTATTCTTCACATTTTTTAAAATTATGTTGCATTTTAGCATAATATATCACTAAATGTAGCAAACGTGATGGGCAGTGTGATGTCCAAAAGTTACCATCTACAGACGTGAAATCCATTATATTGGTCATTTTGAATGTGAATATGCACACAAAAGCACTATCAGTTTCAAAACTGGTCTTTGTAAAATTCATTAAATAGATAAAAGATTTACCAATACCTTTTGAATGTACACACATCCAATCAACAGTGTATGCTACTTAAAAACCAAACCACATTATAGAATGACCTAATGTTCAAAGCATAACTAAACTTCATGGTTTCGACCATAATAAGACTCTATGATTTGGACCATAACTAAACTTCATGGTTTGGACCATAACTAAATTTCAGAGTTTGGACTACAACTACACTTTTGATATAGACCATAACTAAATTTTATAATTTTACTGTATCTAAACTTACTTTGCACTTAAGCTTTTTGTCTTTCGATGACAGGGGGCAAACTTTGAGGATCCTGAACACGTTCCGCCTGCATGATGATTGCCCGGGGTAAGTGCATGTTGACATCGCGGCTCAGTGGCTGGAGAAGCTGGGGTCATCAGAATCTGTATGTCCTCTTTTGACGTTGATAGGGTCTGACCTTGTATAGGTGCTTCAACTCTCAAGGACAACCTAGAAATTAATGCAGTATACAAAATAAGTAAATTCTTTCACTGGGAAGTTGTCATTGCATGACAAATAAAAGGCATTCTTTTCACAAATTCCCCCCCCCCCCCTTGCAACTTTATCAAGGAAAATAATCCATTATGATTTTTATCATTATCATAAATTTTGATTCGCAAATAAACTAACATCAATTTTTTTTTTTAAACTTGATAAAGTCCAACAGGCCAAATATTTCTGAATAGTCTTTTTATAAGATGAGTAAGTATCGCAAAGGTAAGAGATTAAAGTGGTTCCATATATCTTAAGCTCAGAGAATTTTCATTCAAAACAATAGATGAAGAGGTTCTATAGAAATGTTACAATGTGCAGTCAACAATGCCTTACTTGTAATTATCGTCCTCCACAAACTTCTGCAGTTCTTCTATGTAACGTACTGATTTCAGATAATTCTGTACATGGTCTAAAAATGGTATTTGGTCTGAAAACAAAATGCCAATAAATCTCAATATTCATCAAATAATACAGATTCCAGCTATGTAATTGCAATCTCATTAAGAATGAATTTAAAAACATATTTCATACAGTTTTGCACTCTATTTTGTACATGGTGTATTAAATTTCATACAGTTTTGAATTGAACTTTATAAATACTCTATAAATGATATTTGGTCTGAAATTGAGAATTCTAAAAAAAAAGTTTATCTGTACAAGATTATACAAAGATTATACAGTATATAATAAAATAATCTAATTTAGATCCTTTTTTAACATATTGAAGGAGAAAAAAGGCCTCACATTTCAAAAGTTATGGCCAAACTTAAAGTTGACAACAGACAGGACAAAAACAATATGCTCCCAATCTATCGATCCGGGGCATTAAAAAGGAGCAACATTCTAACATGATAACCTACCATATGAAGACTGTTGATAATCAGCAATCACTCGTAATATATTATTCATCTGTAAACGACGAGCATGACTCTCCAAACCTCCAGAATGTGGGTGTGCGACATCAATGTAGATCAGATCTGATAGATATAAACCTGAAAGAACACATCACTTTGTATAAATTGAAAACAAAATGCCATATGGGACTTCTGGGATACGCATCTGCTTAGAATTTGACATACTTTCTCGAGAAATGTTAGGCAATCAATTTCCGGCATGGTATAAATGCAGTACAATTGTAACGACAAACTTTTGTAAAAGGAAGTGGAAGGGGACATTTGTTTGTACAATAATATTTATAAACACGTTTTAATTATACAAAATCAAATTTACAACAGTTCAACTCTTATTTTCATCACATTGAAGAATTTCCATAAGGGCTGTTGGTCACAGTTGTACCCGTTTATATTACAACAGACATCGAATGCCCTTCATTTCACTTAAATCAAATCATTTATGCATATCTTGAAAGTCCCGTATTTTACTAGATTCATCACTGAAGGCAATCAGTATCAACTATTATTTTCAAATGAAAATCTTTCAATTTAAATTGAAATCATATAGCATACAATGACCTATTTATAAAATTACAAAATAAGGGTGATCAAATATGAAAACTTTGATCAAGGGTTTTTAAAATCAGATATAAGAGCACTACCTAAATATGGTATACAGGGTAATTTAACATTATCCATGTAATCTCGCAATTTCTGACGATTATCCGTCTCTGAAAATAATTCTGCCATTTTCTCGTATGTGGATTTATCTTTCCTTGACAGATTCTGTAAGAGATCAATATGAGGTATTGAATGTACAGTATATTAAATTTGTAGAACTAGTCAGAAATTATTACATGTTAACATTCAAAGACCAATCTCATCTATACATATACATCTTTACAAAGTATTAAAATACAGGGCTACACCAAAATCTTTACATAAATTTGTGAAATATGTATATCTTAGTTGTGAAAAATCATTGTTACATATGCGATTCCATTTCACTGATCGACTCTAACAATCAAACCGACTCACCATCCACGTTTTAGATAATCTAAATATAGCAGCACTCTGTAAGGCCGATATCACTGCCATAACTGCATGTAGATTATTCAGATCTAGTAATTTCTGTGAATGATAAGGAACATAACTGTTATACAAGTACCATTAATAAGGTAAATGCTATAAATAACTATTATATATACTAGATATCATTTAGGAATTATCAAACTAGGTGATTTGTCTGCCCTTGAAAAGAGATCTCCTGCTTTCCACATATCATGGGAATGTATAAAAACGTGACTGCTGCTTGAATGACCATACAAGGCAAGAGGAACATCTTGAAATAACAGTCACTGCACAACTTTGACACCAATTCTTTCCCACTTCCACAAACTATCTTAAATGACAAGAGCAGATAACTCATCCTATAAAACAAGCCTGTATTTCTCTGTGTTATAAATTACTGTAGGATATTAATGGATATATCTGTGCTGTAAATAACTATATAAGGTCATAACTTAGACCTTAATATTTATCATTATTTATGATTCACTCTTTATGTCATTTACATTGCTAAGGTAAGAAAGTTTTCCTCCTTAAAATTACAATAATGAGACTATTGTTTATCTTACACATTTGACTTCATTTTTGCAATTATTTCGCTGTTGAATATATTGGCGAGATATACTTTGATGAGAAACCATAAGCATGCTATAATTTAATGGTCTAATTAGGGAAGAATGGACTTCATTTTTCTGTGGAGCCATAGTCATGAAATTAAGTGAAAATAAAGTTCTCATACATAAAAAGTGTCAAGTCCTCAAAAATAAAGTGTTAAGTCCTCATAAATAAAGAGTGTTAAATTCTCACACATAAAGAGTGTTAAATTCTCACACATAAAGAGTGTCATGTCCTCATACATAAAGAGTGTTATGTCCTCATACATAAAGAGTGTTAAGTCCTCACACATAAACAGTGTTGTGTCCTCATACATAAAGAGTGTTATGTCCTCACAAATAAAGAGTGTTATGTCCTCACACATAAAGAGTGTTATGTCCTCACACATAAAGAGTGTTAAGTCCTCATACATAAAGAGTGTTATGTCCTCATACATAAAGAAAGTTATGTCCTCATACATAAAGCGTGTTAAGTCCTCACACATAAAGAGTGTTATGTCCTCACACATAGAGTTATGTCCTCACACATAAAGAGTGTTTAGTCCTCATACATAAAGAGTGTTAAGTCCTCATACATAAAGAGTGTTAAGTCCTCATACATAAAGAGTGTTAAGTCCTCATAAATAGAGTTTGTTCAGTTTTGTTTCAGTGAGGATCGGTCATGATACAACATATTTGTTGAAATATCCATCATAAGTAAATAATTATAAATCTGCAGTGCAATAATCCACTGCCTGCATTATAAACCCTTCAACAAAAGCCTACCTTAGCAATTTTTATAAAATGAGCAAGTACATCAGATCTTGTTTTCAGAGTTTGGCAGTTCAAGATTTCACGCTGAACCCAAAAATTTACCTGAAATATATAATTTTTCATGAATACATGAAGAAAGTAATCCAGTAATTTTTTCACATTATAATATGCATGTATATATTCATACGTACAGTATCCATACTAATGGAGCTTGACCAAGATATGATACATTACATATATATGTACTCAAGCAATTTCAGTCATTTTCCCCATCTCGACCACATTCTGGTGGTACCTGTTTCTACAATGCATACTACAGCCTTCCACATTACAAAGGCTAAAATTGTTAAAAATTGTCAACTGATTGATAATATTAACTAATTAATTGAGAATGAAGTCACAAAATCTGCCTTGATAGTTAGTAAATTTCTCAAAAATTTACTGAAGTTTACACACTAGTAAGAAAAAGTCCGAGAGCTGTACTCCAACATGGCCGCTAATGCTAGTAGTAGTGAGACATCTTCAAATTACTGGTTCTTTTTAAGAGAATAAAACACATAATCATCTATAAGATCAACTCTCGTTTATTTGAACATTATTCATTCTAATTTCATGTTTGCCAGAACGAATTTGAAATGAATGAATGCATGAATATGAATATTTATATCCCCAACTCAACTCCACGTCACTTGGTTGGTGTTTTACATCACTTTCAACAATTGTTCAGTTATATCGTGATATGGAAGCAGGAAGTAACCAACCTCCTAAAACACAGTGGCACAACCCCGAAATCGAACCCGGATCGTTGGCACTGCAAGCCAAGCGCTTTACTACTACATCAAGCCTGCCCCTTTATGTCACTTGAACTACATGTACTTTATATGGACAATTAAGTTAAATCATGTCCAGTCAACTGTACATGTAAACATCAAACTATGCAACATTCATTCATTTACTTAACATAAGAAGTTTTTTTATCAAATTCATCCATCAATGATATATATCATGAATACAAATATACCACATGTAAAGTATTAAGGCACAATAGGTGTACTTAATTACCTTTCACATTCCATCACCCACTTCCTAGTACATATATATAGATCCTAGCACTTACAAGTTACTTCCCTTCCCAGTATGTGCATACTTACATGGTTAAATCTCCTAGTAAAGGCCACTACATTCGGAGCTTTTATAAGTTTTTCCTTTGTTGTCCATGCACATGATGTTAACTCCTGTAGAAAAAGGAAATCTTTATATAAAATTATTAGACTTCTTCTGCTACTTTTCCAAATTTCAAATACAAAACTAATTGAAATAGTCAGTATCTTCATATTGCAAACTCTAAACTGTAGCTCTTAATGGTTCCTGTGTTATATTCGTCATATGATTTCTGTGCCCAGGAATTTTATATTTATATTACTAGCTTGCTAAGATGTTCATACAGAAGCACTATGTGGGCAAAGGAAATATCAAAATCCAGACTGCATGTCTGTTAGTTTATTTGATTCTTGTTTGTCAGACCAAGGTCATTGCACTTTAATGGTGACGGCACCTGCCTGATGCAATGCAGAGAAATTACAACCTATGTAACGAACACACCCAAAGCAGTGAGGGATCTTTATGTGCAAGGACTACTTCAGTCTGGACCTAGATTCCTACAGTCTCATCTGAGAAACAGTAAATTAACAAGCCTCTACAGATATTCAAATCTGGACCTCTTGTTTAAGAGCAAAGACCCAAACAGCTATACCAGTTCCTACATATACAAAGCCTATAATGCCTCCCTTACGCCGTAATTTTAATCTTATGCATACTTAGTAATTATATCTGTG
Source organism: Pteria penguin (assembly GCA_035048485.1). NCBI lineage: Eukaryota > Metazoa > Mollusca > Bivalvia > Pterioida > Pteriidae > Pteria > Pteria penguin. The sequence goes on along the minus strand of CM068586.1, from coordinate 42,553,396 downwards.
ATAATTCGATCTTGGTTTTTTTCACTTCAACATTTTTCACCGCAGGCTGATCACATGTTTATATTAACAGCTGCAGCTGTATTTATAGACTCACAGCTTCACAATTAATCCAATTCCTAGAATTTTAACTGCAAAATGGCATTCCAGAATATTATTTCTGTCTGTAAGTATAGCACTCTTTAATACATAATTCATTAAATAGATACAGAATAAGATTCTTACATCAGGCTGTATGGATTGAAACACTGGTAAATCCATCAGAGTTATCTGCCCCTGTAAAAACAAAACAGATAATATTAGCCTTTTGTTGGACAGGCAGTTTAATTATAGGCTGCCTCTTAGATAAATATATATATTAAACAAAACAGATAATATTAGCCTTTTGTTGGACAGGCAGTTTAATTATAGGCTGCCTCTTAGATAAATATATATATTAATTCTTAAAAAACCAATAATTTTATAATCTAATGTAGTTAGTTCATCATACACATACTAAAGCTTCAACAACTTGTCGAAACCATAACAGGAAAGAGTTATTATATATGTTAATAAGGTCAACAGTACAAAAACAATTCCTGTTACAACACTTGCCTTGCAGTGAAAATATAAAAAATAGCCTAAAGTGTCATCGCGGAACTTTAGATCATAGGATAGATATGAAAGTGATCCACTCAGTATAAACTACACACAGTGTATACAATGACCTTTATGCTAAGTGGTCATGTCTGTGTATTGAATTTAAGGTCTATCACATACTATGCTTTCAAAAACAAAACACTCACAGCAAAATCATCTGGAGATACCCTGAGAACATCAAAGACAACAGCATCATAGCTCTTCATGGGGGGAAGACTGGAACGTTGATCCAGGGATTCCTGACTACCATGACTGGTACCCTGTAATAGATATAATGTCTTAATACTCTTATAACTGCCATACCAGACTACCATGACTGGTACCCTGTAATAGATATAATGTCTTAATACTCTTATTACTACCATACCAGACTGCCATGAGAGGTACCATGTAACAGATATAATGTCTTAATACTCTAATAACTGCCATACCAGACTACAATGAGTGGTACCCTGTAATAGATATAATGACTACCCCCTGTAACAGACGTACTACCCCCTGTAACAGACGTAATGACTTTATCTCCCATACCAAAGACTACCATGACTGGTACCCTTGTAATAGACATAATGACAATATCTCCCATACCAAAGACTACCATGACTAGTACCCCTGTAATAGACATAATGACAATATCTCCCATACCAAAGACTACCATGAATGGTAAAATTACTGGTATCCCTGTTAAAGACATAAGGACTATATCTCCCATACAAAAGACTACCAAGACTGGTACCCTATTATGGACATAATGACATTACATCCCCAATCCAAGGACTACTACGACTGGCATTTGTAACTTTTGAATAAGGGTGGTTATTCTTAGCAGGTTGCAAATGGGGTTTTTGCCTCTCCAATGCTTTTGGATGCATTAAGAGTATCACTGTTTCTCATGAAATCCAAAATTTACCAAGAAGTTAAATTTTTATCATAAAAAATGTCAAGAAATTCTCAAAAGGGTTTCTTTTTTATTTCACAATTGAGGGTTTTGAAATTTTGGGGCAGACATTAATTGCTTTTAATTGAAAGATTCAAGCAGTGTCCCTTCAATATTTTGGAGCCAGCAACCCCACTGCATTTCCTATGAAAATGGTACTAATGAAGGAAACAATGTCTTTAAATCTCATGTATTACTATAGCTGACCAAATCACTTCCTTTAAACCCTTCTACTTTACAAATTTATTGTTATTCATGTACAATTCTAACACACAACTTACTTAATACATTCAAAATTACAATGGTTACTGAGGCATTTATGAAAGCTTAGATAGTCCTATACACACTGCATTCCTATAGAATAATGGTACTGGAGACATTAACCATCTAAAACATTTAAACTAGAGTTCCCAGCACAGAAATATTATAATTTCTTTCACATACATGGAGACCTATGATCTCATGATATAATATTCCGAAAATTAAAACAAGTTTTAAGGGGTAAAGTATGGCATATGTTTGGTATTAATAGTTAGTAGAATTCAATGTCTGCTTGTTTAGATGATGATGATGATGATTGATTGATTGATTGATTGATTGATTGATTGATTATTGTTTTACGTCACTCCATGATTATTTCACCTGTATGGTGACGGCGTCTGCTTGATGCATTGCATACAAATTTAGACCTTTGCAACTGACCCACCGGAAGCAGTGGGATCTTTAATGATGATGATGGATGCCAAAGACGACGATGATGAAAATGATGGTGACGACGATGTTGATGATGATGATGATGATGAAGATGATGTTGATAATGATGATCATGATGATGATGACGACAATGATGTCGCTGCTTTCAGACAGTAAAATAAATACATTACATGCATTCCTTAAAAACGCCCAAGGTGTATGTATACCTCTTCTACGGACCCACCTAAGTAGTAAACCTGCCAACTGGGGTCAATTGCAAGGTTCAAACAATTTCATAGATCTGGAAGTCCGATTAGCACGTTCAACTGAGTGATTTCGCCTACATAAATTGATCTTGACCTTTAAGTTCTGTCACAATAACACGTAGTAGACTATCAAGCTCAGTTGCTTGCAACTGGCATGCATATTTCAATACCGTCTAGTCAACAATACATACTTTCATTTCAACAAATAGTGAAAGGGGGAATTATCTTTATGAATACAGATTGCACAAACATTTTTTTTTTCTACAAGTATGTGAAATATTTTAACCGTAATAGTAGGATTCAGAGTAAAGTTAGAATGAGAGCAGACAGGGAGATATTTTTTTTTTTACAAATAATGAAATAAAATAAGCATTTGTCCCTCTGATGACTTTATCCCCAGTATCATGTTATCGTCATACACTCGGTAGTAATGCAGTATAATTAGTATATTATCATGTTCTACTACAAAACAGTCTTTATACTGCTTCGTAATATAATTTTTTTGCATCACCTTTCCGCCCTTGTATGTTAAGTCTTGCTACACCATACCTCTCTAATGCTTCTAGTAGGTTCAAAAGACAGAAAAGGAAAGTCGGGATTACCGGGGACTAATCTCGTGGCAGGATTAATGATAATCCCATTAAGTAATCTCTGAACATATGGAGGTCAAATAATTTTGATTTTTAATGGTACATGTATTATAGAGGTTACGATACACTAATTTGGTAGCTACTGAAAGCAGCAGAGGCGTATATATGCACTACAAAGTCTTCACTTGTCTGCTGTTAATCGCCACTATGGGGATCCTTCATGAATCTTCTACAGTTGGACGATTGAGTGCTTGGCACACCCCCTCCCCCTTTCCTTTTTAAAAATCCAGATCGACTGTCTATACACCGATCCATTTCTCATTTAAAAGATACATGTATATAGAGCGGACATTCAACTGTTACGTTGGTCAGCTTGTCCTCTCACTCAGGCCTAAAATGACCTCATAGAATCACCTTCCAAGGTTTGACGTTAGTTTGTTTGATTCATTCTTGTTTCAAGTCACACTAGGATCCCAGCTCTGACATTGTGATGGAACCTGCCTGATGCAACGCACGGAAATTTAGACCTATTCGACGGACCCACCCGAATCACTGAGGGATCTTTTAATTTATGCCCCAAGTCTACCCCGGCGGGGCTCGGAGTCGGGTCTTTTCTGTCACAAGTCAAATATCAAATAGTTGAGCTACGCTAGCAACAAAATTGGGATCGGTCAATAGGCATGAGATTTATTGGTATATCATTTACAGACAAATAGAGCCTAGTAGGTTGTGATACCACTGCGCAAGAAATTATTGGGAAAAGATTCTGATTTAATTATACCGTATGTTTGCTGGCATAAAGCAATTTTCAAGCAGTACTATTCATAACGCAATGTTAAAGTAGTACTATTGATTGATTGATTGATTGATTTTTGTTTAACGTCACACCACGAATATTTCACGTATATGGTGACGGCATCTGCCTGATGCGGGACATACAAATTTTAACCTTTGCAACGGAAGCAGTGAGGGATCTTTAACGTGCCATGCATACCACGACAAGGGGTCTCGGTTTTTACTGTCTCATCCGAAAGACAGGACACCGGCATGACCAGAGCGGGACTCGAACCCCGGCCTCCCGATCAGGGGGCGAGCGCGATACCACTAGGCCACGCCGGCTTACTACTATTCATAAAGCAATGTTCAAGCAGTACTATTCATAAAGCAATGTTCAAGCAGTACTATTATACAAATCGCCAGAAATGATTTAATGTACATGCACTAGTACACATTTTGTGTCAAATAGTGTTAAGTATAAAGGTTAAATTTAAAAGGATTGGGCCAACATACCATACATGCTTCATGATGTGTTATTTAATTCAAGGTATTCATGATATTTATTGATATTACTTTTCAGGTTCCAATAAAGACGCCTCTTTAAAAATGCCATTCTGCCTCAATGGTTTACGAGAGTGGCAGCCGCACCACTGGCCAACAGAATTGGGTCATAATGATAATAGTATACATCATAAATCTGTCCGATATGTCAGAATCAGGTCACAGTCGGGGCAACGTGAGCAACACACTGTCACTCTCTCATACTTGGTGAGATCGTGTTGTTGTTTTATCTTGGCTACAGTCTATATCTCTCTCAAGTCGACGGCAAAACGTATTTACATGCACGATGATGCAATATAATGAATGAACACCTGATTTATTCACGTTCTCGATCTTTTTCATTCATTCATTCATGCATGCATTCGACTAATCAAAGCGCTTAAACACCAAAATAGACTTGACTCTACTGAAAGTCCTAGCACAATAAAGCACAACCGATTCGTTTTAGAAATACGTATTTTTTAACATCAAGTATCTATGAATGTGAACATGAAGACTTGGATACCCACAACCGAGTGTATATCTGTTCGCCCACATTGTTTATTTTTGCCGATCCGCTCAGCTGGCAAAATACTTGTTGAATTAATCCCATTTAAACTCTCTTATGAAATACACGCCTATGGCCTAGATAAACAAAACAGCCAACGTGTTTCTCCGTCCTGATCACATTACTAGTAAGTGGGGTCTATAGATCTACCATACCTGTGTAACCCATCCCGGCATCTGGCCGCGTTGTAGGTGCTGGATATCTCCATTGTATGACCATCTGTGCGCGCTTCTTTTCTGCCTTAGATTATTAATATCACAAGATTTAGGCCTCTCGCGGAACATATCCAACAGTTTCCGAAGTTTTACGACTATCCACATTCATAGAATCACAAAAGTAAACTTTCACTAAAAGTTTCTAGAGTTTCCCACAACCACCACACCGTCCCACCTGTGGCGTTTTAAGTTATTTCGCTTTGTGTGTTTACTCGCCACCTCTGGTATCCATTTGAATTTAAATCGGAACGTTTTTACAGCTCATTGTTCAAACAACTGACCTCATTCAAATACACTGCTTGTGGGTACGGTAAATACAAAACACAGAGAGAACTCGAAACGAAATTGAAGAAAAACACCGAGTTCCCGATTCCCACTGGCGTGGAATTATCATCGGCGATTATGTTATGTATAGACAATATATAGATGGCACCCTTTGAGGCATGGGGGCTCCACTAAGGGATCCACTTAGTATTTAGAGTCTCGATTCTATCGTATTAATGCCCTTAGCTTGTCTTGATTTGATCAAGGTACGTAATTTTATAAGGTACAGACTGTAACTTTGAGTCATTGTTTAATATAAATTTTATTCTATTTGTGTGAAAGATGGACTTCCCAATTTGTACAAATACGCAGAAATGAACGGCCAAGGACATCTATATTTACTATACACGTGTACATGTTTCTTCATTGTTATTGCTATATCTACTTTCGTTTTCAAAAAATAATCAGAAAATAGGAGAGTTTTTTCTCATTTTCTCAGCTGCAGGAAATAAAACTTAACATATGATTACCCATATCAAATCACATAAAAATCAAATTTAAGGGCTTTATTTATAGACATGAAATTGGCATATGAACAATTTACTTGTTACATCATGTAGATTGAATATCATTATCCCACAGGAAGGGCAAATCCCAAAGTTCATAATTTTTACCTTTGATGTGCTAATTATATCCCATGACCAGATGGGACTCCAGACACTATTATGATATTGCTTAAATGGACAGGATGGACAATGATTCGCCTAACGACACCGTGGACAAGGTTTACTAACAAATAATGAAAAAGAACTACCCAGTATAAAGCAAAACAATACTATCTGATACCCGAACCTTATACATGTTTGATACTGCCCTGGACAGAGACGGACACACTTCATAGGTTAAAGTTTAATGTTGCTTCTTAATGTACAAATATCATTTACAGCATGTAAATTCACGATAAAAGCTTTCATTGTCGTACTGACGCCTACACCTGGTAATTATACAGCGTTAGACGCCACATACATATACATAAATTCTTTCTCTGTAAAGGTATACGAGTACATCCTTTGAAGATTTGCCTTTCCATTATTAACTTGTTTATAAATGTGTGAATGCCTTATAGTCATGGTATCCTTCATTCCACAATTATATTATATTATATTATATTATATTATATTATATTATATTATATTATATTATATTATATTATATTATATTATATTATTATATTATATTATATTATATTATATTATATTATAATAATATTATTATATTATATTATATTATATTATATTATATTATATTATATTATATTATATTATATTGAGGAAACCAAACACAGCATACATATATAGTATACCTATTCAGTGCTGGGATTCATCTTTCGTTTTGTTAATGGTAAAACGTATTTTGTTATTTTCTTTACCATACCATATGATGCTCATTCGTGTATTTTAAAGTCTTTATCATATGTAGATCTTTCTTGTTTGGTGGTGTTCCTAGTTACATACAGGTGAATTGTTTTCGTTTGAGGGTGTTTTATGTTATATAGATTTCACCTGTTGACGACATGCAATTTTCTTGTATGGCTCGTTAATGTGTATCTACTTACGTCAGCATACGAAGACTGTGGTGTGACGAATTCTGTACTGGAATCACTGTCCACAGACTTGCATGGGAAGGTACCACCGTCTGGATCATCTGGGGTCAGGATCCGGTGGGGGATGTTCATCTTATTGGCGTCCCACCTGAAAGAAAGAAAATTGAAAAAACTGGGATTAGTTCTTCAAAAGAACAAAAGAAACTGGAAGTGTAGTGTATGATTTTTCATATTTCTATATAATTAACAATCGTGGTATAGGCTACCTGGGTACTAAAACATTTCCAACGGTTTTTTTTTTTTTGTTTTGAATTTTTTTTTTTGGGGGGGGTTAAATTGGTATAATCAGACAGAACACCGCTTCTTCAAATGTTTGATATTTACATTTTAATACACTGCAGATCCAAACAAGAGTAAAGAAGTTGTATTTGCAGTGTAATCCCATATTTAGCCTTACTTCCAATGTATCTTGGACTACCTTCGAATTTCCCTTTCGGATAATTCAACACAAATCATTCATACAAAAACTAAAATTTAAGTGCATCCCTCCTATCCAATTTCATCGAAATACAATGAACTATACGTCATCTCCTCCTTATTATATTAAGATTATATCATACGTCTTTGTTATTTTTTGTTTTCACTCACCCGTGGAATTACGTATGTAAACAGATAACCGAAAACAAATAAACAATCTTAACATGTAAAATTTCAAGAAGTCCTTGAGTACTACATGTTCACCTATGAGCAATGTTGATTGAGGTGAATCAATATAAATAATGAATGTACATGCATGGTTATATCCCAATGCTTTGCTGAATAAGAGCAATACTGAAAAGAAATTCTCGCAAACGGGCTGTAGCTGCAAGATGTACAATCATGTTACGTCCCAGACACTTAGTAATAAGACTTGCAAATACAATAGATTAAAGAGTGTCACACGAGCACAATATAGAAAGTCAACGATCAATATTGCTGTCTAGGCTTTTCATGTAGACCATCGATATAGGTGATCAAGCAGCTGTAATCAGATGAGATCACGAGTGCAAAACAATATGTCCAAGTGGGTCTATATCGCTCGCCTGAAAACAACACACTGCCGCTTTTAATCTCAAAAACAAAACAAAACATAGAGTTGTCAGAAGACAACAGAGCTCGTCGGTGGCAACCCAAATTAAATAGCAAAAGTTTTTTTTCGTAAGTAGGTAAAACTTCAAGGTCAAGATCAGGAGGCAAAAAAATTTGGTACCTAATATAAGGTCTTGGCATATGAAAGGTCTTGACGACAACGACACGACGACGCCTGGATATGACAATAGCTCGCCGGACTTTCGTCCCGCAGAGCTAAAAATCGAATTCATTGTCGCCTCCTGATTTTGAACATTGAACATTTATGTTTGTAAAATTTGATAAAATACACAGAATTAATGCATTGTATCCGGTCTGCAGTCTGCACCGATTAGTGAAGGCAACTCTTGAAAATGTGCGAAAATGACGATGTACAAAATGATGTGAAAAAAAAAGAATTAAAAAAATTAGTAAGATTAAAGCAGAGACCTAAATACTTTTGAAAGTATATATGTCTCTGGATTACAGGTAATAGATGGACGGACGGACTTTAAGGAACCGTATAATTGAACAAGGTCATCCATATACATGCACATGCCTCCGGCAAAAGAAACAAACATGTGCATTTCAGAAATGAATTGATATGAGCTTCGGCTTGTTTTCAGTTCCCTAAAATCTTACGTACTATTGTATAAACGTTATATGTGCAAACTTATAAATAAATACAGTTTAAACTAAACATGTGCATTGATAAGAACTGACTCGCATACGGATTAATAAACAAGAAATATGCTCTTTGTTTAAATGGTTGATGCTTGATGATAAATTAAATATGTTTATACTGAAGTATATTATATCATTGACACGCGTATTATTTTATACTCCATTATCCTATCTGAGTGCTGATGTCCTTCATTCAACCCATCCCAACTTCGCCTTGTTTATTCTTACACGCCTATTTCTTTAAAACGAAGGTAACCTCGCTAAATTAAAACCTTTGTAACCCCACTACTTTGTGGGACTGTCAAGTATCAGTTAAATCCCTGGGCGGTTCGCCGTCCTTCCCTTTATTTGTAGTGTTTTTAACGTAGACGTGCCCTCTCCTGAAGCCATAGATTTTAACACCCTCCCCCCCTTTTTTCATTTGGTAAGTGCTTCCTTCCTAACCTTTCTGTGGGCGTTTTATCCTCTTCCATCTCCATCATCCATCCCTTCCTCTCACTAGCACATGTACAAGTCCCTAGGCTCAGAATAAAATTCATCTTCACTTCTCGCTATTTACAATTACGACAAACAGATCAGGTGTTGATACTACGCCTGTGTCCAATACTGATAGGTATTACACTTAAGTCTAAGTATTCCGACACTCATTACAATCCTGTACTAACTTTATCATTAATCGCACTAACTGAATCATCCATCACCATTTCTTTGTTAAGAGTAGAGCAAGATTCTGTTATGTAACATGACCCATTGTTTCATCAGTACTGCAGATCAATGAAAAGCATGATAATAATATTCGGTCGGCGGTAGGCGCTTTAATTCCAGGTGCTGTTGGGTCACCGCTGTCTTCCCTAGTGGTACAGTTGTAGCGTCACTTTACAAGCATACTCCACCAAGTCCATGGGTCAACAAGCAATAGTCATCATCACTGACATCACACTGAGCAAAACAAATACCAGGTTACTTGTAATTACCTGTGTACTACGACTCGCAACAAGGGATGACCTTGCATCTGTCGTACAAAACACGCTGTACAGGTATGATCCACAGGTAAACGTTAGTTTTCACCTGAGATCCATCCTACATAAGTTATAAAAATATATCTACGTAAACATTCCTTATCATATAGGTTAAACGACAGGTATTTTATGTAGGTGTCACTCTTCACTACGCACAGAAAGACATCGCTCCTCTTAAAATAGGAAAGGATAATCCTAAAAGATAATAGTATGTTAATACTAAGTCCGATTTATAATTGTTTATACTGAGAATATATCCAACGGAGGATTAAGGTTTCAAAACGGTTACAACACACAGGAGGTGGTCTAGATTATATATAGACGGTGGCTTCCAAGCGGCATCGACTTATAACACAGAATACGAGATAATGGTAACGGTCAAGCAAAACCATCCGCAAGAGAGGACCAAAAAATAGTCGTAAACACACTCCGAAGGTCAGACATTCAATCAAAATAGGACATACATCGCCGCCGAATTGCCCACTGATCTACGACGCTCTAAATCCAAATTGCAATTAATAAATTCACCAGCTTCAGCATGGCACGGGCACATTGATCCGAGTGAAAAGCCAAATGCCGACACAGCTCCTTTCCAGGACGTCAGACACGTTACAAGCAATTAATCACACGTAGCGGGGCGGCAGTTATATAATAGCACGTTTCAAACTGTACGTAGATCGATCGCCTCCGGCACTGCGCTAAATTGTCAACCATTTTTTAATATACGCTATGTTAATGACTTGTTTCAGCATAATTGCCGCTACAACAACACGTGTATAAGATTAATTACAACCGACCTTAACTCGACCGTATGACCCGTTAGTCGAGGACATGTATGTATCTACTGCGAGGAATAATTGATTTTGGTGACTTCTCGTTAGACCAATGATTATCGAGATCACGGACAAAAACAACGAGACATCTGCATACTTGTGAAACAGGTTATATCATACCGAAAATATATTTTTACATTCTAATTTTGACGGTTAATTTCAATAGGAATTGACAAAATGAACAGAAGCGAAAGTCACATTATTGGGAATCTGTAAATTGGCGAATATGCATAAGGAGACCAGACCAGAAATTTAGGTTTTAAAATGGAATACCTTCAATTGCCCCTCCCCCCTTTTTTCCCTCCAATATAGCTTTAATACTTAAAGTCTGATAGATCAGGACATACATGTAAAAATTCAGGAGGGGAAAGGGGGGGGGGAAGGGTGTATTTTGATTTCTATGTTATTTGGAGGATGCCATGAAATAGGGATAACACAACAACACCACCCACCCCCCCTCGCAAACCACCACCATCAAAAGCAAAATGATAGAAAAAGAGGGGGTCGAGGAGGTATTTGGGAGATATGTGTCAGTTTACAGTCAATACAGGTTGATGGACCCAAAGGAATATTTGAAGTTTCGTTTTTCGGATCCCCCCTCTTTCCTGGACACAATCTCGTAGTTCCAGCAGCCGCATCCCTGCAAATTCAAAGCATGCTTGTCTTTCTATGATTTGGTAGTCATTATCAGTAATGTTGATCTTTGCCATTTTTGCTGTTAAGGGACTACCAAAACAAAAAAGCTTCAACAGTCTAACAATACTGTTGCATTAAAAGTGGAAAATATAATTTTAAACTTATTTATAATAATCTAAGACTAAAATAATTAATATTATAAACTTTTAATGTAAGTATACAATCCCGTCCACCTGATACGCTGGTAGGCACGTCCAGCTGTTACACTAAAGTTTAAAACATTTATTATGCTTAAACTTAATTTTAACAATCTTGTCATGATAAAATTTAAGCATAATAAATGCTTTTTAAAATGTAACACAGCTATGAAATCGAATCAAAGACCTCGGGACAAGGGCATAGCATTCCAGAAATTCGTCCGTGAAAATTAACACAAGTCCTCGAAGGTTCAAACCTTTATAGGACTCTCTTACTAAAGTTACCGACTAAAGATAATTCAGTATAGGTCATCATCCGGATAAATAATGTAAAATATCTTTGTCACCGATATATTCGTGTCCATGTTCTGGCTGGTAAATGAGTAGGGCTAGGTTTACTTATAGTAGTGTTTGCGAAACTCATCAGACCGGCAAAAATATCTGGTACAAATTGGATCGGTCTGGTAATATTTTCACTATTATTTCACTGAAATGTGAAGCTTTACCATACAAATGTCCTGTTAAATCTGAGTAGGTTTCCCACACATTGTTACAGCTATCTCAATCTGACGCTGTAAGTCAAACAGTTTTCCTGTCGTAAAGCCATACTTCAGGAACACTTTGTCCTTCGTCTGTCTGTAGTTTACATACTCTGGAACCTTGATGGTACAGAGACACATAGCCATACTTCGAGAACACTTTGATCGTCGTCTGTCTGTAGTTCACGTAGTCTGTAATCCTGATGGTACACAGACACATAGCCATATTTCGGGAACGCTTTGTCCATCGTCTGTCGGTAGTTCACGTCCTGTAACCTTGATGGTACATAAACACAGTCATAAATCGGTAACACTCTGTCCGTTGTCTGTCTGTAGTTCACGTCCTCTGTAACCTTGATGATACACAGTCACATAGCCATACTTCGGAAATTTTTGTCTGTCTTCTGTCTGTAGTTCTCGTCCTCTGTAACCTTGATGGTACAGAGATATAATACATGTGTGTGATGATACTCAAGATCACGTGCCTTGCAAAATAACCACAGAGAGCAGATGTATCAGTTGTTTGACTTTATACCCAACTCAAAAAGCAAAGTCCTTCACTTATAAACTACCAGAAAATTTTAGATAGGGGATGAAACAAATACATGTATTTCTTATATAGTTTTTTCCATTTGTTTTTAGTATATAAGAGTGGTGGTCGAGATTTACAACGGCACCGACCAGAAGGATTTCACATAGTGTTATGCTTGACGTCTCAGATATTACGTTGGTGCATTACACAACTTCCAAAAACAAGCTATAGAGGAAATTGTTGACTTTATACTACAATTATCTTAATGAAGTAATCTACGATGCTTTAATGATATACCCACTTCAAATAACACCATAGACGTGCCAATCTATTCAAATAGACGCCGGGACCAATAAAAGCATTTCCTGTTTAACTCGCTTGATGGTATACAATTTGGTGTCGAGAGTGTGATGCTCTCCATTCAAAATAATATGTCTTCCATGCATACTATTGTCGTCTAAATACATAGAAAATCAGGGCCGCAAGAAGCATTTCAAAAAGGAGGGGGCTACTTTAAATTTCGTTTCCTTTTATAATGTGATAAAAAATCAACCCATGATCGGCCAAAAAAGTAGGTGGGACAGCCCCCCCCCTACCAGTTCTCCTTCCCTCCCCGGTTTCTATAAGCCTGTGTGTTGTGAGTACTCGTCTTGTGGATATCTGATTATTTTCCACCACAAATGGATATACCCCCTATCCTGTTACGACCGCAGATTATTGATCGAAACTTAGAAAACCCTGCGGATTTGCGCCTGTAACCAAGGAATTCGAATCTAAGTGATAATGGAAGCATAAGGATTGCCTGTTAACTGGTGGATTATACGTAATCCATTTTATTACGTACTCTAATACAAGCAAGAAGATATATCAATTAATTTCATTACAGAAATAGTTCTAATTTCTATCTTCGATTGAGAGAACCCATGCAATATTTCACACTGGTGCACATAAATAATATACATACACCACTTGCGATCGAAACCATAATAACTGTTATTTTCTTATAAACTTCTATAATTCATTTATTTACTTTTATTTATTATTATTTTTTTTCATTATTATTATTATTATTATTTTTTTTTTGGAAATTACCGGTTTGAAATACGTAAAATATACAACAAGCACATACTCTACGCATCAAAAAGCGATCTAATAACCACATAATCAACGTTTTGTTTGTGTGTTTCTAATTGATAACGAATTCGTGTGGGATGACAAGAATTCAACACTGGCTGTGTAAAGACGTATCATAAGGCTTATACTTTGTAAATGATCGGATATCGGTGCATTTTTGACAAATTTGAAATTTTCATACACAAGACAAGCATTTTCACACAAAATAAAAATTCCGTGCTAATAATAACTATTTATACCCTTAACCACAGTTTTCTAAGAAGGATAACTTCTACTAGATTTGCATATCATACAGAAATTTTATTGACAGTCAACCAAGTTTCGCTTCATTTCACAATGAAACAAAGCTCCTCTACCAATATCTATGTTAACTCTACATCTAGACCATAATTTCCGAGGCAGATTATGTAACATTTTGTGTTTTTTGGGTAACATGATTTCATCTTTTCTGACATTACATCAAGATCGTTATATAAATGAATAAAATATAATTCCAATAGATGTATTCTCAGGCCAGTTATTTAGTCGTTACGACATCCAGACCACCTAAGGGGTACAAGCGCGCATTTACTCTACGTTACGCTGACGCCAGCTGATACTGAAGCACCACCATCGTTGTAAATTATTATTGAATTAAGGGAATGTTCCTATACATCACATCGCATCAATACGATACTTTCATATTGTATATCGATTTTTATACGGGACATTAATGAGACGATTCAGCGGATACAAGGGAGACGACCCGTCGGAAACCAGAAACAAAGAAATACCTTGTCTTTTACTCGTATATACATGTATCATGAATACAAGCTGATGACGCCGCGTCCCATCTGTGCCATCAATAAAAAGGATCAAGAAATATGGCGACAGAGTAATATAGCACATCTTCATCAAGAACAATGTCAATGAAGGTGAAATCAGCACTGAACCCCTTACATGTAAGTGGTACCAGCTTAGCATCTTTATCAAAAACACCCTTGCAAGTATGTGGTCAGGTGAGCATCTTGTCCCAACACATCCCTGTGAGAGTAATATCAGGTAAACATCCCGTTACCCGCAACTGATATTTGTTTAGCGCCTCGTTACACACGCATGCTTGCAAAAATGATAACTGTTTAATATCCCATCTCATTATACTTGAACATTGATGCTAGAAAGTAACCAGTTTAGTATCTCATTTAATATACAGACATCCCCGCAAAAATGATTGCAGCTTAGCATCTGTTATATACATACATCCCTACAGTAATGATAAGAGTTTAACATCTTTTACACAAGCAGCCCTACAGGAATGGTTACAGCTTAACATTTATTTGTATGTATACATCCCTGTAAGAGTGACAGAAGCTTAACATCTTATACACATACATCCCTACAGGAATAATAGCAGTGTCATTTGGTAACTTCTGATACTCCTGATCAAAAGTGGTTGCCATGTGATAACTTTTGATAAGGAATATCAAAAGTTATCAAATGGCAACAGCTTAGCATCTCACTAAATATATACATCCCCGCAGGAATAATAGTAGCTTGGCTTCTCATAACATATAGGTAAATCCCAGCAAGAATGATAGCAGCTTAACATCTCTTTATATACAAACATCACTGCAGGAATAGCAGCAGCTTAACATCTCATTATACACACATATCCCTGCAGGAACGACATCAGCTTAACATCTCATTATACAAATACATCCCTGTAGGAACGACATCAGCTTAACATCTCATTATACACACACATCCCTGTAGGAACGACATCAGCTTAACATCTCATTATACACACACATCCCTGTAGGAACGACATCAGCTTAACATCTCATTATACACACACATCCCTGTAGGAACGACATCAGCTTAACATCTCATTATACACACACATCCCTGTAGGAATGACAGTAGCTTAACATCTCATTATACACTACATCCCTACGGGAATGGTATCAGCTTAGCATTTCTTTGTACACACAAAACACTGCAGGAACGATAAAAGTCCTGCATATCAATACTTACATACATCCCTGTAAGAATGACATCAGCTTCAACATGTGCACATGCACCTCTAGTAATTCACTGCACCATATGCGCGTTTTGACAACTTGTATCTCTTCAGTGAAGCACAAAGCTAAAACTGTCGAAATCAAAATATTTGAAGAGCCACCTAATTACTACTTGACACAAAAGTCAGAGCCAGAACATCTGAGAACCAGGAAATGCATCAGAGAGATACCTTTTAGTTTTACTTTCATAAAAAGTTAATTCTGAAGTATACATTTTGGGTTAGCACAGTCAACGGAAGTACTGAAAGCTGGGCTGATGATACCATCGGAACTGAAAGTCCATCAGGAAATGTACTGACCAAGTGGCAATAATAAATGTAAGAACATATATATATACATGTATATATCTACTGTACCATTTCGTACAGAAAATTTCGACAACTTATGTCTCTTCGGTAATGCTCAAGGTAAAAACTCATTATTACTAAACATCCGTTCAAGATTAATACGAGCTAAGCAACTCAATTTACATAAATATCCCTGCAAATATGATAGCATCTTAATATCTCATTTTATCTAAACATCCCTGCAACAGTGACACCACCGTAATATCTCGTTTACATATCAGTTTTCATTTAGGAATTTTTCGTCCAATTTGCATAATGCTAAAAGATCAATGAGAAAAAATTAGGCAAATTTTTGGAAAAATCAATGAAATTTCCTTTTGGAAAGGTCCGTATAAAGGACCTGATTTGAAGAAAAAAAAACCCACTGCATATACATCCCTGAAAGAGTGACACCAACGTAATATTCGGTTTTGCATTAACATCCCTAAAAGAGTGACACAACCTTAATATCCCGTTTTACACAAACATCCCTGCAAGAGTGATGCCACCTTAATATCTCATTTGACAGAAACATCCGAGCAAGAATGATATTATCTTTATATCTCAATTTACAATATCCCTGAAAGAATGATACCATATTTATATCTCGTTTTACACGAATATCACTACAAGTTTGATAACATCTTAGCATCTCATCGCACAAAAACAATATCACCTTCACATCTCACTTTCCACTTGTTAGTGTCGCGGTTTACACAAACATCCCTGTAAAAATGATAGCATCAATATATCTCATTTTACAAAAACATTCCTTCAACAATGAGACCAGTAAGGCATCTCATTTTCACACAAACATCCCTGCAAAAATGATTCCAGCTTAGGATCTAAGGTTAATACCCCATTTTTCATAAACATCCCTGCAAGAATGACACCAGCTACACAAACATCCCTACATGAAGATGGCAGCTTAGAATTTCATTAAAAATCCCTTTAACGATGATTGCTGCTTAATATTTCATTTAAAATTTTACACAAACATCCGTGCAAGAATGACACCAGCAACACTAACATCCCTGCATGAAGACAACATATAAGAGTCTCACTATTCACAAACATTCCTGCAAGAATGATGCCAACTCTTTCATGCAACTCATCTTTGCATGAAATAGAGATTGTCTGCTCATCGGCATCATATTACACAATTGACGATTTATCACGGCATTTTGTCCAATTCCTATAAACTCTGAAACACTCTGACTCCCTCGACTGCTTTCAAAAAATACACGAGGCGCGACTTGTTTGTTATTACGATTGTTTCAAATAATCAATATAAAATCTTACTTTTCAGCTTGAGTTAAGTACATGTACATTTCATTCGAATGGTAGTTAAGATGGGAATCATTCCAAATGACTGAATAATTCGCACTTGAAATTAAACAGGAAGCCATTAGTAGTACTTAACTCGAAGTATGTGGGCGATGAAGAATCTGCAGTAGTACTGGTTGTTCTCCTAAAGTTTCAATGGTTTGTAAGTTTTGAAATGTACTGAAGGACAGCCAAGATGTACATCCGAATTATCTACAATTGGATCTGTCCTTAACTTTGTGCAATGGCTGGTGTTCTGTGGAGACAAACCCTTCTTATTGTGTGCGAGTAGAGATCATAATCGAGACATTATCTGTCACATGACATACTGTGTCTCGTGGTAATGACGGAGGATGGTTACTGCGAAGAATGCCACCAGCAAACCAGATGCTAAGATGATGCAGCTCATGTGGTTCATGCCGTAGAGGCATGTCACGTAACAAACCAGATACTCTAAGATGATGCAGCTCATGTGGTTCATGCCGTAGAGGCATGCCACGTAACAAACCAGATTCTCTAAGATGATGCAGCTCATGTGGTTCATGCCGTAGAGGCATGTCACGTAACAAACCAGATTCTCTAAGATGATGCAGCTCATGTGGTTCATGCCGTAGAGGAATGTCGCACAAAAAACCAGAAACTAAGATCTTGCAGCCCAAGTGGTTAATGGTATACTTAGTTTGTGGTTTAGCTCATCCATCAGTTCATAGCATGGTTCGTGGCGTCGTTAATCATTTGGTACATGACATGGTTCAAGGCGTGCTTGATGACATGGTTCATATAGCGGCAAAGAAATAGATCATAGTATGGCTCATTGAATAGTTCGTGCTTTGTAGCGTAGCTCGTTTGGGGGTTGTTAACATCTTTGCCTATCATGCCTATCATGTAGTTTATGACATGGTTCATATAGCAGCAAAGAAATAGATCATAGTATGAACCATTACACATTTCGTGGTTTGTAGCGTAGCTCATTATGGGGTTCATGCCATTGTTCACATCGTGGCCTATCATGTGGTTCATGACACAATGCACAGCGTAGTTAAGCACGTGGTTCATTGCATGGAAATATTATGGTTCATCTGGTGTAGTGTACTTCACCATGTGGTTCTTTGCATGGATATAGATGTTCATTAAGTGGTTCTGGTTTGGCTCGGAAAGCAATAATGCCATTGTTCGTAATATACATATAATTTATGGTATGGGTAAGTATGGTTGTATAAGCCGGTCTGGCCCAGTAAGTAAGGTGATCGGCTCGTTACCAAGGGTCCCGGGTTCAATTCCCGTCGTGGGTTCAACAGTGTTCCGTCTTTAGAATTCTAAAGTAAAAACCGACGTCCCGTATTACGGTAGACGTAAGCACGTTAAAGATCATTTCCTGCTTCGGGTGGGTCCGTTACAAAGATATAAATTTCTTTGCAAAGCATCAGGCAAATGCCGTCATCATATACGTGAAATAATCGTGGAGTGACGTAAAACAATAATCAATCAATCATAATTAGAGCAGGATACTTGATTAAAGAAACAAGTAAAATTCAGTAATATTTATACCTATATATCAAAACTTCCCGTGGTAGCACTCACCATGAAGTTGATACAGCATCCAAAATTATTCAATCTGGCGAATATCCAGCGCAAGAACTCCCGACTAATGTTCCGAAAGAGGCTTCCTGAACGAAGAACCTTTAAGGTTAAAACGTAAACATCTGTGTCCAGGGGCATAGCTAAGTTCAACAGATATACCAACGAAAGTATGCACTAGAACAGAATTCATATCAGAGCCAAACTCTTTACAGACTTCCTATCAACCATAATCGCAAAATAACAAAATACTTATGAAAGTGATTGCTTCAATATTCTGCAGCAATCTGAAATTCGTAACAAATTTCATTGTACTTGCCAGATAAATGGAAGCAATCAAATCTGGCTCCTTGGGAGGTCAAATATTATTACTTATTTCCTTTGGGTTAATTTATTATACAATCAGAAAAATGTTCGTCTCATGACAATGGGGTCGATGACTCGAGAAAAAGGAATACTTTTTTATTGTGTGTATGTGTGTGTGTGGAGGGGGGGCATTTTATATGTAATTCTATATTGTATATATTACTGAGATTTAGCTCTTGACCGCTATAGTTAACTTAATAATTTGTGGGCTGAAAATGAATGAAAACTTTCTACCCTAGTTTTTACATCAAAAGCAATCACTTCTCATAAAGTTTCATAAAAACTGCTGCCAAATATGGGATAAAAATCCTGTTCAAAGATTTCTAAGTGACAGCCATGTCGGGAAAATTTGTATTACACAACGACCTGTTGACGACAATAAAAATATGTCAAATATCCTTCTTGCAAAGTTTCACCGAATCACTAATAAATGAGGGCGAAAGAACACATACTTAATCATATAGACAAATATCAGGAAAATCACTGCACCTTTTCTCTAGGCCCTAGGGTCAAGAATCAGAACCAAAATAGCGTAAGCAGGGCTAAATCATATCCCCTGACAAAATGAGAATGTATGATGGTGTACCTGACATTTTTAGGGGCAATAGCGATCAAAACAATAATTTAACAATCGGAGGTTCGGGGGGGGGGGGGCGGGCAACGGACAACATGGTGTTGCCTGAGCTCGCCTTCTTTGACAAATAGACGCGTTTGCGAAAATCAGATCATTAACGGACAAAGACAGATCCAAATCTAAGTTGTTCTTACTCACTGATTCAAAAACAATATCAACATTCGATATAGCGTAGGTTTCAAAGGCACAATATTATGTAATATACATAACAATTTCGATCATAATTTTTACGTGTGTTAGGGTATGTTTATCAGTCTGATGGAAGAATCCCACAAAGATGGGTGTTGTCTTTCAGTCTGGCAGCAATTTAAACCGAACATAGGTGAGTGTTGATTTTCTGTATGGCAGCTGAATGAATCGTAGATGAGTTTGGATTGTTTTTCGGTCTGATGGTGAAGCTCATTGCTTCTGTTTAGCTGGAGGATAAATGGTACGTGTGTAGGAATTTCGGCCTTGGTGGAGAGTAGACGTTGATGAAGCGCCAAGACCTTACACACCTCATTTAATTACTAGGATTTAATGTGTTTGCTGGAACGTCAATCACTCGAACGTCTGTCTGGGTCACTCATGTTACAAAACAAACATCCAACCTGTCTTACGAAGCATTTTCACGGGCTGATTTACGGGAAAAACAGTGTCATGTCTTAATTTTTGTATTTACAACCCCAAGTAAATTTAAAAATTAAAACATGACACGGGGTTGAATATCCTTTCTCAATTTGTTTTTTTTTTTAGCACACGGGTACAACGTTCTTTTGAAATATGACAATCTGCAACGAAATTACCACTGAACAAAATTAGCGAATTCAAAAATTAAGACAAATCCAATTTATTTAAAAGGGACATAATCATGTTTTGTATTCTTTTGGATTGGGGGGGGGGGGTTATTTCATTTAGAGGGGTGATTCTGCTTTTGGAGTTTTTTTCTATAAATGAGCTTGACATTGACTGAACTTCTTTGAAAACAATCCCAGTCTTTTTAAAGAAAGTACAATGTATCATATGTCTGCATTATATTTAGTGGTATGATAGACGGATTACTCTCTAACACCACACAAGGATTATTCCATCGATATGGTGGCGGCACCTGTATGGTGTATTGTTTGATACATTTGACATATGCGACAGACTCATCCGAAGCAGTGAGAGTTCTTCTTACACCATATGGCACACCAACTTTAAAAAATGAAATCAACGGGTCTCCGGCATGGTTCATGACCAGACTTTCCGGTCCTGAGTCGATCACTTTTAAGTCACTCAATCACACTGACTCTTCGTTGTGTGAAGACGGACAGACTCAATTAATATACAAAGAAACATTAGTGAGCCAATGTGCACATCCACATCCCATTCAAAATTGTTCTATTTAAGAGACATCATGGCTATCATTAGTCACTAATCACATATCAAAATAAAGACTGTTACACACTGGAATGTTCTGTTCATGAATACTAATATTACTATTTCGTCATTACGCTGTACACTTACCTCCCTGTATGAAAAGAGTCTGACAAGCGCCTTATGAATCGATCATGTCGAACTGAAAGCTTATTTATGCTGCCCGTAAAGGATGCATGTCTCCTGACAGTCTGAAAGACAACAAGACAATAACTTACAGAGTGAAAGACAACAAGACAATACCTTACAGACTGAACGACAAAGTGACAACAACTTACCGGCTTAAAGACAACAAGACAGTACCTTACCGACTGAAAGGCAAGACAATAAGTTACAGACCGAAAGACAAGGTAAAACTGAAATCTGCAAATTGAAGATATATAAGCGAAATTTTAATATTTTAAAAATCTATAGTCTGAAAAACAAAAAAGCATTTCAATTATAGAATACTATAGATTTTAAAGATAAAACAATATTTTAAAACCACACAAAAGACCAGAAAGAAATACTCTTACACAAATTTTGAAATACAACAATACCGGATAATATTCTAGTTTAGTCATAGATAATAATACCATATATTATTTTATACAATGACGTAATATTCTAATTTTAGGTATGTATGCGACGCCTAGTAGTAACGGAATTACTCGGTAAACCGTATCAAGTGGCTTACGTCAGATGGTTATACCGCTTCTGTCAGCTCCATTAATGAGGTATCAATCGAAGCCACTGCTAAATATAAATAATCTCATTACCATCTGAATATTCAATTCCTATTCAGAAACTGAGCATGACCGCCTATTTGGTACAAATCGAGGACGATTTCTTGTTTCTGACAGAGCTGCGAATTCAGTTGGTTTGGTTTTATTTGGTTCAGATAGAGCTGCGAATTCAGTTGATTTGGTTTTATTTGGTTCTCGTTTCAAGTCACACTACGATTACTGCACTTACATGACGAAGTCATCCACAGGGGCCAAAACTCTCAGCAGAATCCCCTCATTACTGTTATTACTGTCTACTGAATGTGCTTTTCCTCAGTGATGGCGTCGACCTGATACAAATCACAGAAATTTAGACCTATGTAACTAACCCAAACCAGAAGCAGCCAGGTACCTCGGTTTTCACTGCCGCATCCAAATGTCTGGGCACTGACGAGTCACGGGCGGGACTCGAACCCGGACCTCTCGGTCACAAAACAAGCACCTAACCGATTGAGCTTCGCCCGATCCATTTAGTTGGACTGTCTGGTTAACTTTCATTGGAAACAAGATGGGTTTTTGAAACTCCGCCCCAGGGCGGCAACAAAGTCCAAATAAGGCAAATTTTGAAATATAGGTTAAGGTCACGGTCAAGGTCACGAAGTCAATGAACTTGGTGTCATGAAAGGGCTTTGATATTAGCAAAATATGCATGCCAAATATGCAGTCTCTCTCATAGTAGTTTTGGCGAAGGTTAAAATTGACAACAGAAAGACAGATAAATAAACAGACAGGTAGAAAATATCCTCGATCTATTGGTCCGGGTGGGAGTATAGAAAAGTTGATGTTTCAAACAAAATTATTTTCTCTGCTCGCAACTATTTCTATGATATTGCCCTATATATTCACGACAAAACCCGGCACTTCTAAGTTGTCCACAACACTTTGTCACGCGTTATCGATTTTATTTCCATCACCTACTAATCTAGTATTGAATTACATTAGCTTTTTTCAGATGTCCTACGAATTTGATTGTCGTTAACGCTTTATACTGAATAAGCCCTGTACCCTGAGAGTTTTACTGTAATACTGATCGTTACAAGCACACGAATATCCTATCCAATTTACTAATATTTATGTCATTCATTCTTGAATTTACTTGAAATGGTGGGGGCAGGGGTGGAGGGGGGATAAATATGAAAATCAAAACATCATAATGTCATTTTCATAATTTTGTTTTTAACACCCACACAAAATTTAAAACATGATATCCAAATGAAGCATAAAATGAACCACTACTTAGTACATTCATTGGCATTCCCAATATTGCGACTTATTTGCACTTGTGTACCTTAAGAGACAATGTTATCTTATTCCAATTCGATCAATGCAAGGCTGGTCGTATGTGGAAACAGAATGTGGATGAATAAAACGCAAGTAAGAATATGTGCAAAAAATCCAGGAAGTATTTATCAATCCTACGGACAGATCCAAGGTAAGTGTAATGGATAATTAAGAGCCGATACAAACTGGAAAAAAAACTAAGCCAGTAGTCCGAAAATTGTTACACAGAATGGCATACATAATCAACAAATACGAAACAAGTAGAAAACAACCAAACATCATATATAATAGACTATACATGAACCCTAAGAGAATGTGAGATCAGACAGTCAGCATCTCCTACCTGCTAGCAACACCCGTTTGTAGAGAATAAATGTAATCACCCAATAGATAAAGTCAAGCATGTAGTGCCCCATCCATTTGTATTTGATTTAACCGTTATTGTACTCGAGTTGCTTGATAAAGAATCTCACACTTTCTATAGGAGACTGTAAAATCATCTCGTGTATGCATTTCATGACGGATGTGACGATACAAACAGGAGAAGCTTACACCCAAGAATCTGGTCTGATTACAAGCAATGCATGAATGTCTAGTGTGGTACGCTGCTGTGAATGCTACAGGCGCAGCGCACCAGTCACTTTTAACACATCCTTTCAGAATACACATCTACAATGCTGCCATAGAAGAACTAGCTTACTGCTACATCTTACTCGACGGCAATAATTCTGACGTTTACTGCGTAATCACTTTTCTTTTCTTTTTTTCTCCACATTACAATAGGCTAGGTCAAAGTAATCACTGTGACTACATGTACTTACTTTTTCTGTATGCAAACCTGTCAGAATGGTGATTGACGCTTTTGTTTTCCCACTGCGAGATTCACACATTAATTCAAAGAGAATGCTGTCAAACCACGCCAACTCGCACCTGCCTGTTACTGCAATTAAATCTAAAGCCAAGATGCCAGAATTTACCTTGAAAATTCACTAATTAGAGAAGCTGCATGATATGCTTGACTGAACATAAGTCAACATATTCATTTTCACTAGAAATTAATCTCCACACCATCTGTAGCTTCTGCATCCCCAGTTACAACTAACAAAAGGGGCGCAATTCAACGTTACATGCTATGCGGTAACCGCGATCAAGAGCGAAGTGGTTGGCAACACCTGTATATTTGCCGGAGGATGGTCCGATCCGCGGCCTAAACTAAAGAAAAAGCAGGCCAGGCGATTAGGTGACCTTTGCTGGTTGGACCACAATGTTCACATCTATTGCTTGCTCTAGTTCATGAGGTGAGTTATACCACTATCGTCCATAACACCAAAGATACTATTGTTCGTAACACCACTATGATTCGTAACACCAAAGATACTTATAAATCTGCAACTTTAGTGACCATATCTAACATTGTATCTTCATTTCTATTATAAACACATCTACAAACATGTAATATGTCTCCCACCTGATGGATAAACACCGCTTTCTTAACCTGTCTGTGCTGGTTAATCTAAAGATATCCGATTTAAAAAAACCGTACACACTGATTTCTTTACTTATCACACTTCTTATATTGATGTACACAGAACAAAAAAAAAGTTATTTGATAGCAAGAAACTGACCATTCGATGAAACCTCAGATGAAAAACTATGTGCAAGAACGAACACACACACATACACACACGCACGCGCGCAAGCGCACGAACACTCAAACGCACGCAAACACACATATAAATATAAATGTTTCTTTTTTCTTTTATGGCGGGATCGCAAAAGCTAATTTTGAGGAATATCATTCAATCATGAAATGTTTCATCTTATATCAATAGTTCATATCAATGAAAATAATTTCACATGTATGCAAAAGATAAATTCTGTGGTAGTTTTTCAGTTAGAAACGTTCCGTAAAACTTGATTCTTACTATTTCAACTGAACGCTTCACCGCAAATCACATTTGACATTCCTGTACTTACTCCAAGTTCCAGCGTCCTTAGTCCCCATTAATACATTTTGAAGAATTTAAAATCATTAGATCAACAACACAATTTCAAAGAAATACGACGAAAATTCGAAAAATGATGGTTAACAGCTTTAAAGACTAAAAGTTGACCTCCGCCCAATCCACCTGCCGTCGAACCGAGTCGACAGCAACATCGTTGCAATTTGGACAAAGCTGCAAGGAACATTTCAGACCGCGCCCTTGTGCCATTGGCGCATCAAAATTTTGTATGGCGCTCTCTTATTTAATCAACGGGACAGATCGGCGCATTGTCGTTATAATGGCACATGATACTCTTGTACAATAGGCCATACGAAATTGAGAAAGAGATGATTTTAATCTCCATACAAGTGATGCTTATTGTTATTTGAAGAAGGTAAGCAATCTTCGCACTTTTGTACCTGAAACCGTGTAAACCGATGACGGTTCATTGGTTGGTTGGTTGGTGTTTTCAGTTATATCGCGACATGGCTGCAGGAGGTAACCAACCTCTTAAACATAATGGCGCAACCCGGGAGTCGTACCCGGATCGTCGGCGCCAAAAGCCAAGCGCTTAACCAATACACCAAACCTGCCCCTCCGATGACGGTTCAGAAATTTTCATCATTTATTTGTTTTGTAAAAGAACCACGCATAAACACGTGTAAATGAGCCATAATGTTATAGAACACACTTATGCTTTGCTTTGATAGTAAAAAGTGTTGGCGCTCGATAAAAACCCGTTTCCCATCTGCACTGCAAAAACATTTAAACTGAATTGTTACCAGAAAAATAAAATTTTGAGAAATTTAATCACATTTCATTAACTTTTTTCAGATGGTACAATGTGTATGCTAAGCGCCAAGTGAGGGATTTTTTCAGTAAAATATTTCATAAAAAATCATTTTCCGTAGGGGATCTTCGCCTCCCCCCCCCCCCCCATGAACCCCCACCGAGAAGTTGCCCCTGGACTCTAGACGGCCTCCATACCCTTCGGCACACAGAATTTGCTGTTGATGGCATAGGGCTCATCAAATGCAAAATCTTGGGAGATCCCCGAAACAGTAAATAAATCCTGGTTCAATACGGTTCATCCTGAATCCCATAGATCTATATACATTAATTGTGTTTAATCATTATAAAATCTAGCAACACAAACTTGGTTTCGTGTAAATGGTTGGAAATCATGGCCTTTACGTAAATACCTTCGTTTGATTCGTAAACAAGCTGTGTCTGTGAAACACTAATGCCCCCGGCGGCACCAAAGTCCAAAAAGTTATTTTAGCGTGAAGGTCATTGTCAAGGTCAAAAGGTCATCGACCTTGGTGTCATTTCAAAGGGCTTCATTAGTTGAGTACGCATGTAAAATACGAAGTCTCTATCCCTCACGGTTCAAAAGTTATAGCCAAGCTTAAAGTTGACAACAGACAGACAAACTGACAGGACAAAAACAATATGCCCCTCCCCCTCCCCCAATCCATCGATCCAGGGGCATAAAAAGAGCTTCAAATGATGGTTCTAGTTAAATAACTAAAAGACTATCACCTTATAGACACTGAACAGAATTTAGAAGCAAGGTTTGCGCTAAACAACGAGAACTAAAATATATTGAATACGATAATATCTCAAGACAGATGTAGATTATTTTAATCTATGTAATGTAAGTTAACTTGGCGCAATTAGCTGTATTTATCTGAGGAAATTCGCTATTACAAATAAAGACACATACACTTTAACAGCAGAAACCCCATCCCTGATTGAAGTTAAGATTATACTTTGATATCGTATATACATGTATGTAGTTATCGTACGAGAAGGAATAAAACTGATAAAGGTAGTTAAATAGGGAATCCTGGGGTAAACTACTGCTAAATATAGTTCAAACACTCATCGTATGTGACCAACTGCCATCTACCGGGTTTAATTGGGAAACGTGATGTGATAAAGTATTTCCAGCGTTCAGATGAATGAATTATTTCTCCTCTCAGACTGACTTCAAGTCTCTTCACATAGGGACATTGCCGATAGAGATATAACATTGAATTATCTACCGATCCGGGTAATGACCAATCATTCGCAGGATGCCATAACTGGGAGACACAAACATAAACTTGTTTAGATTGTGAATGATCATAATAATGTGATATATGACGACAAATGAGAGTTATAGAGCCTAAATGATTATCTTTAAATTTGACAGGCGGTTTGTTATACCTAGTCAAGAATCACTATTCAAAACATGGTCATGATGTATTTGAAAAAAGAAAACTACAGAAAAAACAAGGGAAACTAAAAAAAAAACCAAAAAAAAAAAAAAAAGAAAAACACACACACACACACACACACACACACACACACACACACACTAAAACAAAAAATAAATAAATAGACAAAAAATCTAAATGATAAAATGAATCCATTTTGTAATAAATTTTATTAATTTTGATTTATTTTCCCTATAGGAAACCATGATGCGTACTTCAACGCATGCCTGTCTGCGTATAAAAAGGGAAAATATGATTTTCACCGACTTACAAATATAATACATTCGTGTAAATATGTAAATATCAACAGTGTTGGTTACTGAAAACTGTCTCTGATTGGCTCGTTGGATTTCACTTGGAACCAATCAAATATAAAATTCGATTGCCCTGCTTTTCAACAGCGACTTTTGTCAAGGATCTGTATACGGTAAGGAATCACATAGATTCGACATGGTGAAGATGATATTACAGGGTGTCCTCTAAAAGTTCCTCTTTGCCCTACTTATACCGTCCGTCCGTCCGTCTCAGCACAATGCGTCAATGCCATGTGTTGGAATAAATCCTGAACAAACTATGTCAGCACGACATAGACATACTTGTCATATTCTTTAGATCTAATATATGACTTGTTTACAATAATTCTATGACCCGATTTATCCTTGACAACAGATCGTAAGAAGTCCTTGTGGAAACAATATTCCTGTCGATCTATGACACTTTGTCACGCTGAATCTGCCAACCGCAAACGCCAAAAAAGACAAAAACAAAAAAAAAAAAAGTAACATAGAATCGAAACGTCAACATAGCACAGCATTCCTGAACATCACTACCTGCTTCTACGTCGGTTTTTATTCTCAACAGACCGCTTTTCCAATTCGATAATAACTGAAGATCTTAATTTTCTCACTTAAATATACAATTATGTAATACAATTATGTATACAAATATGTATCTTTTTTCATAAAACAAATGAATTTTAAAAAGGTATTTGAGTATCGAATGTCTCTACTTACCGGTTTCATGGTAATGACAGAGATTCCTATTATACTATATATCATCTGCCATGATTTATATGTTATATACAATATGCACCTCTCATGCAGGGCGTCATTGTTCTCTCTATACACCGCTTCCCTCAAGGTGAAGCTTATGAATGTTTTGAGTTGTGTTATCACTTCTCAGTAAAACATATTGCAGATGATATGGCTAGATACACTGACAGGAGAATGCCAGCAGGGTAGCATGTAGTCATAACCTCCTCGATGTATCTCTCTCACTAGCTTCCTACTTATCGCACATCCGTGTCCAGAGCAGTTCAGATTCAGAATACCAACTTCTGTGTATTCTGTATATACAATTCTATATCTAAAGCAGCAACTGATCTGTTACAATTCACCGAATTTTGAGAATAACCACGGAAACAATCAACAAAACAGTTTACCAGTCATCATCATCATAATAATAATAATACACGTAACTGTCTGTTATGTTGCTATTGTGATAGTAAGTCCACAAACAATCTGAAGTTTGACGATATCATTACCATGGTAAAAGGTTTTATATCTACACTTTTCTGCGACGTTAACAACCGAGCATTGAACTCGGATCCAATTTTGACCCTTCGGAACAATCAATCGAACACCCTACTCGCACCTTGTTCAGTAAGGGCTCATTCACAAATCTTTGTAAGCTTACTTTATATAAAGTGCAAAAACACGGACATTCACACCACATGTAGTATGAATGTCTCTCGTCAGTCTGGCTAAACTTCAAAGTAAAGATATGTTCAACAAGAGCAACGCCTAGGCTACGTTGCATTATATGCCCGTAGCTTGATTACTGAGTAGCAGATTTCTACCTATGGTGGTAACCATTGTTCCCCCCCCCCCCCCCCCCCATTTTAAAGTAGGTCACGCTTCAGCAATCCAGATGTTATTTGTCCTCAGTTATTTGTGAACAGAACTGAATCTGTATTTCTACGAGAAGTCTGACTGAATTTCAGAACAATACCTTAATGAGAGAAAGTCTCGAAATCTATTAGACCTGTTTCAAACCATAAACATTATCATGGTTCACAACTCCAACTGAAACGCAAACTAAATTTATATTTTTCTGAGAGAAAGGCTGTGTGTACATTTCATGAAAATGCCTGTATCTATAACGAAAAAACAATGTCCGTATAACTATTTGTCCTACTTTTATTCCTAAAGTAGTTCACGGAACACCAATCCAAATGACATGTAGACTGAACGTATATTTCTCCGAGAAGAGGATTGTGGCTAACTTTAGGTGCAATATTTACCTTGCCAATATTGTCAGATCCCCGGTTAAACCTCGGGCACTTAAAACCTATCTCATGTCACCATACGACTGATCACTGCACAATTTTGTGATACAGCAGTAGAAGCAAGACAAGACATTTTTTCAAGCTTTCCACTCTAACCATATTGGGGTGATACTTTCAGTTTGAAACCCAGATCCATTTAATTATATATGGCATACATTCTACCATAACAGTTTGTATGACACCTTCAGACCTTCCACATATATTTTTGTTTACAATTAGACAAATTTTGATGCCATCCGTGAACATACAGGTTACTAAAGGCGTGAAATGATTCGACGTCTCAAATTTCCTGAATATCTACTCAAGTTTATAATTTGTGGAATGGTGTCCATTTTACGATATGCTATTCTATATAAACAAGAGGCCCAAGTAGGCCTATATCGCTCACCTGAGCACAAAGTGCATATTTACAAGCAAGCAAGAAATTCTGTGCAGGGGTTCTGGAGAGGAAGATGAAAATGTGTCAATCAAACAGAGCCAATGGCGGCCATCTTGGATTACGGATCGGCATGAAAAACCTATACTTGGTAGAGGACCTTGAGTACTTACTTTCTATGCAGTTTGGTGAAATTTTGTGCAGTGGTTCTGGAGAAGAAGTTGAAAATGTGTCAACCAATCAGAGTCAATGGCGGCCATCTTGGATCACGGATCGGCATAAAAAACACCAAACTTGGTTGAGGACCTTGAGTACTTACTTTCTATGCAGTTTGATGAATTTCTGTGCAGTGGTTCTGGAGAAGAAGTCAAAAATGTGTCAACCAATCAGAGTCAATGGCGGCCATCTTGGATCACGGATCGGCATAAAAAACAAAAAAGTGGTAGAGGATGTTGAGTACTTACTTCCTATGAAGTTTGGTGAAATTCTGTGCAGCAGTTCTGGAGAAGAAGTTGAAAATGTGTCAACCAATCAGAGCCAATGGCGGCCATCTTGGATTACGGATCGGCCAAAAAAAAAACACAAACTTGGTAAAAGACCTTGAGTACTTACTTCCTATGAAGTTTGGTGAAATTCTGTGCAGCAGTTCTGGAGAAGTCGAAAATGTGTCAACCAATCAGAGCCAATGGCGGCCATCTTGGATCAAAGATCGGCATAAAAAACACAAACTTGGTAGAGGACCTTGAGTACTTACTTCCTATGAAGTTTGGTGAAATTCTGTGTAGCAGTTCTGGAGAAGAAGTCGAAAATGTGTCAACCAATCAGAGCCAATGGCGGCCATCTTGGATCACGGATCGGCATAAAAAACACAAACTTGGTAGAGGACTATGAGTACTTACTTCCTATGAAGTTTAGTGAAATTCTGTGTAGCATTTCTGGAGGAGAAGTCGAAAATGTGTCAACCAATCAGAGCCAATGGCGGCCATCTTGGATCACGGATCGGCATAAAAAATACAAACTTTGTAGAGGACCTTGAGTACTTACTTCCTATGGAGTTTGGTGAAATTCTGTGCAGCGGTTCTGGAGAAGAAGTCGAAAATGTAGAAAAGTTAACGACGGACGACGGACGCTGCACTATGACAATAGCTCACTTGAGCTACGCTCAGGTGAGCTAAAGATGAATTGGGTCAAGGTACTGCAAAAATATGAGATGATACGTCTTGATTGCATTAATATTTTTATTTACAGAAAACTTGAGTCAAATTTCTTTTTTAGCCATCACTTAGGTTAGGTGCATAAGGCTAAAAGGCTAAAATGACGAAAATAATAACATATACAGACAATGAGACTATAAACAGTAAAATTTCTCGTAACGTTGAAAGGATGACATGTTTAACACTCACACGGGTAGATTGGCTGTGGTAACTGTCCGACATAAATATAATTGTCGGAAACGTTGAAAAGTGATGGTGGTAGTGGTGGTGGTGGTTGCGGGGGTAGGGGGTGCGTCCCACTGGGAAGCTCGAGAAATATGGCGACAATAAAAATTAGTTGGAGTACGACGAAAGTACAAGATAAATAAATGTCTGTTGTCAAATGAAAACATCCGACGTTATGAAAACAAAATTATAGGCTTACAACTAAAGACAACAAACAAGGATTAAAGGTTTTATTGAACTTAATTAGGACCGCGACCTAAAAAGCAGCATGTTATCTGTAAAGACAAATAACTGAAACGAACGGCCAACGTATAGCGATAGACTTATAATATGAACTGAAGTACAAGACGGACGAGGTTTTAAGAGCCGAAGAAAACGGTTAAAGTAATTAGGCTAAACGACATAAGACTCAGGTACCAATATAAAAACTGACATGTTTATAATTATATAAACAAATTTACTACAGAGATATAATAACAAGAGGCCCAAGTAGGCCCATATCACTCAGCTGAGTACACAGTCATTTGATGTACAGCAAATGTGCTACGACAAAACAAAAACCTTGTCAGAGAAACATAAAACGCTGGCTTCCTGTGAGTGTGAGGTTTGGGTCTATTGGTGTAAAGGAATTCTACAGAGTCAATGCAAATGAAAGTACATATTGCGTCAGCCAATCATTGTCAGCCATCTAGCTTGACGGATTGGGTCGAAGAAAACAAACTTGGAGGTGGGCCGCACTTGCTACCTGTAAGTTGTGTAACGTTTAGAGAAATTCCATGCAGCCATTACGGAGAAGAAGTCGAAAATGCGTCAGCCAATCAGAACCAATGGCCCCCAACTCGATTGCAGGATCAGGCAGAAAACACAAACTTGGTACTAGACACTGAGTATTTGCTTCCTGTAAGGTTTGGTAAAATTTCATGTAGTGGTTGCGGACGAAAAGTAAGTCAGAGCCCTTGGTGGCTATCATGGTTGACGAATCGGATCGAACAAAAAACAAAATAAAAAACACAACCTAGATAGAGAACACTGTCTGTTTGCATTCTGTAATGTTTAGTGAAATTCTACGAAACTGTTGCAATGGAGAGGTCGAAAGCTTTTCTCTAAGGTGAGCAAAAACGGATACTCATATAGGTTTCTATGACCTAGGTATACAGACACATAGGTTTCTTTGAACTGAAGATATCAGTGCCGTTAAGACAGGTGAGGGTCTTTGAACTGGAAAGATAAAGGTCTTTGTACAAAACACACAGGGACGGACCTGACAAGACTAAAGAACACATACAAAGTTCGAACTGTACACTGAGAATAAGATTTACGAATATATGGCAAAAAGACGTCGGCGTTCTGTGGTGACAATCCAAATACAAAGTACTATTTACTTCAGGAACCAAGATGTACGAGTGTCAATGACTAAAAAAGGAGGATACAATTAAACTAAGAAATAAGAAAGACAAGAAGTAAACACGATGACTACTAGTAAACTACAGAAGAATGACAAAAGATAATGACTATGAGTAAACTATGGAGGAAGTGAACAGTGACTATGGGCAAAATGAGAAGGAAGAGTAACCATGTCAACACTCTCGCTATGACTAAAAAGCGAGAGTGATTAAGTCAACACTGACTGCAGGTAACCTGAGGCGGAAGAATGACTAAGTCAATACACTAACTATAGATAAGATGAGAAGGAAGAGTAACTAAGTCAATATACTGACTATGATTAAGCTAAGGAGAAAGAGTAACTAAGTCAATACAATGACTATGGGTAAGCTGTGGAGGAAGAGTAACTAAGTCAATACACTGACTATGGGTAAGATGAGGAGGAAGAGTGACTAAGTCAACACAATGACTATGGATAAGCTGAGGAGAAAGAGTAACTAAGTCAATACACTGACTGTGGGTAAGATGAGGAGGAAGGTTGACTAAGTCAATACACTGACTATGGATAAGCTGAGGAGGAAGAGTAACTAAGTCAATACACTGACTATGGGTAAGATGAGGAGGAAGAGTGACTAAGTCAATACACTGACTATGGGTAAGCTGAGGAGGAAGAGTAACTAAGACAATACACGGACTATGGGTAAGATGAGGAGGAAGGTTGACTAAGTCAATACACTGACTATGGATAAGCTGAGGAGGAAGAGTAACTAAGTCAATACACTGACTATGGGTAAGATGAGGAGGAAGAGTGACTAAGTCAATACACTGACTATGGGTAAGCTGAGGAGGAAGAGTAACTAAGACAATACACTGACTATGGGTAAGCTGAGGAGGAAGAGTGACTAAATCAATATACTGACTATGGGTAAGATGAGGAAGAAGAGTAACAAAGTCAATATACTGACTATGGGTAAGATGAGGAGGAAGAGTGACTAAGTCAATATACTGACTATGGGTAAGCTGAGGAGGAAGAGTGACTAAGTCAATACACTGACTATGGGTAAGATGAGGAGGAAGAGTGACTAAATCTATATACTGACTATGGGTAAGCTGAGGAGGAAGAGTAACTAAGTCAATATATTGACTATGGGTAAGATGAGGAGGAAGAGTGACTAAGTCAATATACTGACTATGGGTAAGCTGAGGAGGAAGAGTAACTAAGTCAATATACTGACTACGGGTAAGCTGAGGAGAAAGAGTAACTAAGTCAATACACTGACTATGAGTAAGCTGTGGAGGAAGAGTGGCTAAGTCAATAAACTGACTATGGGTAAGCAGGGGAGGTAGAGTGACTAAGTCAATACACTGAATACGGGTAAGCTGATAAGGAAGAGTCACTAAGTCAATACACAGATTATAGGTAAGCTGAGGAGGAAGAGTGACTTATAAAGTAAATACACTGACTATGGGTACGCTGAGGAAGAAGAGTGATTAAGTCCATATAATGACCAAAGGAAAGCTGAGGACGAAGAATGACTTAGTCAATACACTGACTGTGAATAAGCAGGGGAGGAAGAATGACTTAGTCAGTACACTAACTATGGGTATGCTGAGGAGGAAAAATGACTAAGTCAATGCACTGCCTATGGGTAAACTAAGGAGTTAAAATGACACAGATAATACATGTAAACTGAATGTAAACTGGAGGACAAAATCATATTTTATAAGTTATAACCTATAGATACATTAAGTCATAAGGCTCAAACTATATGATGTACATTTTGTATTACAAAAAATCATTATATAAAACTTTTATGTGTCATTCAAGCAAACTTCAATCTTGTACAAAATTTAATTAATTGAGACTAGTTTTGTACTGTTTAGAGTAAATGTACATAAATCAGGACATCAAGCATCATTGTGATAGAAATAAGTATTTTATGCTTATATCAAAAGCTAATGTATTCATATATTCACACAATTAGAATACATGTAGCTGTATGCTAGTCAAGTATCATGACGACATCTGTTATCAAACCAAGCAAAGCCTTTGAAATATTTTAAAATTTTCCAATACTGACTGAACATTGTCTCGTTTTGAAAGCATAATTATTCAGTCAAAATCACAGCGGTAAAATGTCTTGTCAATGTCACCTTGTTGGTTTTGTAGATGTCATTCCATACCCTAAAATTTATATCGTGTTTTCCCCTTTTTGCATAATTTTGTCATTATGAGAGCCGGCACACCGTGACTCAATCGGTTGGGTGTTTGGTTCGTGACTGAGAGGTCGCGGGCTCGATTCCCACGTGTGGCTCGTCGGTGTCCTGTGTTTTGGATGAGGAAATAACTGAGGTTCCAAGTCACGGTAGACCTAGCATGTAAACGACCCGCCAATGCCCTGGGTGTTTACGAAGACTATGCATATCGAAATACCTCTGTCGTTACGATGGGCAAAATATCTCAAGACAGCGCTGGCATTCTCTAAGTCGGCGTGACGTCACTGTCTCTAATGCTCTACGTAGATACCCAAGGAGTCTGGTCATGACACTTAGGAAAAAACTCGGAGTTCATTGCATCGTTAGCATTAATGCAACTTAAAGTTCTTCTGTATAAATTCTAAAGGGGTTTATTCTAAATACGATCGGAAATGTGTAAAACATGTATTCAAAATATACTTGTTTGAATGACAAAATAATTTTATTATTCCTTTTTACCAAAATTCCTCCCGGAATACGCATTGCTCTCTTTGATAAAACTCGGAGTTCATTGCATCTTTAGCATTAATGCAACTTAAAGTTCTTCTGTATAAATTCTAAATGGGTTTATTCTAAATACGATCGGAAATGCTCTCTTTGATAAAACTCGGAGTTCATTGCATCGTTAGCATTAATGCAACTTAAAGTTCTTCTGTATAAATTCTAAAGGGGTTTATTCTAAATACGATCGGAAATGTGTAAAACATGTATTCAAAATACATTTGGGGTAAGCTTTACGGTAAAGCTTACCCCAAATGTTCCGAATACGCTTTATCAAATACCCGGATGTCCGACTTCGAGAATATATCAGTTGGTAACGTGCTTGACTCCAGTCCGATTAGTTTCGAGTTCGAATGCCACCGGCGATACGTCAGTGTTCTGCCTTCAAACAAGAAAGTATAAACCGAGGCTCAATGTCGTGGTAGACGCGGCACGTTTATGACCTCTCACTACTCCAGGTAAATCTGGTGAACATTTCTATGCACTGCGGATGCTGACAGCATGTACGAGAAATTATCTTGGTATGATATAAAATAAAAACAAAAATAGAAATATGAGATTTTAAATGTTATTCATAAAATATGATTACCTGTTACTGTGGATAATGGAATGCCAAGGAAATGAAAAATGGACCTATCGCTCCTTATACTAAAATTACATGGAATTTTCTTTCAACGGACTCCCTTGATTTCATGTACGATATTCCATATAGGCCAGTCTCGTAGAACAAATCAAGAATGTTTGATGTATTTTTATGTAACACCAAGATTGTTGCGCTTACATGGTGACGTCAAGCACCTAACCAAATGAGCTTCGCCGACAACAAATAAAAGTGATGCCGAAGACTTATTATACCGGTACATATATACGTAGATATATTACTAATTATTGATTATATGTCACCAAAACACATGCACACAGCCAGCTGTGAAATCAGAAGTAACACTATGAACACTCTGGGAGTTTGTTGTTTCTTTTCACCCCAAAGACAGAAAGAGACATATCAGTTGGTAACGTGCTTGACTCCAGTCCGATTAGTTTCGAATTCGAATGCCACCGTACCAATACGAAAGGGGTTCCAATATACTAATATTACTATCTAAAAGTGTATACATGTATATAATATATTCCAGGCTTTCCAGAGGTACGCTATTCACAAAATGATGAATCTACTGAGTCAGATCAAGCTGACAAGCATCTATAGCCCCCTAATCTATAGCCCAGTGATACATGTATACATGTACGTAATTAAGGCGTACACAGGAAATAGTATGAGTATGATTTTCCCCGCCAGATATTAAGAATGACTCCTACAAACCTACATTAATATACTACTACTTCTGTGTGTAGGTCAATGTAAATCTAGCCGGTAAGTCAGGTACTTAGTCTGAGCTAATGTTACTACAAGTACTACTTCACCACGAGCCGGGTTACAGCTTTCCTTCCTTTACTCAAGTATTTCTACTATCAACTCATATGAGAGATCATCGTGACTCGTACGATGCAGCAGTAGACCGTAGTGTCCAATATCAGCCGTGTGATGTATTTACGAGTAGAGATAGGACCTTGACTCGAACCCTGAACCACAGTCATGAATTTGATGATGAAAATGAAATTGCTGAAGCTTCGGGTCAAGATACACGAGAACACCCTCCCTTTTTAATTCCCCCTTTCCCCTTCACTGCTTGGTTGGGTACCGCTATATTCCCCGCCGGTCGAAATTTATACCACTACATGTACGCTAAGCATGTGCTGTCAGAAATGTTGAAGTGACATAAACATTTCGTCAGATACACCTTGCATATTGTAAATTTACGATGCTAACTAAAGAAAGGTAACTCTGGGTCAGGTTTAGAAAACGGTCATAACTTGATAATCTTCTCCTTTAATTTTTGTATAGACTTTCGTAAATTAGCAAAGTATGTGTTAGTTTAGTACTACAGTGACGACATTCTTTATAAATAGCATATATACATCTATGATTAGATTATATGTGGAATTTACACTCAAACTCGAGTATATTTCGAAAGTTCTATGACATCATACATGTATGAACCATAATTTATTAGCTGTGCACCAAATGTGTATTCAAAACAGAAGATAATTTGCTGTTCAATTATTCACGATATCAATAATATTTTTCTATTGTTTCTATTGTAAAGAAAATATGAATAAACTACGGCTTGATTAACTATATCAAATATATTATAAAATCATATACTACTATATGGTAACCAACGATATGACATAAATTCATGTTGTTCACCATTTATGCCTTTATGCCCCCCATCCACCTCTTGGTTGTACTTCTTCACCTTTTTAAATTCAGCTATACCAGAGTGAAATTTATTTTAAGTGCTTGTGACTTTCCTAGAATACTGGTAAGTAGTCATGGAAATATTTGTCATAATAATGGTAGACCAGTTTGTTAAGGAAAGTATAGTCTAC
Source organism: Pteria penguin (assembly GCA_035048485.1). Classification (NCBI taxonomy): domain Eukaryota; kingdom Metazoa; phylum Mollusca; class Bivalvia; order Pterioida; family Pteriidae; genus Pteria; species Pteria penguin. Next base: position 42,514,897 of record CM068586.1, on the reverse strand, counting down.
TAAAAGCAGGATTTCCTCTCATTTCTAACTAAAATTTGCTACACATGAAGGATATCACCAAATACTGTAAATGCATAATATTGTATTATTATAAATGAATTACTGCTGCTACTGAAATTTGAACCTGTTTTTCAACAAAAGATTTTGTTTACATCATTTACAATTTCCTGTCTTTTTTTTTTTCTCTCAAAAGTTAACGAAAATGGATTGTTTGTTGTCAAGAATTGTTTGATTCTTTTTCTTTGTGAAAAACTGTAAAAACTCTGTCTAATAAAATGATGAAAAAGTAAAATCTGTCCTTAAATTTAATACTAAATAATAATCAATTCCTTTGAATGGGCAGGGTACAATCTGGAATTTCTGACTGTATCAAAGTTGTTTTTTTTGGCAGTATAATCTAAAATCTATTAACATAATACTCATGATAATGAAGGTAGCTATTATGAAAAGAAAATTCAATGATCACTATAACTATCATAAACACATTAAATCAATACAATTATAAATACACATATTCATATACACATATCCTTCTTTTTTTTTTTACTTCCCTCAAGCGAAATTTTTTCTGCCCTAGTGTCATAATAATCAATACCTTACAGATCTCTATTTTAACTTCCATGACTAAGCTCAAAAAACACATGCTATGAGGTAAATTGATTATTCAGGTACCGGCATATGTATGTAAAATAATGAAATATGTTCTCAAAGTTGGTGGTACGTCATCATCTATGAATTGAACATGTAAACACCCAAAAAGCATGATTAGGATCGCTTAGGGTAAATCTCTGGTTTTATTACATGTATAAGCACCACTATAACTGCACTTTTCTGTATCAATTTTAGCAGTAGCATGTCTACAGGGTCTTTTCATGAATTATGATTAATAATGTTAAATGTGTGATGAATAAATTCAAATATTCCCAGTTTGAACGACAAAATATTTTTAACCATAATTTTTTTTAAGAAAGTCGCCCAAAGAATTTGCATTGCAATGATTGCTCTTTACATGTACATGTATAATAAAGACCCATGCTTTACCCCAAATGGTCTAAATGTCTATTATCAAACACTTAGCTTCAAGATTTCATCATACCTTATTGTTTTCAGTTATTTACTGTATTCTAAAGGGCTTCAATGCAGTTCACGGTCCATAACGTAGTAGATTGTGAGAGATTTGAATAAAATATGCTCAAGATGAGAAAAATGTTACATACTTTACATGTATTGAAGTGCAAATTTCAATCTATTGTCTACTTTGCATTTTTTTAATCAATGTTTTATGCAACAAAACAAATCACAAAACAGTAATGTTGTTATATGATGTCTGTGTCACCACTTTATATTTTGTTAAAAATTGTTTTTCATCGAAATTTAACTTTTAGTCCTCAAAAAAAAATAATTGTGTTTCCTAAAACGCGACCGACCCTGTTTTTACGCCCCCCGACTCAAGTTTTTTTTTTCAAGAAAAATATCTGGATCGACATGACAAAAAAACTGTGATCGTATTTCACATACAAGAAAGGCTTTAAACTTGCAGCAAGCAACTGTGCTGGCTGTAACATGTAGTAAATCAAGATACCGGACAATATTAGACAGACATTCCAGCCTGTGCAACCTATCTTAGTAAAAAAAAAAAAAGTAAAAAGGTCGACCTACCGACCCTTAAATTTTCAGCCATGTGATAGGAAACACATATATTTTTTTTTAAGCCTAACCATCGTTAAAAGATAGGTTGCCTCCCATTTTGTCATATGGAATATGTTAGACTGAGAAGACTTTATGTTGAAAGTGGCTTAAATTGGCTATTTGAGAGCCATTACGAGTGAAAATTTAGCGATTTTGATTTACAGTACTATGACTGCACCAATGTCACCTATGGCAGGAAATTGAAGCCCTCCCCTACACAGAAACACACCCCCAACCCCCGAAACCTAACAACAGTGTAGGTGAGCAACAAACACCATGATGTCTGACTTTGAGTATAACAAATAAATCCTGATCTCAATCTGCCATTTTACTGTTTGTTATATCTTTTATAGATAATTTAATAAATATAAGATATTAGATGGACTGTACATTATGATTTACATACAATAAATATTCAAATTAAGATATATGATATCAAATAATTATACCGGGAAATTGTATGTCCTTTTTACAGTTCTATCATTAAACTACTGAAATGTAAGTAGCAGACCTCCATATCATGTCTGTCCCAAGTTATTAACTACCATGTTACCCCATCCGGTCCCGAGTGGCGAGATCGAGATTCTGAAACTGAGGTCACCTGATTCCGTTATTCAATGTGTTAAGTTTTGTTATGTTTTTCCTTATCTGCGTATTAGAAACAAATTCGTGCATACTAACTAAACAAACAGAATGAAAAAGGTAAAGACTTACAAGGCAAATAACTCACATAAATATCGCAGTACAGATGAAGATTGCTGCAGAGCTTGTGTCAAAGCATCATTAAACAGACGATTCGTTTAAACATTTACTCGCAATTAAATGCGTCGCTAGGAACTCAAGTCTGGCTAAAGAAGTAATTATGAAAATACAACGTGAGAGATTTTTAAGTATTTACAATGTCATGAGATTTGACTTAGCTGCATGACAAAATCCATTAATATGCACAAAAAAGCTAAGGCCTTCATATTGACAAATCACAACGGCAAATGACTTGCACTAATTTGATTTGATTTCTAGTGAACAGACCCTCACCTCTCGTTTTAATTACATATCTACGTAGCTCACTTTAAACCTGCATATCAGTCCTGGATGCGCACCTGATATTGACGTCATTCATTGATCATTATATCTCGTGTACCCTGGCATACGCAGACCCAGAGGACTGGACCCACCCTGAAATTCAGCGAAAATAACTTTCCTTATTTTCGATGTGAAATAAGTAATTTTACACACAAAACATGGGTGGACCCCCTCTCGGAAAAATTTATTGAGGGTGGACCCCCTCTCGACGAAATTTCTGCATCCGCGTTTGTATGATGTACCGATTAGACAATGAAGTAAATAGGCGTGCTTGTCTTGTGTTTACGTAACCTATTCAGACATTATTATGTAGGGATTTGTCGTGTTGTGTCACATTGTGCGTGTCAGGATCGTGTCCAAGGCTTTATACTAGTCTTGTAAGTTTGTTATTGCCGCATGTTTCCGCCTATAGTGCAGAAGCAGTGTGTGTGTGTGTGTGTGTGTATACATATATATGAATGATACACAAACGTATGAAATGATGATTGGGTCAAGGCCTTTCGCACTTCTTCAGAAAATGCGACACATAACACTTTTCTTCTTCCGAAATGGATTTGACTTGTGTTTGAGTGATACTACGCCAGCATATTGTGAACAAACAACTACTGCCCGCGTCACTCACTCTGGAAGCTGGAAAATCTGGATTTTCAGTTATTCATATTCAGAATTATTTCAAAAAGGCAAAACCATTCGATAAATCTTGTTTAGTAGTAACTTTTGGTGTATGCTGTATGTTTGTATGAGAAAGCGTTCAAATTTGATTGAAAAAAATCAATTTTAGATAGGGCGATTTCCATGTTAAATTTTGACGTGACGTCGCCAATTATCCCATAGACTCAATATTAAATAACGGCGACGTCACGTCAAAATTAACATAGAAAACGCCCTATCTAAAATGATTTTTTCCATATTAAATACGAATGCTTCTTCGTAGAAACATATAACATACACCAAAAGTTACGACTAAGCAAGATCTGTCGATTGATATTAATTTTGTAAAACTATTTTAAAGATAAATAAGTGAAAGTCCAGATTTTTTGGTTTACAAAGTGAGTGGCGCGGACAGTAAAACATACATTAACAGTTAAAAAGGTTAATAGTTAAATGTCCTGATTTCTAATTTCTGTAATTACTTTATCATCGCGAGAACCCATATGTATGTTAGAAATCAGGGGTAGTGAGTACATTATTTTGGCGGGGAGATAAATACTCGCGACATTAGGCGAAAATAAAGTCCTCGCGAATAAAAAGCGTTTTACATGATATCGCTGCGATAAAAAGGGTAGCTACCATTACGCCAAATACGCACGTGCGTACACATCATTTTGTCAAAGATATAGTGTCTCATGAGAGAGAGAGAGAGACAAGCAGACAGAGAGAGATGGTCGTTTTCATTTTCCCCAAACCCCCTGCCTTTCTTGTGCGTACACATCATTTGCACTCTGGCTACGCCCCTGCCATGATGTGGACACTCTTTCAAGGCCGGGACTTCAGAGCTCTCTTTGGGTCTTCCATGAGTAGAGGACATAAAGCCAATCATAATGGACCAGGTAAAAAAAACTCTTCATTTCTTTACACTATATACCCTCGGATTTATGTTATATGTGAGTGTGTATTTTTGACTATTATACATAGAACTTCTCTTCCTCCCTCTCAAAAGCGCAACTAAGCCTTGTTACCGTCCAGATAGATAAACACCCATTCCTACTCCTTAGGAAAACACAATTTAAATCGGAAAGTGTTAAGGGAGTATCATTTCGGGTTCACTCACATGTAGAAAACAATCGGAACACCGTCGCCATTTTTTACAAAAATATTTGCGTACGGAAATGGACGAGTTGTTACGATTGATGTAGAAATCATAATACAAGTTATTTTTTTCAGAATATTTAATTCCGTATACATCCAATTCCCCTACAAAATCAAAAGGTCGCCCTCTTCCGACATTAACTTAACTTTTATGCAAAACTTTTTTGTCATTTTGTAGTCACAGTCAAAATCGGTAAAATATGACCTGAATGTTCACACAAACTATAAGGGATGGGGGAGGAAGCTCTTCACCATCTTTCCCTTCCCCTTTCCCACTCACAGTGAGTACCCTCCCCAACACTATATTTGGTCACTATCTTTTATATACAGATGTTCATACCAACACCGAGGGGCGGACGGGGGTATCCATCTTTCATCTCCCACTCCTTCCTACCATTATCAGGGACGAAGTCCAGCGAGGGGTATGAGAACCTCATATGCCCCAACAGCTTCAGGGCGGAGCTCTGGTGGGTTACTAAAGGGGACCCCTTACCCTGGGAGGCTTATGCGATTTAGCGGTTTTAGGGCCTAAATATTGCACAGTTTCGCCGTCTTAAGTCATTAAGCACTGTAGCTGCTTTCAGATCTAAGCTTTTTGTAATTTTATTTGTGTGTTTTGCAAACATTGTTATTCTTATTGTACCTGTGATGAACTCTGTCATACAGCATAGTAAGTTCTGATCTTCTCATAAACCTGAATCCATTGCATCACATCTCTCACTTACATCACTTAAAGTGTCACTACAGAAAAATCTATAGACCAGTGGCGGATTTAAAGGGGGCCCGCCCCCTTTTTTCGCCACATATTTGCTAGTAAAACCCCAGATTTGGCACCCATTATGGCGGAGTAGTTTGGCTAATACTTGACTTTTGCATCTCTTCTCTTTTTTTCAGAAATCCTGGATCCGCCACTGAAGACAGATTTATACATATTTGAAAAAGGTGTTTGAACCTGCTATGAATGATTTTCCAGTCAGGAAAGGTGTGGGCTTGAGGTATACGTAGCTAGAATGCCACAGGGAATCAAGTAGACTTAAGGTTATCTGATTCATTCTGGTCTGTCGAGTTTATAATTATAGATGATACTCTCTCTCTCTCTCTCTGGGGGGGGGGGGGGGGGGGGGGGGGGGGGGGGGGGGCGGGGGGGGTGGGGGGGGGGGGTGGGGGGGGGGGGGGGGGGGGGGGGGCAGAGGAGAAGGAGGGACGTTCGCCCCCTCTTAATCCGCCACTAACTATCTTACAGATATTCATACCAACACACTGTTGGATCAATTTGTATTCTGTTGAGCATAGAGTAGGAAAAGTTGTCGTCATTCAGGGCACACGCTACACATGATTCACTTACTTATACAAACACATGTACTTCACATATAATGACCCACTTCTCGTCACTTCCTGGATTTCATATTCCATATAAATATACGTAAGTTAATAAAACGATAGAAGGTGGTCTAGAGCAAGATCAGCTAACATGATATAAAATGAAAGTCGAAGTAAAATAGCCATAACAAAAATGAAAAACAGAAAAAAAGTCTTGACCGGAAGGAAGAAAGTCCGAGTTTGTAATTCCCCTCGCCCCTATCTCTTCTCCGATATATCCCTTACCATTCCTACCTACCATTAATCCTTTCGCAGACCAAGAAGTGATTGGGATATAACGACCATAAACATCTATATTGTAGACCTTTCTAGATCCGCCCCTGATAATCCACACTTAGTGAAGTACTCACTGTGAATTGGTCGAAGAGGGCCACGTTGAGGTCATCACACGACCGACTCAATGCTCGAGATATCATCGTCATTATCAAACTCTTCCTCCTTCACCAGATATGTCAAAATGGTGCATGTATTTCAGCATGATGAGACAAGGAAACATACTGCTCATCCGGAAGATAATTCAACTTTGTTTACAATCGTTAGTGAAAATAGACGCAGAACAAATAGTTGGCAATGACTCCTAGGAAGTAAAATTATACCATTCAACACTCCGTGCTCATTTAATTTACTTGTAAAATCATTATGTAAATGTATCAAGCAGTATTGTTCCATTATTGTTTATCATTATGAGTTTCTGTTTTTATTGTCTGTTCGTTACTATTTTGAATTGAATTATTAATGAATGCAGCTTACATATTGTTGACGTTTTTTTTTTGTTTTACATCACATAAACCTTATTGCACTTATATGGTGACGGCACATGCTTGGTGCAATTCACAGAAATTCAGACTGTCTTATTCGAAAGACAGGACACCGACAAGTTACCAGACAGGTTCGAACCCTGGACCTTTTGGTCAAGAACCAAACACCTAATCGACTAATCTACGCCGGCTCCATTACTATATCTTTACTGTCGTTGGTTGGTTTGTTGATTGGTTAGTTAGTTAGTTGGTTGTTAGTTGTTTGGTTGGTTGATTAATTGGCTGGTTGGGCAGTTGGTTGGTTACTTGGTTAGTTGGTTGGTTGGTTAGTAAGTCGGTTGGTTGGTTAGTTCGTTGGATGGTTGGTTAGGTAGTTGGTTAGTTGGTTGGTTAGTTAGGTGGCTGGTTGCTTGATTAGTTAGTTGGTTAGTTGATTGGTTGGTTAGTTGGTTGCTCTTTTACGTGGCTTTCAACTTTTTTTTCATTTATATCGCGACAAGGAAGCAGGAGATAATCAACCTCTTCAACATATTGGCACAATCCGGAAATCGAACCCGGATCGTTATCTATATAGACCGTTGATTGGTTAGTTGAGTAGTGTTATACGTTGCTTTCAATATATTTTTTTTCTGGTTATATCGCAACATGGAAGCAAGAGGTAACCAACCTCATAAATATAGTGATTCAGTCAGTCTAAGGAATAAACAAGTGTAACATCGTAGCAGCGGAAGCGATGAGTGACCCGACAAAAATTAACCTTGTCATCTTGGCAAAACATTTCCCTAGGTGATGGTAAACCATTTATCTCTGGTGACGTGGTTTACATCAGAATCAATTAAATCCTATATAGGAGGTACATGTAATTACTAGTTTCAGCAAATTTGTATGTCCGGGACCATGATTCTTGTAACTTGAATTCAGACCGTCCAGGGACGTTTCAAGTCCCCCTCCCTGCTTATTTAAAATCAGTCAACGCAGTTGGCGAAAAAAAGGGATGCATAAATGCAAAGCATTCCGTGAGTTTCAAAACATTTGTTAACTTTTTAATTGTGTTTCATAATTCGTAGATACACAGGTTAAAAGTTTGTCAAATTGACCAAATGATAAACACGGAATAAATACTTATTTAAAGTAAAGAGAGATATAATTCTGTATTCGTCACTAAAAAGTGATGCAAAAGCTGATATAATCATGGCGTAGAGTTAAACAATAAAGTTTATCTCTTTATTCATCTGTTAGATAAGGCATTACATGTACTTTATATAGTATATGCATATACATGTAGTATACATTAAACTTTGAGCCGGCGAACTTTAATGGGTAAGGTGCTTGGCTCATAACGAAAGGCATATATGTTCGATTCCCACGCGTGACTCTTATTTGCTCTCTCTTTCAGATGAGGAAAAAGCCGGTGTGGCTCAGTGGATAAGGTGATAGACTCGTGACCAAGAGGTCCCGGGTTCGACTCTCGCCCTGGGCGCACCGGTGTTCTGTCTTTCGTACGATGTCCCGTGTCACGGTAGGCGTAGAACGTAAAAGATCCCCCACTGCTTCGGGTGGGTCCGTTATAAAGGTCTAAATCATGCAATGCATCAGGCAGATGCTGTTACCATATACGTGAAATAATCATGGAGTGACGTACAACAATATTCAGTCAGTTAGACGAGAAAGTGAAAAATCGAGTTACATTAGACGTGACACGTAAAAGTCCCTCATTGCTTCGGATGGGTCCATTGCATAGTTCTACATATACACACATATGTACACGTGACGCATCAGACAGATGCCGTCATCATATTAACTTTGGTGTGACGTAAAACGAAACTCAAACCCAAAAATACCCCCAACGTATAACGTCATATACCATGTATACATTCAATACACATGACACATATAATAGATATAGAAAAATATATACATTTTAATTTTGTGCACCAGATATAAGTAACATGTATACAGCGATGCTCCCTTAATCCGGAAACTTATATTTCCCGACCAATGTTTCCGGATTAATGGATATTCCGGAATACCAGATCGTTATACACTTATATTTATCCGGATTCTCACTATACGAAGATCGTATTATCAAAGTATTTATAGCGGAGTCAGGAGCGTATACGTATGCATAGAAAACGAGAATTTCTTATATACATACTTGAATATTTATCGATATTTAAGCATCACAGTCCAAACATATTTTCTATCAATAAACACTGAAGCAAATTTATCTTCGAAACCATCACAACCCGCTTAGTCACCTATTGTGTTGATAGCCGCTTGTATGACACCTCGTAAGTGACAAAATGTATACCCTACGCTTATTGGGTTAATAGAAAGAACGTTGATCTAACACTATATTTTGATAAACAAGCTGTATTTTTGAAATACGAATGCTCCCGGCGGCAACTTTGTCATTATAAGTTGTTTTATTCAAACTGGGTCAGACTCTAAAGTCAAGGTCATAAGATCAAAATTTTGGTACCAATGGAAAGATCTTGTCATAAAGAATACTAATGTGAAATATGAAAGCTGTATCAATTACCATTCAAAAGATATATCCAATGTCAAAGTTTTTGAAATGTAGGTAAAAAGTCACGGTCAAGGTCACGAAGTAAAAAAAAATTTTTACCGACGAAAGGAATACGCATGTAAAATCTGAAAGCCCTATCTATTATAGTTAAAAAGGTATGTGAAATATTATTATTTTTTTTTTGCCATGGACAAACGGATAAACAGACAGACAGACGAAAAAGTAGATGCTCCCGAATCTTTGATTCTGGGGGCATAAATAAGAAATAATGGAAAGTAACACCGGAAACGCGATCTATTCAAATGATGATTGAAGTTTAATTAAGTTTAATGTGGGAGGTAAGTCATAAGATTAATTTCTATAGCCAGTTCGTCGATGAGGCCGTTAAATAGAGGTCCCGTTTCTAAGTAAACTACGGCAAGTTAAAGATCCCGCATTGTTTCTGATGTATCCGTCATAGACCTAAATTATTGTGCATTGCATCAAGCATATACCGGATGGATTATTTAAATTTGGTGTCACGTGAAAGGAAACAAGCAAGTACATTTTATTTTACTTTCGGACATATGCTTTCTAATTAAAATTTGGCATAAACTGATCAATTTGAGTAGTGAAATCGGCAAATTACATTTATGTCTTGTTGGTTTGTTGTTTTATGGATTCTACTTCATTTATAATTTGAAATTAAATACTGTTCTTATAAAAAGATATTAGTTCATACGTAATTTGTATCGGTGTATGCATCCATCCATCCATCTATCCAACCATCTAGACAAACAGACTGACAGACTGACATAAATACGGTGGTTATCATTTCAAGAAAAGAAGAGGAGACAGATATTTCATAGCAAAGTTTACGTGTACGTGTACGTCTGGGCTTACTACCTAGTAAAACTCACCCCTGGCCCTTAGACCAAAGCACTTTAGTATAGTGCATACATTGTGAAAGGATACATGCCATATGCAGCTACAATCTCCAAAGCAGAGTTGTCGTTCCTTTACAATCCACACACCTCTGCCAACGTCTCAGGTTTTACAAGATTCTTGTAAAATCAGAGTTTTGCCTCTAGACGATATGACTTGGTCTTCAGTGGCTTTATTAGTTAAATTTAAAGTATTTACCATGTTATATTGAGTTTTAATCGGGCTTCTACATGAAATCAACCCTGAATTTATGCTGCACTATATTTTCTCAGCGTACAAATGAGCGTACAGTTTGTCAATAACATACTATCATTTGCACCTAACACGTCTTCTAATTTCTGAATGAATCCCTCATTGTCTCATTTTCGCCTAGATAACTTGAATAAGATGACATTTTTCCCCAAACACGCAAAACACTCTATATTTTCTGCCTTCTGAATAGGGACTACTTTCAGTAGTTGGCAAAGATTAAAGGGAATGCAAGGACCGTAACTCTGCTTTGGATATTGATGCAGCTAAGAATGGAATTTTGTATCTTAGGCGATTCACACCTACTAGGATGTGCATGTTTTGTTGCTCCGATGTTTCTGACGTCACGAGGTGAAGTGTACGGACCCATGAGTCATCGCGTCCCCACGCCACGCTAACCTACTTTGTAAGCGTCCCCACGCTAACCTAGAATGTTAGCGTACCCACGCTAACCAAGAATGTTAGCGTACCCACGCTACGCTGATTTATTACCCTCAATTCAAGGTCGTCTTTGTTTTGTTGGGCCAGGTTTCATGGAGTAAGCGTACCGACGCTATCGGTGAGTCATCGCGTCCCCACGCTGCCCTAGATTTTGGCGTACCCACGCTACGGTGTGGTATATAAATTCTCTCGTTTGGGTTTGTCTCATATCACTCAGACTTAGACGAACGAGGAGTTAACATATCGACAATGAGCACCACTTTATCAACTCCAGAGGTAACGCCACTCTTGGTAGTGCCAAATACCCCAAAGAAGAAAAGATTGAGAAAGAGGATTTTTTCTAAAGACAACGAGAAAACGACATCGGACGTTACTATGTCAGAAAAAGCTAATTACGAGATAGAAAGAAGTCAAAGTTGTCCAAAGACGCTCCGTTGTGTCAATTGGATCTCGGAAATGGATGCTACTTGGTCGTTTCAGAAACGAAATTTTGGTGCACATAAGAATCTACGAGAGGAATGCCAAAGGTGACACCTATCTAACTAAGAGGGGAATTTCGTTAAATCTCGAGAAATGGAAGAAATTGGTCGATCGCCACGTCACTGATGTAGATGATTCCATCGAAAACGATGAAACCGTCGACTACATGGTGCATCTAGGAGCAAATCATTACGTGAGTCTCAGAAGTGGATACCCTTGCGTCAGCATAAGACAATGGTTCATTCCTGGCGGAAAGACGGATCTCTGTCCAAGTAAAACGGGGATTGCTTTAAATGTTAACCAATGGATACAACTGAAAGAATGTATACCGATAGTTAATGAACTGATTGGCCAAGAGCTGGACGAAATGAGAGAGGATCGTCAAAATCAAATGGGGGCACTAACTTGCTCTAACTGTAATCCGAACTGGTACGTGAACTTGTTATTTTGAGAACCCGCCGCAGCAGAGAAATTTGTATTTTGACACTTTGTTAGGATTTATAAATTTGAGTGCGAACCGAGATTGGAGTTTATAAGAGTAAGAATGACGAAATACAACATCTAGAAGATGGAACGTCGCCAAGACTCCAATAGTCGCTGGACATTTTTAGGGACAGCATTTTCAAAATCAGAAATTGTCTATTTGTGTCAAATGTTATCAGTTTATATCATCGTGGTCACGTCTATCGTCAATTTATCTTTAAATAGCGACCCCCCCCCGGAATTGTGGATTAGTTTGTTAAGCAGCGCCATCGGATACGCTTTGCCCTCACCATCTTTAATTAGACATGAATGTTTTCATACTACCGCTCATTCCATGTTCGAGCATGTGTATTAGTGGACAGACCGAAAGTGGAAAGACAAAGTTCGTTTATCGACTGTTACAGAACCTCGGAAACATGTAGGCGGAGGAGCTGCCAGATCGTGTTATGTATTGTTACGGTATCCATCAACTTTGTTCGACGAGATGGAATCAGAGTTACCAAACTTCATCACAAAACAGGGACTTCCTACACGAAAGGAGATCGATGAATTTACCGTAGATCAGCACCATCGTTTGATCGTGATTAATGACTTAGCTCACCAACTATTAAATAATACGGTAATGGAATTACTTTTCACACAAGGATGTCATCATCGACGCATTAGTGTCATATTCATGACTCAAAACTTATTTCAAAAAAGTTCTAAATCACGCACGATAGCTTTAAATACGTACTACTTAGTTCTCATGAAAAATGTCCGCGATGCGGCTCAAATAAGCTTTCTAGGTCGTCAACTGTTTCCGGGTTATGGCAACTTCTTGATCTCGGCATATGTAGATGCCACGAAAGAACCCTATGGTTATCTGTTAGTAGATACATCTCCTAACTCCGAAGATCAATATAGGCTGCGCACGCACATCTTGCCAGGCGAAGGTCCGGTTATTTATCAAGGTTTATAAGAGGATGTGAGAAACTCCTGTAAAGAATCATGAGCAGATTACTCAGCAATCAACGTCTTTTTCTGGAATTTGTCGGGGCAGGATTGGCGCAAATAAAAGCTTTACTTCAAACACTCTCCGATCCCCAACTGAAAGCTGTAAGTGAAATCATACACAACGTACTGAAAGGAAACGTACCTCTCACGACAGAACAACAGCAGACACTGAAGAAATATAGAGAAGTGTTGTACCTCGTGGGAGATAGAAAACTCAAATTTCAACACAAAAAAAAAATCGTGCTGAAAGCAGCCAATCCTATTCGACTCGTCTTGAGGTTAGCCTTGAATCATCTACCATGGCTAAAAAGTCCGTCTTAATACCCTACGACAAATATCAACGTTTACTGCATTCTAGTTCCTCGTCAGTACCGTGTATGTTTTGTACAGACACATTTACGTGGAAGGATGCCATGTTACGTCACGCCCAGACACAAACATTTCATGATCGCAAAAGATACACAGCCTCCATTGCGTGGACAAAGAAAATCACCGACTCCATCCGACCTCGTTGTAAACGAAAGGACTTCTCCACTCGTTCCACTTGATTCAACGTGGTCTCCATGGACTCCACAGAAAGAACGATCAGATACACCACAACCACCACAGCCACCACCACTGGATCCTATGGTGATTGAAGGCACACCTCCACACTCTCCACCACGGAAGAAAATGAAACGTCCAATCCGTCCACCGACAAGTCGACGCGTTCCACCATCTCCACCGGAGTCATGGATAAAACCATGGACCACTTCACTGAGTCCACCGATGCATTCAAAATGGATATATTTCTAACTGACGAATGCTGAAAATTTGACATTGTGTAAATATTTCTTTTCGAATTTCCATTATGATTTCTTGAAAGTATATATATTTCTGAAGTAAAGTTTTGTATTTTGTCGTCATTTGTATTGTTTCTTTTTTAAAAAACATATGTTACACCGATTTTGTTCTTTTTTAAACACATTTTGAGAATGAATAATCAATGTTTCTTATGTGACGGTATTGATTATTTTCACTTTCACAGAAAGTAAGACTTTCGTATCATTTTTCATCATGCATTTGACAAATGTGGTTGTGCAAGGAAGGTTAGATCGTACGATCGATCTGAAATCACTGTAAGATGATCTCACCCATGCCAGATTCAATCCAGCACGCTTTAGCGGACTCATATGGCATGTGCCTAGGCTCGGCGGAAATTGTAAAGTGTTCGCTTTTTGGGCCATCAACTGTAGTGGCAGATGTTCGTTTTTAAGGAGGGTGTAAAGAGACTAAAAGGATACGTGCGTATCTTGAAAAAGAAAGATTATTGCACTACGGTATCTGATGTCAAGGTTGTCACGGCATCTGCTTCTCATCGAATAGAAGCTCCCGTCAAAGTAGAATCTTGAAAACAGCGCATTCCTTTTTCACGCCAGATTCGTTGGCAAAAGGCATACTCCTCGTCACTAATATTTGTATTTTTGAGAGCATTGTAGATACTCTCGTGAGGAGGAAGTTGAGGGTGATCTAGCTTGTCTTCCTTGTCAAACCAATCGTAACAGAAATACCCTTTGTTTTCTTCGACTCCGTAGGTTTTTAGAAATTTGGCGTAAGAGGTTCCGGGTGCGAGAAAATGAGTTACATATAGGAATTTCAAAGTAGGAGAAGACATACAGGCATATTTTTTGTTCCGTTTCATGACAAAGGTGCCTTTAGATTCTTCCATACATAGGTGTCTTGCAAAATTGCTTTTTATCAAGTTTAGATCGTACTTTGCAGAATTGAATCCCAAAACTGGTACTTGATGCATGTAGCCCTTTCATTCTCCATATAATAAGTTCAAAGGGTGTCTTTGTCCTTCTTAGGAACATCCTCTAAATCGTTATCCTCTTCTTCTTCACTTTCTTCAAACTCTTCCTCTTCGTTCGGAGTAATCTCTTTCATCATTTCCTTAAGAAGTTTCATTGCTCAGCCCCACTTTTCCTCTGCCAGTCTCGCAACGCATTCGGCAATGTCATCCATGACTTCTATCATTTCTGACACCAAGTTGTCGAGATTAGACGTTACGATGCATCGCGGTTCCATGTGACCAGGTACATTACTGCAGATAGATACGCTGATAGGCCTCAAAGTTAAAGACGATGAAACAAGATAATGTTCGATCATGAGCGGGTACCGAGATGTTGTATTCCATCAGTTTCTCAAATATCGTTTTAGGTGGTGTATGGAAGCCACCCGGGTACACGAATTTGGTTTTCTTACTACATATGCGCTGGTGACGCGTCAGTTTGTATGATGTAACTAAAATGACGATCGCACGTCTGGCATTGGAATTTCTTGGCATACTGGGAGAAATTCTGGACGTATGATAGATGTTGTTCGCGTAGATTGAGGTACATGATGTCCTGAAAACGATTTCTTGACTTGTATATACTCCGAGCGAAGCCAGTGTCATCGAGCGAGTACACCTCGAGATCGACTTTAAACAGTGATTCAAACTCGGGGAATTCGTCCAACAATACGCCTTGGAACGAGTAGTTTGGGTGTATGCCTTTGACTTATTTCAATCGATTATAATACTGGTGGGTCGGTTTCTCCAGACTCTTGACATCGTAACCCTTGTGCAATACGAGACATCGGAAAGCGCATAGATTATCTTCATAGGGTTTTCCTTTTTGTCGGTCATATTCAAGTGAGATGATAGAAGGTTTCTCCTTTATGTAATCCGGTAGAGATCCGCGTCCCAGAGGAAAATTAGTGTGATATACGGAGACCCATACGTTGGTTATTAGAACTGGTATCCATTTTGTATTGGGTCTCGTACGCAATAATTCAGCCATCATGTCCATTTCTGACAGTCTCCGGATTAGTCTGTCGATGTCCGATCTTTTAGATATGTAAACCGGTGTGTCCAACACTGCAGCATTTTTGTAGGACTTAAAATATCGATAAGTCCCCGTCTCTCTGTTTTGTAGTATTACACCAAAAACAAGGTTGAGTCGAAAAGCATGCTGCTCTCTGTCATAGATGTCATGAATGGCTTGAATTACCTCTGTATGAGTGACCGTATTGTTTACGGGTAGATTAAATGTGGAGAGCACGGGACCCGGTTGGTGTCGCTCCAAGATTAATGGTTCGTTGGTTTCGTACTCCTCCTTTAAGCCCTCATCTATGGTTCCATCGTCTTTAGTCCAGGACGCTTGACTGTCTGCTCGCCACGGACGTGGTCTTAACCCACTTCCGGTTTGGTAGTGAGTTCTCATGCCGTGTCTGTACAGATCGCCTCTGTTGTCGAACGTTTCAGTTCACCGTCTGCAGCGAAATATAGGTTTGCCTGGAGATTTAGACGTTGAAGGTTGAGGCAAATCGAGATTCAGAGATTTGGATATCGAAGGTTGTGGGGAATTATTACGTTTATGTCTTTTCACCGTCTCATGATGACTGGCTTCGTGAGATTCTTGGGTATATTTGTTTGAACAAATCCTCCCGCACTGTCCACAATGGAAAACTTCACAAGACCTTTCGTGTTTAACCTTCGTAAATTTGTAATGAAATTGACGTCCGCATCAGCTACATGTAAAACGTTCTTCTGAATGCTTAGCTGTTTGGTATCTCGTTAACGAACTCTTACAGCTAAATAAATATAGAACATATACCTTTAAATTTTGTGCACCATATGCGCATTTCGACAAATTATACATGACATTATACATGTCTTTGCACTTGTGGATGGTGTCTTTGTTTTTTTTTCCCTGACAAGATTTCTCGTGTTGCGTTTTTGCACATCTGTATTTGAACTGTTTACCACATTGATAACTGTCAAATCGTTGGTCTGAATGTTCTGCCTGTTCATGTCATGCCAACCCTTTCTTATTTTGGAATCTTTTGTAGCATACCGTACATGTAAATTTCTGCTCTTCATCCGGAATCCAAACATCAAAAATCTGAAAAAAATATAAAGTTAATATTGTCTTCATAGGTTTTCGATCGCCATTCCGTATACATCAACATTATGGTGATGTGAGAGCTTAAGTTCTCGAACAACAAATATAATATAATCATAGACATTTTGATAAAAATGTCATGATATCAAACGAAAGCGGGGTAGGGTATCGGTTTCAGAACCTGTTATCTGTTATCAGATCATGTTGGCGTGTTATGTGGTTATGACACGTTCTCAACAATGCTTTTTGACATTAGATTTTGCGTGCAGTGATGTAGTGTTTAATGTCGTTTCATTTCAGTTTTGATAATTGTTTTGGGTGAAACTAGCCAGACAAAAACGCTTACTCCTCATTCGAACACTTTTTCTTATCTCTGAATCCCATGAGTCTATAAATATCCAATATGGTATATTGTAGTGAGTGTCACAATGACTGCCCCTTATACTACTTTCGTATTACATTAAGTCGTTAATACGTCATTACTGATATAAAAAATAAATCATTCTACTTGACTTTCGATCTCGTGTAACTCTTGATGTGCAATCAACTCATCTATGTCATCAAACGTCTCAGAACAATCTACGCAACGTTTTGACATTCTGGAAATAATAAATAAAATAAACATATGTAATTAGTTTAAATTCCAAATTTCGATATTATTATTATTATTATCATCATCATCATCATCATCATCATCATCATCATCTTCATCATCATCATTATTATTATTATTATTATTATTATTATTATTATTATTATTATTATTATTAATATTAATAATATTATTATTATTAAACACTATGACGATTTCACATTACTGATGGGTGCTACATGTGCACCATGGACGTTCGTAAATTTCAACATAATGCAAACAACATATTGATGCCTTATTGTTACACGGTATAAGAAGAGCGATAACTCATATCGATGGTTGTTCTGACATATCTTTCAAAGGGCGCCGTACACCGTAAAACGTATTATTGTTGACGCGGAATTAATTTGTTTTAAAGTGTTTATCAGACATAGTTCAATTGGTAAACATCGAGAGCGACTGAGCAGACATGTGTTTCAGAGCCTCGTAAATGTATCACGGTCAAAGCGTTTTAACATCTGTCTCATGCCGGTTACGTTCTTAATCGTGTTAAATCAACAGAGTCGCTCTCTTGTATTAAATTCATTATCCCGGTATATCTATATGAAAGCATAAAAATCTTGTATCATGATATGTTTGTATGAAAGCAAAGAAACCAAAACTTAACTCTCATGCAATTCTATAAGTCATTATTTTAAGTCACTTGTACGTAATTAAATAATGATGTCGTGTATAAGTACCTTACAATCTATGTGAATATACGACGTTACAAGTTATTACAACTATCTCCAGGCGGAAAACATATTTGCATTTTATTTTTCACAATGTGCAATTTTTTCCGGTGCAGCTGTGTAACATGAACACGAAATACCTAGGAACACAAAGAAAACCCTACAAAGTTCAGTTTTCTATAAATGTATATTTTCTTTGTTCCCAGGAACCAACAGGGCTTCATTCAAATTAGCATAGACACTATACATACCCATTGGTTGTTTTAACAAAATTTGATATGAACAAAGAACATTTAAAAAAAAATAATAATACATAAAACCCTGCATAATGCTTCATCTCTGTTGCTAACCGGGGAACAATTTAAAGTAAAGTGAATCCGACGGGACGGAACGCACATAGATTACAGAAGAAACACACATGGATTCAGGAGTCACTGACCGGGGGGACTAGGTAAATCTGACGGGACCTCTAACGGAATGCACTTACATTATTAAAAAAAGAACAAGTACAAGTAAGCAAACATATTTGCATTTCATTTTTCATGATATGCAAATTTTATCCGGTGCAGATGTGTAACATGAACACAAAATACCTCGGAGCACAAAAAAACCCTACAAAGTTCAGTCTTCTAAAAATGGATATTTTCTTTGTTTTTGTTTTTGTTTTTTTGTTTTTGTTTTTTTTTGGGGGGGGGAGGTTGTTTTTTTTTGTGTTTTTTTTTGTTTTGTTTTTTAAACTAATAATGCATGTATGTAATGGAATTATTATTAATGTTTTTTTTTTCGTTCGAAGGTCATCCATAATATATTTTAACTGTATGCAAACTTATTTCATTATCACTGAAACCATTCATATTTCATACAAGAGATAATTGAAATAAATTCGAGTCCGATGAGTAGCCCTCTATTGGGATCAAATGAATCGTAAGTATGATTTATTGAGCATAATCAAATCATATAATTACTTCTCTTGGAAAGGGGTTTTAATCGTGCGCTCGTAATTAAATTGTTTATGGATGTTTGTGTATACTTTACATCTTGTTGTCATTATTGTAACTATACGCATAGTGATAGTGCTCGTGTTTTCACTATATATATATATAAATATATATATATATATATATATATATATATATATATATATATATATATATATATATATATATATATATATATATATATATATATATATATATATATATATATATATATATATATATTTATATTTATATATATATATATAGTGAAAACACGAGCACAACATTCCAAAGTATGAAACGTTGGCATTTTGAGTAGTGGAAGTAGTACAACAGCAATAATGTTTCATTTTCATTTTTCAGTGACGACAGTTTCCAGGTCCAACCAGGGAGTAGGCCCTCTTTTGAGAAGAGCGAAACGTAAGTATGATTAATTAAGCATTACGAAGTCATATAATGCTTATTTTACCTGTTTTATGCTTATCAATATTTATACCACGTTGTCATTATTTTATCTATACAGATTGTGACAGTTTTCACTTTATCAACATTCGCTCGTCTAAATGTTAACATTTAGAGTTGTGCAAACTCACAACAATAATATTTCAATTACGTTTGTTTATTTCAGTAACGATAGTTTCCAGGGAATACCCCAGGCTGGGTAGGGGGTGCCCAACCTCACAGTAACCCAAATCTGGCGTCGCTGTTAAGAGGAATGTGAGTATCTGAATAGTTGAATAGAAATACAATACATCAGATTTCTTTTATTTATGAAAAGTCATTCAATGTATAATACATGTGTCTAACATTTGCGTCCTATGTTTTGTATTTTCAGAGATGCAGAGTCGATAGGGGTATTGGTCATGAGAATAGAGGATCAAAACGAGAGACTGCGATATATAATTCAAAATAATCTGGAAATAATTAAGTTGATTAAAGATCGTATTTAACTTACTGGCTTGTTTTAAATTGTTATAAAAATCGTGAAATAGGAAATGTTTAGCCCAGTGTCATTTGTGTTAGATGTTGGATATTAACATCGTTGTATTAGTAAGCGGATAGCTCGGATATCATATATATGTATAAACAATGTGTTATTGTATTATACAAAGGTAAGTAAGTATATTGTGACGAATGCTGGGATGGTTCTGGGTGCGATTCCTAGGTCTGTTCATAATTTTTCACAATGACTGTTACAATATTATCACACTTATGTAATTATGGTAGTTGAACATCGAAAAAGATAGCTGACTTACCTCGAGACTTCTCAAGTTTTACTCTCTGATCTTCTAAGTCTTGTATATCCAATCGATTCTTTTCTGCTACGTCTTACGTAAACAATGCGAGCGGTTTAGCGTGTTATCTCTCGACGACGAAAGTGTCCGGTATTGTCAGTTAAATAACATAGGATTTCATAAAATCTGGATCGGAGATTGTGTCCGATGTCCAGAGTAGACAGTGTCCGTTATTCGGAGAGTTTATATGCAATGAAAATAATAGGAAAAAATTACGTTCCGCAAAATATGTCCGTTTTTCACAGGATTCCGGTTTTGACAGTGTCGGCTTTGGACAGTTTACACTGTATATCCTTCCTCGACTGCAAAAGCATAGAATAACACATAGCGTCAGGTTTCCCAGCTTTATACCTTGAGCTGTGGCGTGGGTACGCCAAAAAAAAAAAAAAAAAAAAAAAACTAGGTAAGCGTTGGTACGCTAACGAATTAAGTTAGCGTTGGGACGCGATGATTCATCGATAGCGTCGATACGCTTTATCGATGAACCCTGGAGCAACAAAACAAAGACGACCTTAGATCAGCGTCGGTACCCGGTGAAATGG
This sequence comes from Pteria penguin, assembly GCA_035048485.1. Lineage (NCBI taxonomy): Eukaryota > Metazoa > Mollusca > Bivalvia > Pterioida > Pteriidae > Pteria > Pteria penguin. The sequence goes on along the minus strand of CM068586.1, from coordinate 42,494,012 downwards.
GGGCAAAAGGTCAACGTAATGTGGAGGACGCTAATATAGTAGGTCAGTATTGGGACGCGATGACTCACAGGTCCGTACACTTCACCCCGTGACGTAAGAAACATCGGAGCAACAAAACATGCACATTCTAGTAGGTGTGAATCGCCCTTACAAGAAATATAGAACATATATACCTTTTAATTTAGTGCACCATATGCGCATTTCGAGTAGTTATGTCTCTTCAGTGATGCTCGTGGCCGAATGATTGGAATTCTCAAAATATATAAAAATACGAAGAGCAGTGTTGAAACCAAATTGCCCGAAAAGTGAACCAAAGAATCTATCTAAGGACAGAGCTTTGCATGATGGAGATACTCCTGTTACTACTCTTAGGATGGGAAATCTTGTGGTTAAGAAGTTGAAATCGTCACGTTTGTCATAGAGGAGGTATGTAACTGACTCTCACTATCGACAGACAACAATTACGTTAGGTATAAACAGATGTGATACTCTATGCCGTGTCCTTGATTTCGAATTCAGCGGGATACATATGGACGAGGTAATTCTGAGTGTGTTGTGATTATATGAACAGAACGCCATTAATATATCTGTATGTGAAATTGAACTGAGAAGTTGTCTTTTTCAGCAATGACTTAATGAATTCTGCTTCGATCGTATGAATACAAAAATATGTCAACCGGGAGAGGTGCACAATTGGTACCCATGGGTATGTTAACAATCAGGTGAGAAAATTTGTGTTGCAAAAATCTGGAAAACAATGTATACTACAGCCTCTTTATGGCATCGTACCTATTCTTTGAATCACACTGTATAATAAAAAACTTTGATATGCTAATCTCTCTACCAAAAACTTTGATATGCTAATCTCTCTACCAAAAACTTTGATATGCTAAACTCTCTACCAAAAGACGTTCAATATCACTGATAATTAGTTTGTGGTTTTAGACTCATTTTTTGTATCAAAGTATATCGGAGCGAGAACCTTTTTTACCATACCTCGTGTAAAGCCATAGATGAACGAAAAATACACATACTAGATATGCAAGTCGTTTTGCTAATATTCAAAAGAAATGACTAGGACCAAAATAGGTCACTAAGTAGGATATCGATCAAAGATTTAGTTACAAGGAATATACATGTACATGCTAAACATAAAGCATAATCTCTCACCATTTACACGGGATGGCAAAGGTTAAGTTGATTCAAAAATTGCTCTACTGCTATGGCGATGTCACATTGGAAGAAGATATGATAAAATTAATGGGTAAGTCATAAGAAATGTACATATTAAATTCGAAAGCTATTTATAAGATAGACAAAGGTTGACTCTATTTTCAAGGTCAAGATCACGAATAAAATAAAATATTATATCCACAATCTATATATAACCTATAATCTATATATATGGAATGAATGTACTTGCTAAAAATGAAAGCTACATCTCTATTTATTAAAAATAAATGACATAGAATAAAAATTTCCTCAAAATGAACAGCAACAATCTTCGTCTTCGGTACTTAACTTAGAGTCAATGTCAAGAAACATTACCTTTCTTTAACGATCATTTCTTTCATATACAAAGGGAGTAATTCTGAGCAAATTCAGAAGGGTGATTTTCCTTAATTAAGTTTTTGGACCGTGCCCCGTCGTGACTTCTGATTAGGATTAGGTCAACTTAATTGCTTGTGAATTATTCTATACAAGTGGATTCAAATTCCATGTTGTATCATGGGACAACAACCAAATTTGGCCCACTGACATTGATGCAGTTTAAGTGCAATAAAATACTCATAACGAATGTTCTTTAAAGTAATATTTGTAATATTCAATGCAGTTATATGCCTGCCTGTTGCAAATGCACAAATTAAAATGGCTATTTTGAATTTCTTTTCCTTCCGTATGTTCTCAATGAAAAAGAAATGTATGAATAAATTATTATTTAGAAGATTTTCTACAAAAGCGCCAATGAGTGCACGGGTTAAAAAACCAGATATCACCAACGCTAGTTATAACATTACTTAATGGCTTCTTTTAGAAAAATTAAAATTTTGATGTAAAGAAAATAATGACAATTAAAATCAATTTAATAGAATACGAAAATAAGTGGTATCACATGACTATGACACTAACAACAAGGTACCACAGTGGACATTCACGGACCCCTGAAATTCAGAGGTGACACGAGGTGCGCAGGAGCAGTGAACGTCTCCTGTTTGGCTAGCCACACCCGCCGTGAATGCCTTGACATACAGACGAAACAATATATATTCAGCACTGTATATATACATGAATGTGATCAAACATTGTGTAGAAAGTGTCACAGCCACATAACATCAGGAAAAAGGGTATAATAACACTCAAGTCAAACCCTCCGCGGGGAACTTTTTTACGAGCTCCACACTGCAAAGGGAATAAGTGTGACGTTCATGTAAGATACGAAAATAACTGGTGTCATTTGACTATATACTAACAACAATGTACCACAGTGGACATTCATTAATAAGAACAAATTGTAAGTTTATGCAAACTAAATAAACAAAAGTTTGTGTCAAAAATACCATAGCGGGCGTGTATAATTAGCCAAAATATTTAAAATGCTCTAGATTTGACTTAAAGTTGTTCATGAAACGGGCTACAAAATTTATGTGATTTAAATCAGGACCTCGGGGGATTCAACCCCCTTCAGATAAAATGAATTGAATCATCTGATTCATTTTCCCTTTTCCAATGTGAAATCATGTCTACTATATTCTTCCTGGCATTTAGGATAGTTCTTGTAGAGAGGTCTAACTACTTGAGTGGTAAGTTATGATATAATTCTGCAATTTTCAGATGTGTTGGCGAAATTTCAGAAAAAGTCAACGGAATTTCAGAAAAAATCAGCAATTGTGAAAATAAGTAAACTTAGTTCTTCTTTCACAGAATATCTCAAGTAACATTGCTGATTGTGATGTCGCCAGTTCAAAGATCAATTGAAATCTAATGCATGTGTTCCAATGCAAAAGTACTCACACTTATAAATGTTGATTGTATTAGCGTGACACCATTCATTGAATGTTTAATTTCCTCTAGAGATAACTCTGGAGATATGGTTCAGCGCAGGGTTTGCTGTGTAGGCGATCGTCCCTGTTGACCCAGTGGTAATAATTATAAAATCATATATTCGTGTCTTAACATGGTGCACCATAAGCGCATTTCGATAATTTATATCTCTGCAGTTATGCTCTTGACCTACCTTGTGGAAATGGAATGTACAAATACTTGAAGAGCAATTTCATTTGAATATTCCGATGCAGCTCTATTCGTGTACGTGATCATTTTCAGCGATTCAAATGAAAAAGTTTTAAACGAATTATTAGTTGTATAATCTTTACACCCATTCCTCAATCAATCTCACTGAAAAGTTACATTATTTAAATAATATATTATGCAGATTTCAGATAAATCGACTGTAATAATAAATAACAAACTTTTAAAAATTAAATATAATTTTGAAAGTGAAATAGGAGATCAAGATATATATGAAATATCAACCACTCACATTATGAGTAAATCTTATTCAATTGTCATTTCCGCAATGGACTGTACTGAAACAAGTCTGTGGACTTTGTAAACTCAATTTTGCACTTTCTGGCTTGTCATTTAGAAGTGTACTTCAGATTTGCTTTTGCTTCCTCATTATTGCTTCTCTCTATTTTCATTTTCATTAAAAAACCCATTGGGAACGTTTCCTAGAATTTGAGATCTTTCATATGTTTAAATTTATCCTTGAGTTGACGCTGCACCTTATCTCGGATCTTTTAAAAGGGCAGTACTTATGCCGCAAGAATTCATTGAGCAATTGCTGAACCAACATTGTGGTCCCAACAGTTTCTATGAAATATCATGCATAACAAATTTCAGACTTTAGATATATAGTTATGCCAATGTGATATATGTTTGATTTTGCTATTAATTGCCTTACACTACACCTAACGGTTGAGTCTTTGTTTGGGATTTTATGCATTTTTGCTGAGAACAATAAAGTTAGATTGAGCCAATACTTTATATTCAACGACGATTATGTGCTAACGGCACGACTGGCTCAAGGTAGTTATGCTGTCTGGATTCGATTGATTGATTGATTAATTGATTGATTGATTGAATATTGTTTTACGTCACTCCAAGATAATTTCACGTATACATGTATGGTGACGGCATCTGCCTGATGCATTGCATATAGATTTAGATCTTCGCAACGGACCCACCAGAAGCAGTGAGGGATATTTTACGTGCCATGCCTACCATGTCACGGGACCTCGGTTTTCACTGTCTCATCCGAAAGAGAGAACACCGGTGAGCCGAGAGCGGTAGTCGAACCCGGGACCTCTTGGTCACGAGCCGAGCACCTTATCCACTGGGCCACAACGGCTTACTATCAGGGGTCGTGTCAGTGGGTATATTGTAAATGACTAATAGCTCTGTCCTTGATTCTTTGGCTCACTTTCTCGGTCATTATAGTTTTAAATCTACTCTTCAAATATGTGTGTATTTTTAAAATTCCAATCATTTGACCATGAGCATCACCGAAGAGACAAAAATTTGTCGAAATGCGCATCTGGTGCACAATATCATATCGGATTTGTTTTAACAGCCCAATGTAAGATGTATATTGATGGAACAAGCAAAACATGTGCTAAAACTAACGCGCAGTTTGACAACATTCCTGGTCCGCGTCTTGGCTTGGAATTTATCTTTGGTATGTGTTCCTACAGGGGATCATTGGTAAGACTATTTGTCATTTACTGTCTGCATTCAGATGGTTTGTAAACATCGACTTCGCGTCCACCTAAGGAATCTTAAAAAGTTTAATATTACCTTATTTCAATGAAATTAACTGTCCAGTCTAGAATGGATAACGGAAGCATTTGAGAAAAAATATATGCCGTAGTTTTCTTTCTTTTTCTCTTGGTTGTTGGTTTATTCTTATCGTTGAACTAAAAGGTACAGTGGTGGGCACAAAAAGAAAATGAGAGCGAGATGAGTGAGGCAAGGCGATATTGTCGAAATTGTACGCTGTCTCCCCACATCTATACGACCTTGATGTGTATTGCATTCCTTTTAATTTCTGCGAATTAATGCCTTTTGATACTATGATGTTAGGCAACTGAATTGGTTTTCCTCATCACCTTATTATGAACGTTCATGATTTCATACATTTTGCAAGTTCAGAACTTCCTAATTGTTGTAAAGTTATTTCCCTGGGCAACTGGTTATCAAGATCCATCTAAGGATAATTTGTTTATTTTTATGTTATATAAGTATAAGGTATTCAAGAAGCCATAACTCATATTGGCATATGTACTAACAATCTACATTTACAGTTTTGTAACTTACGTTTTCATCATTGTATATTGCATTTTGCCTTAAGTTGATGCCTTTTATTTCTGCCTATGTATACAATACTTTTAGTTTTCCCAAGCAAAATGCTGTTGTAAACTATAGTCTTTGTAATGAATCCGTCGTCCATAGGTAAAAAAACGAAGTACCGAGGGTAAACCACATCTCATAGTCCATGGAACAAAGGGGACAATATCGTGCTAGTGACATTATTGAAAATAGGAGATTTTAAGTGCTCTAGAAGTTCCTTGAAATTCTTCAGGATCCACATCTGATTGATTCCGCCTCTCGAGTAAGCAGTATTTCTGAAGACCATATTTGATTTCTGTTAGAATTTCGGTAAGTAACATGGAAAGAGGCTTGGTGGAACACTTGGAAGATCCAGCTATGAATCGATGTTTATATGGAGATTTATGCATTTTTGGAATCCAAAAAAGGTATGGTAGCTCGAGATCAGATTCATTTGTAGTATTACCGAATGAACTCAGAACGGACTTGTGATTATCAAATACCTCTGAAGGAGACAGATTTGTAACTGTATCAGTTGGATTACCAGGCGTTGAATGAAGACCAAGCTCTACTATAAGACATTTAATATAGTATGCCTTACATACGAATGTGTAATTGTTAGCTGACTTATCAGCAGGAACAATAATAAAATTTTCGTGAAGTCGAAAAAGTTCTCTAACGACACTGGAGTCAAGAAATATAGAACAGTGTTTGATCTTGAAAAACTGACGTAGTCTTCTAACTCTTTTCTTTAGCAGACATCTGATCGACTTCAGCCATTCAGAAAGAGTGTCTAATTCAACCTTTCCTCTTTTAGTTCAACGTTTTGCATACTCTTAACATGAGTTCATACTAATATCAAAATTTTGACGCCAAGTAAATGACTATGGCTCTCATTATTTTGGGTCTTTACTTAAAAGATCTCTAAGTTTTTCATTGCGAACAATATGGAGATCTCCTGTCACAACATGACCACATGGATTATATTTAAACTCAGAAGAGGAACAAGAACACTCTATAGGGTTATGAAAGTCTTTCAGGTCTACACATTTCAAAGTTTGTTTATAGTTAAAGATTTTGGAAGCAACTGAAGCCGACGTGGCCTAGTGGTATCTCTCTGGACTCCTAATCGGGAGGCCGTGGTTCGATTCCCGCTCTGGCCATGCCGGTGTCCTGTCTTTCGGATGAGACAGTAAAAACCGAGGCCCCGTGTCGTGGTATGCATGGCACGTTAAAAATCCCTCACTGCTTCGGGTGGGTCCGTTGCAAAGGTCAAAATTTATATGCTCCGCATCAGGCAGATGCCGTCACCATATGGCGTGACGTAAAACAATAATCAATCAATGGAAGCAACTGTAAGTGTATATTTATAGGAAATACAAGGCGACTCCCTCATTTTGAAGTACGGAGGAATATTATCTTTAACAGACTTATGATTTAGAATATTACTTAAATTAAGTGCGTCAATTCCTTTATTTCCAAAAAATACTTTAAGAAAGGGGCGCTTCTCGTTAACGTCTACAGGATTGTCAGAATGAACGGCTTGAAATAGTCTGTTACTGGAGATGTCCAAGATAATACCTTGGAGTCGATATTCTGGAGTGCCAGATTCGGTAAAATGTAAGTTTCGCGTGGATTCGTACAACTCATGTAGTTTTTGTAAAGGTAGCGAATAAAGCTTAGTACGAATATAATGAGGACCTAAAATTTGATTGATAAATGGTAGAAGGCCATCGAAGGAGATGTTATGAATCTCAATTCTTTTATATTTTCGTTTACCATGACTTCGACGTCTTCTTGGCGTATTATCAAACAAACGCATGACACTTACTGACCGACATCCAGGACTTGTAAGATTTCCAATACTATCAATATGGTCATTACAACCATATGGTACAGCCGTTCCTAATTGTCGTATCCATGAACAGTAAAAAAAAATTTTAACTTCTTCAGAAACACCGAAAAGATTTTGATAAAACTTGGCAGGTAATACTCAACATCTGCTACAAAGGTTAATGGTTTCAACTAGATCCATCAACGAATGGAGTCAGGATGAAGTGTCATATGCCGAAGTTGTTATTCTTCTATGATAAACCTGCTCTCCGCAGCGAACAAAATCTTATTCGTCAAACTGATCTGTGTGTAAAGAAGCGATAATTTTGCGATAATTTTTTCATTAAAGATTGAGTGTGCTGCATTAATTTTGTGAATTCTATCAGATTATAAAGAAGTAAAAGATAATAATATACAAAACAATTGATCAACGTCTTCATTTTATTATTTTTACGACTAAAAAAGTATGCATATAACAAAAATCATTAAAAAGAAACATAAAGAAAATCCCACAAGTACGCATTTCAGTTATAACAGCTGCTTGGACATAAAATAATTCTGTTTGCTCAATGTTTGTTCTCTTACGCCACTCAGTTTGGTGTTGGGAGCTTTTACTTTTTCATGATTTTTACTTTTTGATTTTTATTTTGTAAGGTACAATTTTGTGACATACGTTTTTACTGATTATTGGGATCTCATTGTAAATTAATATTGACATTTTGACCTAGGTTGATGCCTATGTATACAGCCCTCTTAGTTCACCTAAGCTCAATGCTGTTTTGAACTACAATGTCGTTGTGACGAATCCGTGGTCCATGAACTTATAAAATTGTTATCTTCTTCAGAACCACTGAGGAGATTTTGATAAAATTTGGTAGGTAATAAGTACCCCAGATCCGCTAGAAGCGTTGATGTTTTCAACCAGATACACAAATGGAGTCAAGGTTAAGTATGAAAGGCCCAAGCGGAAATCCGTTTTAACAAACTTTCTCTTCACATTGACTACAAAAATTGACAAATCTTATTTCTGAAACTGATCTAGAAGATGTCTTAAAAAGTGGGTTTTTCCGCAATACATTTTTCATTTCAGACTGTTTGTGATGTATTAATTTTGTACATTCTATCAGATTGGAAAGAAATAAATGTGAATGATATATAAAATAATTCTTATTGAAAAAGAAAAGATTATGAGATAGTGTATAGCAATCATATCCGAACACATTGTGGCAGATATACTCAGTGTCAAACACTCGTAAACACTCAGATTGTGGCAGACTGAATACATTTAAATATGTATAAAACAAATATCATCAAAACAAAAAAATAGTATGGCAGATCAGCAACAATGGCTGTTTGTACAAAAGAAGAAATCTATATACTCACTGACACAATGTTGTTAATTACATAATTATATCAAATATGACTTTACTACGCGATTATATCATGTTGGATATATTCACAAAAAGTCATATTTATGTTATAGTTTCATTGTCAAAACGAAAGTAGAGAGGACATAATGTTCTCGAGAACTTGTACACACAAAATAATGCAACAATAAAGTCGTCATGAAAATCTTATCTTATTGTGATGACGTCATCTGATGTCAAACAGAGATAATACGGCTAAGCTTATGGCGTCATAAACGTAACGATTCAAAATAATTTAAATTCCTCCTTGACCTTGTATGTATCCTTGCCCTTCATTGGATGTTGCATCACGACAGACCTTCCTTTTAAGTTTCATTCCTGAAATATTTAGCTCGATAAAACAAAATCATTAAATGCCGCAGTGACCTTGCTCTTGGAACTATGATCTTGGCTTAAATTCAATACACGTGGCCTATTCATAAGAAACATTTCTATCAAGTTCTTGGATCAGGCATATAGAATTAATGGGTCAAACAAAAGATTTCACTAAAGCCCACAGTGACCTAGACCTTGAAGCTATCATCTTGGCTTAAGGTCATGACACACCGCCATTCAATAAGGATAAATTATACAAAGAATGAAGTTAATCAAACGCGGAATGTGAAAAATAGAGTTTAGCAAAGACTTAAGACCAAAGTCCAAAATGACCCTGATATTTGTCATGAGACCTTGACCAAGGTCACAACACTTCACCTTCCAACACTAAATGTTTTCATTTAAATTTCAATTTAATTTTCATCTTTCAATTAAATTTATTCCAAATAAAAGTGTAGAAATTATAGGCTAAATATGAAGCACTTAAAATTCACAGCTTCAGTTGACCTTGTTCTTGGAAGTATGACATTGTGTCAAAATTATGACACATCACCTTCCCATAAAAAAATTTATACCAAGTATTATGTTTCTAAGATTAGGTGTATAGATATTAAGGATCAGACAAAAATATTCACGGAAGTCCACACTGACCTTGACCTTTCAACTATCATCTTGTTTCATGATCATGACAAACTTCTCGTCTATATGCATCTATTGGATAAAGAATGAAATTAATCAAATAGGGCATGTAGGAAAATTGAGCTGGACAAATAGTTACTTAATTTAGTACAGCAAGATGTATGGGCATCGTAACATAACACACCCTGTTCAAATGACGAGCATATAAAACTAGAAATCTTAAAACTCACGACCAGAAAGTATCTAGTATAGGTATATGTTTACATCGAACAATAGAGCTTGTCAGTTTCGGTATAATGGATGGTATGGATATGATCAGATATATTATGCAGTTCTGCAAAAATCTACTTTCCAAATATAAATAATCTATCTCTTTCTAATCTAAAATAATTATCTTTAACATTGTCAAATGGTCAGTGTTAGATATGAAAATCTGGCATCAATTGCTCTCAATATAAGACATTTATACATGATGTAGGTTAATGTCACATATCTGAAATCAAAGGTCAAGGTCAAACTGAAGGAAAATATGGTTACAATCAAAAGTTTCAGTCACAAGATATATGCTTAACATTAAAGCCAGATCTCTTACCATTCAAAAGATACAAGGTTACGATTGTTTTAAAATTTGCTCTACTCTCAAGGTCATAAAGTTAGAAAATAGAATATAACTTGAGGATTCAAGTCATATGAAATAAACATAGTAAAATGAAGTTATTAAAATGCCTGTACTGTCAAGGATAAAGTCTCAAACTAGGAGAATATAAGATTACTTAAAAGCTCTAATAAATACATAAACACATTAAAGTTGGTCAAGGTTAATGTTTTTGAGTTTAGCTCTATGGTCAAGGTTACAAGCACAATATGGAATGTATCAAAAGCTGTAGGTACATAGAGTATGCAAACTACATGTGAAAAAATTAAATACTCTCTCTGTTTAAAAGATATGACCAAGGTTACAGTTTAAAATACTTCACTCAAGGCCAAGGTCAGAAGGTAACAAAATTTTGTACTAATCAAAATAATTTCATTTTTGGAATGCACATACAAGCAGCCTTCCTTATTTCGTGTAGGAGGTATGCATATTTGGAAAAACATTAACCTGGCTGTCTATGCCATTTATCATAGACGATACCAAAGGTATCATGGATTTCAGTTTTCTTGCACATTCACCCCAACAAACTAAAAGTAAACAACAAATACCTTCACAGTATTAGGGATTATGTTTTAAATAATAAAAACAACACATGAAGTTCACAATGGATGATCTTTGCTGACCAAGTATCCAATTAAAAACAGTCAATCAGACACTAGACTGGAAAAAGATGCAAATGTATAAACGAAATATTTACCCTATGGAATAAAACAATGTAAAACACTTTTAAAGCAGTCAACAAGACGAAAAAGACCAAATATCTACAAGGCAGTTTGTTTTGGATGATATGCCAGTAGAAAAGATAGATTGGTGGCCTTTTGCGCCAGGTGACTGCTAAATAGAGGTAAGCGTTAACACAACTTTGATATACATGTAAATAAACTGCTTCCAGTCTATTTTGAATTAAAGGTTTACATTTTACATTAAGGTTTACATCAGATCTTATGACTTTAGCATGTGTTGTATACAGCATTATCTTATGACTGCCAGAAAAAGAATGCCAGGGAACATCCGGTGAATGTGTAAAGTATGAGTCCAATACAAGCCATGGCAAAGGCGAAGCTCAGAAAGTGTTTGACGACATAGTGGTTTCCCCATACCATGATGGCAATAAAGATGCAGAGTGCTGAAACATATGATATAGAAATTAAGAAACATATTAGCACAAACTATACAAAAATCACATATTCTACAGGAAAGATCCAGTAGTGTTTGAAGTTGGCGCTACTCTTAGGCTTAGCCGCAAGTAGTGGCCATATATGAATGATTTGGCCACAATTCCTTACGTTGCTTAAACTTGCATTTTTGATTTTTGATTAACGAAATGACAGGCACGATTCTATGCATTTCGGTATCAAATGGAGCAAATTTCTAACATATATAAACATAAAGAAAACGATCGGCAATAATAACTTACCCCCGATCTGTCGTCTAAAGGCTCTACACACATTTTCCCCAACTTGTGTCAAATTTTCCGGTTTCTGTGTCAGCAATTCGATCTCGCGAGATCTCGTTAAAAGAAACCTCACAAAAAGAGGCGGAGCTGAAGAAAAACACGTGGTCATGGGTGCGTGGTCATTGTTATTTTTATGTCATATTTCTGTTGACATTTTATTTATCGGCTAGTTACCGCATTTCTGGTCATTTCAATTTAGTTTTCTTCTTCACTTCGTATGACATGAATAATAAACAACTCATAAAAATAACATGACCACGCGTTTTTCGTCAGCTCCCCCTCTTTTTTTCTGGATAATGTCATCAGGTGTTCCACAGTGCTATACCAATACCCTCTAATACACATTCACATGTATCAATTCTGTTATTGAAGAAAGAACAACTGAAAGTTTATACACAGTGCAATAAAATCCCCATAAGAACTGTACTTTAAAATGATATTTGTATATTCAACAGAATTCTATGCTTACCTGTTGCAAATGCGCAAATTAACATAGTTATTATGTATTTCTTTTCCTTCTGCAAGCTATCAAAGCAAAAGAAAAGTATCAATAAAATACTTTCTACGAACGCTCCAATAAGTGCAAGGGTCATAAACAGCCTAGCAGCTATCATGAAACCTACAAATACATAGAAACGACACTGAGATTAACATATTTCTCGTAGAAGTTCTAATATTCACATGTATCTAATTGTTGCAGTACCAAACAAGAGTAAAATCAGCTGAGTCTGATATGTCATTTACATCCTTTTCACCTAGACCATGACATCCTCACTAATCTGAAATTAATAGAAAATTTCACCAAAATCAACAGTGACCTTGACCTTCGAGGCTGAACCTAGGGTCAAGGTCAAGAAGTATTACATTCCCTTAGGAATTATCCTTTCACATACATATCTATTCTAGTTTAACAAAGAAATTGTGGGCTAGACCATTCTTTGATGAAATGAATTAATATAAAAATGCTATGAAAGTGTGGGTTATACCTCTTTACTGTATCTCTTGTCATATTTATCTACTTATAATTTCATGTTACACTTTCTTTATGATTAAAGTAAAACCCCAACATAGTTCTAGGCGTGTCTGGATTCAAATTCTGACTTCAGGCTGAATTACCAGGATCAAATAAGGAAGACACATATGCTATCAACACTTCTATATCATTTTCAATTCTTATTCTGGATAGGTGTTACATGTATAAAAAGTTTTCAAAGCAGTACCCCATTTATATAAATATATAGATGCAGCCCTTTTCTCAGTTTTATTCCTGACAAAATTCTATTTTGAGAGTATAAATATTCAAGTGATGCTTGAAAATGCTTAGATCATGCAGGATTTTATGCCATTTATCTTGAAACTTCTGATGGCATAGGTGGCCCTAGAAGACCAACTGTTTTGAAAGACTATTTGTTTGGTTCGGAATAAGGGCGGACTCTCATTTTAGTTTTCTCTGAATTCCGTTTTTTAAAAGTACTATTGGGACACTCAGCTAAAATAATCAACAACAAGGATGGTTCCGAAATTCTAACAATTCCTAGCATTTCAATGAGTTAATGGATGACTGATACTTCTTATACACTAAAGTCTATAAGCTAATTGGAAGACTGTGTCTTAAGAAAACTAGAGCATGTTTGTAAAACATATGTCCCCGCTGAGGGTTTAATTCATAGCAGCAACAAAGATTTCCAAAATTTATAAGTTTCATGAGCTTTAACTCCGGTAAATATTACCAATAGTAACCTTGTCATTTGACATATAATATTAACCCTCAAATCTATATATAGTAGGCATCCTTCCCTATTAATAACATTTTAAATTTCCTCTGTTTAAAAGAACTTAACGTGTAAAATATGTGAAATATGATCAAATTCTGATGAACAGTTAAAGATATATGTTAAGATATGAAAATCAAATGGAAACCAATAATTTCAGTCTTTTCTGTCCGCTGTGGCCTTGACCTTTGACCCCCAAATCAATGATGAAAGTTGATAACCCAAATGTGAGACGGAGGGACGGAAAAAAGAAGGACGAAGTACGGACAAAGCAAACACCTTATGCCCACTGCCAAACCTAGCGGGGGCGTAATAAATCTAATGAGAAATATGCATATATTAGTTTGGTGTAATACACGCATTTCGACAACTTATGCAGTGGCGGGTCCAGAATTTTTAATAGGGGGCCCACATGTGTATTAGCCAAACTACTCGGTCTTTTTTGGTGCGAAATCTTGATTTTTACAAGAGATGTTCTTATCTTTACAGATATATACAGATATATATCTTTACAGGTGATTATGTTGACAATAATGGCATGGAATGTCCGAGGAACAATTTCCTCTACTATGTGTTTGAACAATTTGCTTGAGTCGAATGACTTTGATATTATTGTCTGTCAGAACATAAGCTAAAACAAGAATCTAACATGTATTTAGATACTGTCCACAAAGATCACTACAGTCTTGTTAAGACTGGTGGCCAGTCAAGCATGTCAAATGAAACTAATTTTACAGGTTCAGGTAAAAAACGAAGAAGTACCGAAGGGTTAACCATATCTCATAGTTCATGGAATAAAGGGGACAATACCGTGTTTAGTGTCATATTCAGACAAATGCGAACCCCAATAAAATCGAGGTGAGACCAGGTGCCAGGGAGGAGTAAGCGTCCCCTGGTTGCATGCAACACCCGTCGCAAACGTCCTGCAATAACTTTTCAAATCGAGGAGGTAAATACATAAATATACACGCATGAACATACGAAGGAGACAGGAACACAAAGTCAAATTTCCCATTCAAGGCAAGAAATGCTGCCTGCCTGAAATTCAAGTGTCGGAAACGCAGGTAAACAAATATCTGTAAGATGGTTATTCAGTATGGTCAGGTCCCAAAATATCGGTTAACATTCTTGAAAGAGGAATCTGAAATTGCAATAGATCCCTATAACGACCATAGAACTTCCTCAGTGACAGTTTCAAACTTTCCTCAATATATCCTTCTGAGAGTAGTTTCGTGGCAAGAAGCCTCGCTCTCAGGAGGAAATTTTCGTATTTAGAGCATGCCCTGGCATAGCGTGTAAGTTGTGAAATGAAGACGCCATATGCGGAAGAGGAAAGTATGTTGCTACTCAGAAAAGGGAAGTTGGTAATAATGAAATTGAAATCGTCACGTTTGTCATAGAGAGAGGTTACTAATGAACCATCGTCACTAACTGATAGCAGTATATCGAGGTATGAAGCAGAAGATGCGCTCTCTGTAGTATCTTTTATCTCGAGTTCCTTTGGATATATGATGTCGAGATGATCCTCAAATACATGGTTGTTAATCGACAAAACAGGAGTTGCCCTTTTTGTTAAGAAATAAATACAATTTAATGACAAAGAAGTTGAATGTCTTGACTCCAATAGAATAATTGGTATCACTGTAAATGGTTATGGTACTCCATTATTTATTTTGGTGTATATCTACCATCAATTTGAATGATTATCGCAAGGAACTTGCAATTCTCGAAAGTCTATACACGTATTATAGTAATTATGGTCGTGCTTTCCTTGCTGGCGACTTTAATGGTAGCTTGATAGATAAAGGTCATACAAACATGTTTAAATCACAAGAATTTTTACAGTAATTCCTCTTTTTTCTTTCTTAACAATAATTTAGCTGAACCAATGTCAGATTTTTCAGTTTCTGGTGGGCGCTATACTTTTGTACATAAATGCACAATATTGGACTATATCCTTTTCATGGTTAGTCATGTGTTAGTCATCTATATCTCTATGAGATTTTACAGGAAGGTTCTTTTTCTATAACATCGGACCATTTACCTGTAATAGCTAAATTTAATATGAATTCCTCTGTACAGTACTTGAAACCAAATAATGCATTATCTGTAGCATGGCACAAAGCTTCATCTGATAACATAGACAATTACAGGAATATGGTTGAGGCCCGAGTTCTTAGCCTAGATAGCTACCCTTTTCACCCAGAAGCGATATAGACTCATTTTCTGACGCATTTGTTGAAATATTGAGGAAATGTGCAGTCGAATCCATTCCGTTAACTAATTATAATCCTCACACTTAACCAGGCTGGACTAAAAGAGTTGAAACTCTCAATAGTATCGAACGCGTTAAACGGCGAAAATGGATGGCATAAGGACGCCCTCATGGAATGGAACACTCGTCTTTCAGTGAATATAAACGGGGCAAAGGGAATTCTGCAAAGCCTTTGATGCTGAATACGACAAATTTATGCAGCAAACCTACAAGGAGATAGATGATACGGTGGAGTGCGATGTCCGCTTATTTTGGCGACTCACAAAGCGTCAGAAACCTCGTGCTACTCGTATATATCCCGAGATTCAGGTAGAAGATGGTTTGACGAATAATGAACCCGACGGGGTGGCGGAAGCATTTGCCAAGTTCTGTGAAGCTCTTTGTACCCCGTTAGATAATGAAAGTTTCTATTCTGCCTTTAAACGATATATTGACGTCCAGTATGATACATTAAAATCGCTATGTGCAGACTGTGATGACAATTTGTCAGGTGGTTATATCTCACATGAAGAAGTAAAATCCGTTGTATCAAATCTGAAACGTCGCAAAGCCCCGGGAAATGATAATATAACGAATGAACATGTTATTTTTGTGGAAATAATGCTACTGAATACCTCGTCAGACTTTTTAACAGTGTTGTGAAAATTGGTCGCCTTCCAGCAAATTGGAATAAGGTCTCATTGTTCCCCTTTATAAAGGATCTGGCAAACCAAAAAACTCCATGCTTCTTCAAAATTTTTGAAAAGATTCTTTTGAATCTCATTTTGGACCACTGTTTATCAAAGTGCGCGTCTCCTAACAAACAGCAACAGGGGTTTCAATCTGAATTAGGCTGTCTAACAGCATCATTTGTTCTAAATGAAACTATATGCCATTATTTAGAATCAGGTAGTAATACATACGTAAGTTTCCTTGATACTAATAAAGTATTTGATACTGTATGGCGGAAAGAGTTAATGTTCAAATGATTCAAAATGGGTATACAAGGAAAAGTTTGGAAATAATTGATGACTGTCACGTCGATACCGCTGGTAGTATTATTGTTAACTCTGAATAATCTAGATGGTTCAAAGTTGACCGAGGGGTGAGACAAGGTGGTGTCCTATCCACGTTTCTGTACCTGGTCTTTGTAAACGAAGTAATTGATGAAGTTCAAGCATATACTGGTCAATTTGGAGTCCTTGTTATTCCCAGCAATTGCCCCACCCTCGCTGATGACACTTCATTCATATCAATTTCTCCTACAACTCTACAAGACATGCTGGATATTGCTCATAGGTAGCCCTTAAAATGGCGATTCAACTTTAATGCAAAGAAATCTTGCATCCTGAAGTTTCGTGCTACAGGTGTTAAAATGGATAATAATTTATCATGGAACTTGGGTGGTATCAATATTCCATGTGATAACGCCTATACCCACCTCGGAATTATTGTGAATAGGAAACGGACTTTCTCTGATACGATAAATGCAGCCTGTACAAAAGGTCGGAAATCCTATTTCGCCTTCTTGGATTTGGGTTCTTTGCATCTGAACCCGTTAACTGTCTCTCATTTACAAAACCGTGGTTCTACCCTCTACACTATATGGATGCGAATTGTGGAATGGTTGCTCAAAACGTGATCTACAGACACTTGGATCTTTTCAACACTTTGTCTGCAAACATGCATTGAGCTTACCAAAAGGATGCAGATCGGAATGTGCGAATCATTATTCAACGTTCTACCAATCGAAGCGGAAATTGATAAAAGAAATTTGCTTTTTTGGGGTCAACTTTGTAGATTAGAATCAGAAACACTCCCCAAAAACATTTTTCTTACGAGACTCTTCTCTTTCCTCGAAACTCTCTGTACAAATCAAATCAGCTTTATTCCTGACATTATACGATTGCTAAAAAATTATAACCTATATTCACACCTCTTTACCTGGTTACAGTATGGTCAATTTCCCATAAAACGTACGTGGGCAAAATTGGTAAAGGACACAGTTACCGACCACTATCGTCAGAGGCGTTCCAAAAGAATGTATTCTCATAGTGACTTCACCAGGTTGCTGTGTATAACTGAACATTCTAGTCCTATAGCAATTTGGAAAATTTCAACTAACTGTTTTGATATACTGTACGTGTACTTATTTGAGCGGGATTCATATTTTAGCGCAATTAGCGCTGTCCAAAGTGCGCTAAATCATGACTACGTTAATATAAAGTACATGAGATGATAGAATTAAATGGGCACTTCAGTTTCAACTCTATAGATATGTCCATCAGATAACTATCAGGAACAAATTCATCATTTATTTTGATAAAGCATAAAGAGGACACAAGTATCGATCGATTAAAGATGTTTACATTACCGGACACTATCGATATGATTATCACAAAACCAACGCAAGAATTATAAAAACGTGGTTTGAAGTTTAGTAATTAACCCCCGCTATGCATATCGCTTCTACAATACCGTCTATTACGTAATTATTGGCAAAGAACGATCAGCGATAGAAGTGATTTATCTCATATCAACTTATGAAAACAATGGCTTCGTCCGTAAAACGTAAGAATGGCATTTTGTTTTCTATATGTATTTTTTTAAAGATATTACTTATCATTATAACTAGATGTTGTGCTTTCGATGATATGGTAGGTTATTGGATAAACATGAATGAAATGAGGTTGTATTTGAGTCACTGTATATACTGTGAGTAAGGTAATTGACCCGACGCTTGTCATCCAAGCCAATCAACGTTTTAACAACTCTAAGTACATGTACTCGTTAATTATGTCCAATGGCAAACGTGTCATACCAGCCGATAATCGCACGTCTGGCATATATTTCAATTTCCTCGTAAATAAGATACTTAAACGTACTATTTTTTTTTTACCAAAAACAGATTTGAATGCGCTGATTTAATGGATAAATTGCGCTAATCGAACATGACAGATGCGCTAATTCATGACTACGCTAAAATATTGCCGACCCCTTTTTCAAGCATTTTGCGCTAAAATTTTATTGCGCTAATATATGTACACGTACAGTATATGTATGTAAATTCATCTGCAAGATAATTACTGATACAAATATCGGCGAGCAACTTCCTCGTATCTGTAGCCTGTGCGGCTGCCCATTTTCGAATGTGTTTCTACACGCCTCCTGTAACTGCAATAATACTGCTCACCTAAGAGAATTATGGTGGCAAGGGATTGTGGATGTTTCTGGTATCAACACATGTCGAATTTGCAGAGTTACATGATGAGGAACTTTTTTCAATTCTGTTAGGTCGTCATACAACTCTCGAATCTAATAATACGTTCTACATAACAAATTTCCGTTATGTATACAATGTCATATCCAAATACAATAAAGCACTTTTAAATCGGTACGGATAATCCGTCTCCACCATAAGTCTTCCCCCTTCCCGCCCTTCATACTCTTTCTGATTACATATAATTGCAAGTACAAATCGACATTCACATGGATATACGTGTATAAACTACTTGATCGTACATATTAAGTAGTTTGTGATCTCTAGTAGACAAAGTTAATTGAATTTTCTCTCATTATTTTTTAATATATAAGTGCACAATGTATATATGTGTATAATGAGATCACATACTTAAACGTATGTATAAATATATGGGTGCATGCATACATGTGAATATGTATTAATGGATATACCCACGTATGTCTTTTTCATTTACAACTACATTGTCTTATCTGTATATACACTCCTTCATTAATTATGTTAATTTTCTATAGATTATTATAATGTACATAATGTTGTATTCAAATCTCCTAAGGGAGGAAAGAAAGAAAGAAAGAAAGTTAAAAACCGAATGTGGAAATATTCAATATAAATTTCATGGAAATTGTTAAAATATGCAAGATAGTTTGGACGTGTAACGGCTATTTTTAGAGTGGAAAAGCTATAAATAACGGAATTTCACTAATTAGTGTATACTTTAAATTAAAATATTACCTAGTTCCAAACATTGGTTGAAGGCTTCCTTAATCTCTATCAATATGACATATTGATTGATTATTGTTTTACGTCACTCCACGATTATTTCACGTATATAGTGACGGCATCTGTCCGACGCATTGCATAAAACACGGGCGATTATATCGCCTGGGTTCGCCTCTTTCCTGTGTATAGGGTTATGGCCTATAACTTCTCTGCTCGCCAAAACCCGACTTGAAAGTTTCAGCGTGATATAACAAAATAAAACAAATACTGTATCTCTTCCTTCTCTTCTATTTGTATAATATTTATCTACATGACCAACTAATTTTATCGAAAAATTCCAAGTACTTTCCGAAATATCCAGCATCAAAGTTCAAGGTGACCCTGAAGCAAAAGACAGAACACCGAATATGACCTAACATTGTGCAAGTTCACTTCAGCTGACTGCCCTAAGTCAGCACCGCAGCTGTCACATAATCAAAACTTTGTTGTGATTTTATAAATGTCTTTTCCATACCTTGTTATTCTTGTACTTGTGGGGGATCATTACTATACAGCTGAGTCAGATTTGATATTCTGATACAAACTCTGGCTCACCTCTATCACAAAATCTATCATCGTTTCATGCCTTTCCTTTGAATATGATGGCAAAAAGAAAAATTTCGCTACATCGCTCACCTGTGCACAAGTTGCTAACCCACAAACAACTGACAAATATACTGAAATGCAAAATTCTAAAAGTAGACTCAAGTAATGCCAAATGAAGATGTCGCCATTTGCCCATAATGCGTACATATACTGAAGTCGCAACTTGATTTAATAACCAGAAACTCAGTCTGGACACGAAACTAAAGTAGAATGAAGGAATAATTGTGTATGCATGGCTTTCTTCATCATGTAACGTCTGTAAGAATATGGGGAGGGGACTTAAGCCATCCAAACCCAGTCACCCCCCCCTGTTACTATGTTCATGCAGGGAGAAGTTAACTGTTTTATTATACGGAAAGTTTACATAGAATATTTCGAATATTCAATAAAACATACATATCACCTGCTGTCTGAGGGCGATTTGCAAATGTTAAAATAAAACAGATTATTATACAGAGGCAGAAAGCAGCAAAGTGATATGGGTTCTTCTGCTTATGATTAGGTGTGGGTAAGCATCTATATCCAATTCACAAATCCACATCGTCGCCATATAGGTTTTCTGCGTCGGTCATTTTCGGCGGTCATAAAAAATAATGACCCGGTCATTATATATCACTTTCCGGTCAATAGATATCACCATAAATATTTTTGTCTGTATTAACCCATTTACAGGTATGCAGAATCTGAATTTCATTATTTTAAAATCACATTTACCTCATTACGTACCTGGTATATCATGTGTAATAGCGATACAGCCATATTCACTAGCACATGCTTGCCATAACCCAACGTGTTTCATTCTCACCAACTTTCCACTGCCCAATAGCACAAAGGACACACCGTCCGGATACGTATTCCATAATGGCACAGCAAAACCAAGTAAGGTAGTGATGAAAGCGCCAAGAGCAAAACAAACAACGAATTTCAAAATAAAAGGTATCTTTGACCAAGCGTTACAACACGCCATAGTTAGTATTGTACTTTGATAGCGCTGTTCAACTACGTGGGAAATTATGTTAAAATCATGGAATTTCCAGACACGTTGACGGAATTTCCAAAATCTGATTAATACAAAGTCAGCATTTGCTGTAGATGAGCAAATTCAGTTCTTTCACTAAATATCCCATAAACATTGGCATTCGTAAAGTTACACACTAGATGAACACACAACCCGCTGTACCTGTGACTGATACAACCGGTACTTTAAAGATAGATAACTCGCATTTTTAGCAGGGCTTAATGCCGTAGGCATAAGCCAAGGCTATAACCGCTTAGCACGATTCTCAAAACGAGGCAGTCTAAATATAAGTTTTAAAGCCCTCTTTCTTACTCAATGTGTTCTTGCGCTTCAAAACATAATCGCTAGTGTAATTTCTAGCATTATAATATTCAGAACGTATTGAATCGTTATTGGAGCATATATTATATGTAACATTGCAAATAAAGATATGCATGTGTATATTCTCGTAGACTGAAGTTACCTGCACTTGCTTGATATCGCTGCGCGAAGAGCTAGTGTTTATTATAGCACAGGCTGTATAGACAGACAAAAAGCAGTACACACTGCATGTAGATGCAATTCGTTTGCAGTACTTAGCATTCACATCATTATTATACAGTATTTAATGTAATTTATGAGGTGCGTGATGTTTAGCGTCGACAGGGACGTATATATCTAATTAAGATATTGTAATGAATATGTCTCTCTTCACTGTTAGTTTCTCAAGTAGAAATAAAGTCCAAATGAAAATTCAAAATTTATTTGTTTGAATGCCTGAATAATGTCATAAATTGATGAAAATGTTTATTTTATAAAGTTCCAAAATACAAAATGCAATAATTCTAGTTGTACAAAGTTATCCTAATTAAAGGTGATCTAAAAAAGCTAACACTCCCTAAAATTGCTCTCATTAATTTTGTATAAGTTGCATGTACAAAATCATTTACATGTGCGAACTCCGCCTTCATTACAAAAGTACAGCCAATCAGATCATAGGTTACAAATTATATGAGTTCAACATACTGAATTTAAATGATATAAATTCTTAATCAAGTAAATGACAAGCATAAGAACACCAAAAGGAATGAAAGTCTTTGAAATCAGATAACTCAGAACAATGTCCCTCCTATGCTTACTTTGGAAACCTGATAAATGACAGATTGAAATATGTACCATATGTGAGCAGAAATAACTAATTTCATTTGGTAACATTCAAGGAATGTATTTCACATCATATCATATCCCAGTAAATGTGAAAGTACTCCAAATCACTAAGAAATAGAAAGTTAAGTCTTAACTATTAATAAAAGATATAAATATAGCAACAATTGTAAACCCATATTATTATACATATATACAACAACATATACGTCCCTAGCGTCGAGGATATAATTTAAAATTGTCAATATTTTTTATTCTAGGCTAAATGAATAAAACAAAACAAAACCCAGTGATATAAAAATAATCGATAATGCGTCACCTGAACCTCAGTCAGTCTCGTTATGGTCACTGTCTAGATGATTTAATATCTGGACAGGCATGGCATTGCCAACTGGTCTAATATTTGTGTACATGTGTATGTGAGGGGTTTCCCTATGTCTATGTTTACCGATATTTTTGCATGTGTCTAATTCAAGCGTCATACATAAACATTGGAATAGCGCTGTGTATCGCTCATTACCTTATCGCTTGGCAGAGAGAAAAGGGGTACATGTATTATTCCCTGTGCCGATTAGCATGTCTAACATTATTCTCAGATCGACGTCATTTCCAACAAAGTAGTAATCAAGATGTAGTTTAATCTAATGTCGCCGGTTCATGAATGGAGACAAATAAACCCAAGTATCATTTCAGGTTTTCTCTCGGATTTGTTCAGTAACATCTAAATTTTTGCAATTTTGGCCAAAAGGAAAGGCGATAATTGAATTGTATTCATGCATAACTCGTCGAACCGTCGGCTACTATCAAGATATGTTGAATTTCTAAGGTAGATCTGTATATCCTGCTAAATAGAGTAGGTTTATTACTCTTCAAGGACAAATAGAATATCCTGCTAAACAGAGTAGTAGATTTAATGGCTATGGATTGTCAATGCAAGTGAAAGTGTACTAAAACAATTAATCCAGAGTGTTATAGCCAAAACGGCCCAAGAAAAAACGGTCCAAATCAGAACGGCCCACACCAAAACGGCACATTTTTACCACACCGGCCGAACTCTGTAATATTTTGACAATGGATATCGACTTTGATTTTTTAAAATAGATTTTTTCACCTAGTGTTTGCATTATACTCGATATAGATAGTAAGAGGCAAATAATTTGACATTTTAATAAACTGCCTTCAGAATAAAATTATTCCTATTTTCGTGTGGGACGTTTTATTTTTGGGCCGTTTTGACTATACACCAATCAAGAAGAAAAGTCCTAATTCTGCTATCTATAGCGATAGGAGATGACAGATATATCTTTTATGTTCAAGAGAATAAAGCATGACAAGGACAGTGAAAATTTTAAAACAGTAATGAATCTATGGTTTCATCACGATCAAGGGTAGATACCATGCCTCACGAGATATTTTATCAAAGTTATCCAATGATAAACTTCATTTCACTATTACTTTAAGAATTGTTCTCCGATAATGATATGTGTAAATTCTTCTGTCCCTGAATTTGTTATCAATTGTATTGAAACTCCATAAATTGCTACTCGACCAGTTACTGCAAGTACTTTGATTTCTACTGGAGCGAGGTCAAATGCACCAAGATTAACGACCTATCCAATATGTAGACCATGTGCCAAATGGTCACTTTTGGGTCACCTGAAATCCCGTTGTAAATTCGTATCCCTTCTTTGTAAAAATACTTTAAAGATGAGTTATACGTTTGGACAAATGTTCAAACTTCCTTGTTGTGTTGTAAAAGAATGAAATAAGTATTATTTACAGTATAAAAGATGTCGAAATGAGTGTATTTTCATGAGTAACACAAGGAAAACTTGTCTTCTTCGTACATTCACACGGCAACATAACCTGACGTCATGTTCTGAATAGTGACGTTACAACCAGCGTACCAGTGTGACGAGCATTGCCTCCAGAGCCACAAGAAAGATGCATTTTTAAGGAGAATCCAGGACCAAAAAAAAAAAAAAAAAAAACAAAAAGAAAAAAAAAACCAAAAACATGCCTCCTCAAAATTTTCGGCATGCAGAGTACTTCTTGTTATTTTTTTTACGATGAAATTGTTGCGTCATATTGTCCGAGAAACAAATAGGTAAGTACCAGGTGTCTTATTCACAAAGAAACTTAAGTTTAAGTGTAAAATTGAGACTTTTAATAATATGTGTTGCAAATATAAGATTTATTCCAAACACACACAGATATATATATATATATATATATATATATATATATATATATATATATATATATATATATATATATATATATATATATATATATATATATATATATATATATATATATATATATATATATATATATATATATATACAGGGTGTTTTATAATATCTGTCCCCATTCTAAACCGTAGTAGTTTTGTCAAAAGTAACCACACAACAAAAGTGAATATATATTTGCATAGCAGACAAACCAAAATTTTGAATAATATGTAATTTGAACACAGTACCTTCAAAACTGTCAAAACTAACCGGCGTCATTCTTATAGGAGATGTTCAATATGACGTCCGCGTTGAGCAATTACGACGTCAAGTCTGTGTTTAAAATTTTCAATAACATTTTGACATGTTTCCTGGCTAATAGAGCGGATTTCTCTCCTGATTGCTGTTTTCAGTTCATCGGTATTTGCTGGCGTCGGTTTGTACATCCGGTCTTTCAAGTATCCCCACAAGAAAAAGTCAAGGGGGCTCAAATCAGGCGAGTGTGGCGGCCATTCCTGATCCGTCTTAAGGGAGATGAATTTTCGTCCAAAGGTTTTTCTCAGCCAGTCTAACACATCCCCAGCTGTGTGTGGAGCAGCTCCATCCTGTTGAAACCATACATTGTCAATGTTAATTCCCTTCCTCTTCAATGCTGGAACAAACTTCCTCTTCAGAAGACCAAGGTAGCGATCCTTATTTATAGTTTCAACACTACCTTCGTTGTCTTCGAAAAAGAACGGACCCACGATACCGCTGACACTCAACGCTGCCCATGCAGTAACCTTTGCACTATGTAGTGGTTTCTCTATACAAAAATCAGGTTTCTCAGTCCCCCAAAATCTGCAGTTCATCTTATTAACTTGTGCGTTCAGATAGAAATGAGCTTCATCCGAAAACCAAAGCGAGTCAATTATATCAAGATGAGACATCATCCAACGTGCAAACGATATGCGGCCTTCAATATCACTGGTTTTCAAATGCTGCATTATGGAAATTTTAATTTAAGTTATGTTAAGTTAATTTCAGATCAAATTTCAACATTCTGTAAACACTAGTTGCACTAGTAGTGTTTGATATATCACCTAGTATTCGTCGTACTGACCTTTGAGGTGTTTTCGCGATATTTTCGGATGACCTTGCAGTTCTTGGACGCCCGGAGTTTCCATGTCTTCTATCTTCCACTGATCCCGACTCCTCGAAACGTTTGACAATTCTTTGTATCTGTTTCTTCGTGAGTCTCTCCATTCTAGGATGATTTTGCTTCATGATTTTAGCTACAGTTTTAGGTGATTTCGTCTCATAATAAGGTCTAACAACATCTTTGCATTGCAGTTTTGTAGGAGGCATCTTCAAAACAAGCCAACAGAAAATTACGCCATCAATGACGTTATTACGTCAACGCTTTCCTGTATTTTTACGTTAATACAAAATGATCATTTATGCCCTTCAATTTGGTGGGAAGATTATCATTATACATGCAAAACTGAGCATTCTACAACATTTTGTTTGGGGACAGATATTATGAAACACCCTGTATATATATATATACATATATAAGATTCCCCCATATGACAGCCGCAGTCAGCTACTAGCTCAGACTAGTTCTTAGAGTTATATTGCACATGCTATTACAGGTCTCAAGTTTTACACTTAGACTTAAGTTTCTTTGTGAATAAGACTATAGTAGAGTATTTTTCGGGAAATTTGACTCTGAGTCAGAGTCTGAGATTGAATGAAATACAGAAAAGAAAACACACACACACACACACACACACACACACACACACACACATATATATATACACACACACACACACACACACACACACAGATATATATATATATATATATATATATATATATATATATATATATATATATATATATATATATATATATATATATATATATATATATATATATATATATATATATATATATATATATATATATATATATATATATATATATATATATATATATATATATATATATATATATATATATATATATATATATATATATATATATATATAATCCTCCATATGACAGCCGCAGTCAACTACTAGCTCAGACTCGTGTATTTTCTGCAAGATTTTTAAGTCCTTAAGTACAAGACTCATACAGTCCTTAATGTGTTGTAATTTATCACCATCATTAGTGTCTATGCAAAAAAATGTCATTATTACCGGAGTGGAAAATCAAGAGCGAGGTGCTAAATTGTGTCAAAGCACATTTCACAGTTTGTAATGAATGGAATAAAGCGGCACCTCCTACCGAGATAACGTACGTTGTCTCATTGTGATCGTATAAAAACCGTACCGTGGAATCTCCTGCAACAATTACAGGAACGTATGAGGGGTTGGGGTGGAGAATTTGGTATATTAATTTCTCCGTGTTTTCCGGTAAATGACGCACAAAATAAATTCCACTGCAAACCAAGTTTGTCACGTACAAATCCATGTTTTGATGGATACCTTAATACACCCTTATCACCTTTGAAACCTACAATCACAATTCTTTCTGAATTTTCCACCACAACTGGGAACCAAGATCGACATACTGGGAAATCTGGGAAGATAACTGTACACCTTAATTTCTGTTCCACAATAAATTTTATGAGAGCGGGAATGAGACAGAAAGGGGGGAATGCATAATAATTGTCTGAACTTGTGTAATCCTGTGCAAACGCATCAACACCTGCCGAGTCGGGTACGAAACTGGGTGTAATGTTTTAATCGTGTACCTGACATGTCTTCTACTGCGTTACTATCGAGAGCAAACATATGTGGACCAAATAGCGTATCAATGTATGCCCACGCACGAAGAGTTAAAGAAGCATCCGCCACGTTAGAAACTGAGGGTACATAAGAAATGTATAACAAACAATTATTTTGAATGAGAACATTGAAAATGAGTTTTAAAATGTCATTGAGTTCCCCATTTTGCATACTGATTTTTTCAAGCATTAACAACTACAAGGTTGTCGACTAAAGTATATATTCTCGAGTTTCTGACCTTACTTTTTGTGCTTAACAATGTTTTGTATAGTGCTAATGCCTCTTTGATCATAATGTCTTTAGTCAATTCCAATTCTGTCCAATAGTCCCCGAACGTTACATTCTCTTTATGAGTTTTAAGTACTGCGCCCCATTTATAATTTGACGAATCTGTTGAGATAGAAATAGAAGAGTGTCTTTTGGGAATCCATGGGAATGGATCGTTCCAAGACTCCAAAAAAGCCCAGTATTCTATTTCTTTTTCTCAAAGTACGGTCAACCGGAATAAAATTAAAATTATTTGTCGCGGCATTTGCTAAAGCATGATTGCATGCTGCGGTATATAGTTTGGCTCCTGGAATAGCTAAAATCATAGATATACACAACCGAAAAACCTTTGGATTGATGTTTTATGCACTTTTTCTTTAGACAGTATTTCCAATCTAAGAATGTGGAGTTTTTGTTTTCTTTTTTCTGGAACATAAAACGAACATGTCCTCGTATCAATTTCTAAACCAAGAAATGTCAACCTCTGCGTAGGAAAATGTCCGATTTAGTCAAATTCAAAAAATATCCCAATCCCAATTCTACTAATGTTTTGATAGCAAAACGAATACCAAAATGTGCTCTTAACCAAGGAATATCGTCAAGATACCTAATAGGCCCTTTAAAACCTTCTATGAGTCTGTCATCAATATATGTGAGACTAGTAATAAAATTCTTCCTGATAAAAGACAAAGCATATAAGTTTATAGAATGGTATACATAAGCTGAGTTTTTTTCCATCCAAATGGTAAAGAATTACAACAAAAATAATGCCCTTCCCATTGAAAATCTAAGAATGTTCTCTATGATTCTGTCATGAAAACATGATCATATCCACTTTTGTCATCTAGTTTTGTCAACCAAGCATTTTTTGTTGTCAAAGATGGCACATCGGCCAGTGTTTCTAATGTGAAAGGCATATCTTTCAATTAATATATCTCATATTAACACACGGTCTTGGTTTACTTGGCTCAACCGTTAACGATGACACGACACGTGGCGGATTCACTTTTCCAACTGGACCTAAATAAGTAATTGCTCCACTTTTTAATCTCGATATTAATTCTGAGTTTATGAATTGTCTGAACTGTTTGCAGGAACTTGAATTTTTAAACTGTCTGCCCGGTGGAATGTCATGATCATTAAATGATCCATTGAAGATACATTTGAACCCTTTAAAAACTTATAAATATCAACTTTATTATCAATCCAATCCAAAATTTCCACGTTGTCGGTAATCTTTCTCCAATGAATTCTACTTTGATGTAGTTGCCCTGTGATAAAAGTATCAATATCATGAGTGTATAAATCTTCATGTAGCACCATTTCAATATCGTTTTGGTAGTCTCTTGAAATTTTACTAGTTTTACGAAACTTGAAACTATCGGGAAATTCAGTTGCTTTAACATGATGCTCAACAATGTATGCAGCTGTCTCCCAAGGACAGAAATCACTTAATAGTTCCCATTCATAAGATTGAAATACGTCCTCTATAATCATAGCGTTCTTGTCCTCCTGTATTATCTACAAAAACAAGGATAACAATTCATTGTTTGTTTTGAGGAAAGTTTGTTCTAATATGCGATGTATCACTACAAGTGTATCTACCCGTATATTGAAGTCTAAATCTAAAATCGACCCTACTTGGGCATCTGACGTGAATCAAAAATGGCCTCGGTATGTATGGCGCATGAGCACGTCTAGCGGGTATCATAAGCGGCTGCATGACTTGCATGAAGTTAGTGAATTGTTCAATTTTATCATGTTTCTCCGGTTGCTTTTTTCATCTATTTTCTCTTTTTTTCCATGTAACTTAAAAATCTTTGTTCTTTTTTCAAGAGTTTTGATTCAGCTTGGTTTGACAGGATGGAGGATATCAAGAAACCAATTTTAGGATGTTTCTTATGGCACAAAAATCGTTCTAGTGTACTTGAGAACAATTCCCTGTCTGGGTGTTGAATCCTTCTAGCAACTTCATATAAATGCATTAATTTAAGTTGAAGACTATTAACATTAAAGTCTGACGTTCTTGTAGAATAATCTTTAACTTGTCTCAATGCACTAGAAACTGAATCTTCACACATGTGCCTTTTCATTTCTTCAACTTCTCTCTGAAGTTTTAACACCTGAAAATGTTAGGTATGTTTTAATTCACTCAGTAATTTTTCTGAAATCTTCGAAATTTCTGAACTGTTTAAAGTTTTTACTACTAAGCTTTCAGGGGAATTGAAACTGGATATGCACTTTGCAGAATCACTTCTTGATGATATATTTTTATCCTGTGTGTAATGTTCAAACATATTGTCAGATGTCAAACCAATATGTAACTTAATATGTTCCTTATCTGTCCCTAACCACGTCAAAGTAAGTGCGCATCCACTTCTAGTGCTATGAGCAGTTTCACCCCCAAATATATTTAACGTTGTCAAATATAGCTTTATACGGGAGTTCAAACCCGAGGAAGAGAAAGGTTTATTTTCTGGTTCATGCTTAATATTCAATGGACGGAATAGATATCCACTATTATAGACTGAGTAATTTTGCAGACACAGTTTAACATAGTCCTTGTCAGAGTTGGTATATAAATACACAACTCTAGAATCCCGAATATCAATCGTTTTGGCCTTCACTAATTTAAAAACTATGTCCTCTGTCTTTGGTAATTGTCTTACATGTTCAATACATAATTCACCAATATCACCTGCCCTATCTCCTGTATGAGCCATGATGCTGAGCATCACGCTGTCACGCGTATAAACGTATTTCAGGTGAATGGACAACCTCCGGTTATACATCTTGTATGATAAAAATCTGAGAATTAATGTAAGTTTGTCTAAGAAAATAGGTATAGCTCGTTTAGGGATTGTTGCAACAGCCAATTGTTCTAGTCTTATAGCACGGGGAGACTGTTTCATCATAGTGGCGGCTGCAGTATTGCTTAATCCCATCGTCTGAAACCACTCTGATCCTCGTCCATGATCTCGAAATATAGCTCTTAATTGACCTATTAAGCTGTCAATTGATCCCGCTGATCTACGCAATTGACAAATACAATGTACAGTATTATTTCTACACCGTGCATTGTGTATTTTTGTCTTCCCTTGTAAATCTTTATGGGTCAGAAAAAATCTAACATCTGCCGGTGAAGCATCATCAACAGTTATTGCAGGTGATAGAGCAGCTAAAAATGCAGTTAACTGTTTTACTAAAGATGTCTTCTGCTTGTTATATTTTGTGTTTTGTATTAAACTTTCAAGGTTATGAATTCTCACTTATATCTTAACTTCTTCGATTTTTATCCCAATGTCCTCCTGTTTATGCTGAAATTCAAACAAAATAAAACCCTTAGGACACCTTAATTCCTTTGTCAAATTACACATACATCATCATGATCATGATCATCCTCATCATCATCATTATTATTTTTATTATTATTATTAATATTTTATGTATTTTTATATATAGTCCTCCACATTTAATGTAAGAAAAAATCAACGTCCATGTTCCTACATTTATTTCATTTATTTATTTATTACTAATAATCATTATCATTATATCATCATTATCATCCTAAATTTCATTATTATCATATCTACCGTGGCAATCACTTTCATTGTTTACTCGTATTTTAAACACTTTAAACGTAACCTTACATCTACAGAATCATCATCCATTTTCTTTTTTACTATCAACAGAAACACATTGTACTTAACCTTAAATCTACATAGGACATCATTCATGTTCATTTCCTTTATTATCACAAGCACATTGTACTTAACCGATAACCAAAAATTCTTCATTCATTTTCATTTCCATTATCATCATAAGCATGTTTTACTTAAACTTCTATCTACAAAAATCATCATTCATTTCCTCTATTATCAAAACCACATTGAACTTAACTGATATCTATGAAATATTCATTCATTTTTACTTCCACTACCATCACAATCACATTTTACTAAACTTATATCTACATAAATCATAATTCATTTTCATTTCCTCTATTATCATAAACACATTTTATTTAACCTTATATCTATAGAAATCGTCATTCATTTTCATTTCTTCTATTATCACAAACCCATTGTACTTGACTGATATCTATAGCATCTTCATTCATTTTTTTCATTTAAATCATTATAAAGAGTGTGTGCATAACACTTTTATCTCTAAAACCATTTATTTCATTTTCTTCACTGATATGTTCACCGTATACATAACCCTTCACTTTATTTTCATTTCCACTATTATCATAAACAGGTTGTACTTAACCTTATATATGTACAGACATCATCATTCATTTTTCAATTCCTCTATTATTGTACACACCCATTGTACTTAACTGTCATCTATAAAATCTTCATCCATTTTGTGATTTGATTTATCATAGAACAGTGTGTGCATAACACTTTTATATCTAAAACCATTTACTTCATTTTCTTCTCTGATATGTTAACCGTATACATAACCTTTTCGTCCACAAAACGTCATCACTTTTCATTTCCTTTACAAATTACTTAAAATTTCTCGTCATTTTCTTCCTGGTTAACGTGTTAAATTCAAATGCCGTGTTTTAAACTTCCCATCTTTAATAAATATCTATATATATATAATGTTACAATATTAGCCTAAACCCTCTTAACCAAATGTTCATCTCTTCCTAAATATACTGAGAAATATGTGTGAAGAATCTCATATCATTATTATGTCATGGATTTTATATTGTCAACCTGACTGATGCGTCCTGTGCATAACGTTTCTTGTGTATCCAATTTCAATTCCATATATATTATCTTAATTAATACAAATTCATAGCAACGTAATATCCCTGTACGCTAAGATAATATTAAAGATGTGCATGACTGGGAAACAGAACTACTTTATAATCAGTATCGAAGAAGTACCACACCGTTAATCATTCTCAAAGTCCAAGGACAGATACAAAATCGTGTAAGTTTCAAAAAGGAACTGTTGTGAACCCCGAAATACTGAAAAATTCCTAGGTGAGACCAAGTGCCCGGGGAGAGTAAGCGTCTCCTGTCTGCACGCATCACCCGTCACAGCAGTTCTCAAGAAACATGTCAAAATCAAGAGCTTTGGTTTCCTAATTGTACATACGAAAGTACAAAACTGGTATACAAAGTCGTATTTGGTGTTCACTGAACAGGTCATTTAGTCGCATTCCAGAATATTATCAATCATTCTAGAAAGAAATAATATGCATTATGTACGTTAAATATTACAGAACTAGGACTAATGGTGTAATTTTGCTGTTAATTATCATATTCAACACTTTGCCGTTGAGTCTATGTTGGTTTTCTATGCATTTCTGCTTAGAACAATAAAGTTACATTGAACCAACAGTGTATATTCAACGACAACTATGTGCAAATACTAAGGTCACTGGCCCAAGGTAGTTATGCTATCTGGGTTCAAGTCAGTGTGTATATTGTATATGATTTATAGCTCTGTCTTTAGATTGATTCTTTGGCTCACTTTTTCTCTGCCCTTCACATAATTATTTATAATTAGAATTCCAATCATTCGGCCATGAGCATCAATGAAGAGACACAAGTTTTCGAAATGCACATCTGGTGCATAAAATCATAATATGTGTATGTCTTAATATTTTATACAAGATGTATTTTGATGGAACAATCAAAACATGTCCCAAAGATGACGCGTAGTCAACGTCTTTGCTAGGAATTTACCTTTGGTATGTGTGTTCTTACGGGGGACCATTTGCAAGACAATTTGGTTATTTGCCGTCTGCATTCAGACCGTTTCTATACATCAACTTCGCGTCCACTCAAGGAATCTTAAAAAATTTAAGATTACCTTATTTCAATGAAATTAACTGTCAAGTTTGTGATGGATAAGAGAAGCATTTGAGAAAGTAATTCTGCCGTAGTGTTCTTTGTTTTCCTCTTGGCATATTGGTTTATATTCTTATCGTTGAATTAAAAGGTACAGTAGTGGACAAAAAGGGAGGAAAAGAACATGAGAGCGAGACAAGGCGATATTGTCGAAAATTTATTCTATCTTCCCACACATGTACGACCCTGATGTGTATTGCATTCCTTTTAATTTGTGTGAATTGATGCCTTTGATATCATGATGTTTATGCAACTGAATTGATTTTACTCATCTTCGTATTACGAACGTTCATAAATTCATTTTTGTACAAGTTCAGAACTTCCTAATTGTTTTATAGTTACTTCACTGGGCAACTGATTATCAAGATCCATCTAAGGATACTTGGTTCAATTTCATGGTATCGTAGCCAAACGAGTAGAAGATATTCCAGAAATCATCACTCCTATTGGTCCTTGAACTAACAATTTAGATTTACAGTTTTGTGATTTACGTTTTCATCATTGTATTTTGCATTTTGCCTCAAGTTGATGCCCTTTATTTCTGCCTTCGTATATAATACTCTTAGTACTAGTTCTCCCAAGCAAAATGCTGTTGTAAACTATAGTCTTTGTAATGAATCCGTCGTCCATGAACATTTTTAAAAACTTTAAACTTCTTCAGAAATACCGAAGAGATTTTGATAAAACTTGGCAGGTAATAATCAACATCTGCTACATAGGTTGATTGTCTCAACTAGATCCATCAACGAATGGAGTCAGGATGAAGTGTCATAGGCCCAAGTTGTTATTCTTTTATGATAAACCTGCTCTCCGCAGCGAACAAAATCTTATTCGTCAAACTGATCTGTGTGCTAAGAAGCGTTCATTTTGCGATAATTTTCTCATTAAAGATTGATTGTGCTGCATTAACTTTGTGAATTTTTATCAGATTGTAAAGAAACAAAAAAGATAACAATATACAAAGCAATTGATCAACGTCTTCATTTTGTTGTTTTTATGATTGAAAAAGTAATCATACATTAAGACAAACGTAAATGGTGTACAACACTCATTCAAAATTAGATTATGGCAGACCGAATACACTTAAGTATGCATATAACAAAAATCATCAAAAGGAAACATAAAGAAAACCCCATAAGTACGAACTTCAGCAATATCAGCTGCTTGGACATAAAATAATTCTGTTTGCTCAATGTGTTTCTCTTACGCTATTCAGCTTGGTGTTGGAGCTTTTCCTTTCTCATCACTTTTACTATTTGATTTAATTTTGCAAGGTGCAATTTTGTGATATGTTTTGCTGATTATTGGGCTCTCATTGTAAAATTAGTATTGACATTTTGACCAAAGTTGATGCCTATGTATACAGCCCTCTTAGTTCACCTAAGCTCAATGTTTTGAAGACAAAACTGAAGACATCTGACAAAGCTGTATGACAAAAATCACCAAGGACATGCACACAAAAATGATAATAGTAGAATATACACTGAAAAACGACATTACAAAAATATTCGATTGTGCTGCGGTTACGATACCAACTTGGGACGGTCAATTGAAGTAACAAACGTCATTCAATTGGTGTCAACTACAATGTATTGTCGTTGTGACGAATCCGTGGTCCATGAACTTACAAAATTTTTATCTTCTTCAGAACCACAGAAGAGATTTTGATAAAACATGGTAGGTAATAAGTATTCCAGATCCACTAGAAGCGTTGATATTTTTTTCCAACCAGATCTACAAATCAAGTCAGGGTTGAGTATGAACGGCGCAGGCGGAAGTC
The DNA here is from genome assembly GCA_035048485.1 of Pteria penguin. Lineage (NCBI taxonomy): Eukaryota > Metazoa > Mollusca > Bivalvia > Pterioida > Pteriidae > Pteria > Pteria penguin. The sequence continues at coordinate 42,458,548 of CM068586.1, read as the reverse complement.
CGTTTTGACAAACTTTCTCTTTACACTGACTACAAAAATTGACAAATCTTATTTCTCAAACTGATTAAGAAGATTTCTTAAGAAGTGTTTCTTTTGCAATAAATTTCTCATCGAAGACTGTTTGTGATGCATTAATTTTGTACATTCTATCAGAATGGAAAGGAATGTGAATGATATGTAAAATAATTGATTTTACATTTTATTTTTCAAATTAAAAAAGAAAAGAGTATAACATATGTAGACAGTGTATGGCAATCACAACTAAACACATTATGGCAGATATACTCAGATTATGGCAGACTGAATACATTTAAATACAGTGTATGTATAAACAAAAATCATCATAACAAAATCCTTAAAAAAATAAAAATAAAAAAGTATGGCAGATCAGCAATAACCAATGTTAGTACAAAAGAACAAATCTATATGCTCAATGATAAAATCTTGTTAATTACATATATCAGATATGACTACTTCGATATTATATGATGTTAGATATATTCACAAAAAGTCACATTCATGTTTTAGTTTCATTGTCAAAACGAAAGTAGTGAGGACATGGTGTTCCCGAGTACTTCTACAAACAAAATAATGCAACAATAAAGTCGTCTTGAAAATAAAACAGTTTACAATCTTCAAACATATACACTATATGAAGTTATGACATACAGAATTGGGTCCCATGCATTCCTCCAAGAATCAGTGTGAATTGGCCATCATGGAACTCCTTGAATACACATATGATTGATTGTACAATTAAATCATTACAATGATCTAATATCTCATTGTGATGATGTCATCTGAGGTAAAACAGAGATAATACGGCTAAGCTTATGACGCCATAAACGTAACGATTCAAAATCATTTAAATTCCTCCTTGACCTTGTATGTAACCTTGCCCTTCATTGGATGCCCTTCCTTGTAAGTTTCATACCTGAAATGGTTAGCTCGATAAAAACAAACTCATCAAATGCCGCAGTGACCTTTCTCTTAGAACTATGATCTTGGCTTAAGGTCAATGCACGTAGCCTTTCAATAAGATACATTTCTACCAACTTGAAGTATAAGCGTTCTGGGATCAGGCATATAGAAATAATGGGTCAAACAAAAGATTTCACCAAAGTCCACGGTGACCTAGACCTTGAAGTTATAATCTTGGCTCAAGGTCATGACACACCGCCATTCAATAAGGATCAATTATACAAAGAGTGAAGTTAATCAAACGTGGAATGTAAAAAATACAGTTTAGCAATGATTTCAGACCAAAGCTCAAAATGATCCCGATATTTGTCAAGTTGACCTTGACCAAGGTCACAACAGTTCACCATACAACAGTAAACATTTTCATTTAAATTTCAATTAAAGTTTCATCTTTCAATTGAATTCATCCTAAAGAAAAGTGTAGAAATTATAGGCTAAATATGAAGTACTTAAAATTCACAGCTTCAATTGACTTTGTTCTTGTCTTCTGTTTTCTCTTTTGGAAGTATGACACTGTGTCAAAATTATGACACATCACCTTCCCATAAAAAAAACTTTATACCAAGTATTGTCTTTCTAAGATTAGCTGTATAGATATTAAGGATAAGACAAAAATATTCACGCAAGTCCACAGTGACCTTGACCTTGCAGCTATCTTGTTTCATGATCATGACACACTTCCTGTCTAAATGAATCAATTGGATAAAAAATGAAATTAATCAAACAGGGCATGTAGGAAAAATGGGCTGGACAAAGTGTTATTTATTTTAGTACGGCAAGATGTATTGGGCATCGTAACATAACACATCCTGTTCAAATGACGAGCATATAAAACTAGAAATCTTAAAACTCACGACCAGAAAGTATCTAGTATAGGTATATGTTTACATAGAACAATAGAACTTGTCAGTTTCGGTATAATGGATGGTATGGATATGATCAGATATATTATGCAGTTCTGCAAAAATCTACTTTCCAAATATAAATAATCTATCTCTTTCTAATCTAAAATATATATCTTTAACATTGTCAAATGGTCAGTGTAACGTATAAAATCTGGCATCAATGGCTCTCAATATAAGACATTTATACATGATATAGGTTTATGTCACAGATCTCATTCTTAAGCTTTAAATACAGAAAATAACTGCTAGATATTAAACCCTTTTTATTACTGTTTCACAAATGTGGCCAATGCCGAAGTTTTTGAAAAGGTCAAGGTCAAACTGAAGGAAAATATGGTTACAATCAAAAGTTTCAGTCACAAGATATATGCTTAATATTAAAGCCAGATCTCTTACCATTCAAAAGATACAAGGTTAAGATTGTTTTAAAATTTGCTCTACTCTCAAGGTCACAAAGTAAGAATATGGAATATAACTTAAAAGCTCAAGTCACAAAAAAGAAATATAGTAAATTAAAGTTATTAAAAATGTCTGTACTGTCAAGGTCAAAGTCTCAAAGTAAGAAAATATGAAATTACTTAAAAGTTCTAGTCAAAACATAAATATGCGAAAATTAGCCATGGTTAATGTTTTTGAGATTAGCTCTATGGTCAAGATTACAAAGAATATATGGAACGTATTAAAAGCTGTAAGTACATAGAGTATACAAACTACATGTGAAAGAATTAACTCTTACTGTTTAAAAGATATGGCCAAGGTTACAGTTTTAAATCAAGGTCAAGATCAAGGTCAGAAGGTGACAAATTTTGTACTAATTGAAATAATTTCATTTTTGGAATTTCCATACAAACAGCCCTTCTTACTTCGTGTAGGAGGTATGCTTATTTGAAAAAAATATTAACCTGGCTGTCTATGCCATTCAACATAGACAACAACAAGGGTATGACCAGTTTTCTTGCACATTCACCCTGCCAAACTCAAAATAAAAAACAAATACCTTCACAGTAATAGGTATTACGTATTAAATGATAACAATAATACACCAAGTTCACAATGGATGGTCTTTGCTGCCCAAGTATCCAATTGGAAAAAGTAAATCAGACACTAGAATGAACAAGATGCAAATGGATAAATGAAATATTTACCTGAATGAAATAAAACAATGTAAAACACTTTTTAAGCAGTCAACAAGACAAAAAAGACCAAATATCTACGAGGCAGTTTCTTTTGTTTGCCAGTAGGATAGAAAAGACAGAATGGTAGCCTTTTGCACCAGGTGACTGCTAAATAGAGGTAACCATTAACAGAACTTTGACGTACATGTAAATAAACTGCTTCCAGTCTATTTTGAATGAAAGGTTTACATTTTACATTAACGTTTACATCAGATCTTATGACTTTAGCATGTGCTGTATAGAGCATTATCTTATGACTGCCAGAAAAAGAATGCCAGGGAACATCCGGTGAATGTGTAAAGTATGAGTCCAATACAAGCCATGGCGAAGGCGAAGCTCAGAAAGTGTTTGACGACATTGTGGTTGCCCCATACCATGATGGCAATAAAGATGCAGAGCGCTGAAACATATGATATAGAAATTTAGAAACATATTAGCATGCACTATACACAAAACACATACTCTACAGGAAAGATTCAGTACTGTTTGAAGTTGGCGCTACACCTTGGCCTTACAGTTTTGTCCAGAAAAAGTAGAAAATGGAGTTCTATATATTGCGGGTAAAATTTTGTGTACATATAAGACATCCAACTTTTGAAAACAGATCAATATAACCTATGTTTGGTAAAGATTGCAGACCAAACAAGATGTACAGCCATTTCAGGGGGGGTTGGGTTCCAAACCCCAGTAAGGAATACACTTCTAGATAATGTCATCAGGTGTTCCACAGTGTTATACCAATACCCTCTAATACACATTCACATGTATCAATTCTGTTATTAAAAAAGACAGCAATTATCAAAACCGGAATATGGTCTATTTTTTTTATTGAAAAAGGACAACCGAAAGTTTATACACAGTGCAATAAAATCCCCATAAGAACTGTACTTTAAAATGATAAGTGTAATATTCAACAGAATTCTATGCTTACCCGTTGCAAATGCGCAAATTAACATAGCTATTTTGTATTTCTTTTCCTTCTGCAGGCTTTCAACGCAAAAGAAAAGTATTAATAAAATACTTTCTACGAAAGCTCCAATAAGTGCAAGGGTCATAAACAGCCTAGCAGCTATCATGAAACCTACAAATACAAAATACATAGAAACAGCACTGAGATTAAGATATTTCTCGTAGAAATTCTAATATTCACACATGTATCTAATTGTTGCAGTACGACACAAAAGTAAAATCAGCCGAGTCTGATATGTCATTTACATCCTTTTCACCTAGACCATGACATCTTCACTTATCTGAAATCAATAGAAAATTTCACCAAAATCAACAGTGACCTTCGAGGCTGAACCTAGGGTCAATGTCAAGAAGTATTACTAGTACCTTCCCTTAAGAATTATCCTTTCATATATAAATTTATTCTAGTTTAACATAGAAATTGTGGGCTAGACCATTCTTTGATGAAATGAATTAATAGAAAGATGGATAGACAGAAAGATGCACAGGATGAATATGAAAGATTCCCTTGCTATGAAAGTGTTGGTTATACCTCTTTACTGTATCTCTTGGCAATTTTTATCCACTTATAATTTCAAGTTACACTTTCTTCACGGTTAAAGTAAAACCCCAATATAGTTCTAGGCATGTCTGGATTGAAATTCTAACTTCAGGCTGAATTAACAGGATCAAATAAGGAAGACACATGTATTTGTTTTCACAGTCAATAAAAACTATCAATACTTCTATATCATTTTCAATTCTTATTCTAGATAGGTTTTACTTGTATAAAAATTAAAGTTTTCAAAGCAGTAATTAAGCAGTACCCCATTTATATAAATATATAGGTGCAGCCCCTTTCTCAACTTCATTTCTGATAAAATTCTATTTTGAGAGTATCAATATTCTATTGATGCTTGAAAATGCTTAAATTATGCAGGATTTTATGCCATTTATCCTGAAGCTTCTGATGGCATGGGTGGCGCTAGACATTGTCTTTTGATATATAATATTGACCCTCAAATCTATATATAGTAGGCATCTTTCCCTTTTGATAAAAATTTTAAATTTCCTCTGTTTAAAAGAACTTAACCTGTAAAATATGTGATATATGATCAAATTCTGATGAACAGTTAAAGATATATGATGATATGAAAACCATATGGAAACCAATAATTTCAGTCTTTTCTGTCAGCTGTTACCTTGACCATATACCTTGACCTTGGACCCCCAAATCAATTGGGTTCCTTTTCTTTTGATAAGTAAGCATATAATCAAATTTGGTTTAGATATGATGAAAGTTGATAACCCAAAAGTGCGACGGAAGGACGGAAAGAAAGAAGGACGAAGTACGGACAAAGCAAACACCTTATTCCCCCCCCCCCCCCCTGCAAAACCTAGCGGGGCATAATAAATGTAATGAGAAATATACATGTATTAATTTGGTGTAATAAACGCATTTCGACAACTTATATCTCTCTTCGCTTGAATGATGCATTTTCCCCAACAATTGTCCGATCGATATGTATCAAATCCAGTACATGTTCAGACTGGTCCATTGCTTATGCAATGATCCATGTCTATTGTCTATTGATTCATATCCAATAACGGATTTTGACCTGACAGTATTCAGCTTAAAAAATCTACGCAGATACATGTATATAATACAGAAACTGCTTTTCAAGTTTTCCTTAAAAACTGAATGTGGAAATGTTCATTTACGAGCACATGTTCGTTTATGTAAATTTCATGGAAATTGTCAACATACGTAAGACAGAAGTTTACACGTGTGACGGCTATTTGTAGAGTTGAAAGGTATATATATATAACGGAATTTCGCTAATTAGTGCATACTTTAAATTAAAGTATTACCCAATTCCAAACAGTGGGTGAAGTTTTCCTTTATCTCCATCAATATGACCTATTGATTGATAACTGTTTCACGTCACTCCACGATTATTTCACGTATATGGTGACGGCATCTGTCCGGCGCATTGCATAAAACACGGGCGATTATATCGCCTGGGTTCGCCTCTTTCCTGTGTATAGGGTTAAGGCCTATAACTTCTCTGCTCGCCAAAACCCGACTTGAAAGTTTCAGCGTGATAATATAAATAAAACAAATACTGCATATCTTCCTTCTCTTCTATTTCTATAATATTTATCTACATGACCAGCAAATTTTATCGAAAAATTCCAAGTACTTCCCGAAATGTCCAGCATCAAAGTTCAGGGTGACTCAGTTTTGAGGTTACTCGAAATTAGCCTGGGCCCGGAAAGGGGTTCGCGTATTCTGGTGTATAGCAGTCGGTTCTCAAATGCAACGGGCGAGTACGCCGTAATTCAAGCTTTGTTAAGATTTTATAAATGTCTTTTCCATACCTTGTTATTCTTGTTGTACTTGTGGGGGATCATTACTATAAAGCTGAGTCAGATCTGATATGCTGATACAAACTCTGGCTCACCTCTATCACAAAATCTATCATCGTTTCATGTCTTTTCTTTGAAAATGATGGCAAAAAGAAAAAATTCGCTACATCGCTCACCTGTGCACAACTGACAAATATACTGAAATGCAAAATTCTAAAAGTAGACTGAAGTAATGCAAAATGAAGATGTCGCCACTTGACCATAATGCGTATATTATAATGCGGTCATTATATATCACCTTCCGGTCAATAGATATCACTGGACATATTTTTGCCATTTTAATGATTCATAATCAACCAATCAGAATCCCAGAATCTTAACAGAGGCATGCGCGGATCCAGAAATTTTTGTCAGAGGGGGTCCAACCAAAAAAGGTAAATTTTTCTCTTAGAACAGGGGGGTCCAACCCCCAAAATGCCCAAATATTACCTTTTTGGTAAAATTTTCGGATTCCAAGGGGGGGGGGGGTCCAGACCCCCCTAAACCCAACCCCCCTCTGTATCCTCTTATAATATACGTTCATAATGATAAACCAGTGATGAATTAGAGGGACGAATTACGGAAGTCACGAATTCGTATTATTGATTTTTCTGCCCCTCCTTCTCCATAAAATCCTGGTTCTTCTACTGAAAATGATTGATTCCCGAAATTTGGAATTTAGTGATGATGATCGTCATTCGGACATCCTCGACCTTTTCCTTATGTGGGTAGACGTAAAGGGCGAGGTCATTACGAATGGATCAGCGATTTAAAGATATTGCGAAATCGTTTCATATCGGAATATGTATCTTGCATTTATAACTAATTGCCTTTCTGGGACTCATAAAACTATTCGCAACTTGCCAAATGACTACGTGTATTTATCGGAGAATTTGAACATTAAAAATTACCAAGTCATCGCCATATATTTTGACTAATTTTCAACACGTACCGGGCCGTTTTAAAATCGTTGACCAACACCGTCAGCATCGAAGAAACCGGTCAAACACCTGTATTAACCCATTGACAGGTACCCAGAATCTGAATTTTATTATTTTAAAATCACATCTACCTCATTACGTACCTGATATATCATGTGTAATAGCGATACAGCCATATTCACTAACACATGCTTGCCATAACCCAACGTGTTTCATTCTCACCAACTTTCCACTGCCCACTAGCACAAAGGGCACACCGTCCGGATACGTATTCCATAATGGCACAGCAAAACCAAGTAATGTAGTGATGAAAGCGCCAAGAGCAAAACATACAACGAATTTCAAAATAAAAGGTATCTTTGACCAAGCGTTACAACACGCCATAGTCAGTATTGTACTTTAATAGCGCTGTTGAACTACGTAGGAAATTATGTAAAATCATGGAATTTCCAGTGGCGTTGGCGGAATTTCCCAAATCTAATTATCACAAAGTCAGCATTTGCTGTAGATGAGCAAATTCAGTTCTCCTTTCACTAAATATTCCATAAACATTGGCATTCGTAAAGTTACGCACTAGATGAACACACAACCCGCAGTACCTGTGACTGATACAACCAGGACATTAAAGATAGATAACTCGCATTTTTTCCTACGTGAGCGAGGTCAAATGCACTAAGGTTAACGACCTATCCAATATCTATGTGCCAAATGGTCACTTTTGGGCCACCTGAAATCCCGTTGTAAATTTATATTCCTTCTCTGTAAAAATACTTTAAGATGAGATATACGTTTGGACAAATGTTCAAACGTCCTTGTTGTGTTCGTAAAAGAATGAAATAAGTATTATTTATAGTTTAAAAGATGTCGAAATATGTGTAATTTCATAAGGGAAACTCCGCGAAAAATCGTCTTCTTTCTACATTCAAACGGCAACATAAACTGACGTCATGTTCTGAATAGTGACGTCACAACCAGCATACCAGTGTGACGAGTATTGCCTCCAGAGCCACAAGAAAAACGCATTTTTAAGGAGAACCCAGGACCAAAAAACATGCCTCATCAAAATTTTCGGCATGCAGAGTACTTCTTGTTATTTTTTACGATGAAACTGTTACGTCATATTGTCCGAGAAACAAATAGGTAAGTACCAGGGTCCAGCGCCATAAACTGAGAATATACTTAAGTCAAAAATTCATATTCTTCTGTTCATCAATGAATTTAACTGGGGATTTGGATTTTATTTAGTTTTATTCTACTGATAAATAGAATTAAACCATTCTGCATTAAAATTTATTTGAACGTTTGATAATGGAATAAATTAAAATGAAATTTTTGACTTAAGTATATTCTCAGTCTATGGCGCATATTAGAAGCATAGATACTCTCTCTCTCTCTCTCTCTCTCTCTCTCTCAAATTTAAATACATGTATAGCGATAGGGGCAAATGATATATAGTTACAACGTTTACAAAAATACACAAAAAGGTGCATAAAAGCCCGTTGCATAAAATAATATTTGCGATCCCTCTTGGATTTCTTCAACAGAATGTGTAAACACCATTATGTTCCAAACAGAGGAATCGTTATAGATTAAAGTACAGCCATGCTGCAGTGTATCCCTTGAAAATTTGTAAACTCTTGGACGAGTATTCAATCCTGTTATTAGAGGGACACTTCAGGGTACCCAAGTAATGATGGAACTTCTCCAGCGATGCATTATGCTTAGAAAAGGACATCACGTTTTTGTGGATAACTTCCTCTGCAGCCTCAATTTGGCCAGGAGACTTTTACATCACGGGCGGTACATCTGTAACTGGTACTCTACGTCAAAACAGACAGATGCCACATACAATAAAAATACAAGACTGAACGTGCATGAATCAATTTGTATGCGACAGTGTGATATTCTTATCGCAGCCTATATAAGTGATCCAGGCAGAAAATCCATACGCCTGTTATCAACATTCATGCACGCCAGCAATGTAAACCAAAAGCTTCAAATGTACGAGGAGTGGGCGTCGTCGACGGAAATGACATACAAACGCATTCTACAAAGATCATAGAAAAACATGGATTAGGTTTATCTTTATGCCCCCGGATCGATACATCAGGGGCAATTTGTTTTTGTCCTGTCTGTCTGTATAACACCAAGATCGACTTACCGCGTGAATAAACTTTGTATAACACCAAGAACGACTTACCGCGGGAATTATAAGCTTGTATAACACGAAAATCGACTTACCGCGGGAATTAATCTTGTACAACACCAAAATCGACTTACCGCGGGAATTAAACTTGTATAACACCAAGATCGACTTACTGCGAGAATTAAAATTGTATAACACTAAAATCGACTCAATCTGATTAAAATCAAATCTTCATTCCGCTTATCTATTTGTCCCATTGCGGATAAAAGAAAAGCGGAATAACGGTGTGGTTTTAATCAGATTGAAATCGACTTAACGCGGTAATTAACCTTGTATAATAGCAAGATCGATCTACCGCGGGAATAAGCTTGTATAACACCAAGATCGATCTACCGCGGGAATAAGCTTGTATAACACCAAGATCGACATACTGCGGGAATAAGCTTGTATAACACCAAGGACCTTGCTAACACGCAGCATACCGGGAAGGGTGTAAATCCTACTAATTGTGACGTCATCTGGTTTAACAATTTTTCGGTCATAAATGGAAGAGTCAGTTATTGTAAAGTCAATCTGTTGGAAAATTTACCCTTACCTAAAATAAATTGCAACGATATAGAGCATCAGTTTCCAAACGAAATGCTAATTCTATACTCATGTACATAGGGGCAAAATAGCCACTCGATCGCGCGCCTACTTCAATTTCCAACTGAAAACGATCTGTGAGCAATCAAACTATTCATGGGTGTTTGCACACACTATAAAATCCGCACTTAGTATTGAATTTATAATCATCGTTTATTTATTTGTTTATTTATTTATTCATTTATTTATCTTGAAATATTTCTGAAGTCTCAGGCTTTTCAATGTATGCCAATACATATATCCATTTAATACATTTTGACAAGATATCCAAGTTGTCCATCTTTATTATTTTTCAAATCACTTTTTGCTCGATTCGTCTGGCTTCGGACGTCATACCGGAATAGAGTATATGGAAGTTGAAAAACCTAACAAAAGAAAAACTAGAGGCCGACAACCCGACTTAAAAAGTTTTAAGGCCAATAGGAACTGGGCTTTTTTCAGAAAAAATGACAAGAAAAAATATCTCGGGCATGAAAGGCGCGACCTTTATCAAGCATCAAGAATCTTATCTTGACTCAAAAATTCATCTTTTGTCTCGGGTAGTAGTTAGAACTACAAATTGGACAGCGCAGTGTTCAAATCCACATCGAAAGTCTTTAGTGTTGGAGGAGGTGTTGAATGCTTTAAGGTATAACAGTTACAGTGGCGGATCCAGGATTTCCGAAAGGGGGATGGGGGGGGGGGGGGGCACAGGTGTATTAGCCAAACTACTCTGGATTTTTACCAGTAGATATGTGGCGAAAGCGGAGCGGGCCACCCTTCTAAATCTGCCACTGAGTTATTATAAACCCTTTTCACATCTAGGTCGATAAGGGAATTTCTTTTGTATAATCCGAAATTTTTACGATCATTAATATCAATACCATCTAAGACAACATAGATCTTACTATAACAAACAACTACAGTTCAAATTATGCTTATGTCTGTTTTTTTTTCTAACTGTTTTGTTATTTGAGGTTAAAAATTACGTAACAATACTCTAAACAAAAGATAACAGAAAACATAAATTAAAAAAATAAAATAAAATAAAATAAAATAAAATAAAATGAAATAAAATGAAATGAAATAAAATAAAATAAAATAAAATAAAATAAAATAAAATAAAATAAAATAAAATAAAATAAAAGATAGGTTAGTATTTACCGGTATCTGTCTTTTATTGTCGGTCAGTATTTCGGTGATCCAGTCGGTCAATTAGCATTCACGTCTTTATTATTTTTTAAAGGAAGGATAAGCTGTAACCTAATGGTGTAGAAGTATAACTTGTACTATCTTTAATCAAAGTCATGTGTCAAAAGTCAAAGTCTCTCATCATCGCAAGCCAAGGCTCCGTTTCGTTCTACTGCACTACGTTTATATTAAACGTAACAGGAAACTAGTTTGCATATATAAGAGTTTAAGATAAGTGCTAGACTGGAGTTACCTGCTCTTGCTTGCTATAGCTGCGAGATAGCTCTAGACAGGCATTGCCAGTCTAAGATAAGTGGAGCTCCGGACTAGTTGCGCTGAATCTGGTGCGTGTTACGCGGATCTGGGTTGAACTTGTTGCTGTGTGGTCTAGTGTCAGTAAGAACTACACCCAGTTCCGTTATAGGAAAACGGAACTAACTAAGAGCCTAGTTCAGTATAAGAAAATCCGTTTAAGAAAAAAAAAATATTTTCAGCTGCTGCGTTTCCGAAAATCTTAATTAAAGCCCAGCTCCGTTAAGAAACCATACGTATAGCTGCCTAGTCCCATGGTCAATTATACAGAACTAAATACTATACATCAGTTCCATTAAAAATAAAAGGAACTTCACACAAGTTCCCAGTACCGTAAAAAATAAAATCAATGACCTTTTTCCGTATAAGAGAATGATAACTTGTGTTTATTTGATGTCTACTTTATCCTGTTCGCCTATATTGCTCATATCGGGTATTATCACTACGCGTACCTCCGAGTCTTAACGGAAATGGGCGAGGTCATTTTAATTTATTTAGTCGCCGTGTTCCGCGTAAGAATATATTGATTGATTGATTTTTGTTTTACGTCACACCACGAATATTTCACGTATATGGAGACGGCATCTGCCTGATGCAGGGCATACAAATTTTGACCTTTGCAACGGACCCACCCGAAGCAGTGAGGGATCTTTAACGTGCATTGCATACCACAACACGGGGCCTCGGTTTTTACTGTCTCATCCGAAAGACATGACACCGGCATGACCAGAGCGGGACTCGAACCCCGGCCTCCCGATCAGGAGTCCGACGCGATACCACTAGGCCACGCCGGAATCGTAGGAATATAAGCCGGTGTGGCCTAGTGGTATCACGTCGGACTCCTGATCGGGAGACCGGGATTCGAGTCCGCGCTGGTCATGACGGTGTCATGTCTTTCGGATGAGACAGTAAAAACCGAGGCAGATGCCGTCACCATATACGTGAAATATTCGTGGTGTGACGTAAAACAAAAATCAATCAATCAATCAAATCCGCGTAAGAATACGAAATCTGAAGGAGTTCCTAGTGTCGTTTAGGAAAATCAGAACTATAAATAGGCTATCTTCCTCTTTCGGGTTGGAGTGCATGTTATAGAACACTGAGAATGCATACCCTTATTCCGTTTCAGGAAAGAGGCTTGACATGGAAAATGGAAGAATTTGAGAATGGAACAGCATGCAGATGATGATGATGATGATGATGATGATGATGATGATGATGATGATGATGATGATGATAAATAGAGTAGGTTTCACAAGCAGTCTGACTTAAGCATCGTTTGTAGGCTACAAACGATGGGAAGCGAGTGGAAAGTAGGGGATGGCTTTAGTCAGACTGGTTTCACAAGTTAAAGTCGAAGCAGCGAAGCTGGGATCTTTTTCTCTAATACACAATTCTTTTTCACGATCCAGATATCTGACCTTTAGTGATGCAATCTACTAGCAGAAATTGTAGGTAACGGCGACTTACATTATACACAAGCCTACAAATTTTGGGGGTGAATTGAACCCCACTGTGAACCCTTTTTGTGAATTTTCATCAAAATGCCTGAAACGGCCTTGACAGTTTTATTAGATATGTCTACCTATATATTATATAACATTTATATAGAAATTCATAGTGTCGTTTTAAATAATGTTGACTGTACGTACATGTTAAAAATATACCGAAAACATATACCGAATTTTATCGTGTCATTTACATAGAAATTCATGGTGTCGTTTTTAATAATGTTGACTGAACGTACATGTTAAAAATATACCGAATTTTATCGTGTCCCTGTATGAGCGCCTCTCTGAGAATAACCTCTACCTTACACCCTACTCATGTGTAATAATAAAATTCAGAAAATTTACGCTGAATCGTGTGCACTCGACGATGAAGAGTTTAATATGTGTATAAAGTGTTTGTGAGTGTGTGCATGTGTAAGGGGAGGGAGTGCGGGGTGTCTTTTAGTCCTCCTCCTCCCCCCTCCCCCGACAACCACGAACAACAAAATAGGGAAGGGAATATAATGAACAATGGACTGAATTTCAGGTTCCTTTGCCAAAATAAAGAAACGAAATGACAATTGTGTTTTGTGTATATGATTTGAATTTAGACCTCATTTTTCTATTTAAAGGAGAATTACTGGTTATTCGAACAACTGATTGATCGATTATTCAATTTGTTTTACGTCACTCCATGATTTTTTCATGTAGGGCACCTCGATCAGTTTCTACTGTTTTATCTCACACGTGCCTGGAAAAAAAATGTGGGGCCGCCTTTAAAATATTCTCCCACCAAAATTGATCCGGTCGATTTTGCAAATGGAACAGGCCGATTCGATCCTGCGTTGTATCATAGGCTTTCAAACACCCACCAAACCCTGTGCGTAGTTTTTATTCTCCCTGGGAAAAATGGGCAAGGCAAAGATTCCCCGCTGGAAAAATGGCCCAGCATAGAATTTCATACGGGGAAAACTATTCCGGTCTTCAAAAAATGTGAAAATTGAAATCAGAACTCTTGATAACAAGAAACTCTCCAAAACAGAAAATATCAAATATCCTACCGAAAAATGAAATAATGCCAAAAGCAAACAGTGAAACATCAAGGAATAGAACGAAACAAGAACAAAAACAACACTCGATCCAGATACGCAAAGTACGTAGAATCCAGACAGCAAGAAAAACGGCTATATGCACTCATGGGAAATGGGATGCATGGAAAGAACGACTTCCCTGTGGTCCACATATATTGTGCCGTTAATGCTGCATGGAATCGATGTCTCACAGACCGGAAAACTTAAAAGAAAATAATGTGAACTTCACCAGAAATAAAAATTGTAAATGTGACAGATTTTCCCAGAAAATACAGCAACATTAACAATATACCTCCTCCATGGGAAGCTGCCAACAGAGAGCCTCATAGATATCTCTCAAATTATCCACGGAGCGGCAACAAATAAAGAATCGATTGCGAATAAACTCGCTAGAAAACAAAACATGATGAAAGACCACAGCTCTAATAGCTGGTTTATCAAGGTAAACAAAATGCTTAATAGACACTTAACACCACTAAAAAGAAACCACAAATAGCAGGAGGAAAGCAAAAAAGCAGTAGGGACATTTTGGCATCAGAAACTGAGTGAAGAAGCAAAAGGAAATTTCATACTGAAATTGTTGGCTGTAGAGAGCATATATATCAGACCAGCACAACCACATCTGGTCTAGAGATCTGGGCCCGGCGCCATAAACTAAGAATACACTTAAGTCAAAAATTTCATTTTCATTTATTCCATTATCAAACGTTCAAATAAATTTTAATACAGAATGGTTTAATTCTATTTGTCAGTAGAATAAAACTAAATAAAATCCAAATCCCAGTTATTAATTCATTGATGAACAGAAGAATATGAATTTTAGACTTAAGTATATTCTCATTTTATGGCGCCAGACCCTGGTCTATCAAAACATAGTCCAATGGAAACCAGAGGGGTAGCAATGAAGGTTCAATTGATGACAGGCACTTACAATCTGGGTTACGTGCAAGCAAGAAACAAAAATGTTACAAATTCAAATTATCTTAACTTTTATGCTGAGGCCATGTAATCACAAAATGAAGCGCCCTGCAACAAAAATGAAAAGTGTATAATAGACAAAATCAGGAGACTAATAAAAGAAAAAGACTATAAGATTATTGACATGGACATCATAAATGACAAAAGAGTTTACAGAACTTTTGATAGACTGTACGCACTGTATGCCTAGACTATCAAGAAAGGAGTTGCCATGATTCTTAAAGATGGTTCCCAAAGGTGGCCAGAGTCTACATGTACGCCCTGCACCAGGTTAAATCAAATGAATTTATTTTAGTCTATTTTAAGGCTGAGTCTACATATAGCTTCCAGCAGTGTTTTAAACAGCTGTACGTCATTTTAACCATCTGTCATTTAAACTGTTGATTTTAATAAATGTTGAGTTCTTTAGGCTAGGACAATAGGTGGCCATTAAAGCTGTATACCCTATACTCGCATATAATAGGTCAATTTATTCTAAACTGTTTTGATTTTATATATAAGCCTAAAACATATTTAGAAAAGGCCCTTGCAAATGTTGTGATCAAATTCGTCGTATTAAGTGAGATACAGCTGTCTAAAACGCGATGTTTGTAAACAGAATGTTTACAACCAACCTATCACGTGATCTAATTCGGAAGTTGCATCATGGAGGGCGAGGTAAATAAACTTGACGAGTAACTTTAAAAATCTGCATTCAAGTCATTAAAGTTAGTATTTACTGCAATTTTTTTTTCTTTTTGGAGTCTCCTTTTGTCGTATTTGTTTTGATTAAACTGCGAATGCGTGAAGTCAGGTTACGGTTGTATTTATGGAATGCCCTCTTTATTTATGAAGTATTTTATTTTTATTTTGATATCTCCAAAGGTTTGAAGCAACAATAGAAGTTATTAACGCAAAGTTAATAACTACAGCCATACGAGAAAAATACAGTTTTTGTTTTACATGCCCTAATTTTTGAAATTATACTGAATTATAGGGTATACAACTTTAAGTGAAAAAAATTAATAAATAAATAAGAGATAATAAATAAATGAATAAATAAATAAATAGTTAGATAGATAAAAATTAATAATAAAAAATAAAAAGGTAAAATATTGTAAAATGAATAAATACATAAACAATCAAACTACTTATTTGTAGTCTGTGGTTGAATATTATTAACTAAAAGTATAAATCTTAATTCATACTAGATTTCACATTTAAACATCCACTATGTCTACATGTAAAAAAAAATATCGCATGATAAAGCGTGTTTATGATTTAGGATTGAATTATTCTGTACAACTGAAACTAAAATCAAGGACTTACAAACAATCTTCTTTAGAAGTCCTTTCTAAATGTTACGGTTTGAACAACATTTAAACTTGTACAATGAAATCTTTTAAACTTTCAACAAGACTTTTATGTGAAAGTGCTAGTCCCTAACTATAAATGCAACCTTATCATGCGTGGCGGATGCATGGACCTGGGGAGGGGGATTTCAGGGAGTTTTGACACCCTTCTTTCCAGTTTAAATCCCAATCTCATTAAAAGCATATGTTTTTAAATCTTTAACTTTGGCATGACTTTTATGTGGACCAACTATAGATTAATATATCCAGCAAATTATAGTAATTTTTTCCTCAAAAATGCCCGGGACCGGTGCTCCTCATCCAAGGGAGGGAACTCCCAATAAGGAGGGAAAAGATAAGATTGGACAATTATCTACAAATTTTTACCTCGCAATTCTATCTTTTCACTTTTTCTCAAATGCCCGATCGGGAGATACACTCAAACTGATAAAAGTACATCATCGTTTCATATTTTGATACAATCCCTTATAAAAGTTACCTTAGTTTCATTTTGCCAACTTCCGGATTTCCGTGTACATTGGATCTTAAAATAGATGTGACGGAAATGAAAGTCATTCTGTAGTCCTTCCGTTTTGGAAAAATATTTTGATTTCTTACCAACAAAAGACAACAGGTACCATTTTGTTTTGGTGTAGAACTAAGTATTACCATCTTTATGATCTAACGGGATTGATAATATTGATTATTGCCTATAAATAACCCAGGATAAAATCAGCTGATTATAATGAAAATGTAACTCTAAAGACTAAACAGATGAATGCATCGAATCTATTTATAGACATGATTATACGATAGAAAAAATGGAAAAGAAGGTTATATCGGAGTGTTTCATAAAAGTATATTGAGAAACCATATATTTGCATGAGTATTGGAGGTATTATTCATTGTTGATCATGTGACATCTCAGAATCAGATCGGCTAATTGTTATTATGCCAATTTATCGGTCCATAGAATTGCAGAAATCACCGAAATCCCCGTGTATTTACAGAAATCCCTGCAAAAAACAGAAATCCCCATTACTTTATCAAAAATCAACCTATATGTAAATAGACAGGACCATCATTCACCCTTATAGCAAGTTTCAGATATATTAAACAACAATTGATAGACTAATAACCATTTTCCTTTATTTTTCATGATGTGGCATGCCGCCGACGGCGCGGCCATGTTGGATAACAGATTATTGGTTTGAAGTGCAATAAATCACCAAGTTCCTTTGAAAACAATATAGCATGTTTAGCAGTCAATCCACCTTTACCGAAAAATTTCACAATTCCAGGTACTCGTATTCAGTCTGGTGAACAATATCTCCCCAGACGCGAAACATAACTAGAGTGTGCAATGAAGTTACATCAATTTCTTCAGATGAACAGTTACAGAACACATCAAACACAATATACAATGATGCATGACACAGACAATTCATCTGATACACAACTTAACATGTCAGACTCAGTGTGCAATGAAGTTCCAACAATTTCTTCAGATCAACTGTTACAGAACACATCAAACACAATTAATATACCATGATATCACAGATGATGACAACTCTGAATCTGAGATTTCAAATAAATGACAGTGATAATGACACGTCACACTTAGACACTAAATACGGCAGTTTAGACGGTGAATTTCTTCCATTTGAAGCATTGAATTTAATTTTTGAAAATCTAGCAAAGACAGTTAAGTACAACTTTATCTAAGTCATTTAATTATATACGTTTGAAATAAACAAACACCGTAACAAGCGACACAAATATATAACACATACATTTACTGAATTCAACAATAACAAGCCTCTTTGTGAAATATATTTGCCATTTATTGAAGGTATTTTGAAAATAGAATTAATTAATCTCCGACTGCGTTACTGTTACATGCCAATCCAACATGGCCGCCAGTAGTGGATCATTAAAATAAAAAAAAAAAAAATAAAATGGTTTAAAGTCTATCAATTGTTGTTTAATATGTCTGAAACTTGCTATAAGGGTGAATGATGGTCCTATCTATTTACATATCGGTGATTTTTGATAAAATAATGGGGATTTCTGTGTTCTTTCGGGGATTTCTGTAAATACACGGGGATTTTGGTGATTTCTGTTTTTCTATGGACCCCCAATTTATTGACTACGTTCATAGACCCCTTCATCTTCCTTGTTTACTGAGGTTTTGAAGGGAAATAATAATGTTTCTGGTAAAGTTCTGACATTGTTATAAGCTATTGATTGTGTCTTGTGCCAATTTGTGGGAACAGTGATGACTGTGCCCACAAAAACTTTAGTCCCACAATAAATCTTTTTCATATTAATTTTAGTTCTAAATCAATGCCCGACATATGATGCTTTGTCGCACAAAGTTGTGTCATTGTGTTGTGATGCAACAGTCCAAACATTGACGCGAAAATTCCGGCAAAAAGTAGTATGTTGAGTGGCAGACCCCTTACATCATGCAAAACATGAAATTTGTGTCTTAATGTAAAACAGTCTATTGAACATGTACATGTCAGAAACAATCCCCCCATATAAAATATTGCAATTGATATAAAGTCAACACACACTCATAAGTTAATTGCAAATTATCAGTAACCTATTCTTATTATTTTTTTTTTCATATATCTAATTAATATACCATTTGCCGATCTTCATAAGTGTTGTCTTTTTCTCTGAGCTAATACCTTTTGGCGTTGTTTTTCGTTATGGCGTTACAATAAATTTATGTCACATATTATGACTTCACTATGAAAATCAACGCTAAGAGTTGTTAGCTCGGACAAAAAGACAGCCGTTATCAAGATTGGCAAGTGATCTATTATACATGCATTTTGATAATTATTTAAGTCACTGGTCAGTGGACTTTAAGTTTTCTCTCCATTAGTTTGTCTGTTTGTCTGTCAGTTCTCCATTCTACTCTCTGTGAATGGATTCTAATCAAACTTTGAACCAATATTAGAGTTTATCTTTAGTCCAATATGGGTCCATTATCGTGGTCCATTATCTTGACGGGCAGGCTTGTGTAGTGGTTAAGCACTTGGCCTACAGCACAAACAATTCGGGTTCGGTTCCGGGGTTGCGTCACTATGTTTAAGAGGTTGGTTACCTTCTGCTTCCATGTCACGATATCACTGAAAAATTGATGAAAGTATTGTAAAACACCAATCAACTAACGTACCAACCATTATCTTGACCCATGCGAAATAATGTATGTTTTCTCCCTGGGTGAAAAAAATTCAAATTCAAGTATACTGAATTTTCCTTAATATCTATCTGCATGTATGTTCCGTCACTGCGGGACTCCTCATTTCTGATTATCATTGGCAGGATTTAAATGTGCATTGCTTACCTGAAAAAAAGTAGAAAGTAGCGTGACAGAAATGAAGATGAGAAAAGAGGATAGATTTGTTAAAAGGGATAGATAGAAATATAGGAGAAAAGAACAAGGAAAGACGTTAAAAATAGGGTGTGTGTTTAGTATTTTCTGGGGCTAGTGTGCTCGATGGTGCGCACAGCTGTCTTGAAGCCATCTATTGTCAGATTTGCTGGTATGCCTGGTGGAAGAGCGTTCCACTGCACTGAAGTTAGGGGAAAGTAGCTGTATTTAATATATAATAATCCCAGGTTGTGCATGTATTTGGGGTATGGAGTGTAGTATGGACCCAGTGGCTCACGACCAAGTTGGGATAGGTATGTCTGGCTAGGAATTACTACCATGTCATGCATTATTTTATGCAATGTAACGAGTCGTGCATCTGCAAGAAAGAGTGCTAGGGTTCTCTACCCAGTTCATGCTACATACCAGTAACACTTACTTTTTTGCATCCAGTCGCTCATGACCCACCTAGCGTCACTTTCATATTAAGTGATCACAAATTTTGAGATAAATACCTGATGTTAAATATAAAATTTAAGCTGATAGTGCCAATTCAGGTCTTGAACTGTATCTATTCCTGACACCATAGTATTGGTTCTTATTATTCAGTTTCAACGATTACCTTACTTCTCCGATCAATCACTGACATATGGACAAAAAGATGGAGAACTGATTTTTCAAAGGGGTGAGAGACAAAGAAATATGTCTCTGGGCACTCAACAAGTACAGTACAGTCCAGGTGGAACTTAATTTGCCCACTGGTCACAGTGGGCATTTTTAGAGTGGGCATTAAGAATGTCCACTGGACACAGTGGACATTCTTGTAAGAGTCAGTTAGAATTAACATACAGGTAAGTGGACAACTTGATAGGTCAGGTAAATGTCCACTCCTAATGCCCACCGAAATTTCAGGTGGACTGCCCACTGTGGACAGTGGGCATTCAAAGTTCCACTGGGACTGTACTGTACATAACTTACTTAAATACGATAAAATGATAAAGTTACATATCATAGTTCTGAATTGTTTGCATAAAATTCGACCATTTTTTTTACATGATTTTCATCATTTTTCTTTTCAGCTTTCAGGTTTAGATAATTCTGGCGTTGTGTGACTATGGAATCAATATCAGAATGGAGAAATGTTCATCAAAACTGATTTGTTTTTAAACAAAACATTGTTGCTAACTTCTACAATAAATACTGGAAGTTAATAAGGGAAGGAAATATTAAAAGATATGTCATGCAGCATAAAAAGAGACGCAGAACCTAAAGAGGACAATGTTGATGTAGGTGATACCATGAATGCAGAATTATATCAAGAAAGTTATGGGATAAAGGAACAGGAAAGTTTTCCCTCAGAAGCAGAGAAAGATAAAGCTGATAAAAGTGTTGAATCGAATAAAAGTGAAAGTATATCATGTAAAACTGATAAACATGATGGCAAAAATGAGATGGAAGAGGCAGCTAGAGAAAGTCATACAATGGACGCACAAGAGTATAAGGTCATTGAAGATCAAATGGCAGGTACGATAAATGTACAAAAAGATAAGGAGATAAAAGGTCATACAATCAGTTTACAAGAAGATAAGGTCAGAGAAGGTCATGCAATGTATGTACAAGAAGATGAGCTTAGAGGTAATACAGGTAACGTTACAAAGGAAAATATCAGGAAAAGTGCAAAGAAAGATGTGGTAAAAGCGAAGGAGGAAGGGATCAGAGGAGAAATAGTCAGATTGCAAGATAGTAATTTAAAGCACATTGGCTGCACTTGTAGAAATCCTGGTAATCTGTTACAAGGAAAAAGACATGAAAGAGTTGATGCTCTCAGTAAAATTAGTACTGAAAATGATACCGAAAAAGGCAGGGTACCTGAAGTCGAAAGTATGGGGAAGTATAAACCTTCTATTTCATTGGCAAGGCAGATACCTCCTATGGCGTCAATTGATTCATTGGATTTTGATGGAGATCTCCTCAGAGAAACTGAGGAGGAACTTTTAGAGTTGGAAAATGTTGCTGAGTTTGAGATGATACTTGGAGAAGAAATGAGCATGTTTCATGAAGATAACTTGTTACCTCAAAAACAAGAGGAAGAAGAAAAAGAGGTAGTAGTAACTTTTCCGTACGGAAATTTGATACCTGGGATTAGAGAATGTGAGATATGCTTAGAAGAAGGTAAAATGCGTAGATACCGAAAATGTTGTGGCATTTGCGTATGTGATAATTGTTTAAAATTATATTTCACTTTTCAAGTTGAGAGCGGTATCATTCGTATTGGATGTATAAACAATAGATGTAAACAGTTTGCCTTTGTGGAAGAAATCATGTGTCGTCTACCAGACAAATGGAAAAATAAGTATTATAGATTCCTAGTGGATGCTAACAATGATCCGTATATTAAAACTTGTCCCAGATGTAACTTTATACAACATGTATCAGAAGAGGAATTAAACTCAAGGAAAAAGAAGGTACAAAAGTGAAAAGTTTTTTACATATTACCTGCAGAGCAATGTGACCCTTAAGGCATGCTTTGTCCATTTTTGCAAAGCATTTCCAGTCTATAGATTGGCAATGTTCAGTGGTCTGTCAACAATTTGGTTCAGTTTCTGGTTGAAGCAAAATGGTTAAGTTTCTGGTTTAAAGCAAAATCTCAGCAACTAAGAGGAGCAAAAATGTAATATTTCACATGTAGATTCCTTATGACCAGAGCTTTTAAATTATGCCATGACTTTTGACCTAGTGACCTTGACCTTTGACTTTGACCTACTTTTAAAAAACTTCAATTTTGGCCTCCGGTATATCATTTGAATCAGTAGGGGTAGAGCTTTAATACTTAAAACAAAGGTTCCTAATGACCAGAGCATTCAAATTATACATGTACCATGACTTTTGACCAAGTGACCATGACCTTGTTTTGAATTTGCTATGTAATTGACAATACAGTCTTTAGGAGTTTCTTGTTAGTTTTTATTTCCATCGTGTTTTAACACTTCTGTACTCAAAATGGGATACGGTAGCTCATTTGGTATGATCCTGAGTTGACTCATGCCAATTGCTCATTAGAGTCCTGACTGAGAGGTCGTGAGTTGGTTACCAGCGGTGGCTGGTTGTTCCCTTGTTTGCTGAATGAAACGGTAAACACCAAGACCCCATGTCACGATTGATGTGGCATGTAAAAGATCTCTCATTGCTATGGATGGGTCTGTTTCATAACTACCTTTCTCTATTCTTTATTATTATAATTTGCCTTTTGAAAATCTACTTACACGTACAATGTATATTATAAGACCATATCTACTTTTAATGGTCACTTTTTCACATTTCCTATGGAGGGCTCTGAAAACAGGTCTAAATGTAGCTACATGTCCAGTGGATGTTTTTTTTTTTTTTTTGCTAGAAATCGGGTCCCAAAATTTGTCTAAATATTTCGCTATCATTGATCTTTTTGCTTTATGCAAATAGGAAAAATAATTCCCAAATTAAAAGGTACAGACACCTTTGAAAAAATAAAAAAAAAACACTGCTTGAGGCAGCGTGAGATTAAATATGATTTACTCAGTTCTGATAACTGTAACAAATAACTGTTTGTATTTGTGTTCATTTGAAAATTACTTTTGAAATATAATTGGGTTTATTTTGAGATTTTTACATCCTTCTCTTCCAGGATAAAGTCATCTTTGCTTTATTGTATCAGCATGATCATGATTACACGTACTACATGTAGTTTGTATATACATGTATGATAACTTGGAATGAATATTTACAGATGCGCAAGTTTGGTTATCAGATATGCTGTCCTGATTGTAAGCTTATGTGGTGCTTTCCATGCCATGCCCCTTGGCATGCCAATATTAAGTGCAAGGATTTCCTTAAAGGAGATAAGCTGGTTAAATCATGGGCAAAAGAGATACATTATGGTCAGAAAAATGCATCAAAATGTCCAAAATGCAAGGTATGATCATCATTATTTGTAATTTTGTGAGTGAAAAATTGCAGTCATTTGTAGCTCATTTAAAGATCTAATTTTATCTTTTGCTTCTGTGAAAAGTGCTTTACTTTTTCATGTTCTTATGTGTTCTAACACAACATTTTGGTTTATAATATGTACTAGCTTCAATATTTCGCCACACCAAACGTTATTTACGGTATTATCGGCTATTTATTTCGTTTTGTACCAAACAAAATGAATAGCCGATAATAAATAACGTTTGGGGTGGCGAAATATTGAAGCTAAATATGTACATGTATGGGGTGGGAGTTCTGATACCCTGAAAAAGTGAAAAGCACTCTTGGGAGAGTCTGAACTCTGCATGAACTAATGTGTGTGGGGAATTTAATTATGAATATCCTGTTGTCTTCAGTGTTGAAATCCATGAAATGTTGGTGAAAAAAAAATAGTGTACTGGAAAATACAAATGTAGCTGCTGTCAAAACAAGTATAGATTATCTTATTATCGTTACATTCATCAACAAGATGCGGGTTTTTATGTATGATACCTGGACAATAAACTTACTAATAATAATAATGACTGTCCACTTTTGTTAGGATGAGGTTAAATTCTATACAGACAGAGCATCTTTTTATTATCATACCCTCAGCAAATGAAGAAAATGAGCAGTATACATCATCCTGTCCATCAGTTTGTGTGTCTGTCTGTCTGTCCATGCATTTAACAAAAAAAAACTTCATATAAATAAAATTGCCATATACAATACACTGAGTACAGCTAAGTCCAGGTGTTTTGTGTTTTTTCAACTCCCCCACAGTGGGCCACATTCAGGTGTAAATTCAAGAATTACACAATTAGTGACAATACGCTGTGCATTTTACAAAGATGTGAATGAACACAAGCAAATTTCCCCTGTATTCCCACTCTGATATTGGGTGATTTTTTCGGTGTGTTTTGTGCAATTTCTCCAAAACACCTGGACTGGACTGTACTGTCGATGTGGTTGATACTTGTTACACATGACACAGAGGTGTGTTATAACATTTATCAAAGGTCGTAACTCAAAAGTCAAGGTGAGAGTGAACCTAGGACCAAAAATAGTATTTGGTCCACAGGACTGTAGCTGTAACATGGATGATCTTTATGGTCTACATAGTCATTACCCATGACACAAAGTGTATCATAATCTTGACCATGGTCATATCTCCAAGGTCAAGGTCACAGTGAACTTAGAGTGCATTCGAGGTGATTTGTAATTTTTGTACAGAACGTGATGGGTGTAATCCGGGTGTAAATTTTAAGATTTTCCTAAACATGTGATTTTATTCAAAGTATGAACCAGCACAAGTAAATTTACACCTGGGTTCTCACTGTGTTATACCTGTGTGATTCCCTCAATCTGTATCCTATATTTTCACCAGAACTCTTAAAGTACACTGTACATATATGATCAAAAATAGTGTCTTGTCCATTAAACTGTAGCTTTTTGGGTCTGCTTCATACTTACCACATATCAGACAAAAAAATTTTCTAGTCCCCTTTACTGAATGTTTATTTTTGCTTCATCCTGACTTCTTAGTCAGTTGATGTACATTTATCAACATTACAAAGTATGGTGTCATTCATGCTGATATTTGGAGGAATAACTAAGCTCTGTACATGTATCTATGGTAAAAGCTCTTTTCCTGATCACTGTATACATGTATATCTCATGTGTGACCATGGTTGAAGTTAGGATGTTAGAAGAAGATAACAAAGAAGTATCATGTATAATCTTGTTCAGTCTTAGATATCAGACTTAAGTGCAGGATCTTATTTGGGACTGATATTTGGAATTAGAGCATGAATTGTATACACATAGCGATGATTAGAACTTTTGAGTCAGCAAACCTCCATCTATTAAGTGTTTGACTCGTGACCGATTTCTGCTGACGGTTTGTTGGTGACCTGTCTTTCAGATGAAATAGTAAAAACCAAAGGCCCATGTCACTGTAGACTTGTCATGTAAATAATACCTAGCTGCTTTTGTTGCATACATCTGATTTTCTCTGCATTGCATCAGGCAGATGCCGTCACAATATTTATATTGCAATTATCTTCGTGTGACATAAAACTAAAATCAAACAAAACAACTGACATTAGCAGCTTTAGCAGGCTATGACTATAACAGTGTTTCATCTAATTGAGATCGTTTCTTTTTCAGGTTTTCATAGAAAGAAGTGGGGGTTGTAATCATATGGTTTGTGAGAAGTGTCATACCAGTTTTTGCTACAAGTGTGGGGAGCGCTATTATAAAATCAAATTCATCGGCGATCACTATGGCAAATATAGCCCCTTTGGATGTAAATACAAGTTTTTCCCAGAGAAACCTGCTCTGAGGAAAACCATAAGAGGATCATTACTAGGTGAGATATAGGCTGTCAGATTAGAAGTCTTGAAACACTCTCTCCAAACAAACTTTGGAGGTGTATATATTAGGAATCATCCTGTTTGTCTGTCCTTCTTTCCATCTGTCCATCCGTTTGTCTCTCTGTCCAGTTAACATGTTTTAAAGACTACTGAAATACAAATTTCAAATATTTTCAAATCTGCTTCATATTCCATATGGTTGTTGTACATGGCACAAAACATTGTCATGAGCTTGACTCAAGGTGAAGGTCGCAGATTGTTGTCTGGTCCATAAAACATGTCACAAAGACATGTCATGACCATAATCCAAGGTCAAGGTTAGTGTGAGTTGAAGACAATTATTTTGTATTGTATCACTTTGCTGCCAGTGGGATATTTGACCCTGTAGTACAGTTCGAATTATGTGAATAGGGGGCTCACAAGGTAAGAAGAAATGGAGAGAAGAGTGAAAGAGGGAGAAAATGGTTGGATAGAGACAGGAGAAAAGAGAAAATGGATCAGGGGAAGGGAAGGAGGTGGAATAGGAACGGGGCAGGGGTGGTAGAAAAGTTGAGACAAGGAGAAAAGAGAAAGAAGGCAGGGGAGGAAAGGAGATGGGATAAGGAAAGAATAGTAAGAAAAGAGGAGTGGCGGAAAGAGATGGGGTAGGAAGGGAAAAGAAAAAAAAAGGAGGAGGGAGTGAAAGGAATTGGGAGAGGGAGTAAAGAGATAATACATGTTTATTTATTTATCATTTATTTACCATTGTTGACACAACTGTGCTGTGTATTCATAATTTAAAGCTATGAAAAAAATTGTACAAAGCAGTATGATAAAATGACAAAAGGTGAAAATATAGTGATGTCATAGCCTGTTTTACAAAAGATCTTATGATTAATTGTAAATATTTCATAATAGAATAAAGTATATATTTGCAGAAATAACGGATTTTGTGCTTAAGTATTGTTTATTTTGCTGGTTTTTCGCTAAAAATGCACATATTTTGAAGTATTTTTGAATTTCTTTTTTCGAAATCAGAAGTCAAAAATTTACAATTTGTCATGAATTCTTTTTGTAAAACAGGTCCCAGTTTCTTCTTATATACATGTAGGATCCATGATCTTTTAAACGTAGTCTAGTTTAACCTCTTGTAATTGTAGGACTTAAGTTGCTGGGCTCTGTAGTGCTTGGTGCATTTGTAGTGATGTGCGGTGCACTGTTTGTAGCTGTAAGCCCTGTTGTCGTGCCAGTTTATTTTGGTCACAAACTCCATTTCCGATATCGGATGAAAAAGCGCAGAAAGACTGTGGCCGTCAGAATAAGAGGTATGGGAAATAATAACCAAAGATTGTCAAGTATTCATGACCAGGTTGCAGAGGACATTGCTCGTATGATGAGAGTGTATCTAGAGGAGGAAATGGAATCAAATTTGTGTAAGAGTCTATGATTAAGCATTTTAGCTCACCTGAGCCTTGTTTCAGTTGAGTTATTATGATCATTGTATGTCCAACCTCTGTACATTCGATGTAAACCTGTATGCCTCCACCAAGTTTGACTGGGGACATTAATCTTTGAACACTTTTTGACCACTTTTTGGACATGCCCAGTCTCTCTCCGTTCGATGTAAACTTTTACGCCTCCATGATGCACGACCGGGAACATTAATTTTTACACTTTTCCTACGTGTCTTTTTGGTCATTTTTTTTAACACTTTCAAGTAATTCAAGACGGGGAAAAAAATAGAGCCATTAGACATCAGATTGGTGGTACGATTTTATTGCTTAATGTTTGTATTTGCTTGATATTTGCTCCATTTGATGCTGAAATGTGTGGAATCATGCTGGACATTTTGTTTATCAAAATTGCAAGGCATTGTGGCCTTATAATCAAAATAGGGCCACGTCTTGCGGCTATATCCACTGGTAGTTTTACCACCTATTCACTTAATTTGTGCCTATTACTTTGTGATTTTATATTACACACAGTGGAGTTACATACATGTGACTAAACTTACAAATTCGTTCAAATGTATCTTCTATTTCAAGTCTTTGAGAACCTATAAACCTCTAAATAGACATTCCGATGGTATTTTATTTGCCATTGCCATTTCATGTGGTCACCATATTTTCACAATACAGTCAAACAAGGTTAAAGCAACCACCACAGTATCTGAATCTTTTAAATAGCAGTTTCGTTAAGTGCATAATTGCTACAAAGTATGGCCCAATATGACTCTATTTTATATTAAAATTTGGATCAGAATCTGGTTAAATTTCTTCTGTCCTGATTCAAATACACTAAAGTCTCCTTAAATGTTTAAGAGGAAATCCTGATTAAAAAAATCCTTTTAATATGCCCATCGTAGATGGACGTATTATGGTGTGACGTTGTGGATCCGTGGGTCTGTCCACACCTTTTTAACATGATACAGACCATACCATTTAGGCTAAGACTCTCAAACTTGATACACTTATTTCTTATGGCATGAGGATGAATGCTATTGATTTTCATATCAAGGTCAAAGGTGAAAGTCATTTTGGAGCAAAAATAGCAAAATTGAGAATGCAGTTTGTAAACAAAGTACAGATCAAACTGTTAGAACTTTTAAACTTTGCACATTTATTTCTTATGACTGGAGGATGGAGCCTATTGATTTTCAGGGTCATATCTGCAAGGTCAAGGTCACAGTGCTTATGTCAGTTAGATTGTTGTCCAGGGCATAACTTTTTACATCTTGCTTGTACATGTATTTGCATAATATTTCACAGAATTGTTGCACAGGACCCAAGGGTGTGTCATGACCTTGACTCGAAAGTCATATCTGTTTCCATACTTTCATATTTCACCCCTTCAAAGTAAGCAACAGGCGGATTATGCCATGCTAGGTATTGCTCTTGTTTTTCTTGATTTCTTGATAACTTAAGGTTCAACTTATCCAGACTGAAATTCATCAGGATATTAAGTTCTCATGACACTTAAATGTCTTTTGTTAGCCAGCCAGGATATTTGTAAATTTGTCACAGTACACTCATTGGAACTATGTTGTTGGATGACAGGCTGAAAAAATAGAACTGAATTTTAAATTTATTATTTATTCACACTCCCTTTTAATGTCACTCTGGTTGTTAAAGTATTGAAATAGAGATTTTTGATGTAACTTTGTCACTTTTGTTATTTATTGTCTTGTAGCCCATACTTTGCCAGATATTTTGGGCCAAGTTGTTGTCGAGAAAGATCGTCCGTTGAGTGACAACGAGATGACATCTAGTCAATCAAGCTCAGACTCCTCCGTCACTTACGAGGTATCTCGTGAAGATGAGGTGCTCAGGGTCGGAGTTGAAGGTCAAAGCAGTGGCTCAGAAAATGTATCAGTATGGATACATCAACGTGGTAAAGAGAGAAAGAAACATCAAGTTCAACTTCAGAGATCAAAAGATGACACATCTGTAGAGTTGAAGGATGATAGAGAGGTTGTTGTGACAGATTGGAATAAGGATTGCCAAACAACGGCTAAAATAACGCCCCCTTCTGGTAATCAAGATGTAATGCTGCTTCATGTTGTTACTAAATCTACATGTAAAGATTCCAAGCTCAATACCAGTGATTCTTCAAGCAATCCTTTGGAGAGGGAGAAACATGTAACAGTTCATTCCCCTGGGTCAAACTTTGTCATTGAAGAGGAAGAAAATACTAAGTCTACAAACGGATGTTTTGTTAAGTTGTTTGGTAAAAAATTACCAACAGTTCTTGAGAGTAATATCGACAAACCATCAACGGTGCATGACAGTGGTGTAGAGAAAGTTTATGCATGTGAAACCATGGCCAATGACGCCGAAAATACAGATAAGGATGTTGAAAAGGATGAAGGTCATGACGAGGTCATTAATGACAAAGGTCATCCTGATTCGACCCCTGATCTTGTTAAAGTCTCAGAAATCCCACCATTTCATGGCGATGACCTTGTCGAGGAGGTTGACCCTTACTATGGTTTGATAGCGAAGGAGAATATGGAAACCTCACTGTGATATTAACCTTATAGAAATTATTAGTGAAATTCAGATTTCTTTTTATAGGTTTGAATAAAAATTAGTAATTCAATAGTTTTGCACAAAGATGTCTTTGTATACTAGGGTGTTGTCTTATATTCTATACAATGCTGTTGTAATAGATCTTTTGCCAATTTTGTATGATATAAGGGGACTTATATGGGACAAACCACTTTTTGCCGGAATTTTCACTATGACGTTAACGCTTGGAATGTGACGTCTCAGTAATATGACTTAAATCTAAGCGGCAATTTTGTATTTGTCTGGTATTGCCCCTTACATCATGTAAAATTGGCAAAAAGGTTATTCACTCAATGACTATATGTACAAGACAGATATATATTTATTGAAATCTTTGTTTTATATTCTCCTGTGATGGAAAATAATTATTCTAGTCTAAACTTTTTGGTATGAGATTTTGTTGCTGTAGTCATTGGTTTGACGTTGTGATTGTATTAAATTTTATCGTCGTTTTCAACAACTCAGTGTGAATGGGAATGAAGAGATATGTGTGCTGATTGGTTGTTGATTTAAAAAAAAAAAGGAAAACCCTGTGATAAGATTGTAGTCGTCTGAGAAGAAACTGACTGGACCTTTCAGTACTGTACATGCACTTATTTTAGCACTCTTAGTTTTTACAAAAAATGTCGAAAGTAAAACTTGTGAAATATTAGTGTAGTCACAAATTAGCATGGCCTTTGACCTGTTCTCTATTTTTAGATATTAGTTTACTCATTAAATAACTCACAAAGGTAAATTACTCGTCCAAAATACAAAACCCACAAAAGTAAGTACATATATATGTATGGTATACATTTTTGTCTACCACATTTTAAGATTCCAGACTATTTAGTTTTAGTCCAGTATGTAGGTCAGTCGGTTTCAACTGACTGTGTGAAAACTGTAGCTTTTTGATACCGGTAATTTTGAAAGCTTTGATATTATACATGTGAATCCTTTTTAAATAGACCTTCCCATTGATGAGAAAAGTTTTGACCTAGTGACTTTAAATTTGTCTTTTCAAAGTATATCTGGAGTTTGCTACAATCAAGGGGCATTAGTGTTTCACGAACACATGTTGTCCGTCGGAAAAACAAAGTGTTTTCATAAAATCTTTTTAAGGCTGTAATTTTTAATTTCTTGATCATTGTTCACTACACAATTTCCCAGTCCTCAAGTTGCTATGTACATGTAATATCTGGTATAGTGCCTCTTGCAATACCAATTTACAATAATAATATGGTTTCTACATATAACTAGCACTGATGTTTTGCCTCTTGGAATATCAGATTTACAATAATATTATAGTTCCTTCATATAACTAGTACGTGTACTGATATATTACCTCTTGGAATATCAGTTTTACAATAATGATATAGTTCCTAAATATAACTACATGTGTATTACTGATATATTACCTCTTGGAATATCAGTTTTACACTAATAATATAGTTCCTACATATAACTACATGTGTATTACTGATATATTGCCACTTGGAATATCAGTTTTACAATAATATTATAGTTCCTGTAATAATAAGTACACATGTCAGAACATTTTGTTGTCAGTACAGTTGTAACATCAATATTTATGAGTTGCACTGATATATTACCTCTTGGGATATCAGTTTTACTATAATATTATAGTTCCTACATATAACTAGTACGTGTACTGATATATAACCTCTTGGAATATCAGTTTTACAATAATATTATAGTTCCTATAATAATAAGTACACATGTCAGAACATTTTGTTGTCAGTACAGTTGTAACATCAATATTTATGAGTTGTTTGCTTTTTACCAGTAAACGTAGCTTGATACTGAGTATTGAATAAATATTCATATAAAATCAAGCTATGTAAGTAATATCTCCTCATGCTTTGAAAAATACATAAGAATACACATTCTGTGTTCCTTGCATTTGTATTCAGTACATCAGTTGTTAATTTTAAATATAATTGAGTGATCGTCAAATGCCCGACATCACACATTTTGGCACACTTGTTCATTATGACGTCATAACTAAATGGCCCGTCAAACATGAATTTAACTATGATGTCGCAATGAAACTGCGTAATGGATGTGGTTAAAGTTGGATCTGGCGATCCCTCAATTATGGCTATGTTATACACTAGAGGTAATTCTTCATATTCAAGATGTTAGTGAATTAATTTACTACATTCACCTTAAAAATTATTTATCTTATTTATTATAAATTTTAATAGGATATACTGTTGATCTGATTGATACTCCACATGACTCTTGTCCCATGACACAAGGGTGTATTATGACCTTGATCCAAGGTCAAGGTCACAGTGAATTCATGGCAAAAATTTGTTTGATCCATAAAACTTCAACATTGGTCTGCTTTGCACTAAGGTCCATGACCTTGACCTAAAGTCACATCTCAAAGGTCACAGTGAACCAGTGACCAAATTTTTTTATGACTTTTTTTTCATGGAGAAATTGTCCAGTAAGAACAAAAGATGTGACCAGACTTGGACTTGAATCTTGAACCACTGAACTACTAACTATAGCTTCAGTATTTTTGATAGAGTCATTTGTAAGTGTTATTGTATGAAAATGTATTTTTATCATTTTTATACCTTTAAAAATAAGAGTGTCCAGCACAAAATACAAATATGATATTCAAGTAATGCAAATAACCATATCATTCATTAATATGATTTGACACTTACTTCTTCTTTATTTCAACTTCAAAATAAAAGTAGGTATACATATGTATGCATTTTACAATTGCATTATACATTTATAAGAGTTCCTCTGTGATGAAACGATTTTGTCTTGTTTTACAGACTATTTTGTTGATTTCATATATGTTGTTTGTGATGCAAGTTTTTCCTGAGAACGAGAGTAAAATTTTGAATCATCATTGTGCATTTCATTTGTCAATCTGGTGACAGAATTATATTTATTGCATTTTGGCTGGCCACTCTGTGTTCTGTGTTACCTGTCTGTTGATCCTTTTTCTTTGTATGTCTAAGTATTAAAAGTTTTGGTCAAATTCTAACTGGTTTATAACTGACAATGTTCATTTCTCTGATTTGCACACATTTTTTTTAGTCGGTCTGTCCAAAGTAAAACTTCACTCAGAAAGACCATGATGAAATCTTAAAACAAAGATGGTATCACATGCAACAAATAACACAGACATCATGCAGAAGCTAACATAGAGCATGCAAATAAAAATATGGTACAACCCATAAATGTTTAAAATAAGCAAATTATTGTTTCCTGAGATTCATTAAACTTTAACGAACGAGTATGAGATAATTATACCATGCTATGGTCAGCGACAGGCTATCCTTCCAGCCAACCATAGTAATGGCACTCTTCATAAGTGAAAAATATAAAGATAAATACAAAAAAGGAAGTTATTGTAAAAACACCCCCCCCCCCCAAAAAAAAAAACCCAAAACAAAACAAAAAAAAAAACCAAAATAGATCTACCAAAAAAAAAAAAAACAACCCAAAAACAAACAAACAAACAAAAAGTTTTATATTAAATGGAATCGACATTTCAAGGTACTCGGGTCAAATCTTTGAGCTCTTCTGTTCGTAATAACAATCCTCGCTAGTCCGATCAAACTGTTAGAGTTTCTTCAGTTTGACTGCATTGTTTTCGTGGTAAGCAAGAAGGTACGACAGAATCATTAAAAAGAAGTATAGAATATGAAATATAGATATTATAAAGTTTTAAACAGTCACCATTCTCCATGAATATTACTGTGATGTTTGTCAAACTGTTCATCACAGAAATATCTTTCTTGTCGAAAAATCCGTGGCATGCGCATTGTGTCTATCTTTAGTATGCAGCATCCATAGATAATATGATATGCATACCCAGTGTGACGGAGTGGCTATAGGTACGACTTTGAAAGGTTGTGAGCATGATGATTTCATGGATATACAATAAAACCTGTTTTAAAGACAACCTTTATTAAGCAGCCACCTGTCTTGCGTAGCCATCTTTCTCTTTGTTTTCTACTTGCTTTTCATACCAAAAATTGTCAATTAAAAGGTAACTTGTCTCGTGCGACCACTTTTTTTACCTCCCTTATGGTGGTCGCATATGAGAGGTTCTGCGTCCAATGACTTAGACATGATCCCGGAGTCCGTGTCACGAATAGACCATGTACGTTATATATCGCAAGAGGTTCCTAGCAAATGGGCTTGAGATGTCGGACGTATCGATCATGCAGACGACGACACAACTTGTTGTAACCTTGTGAATGTGATAAAACATTATATGCCGCATAATTTCCTGCCAGTCGAATTATTCCGAAATCATGAAGTCATAAGAAATCTGACAGGCACGTGTATTTCATATTTATACTCGAATAATCGACATGTTTTTAGATGATGAACCTGTCCGCATTCTCGAAATAGGCTGCATGTAAAGACGTTTGCGGGTGAAACCATGACTTTGTCCAAAGCGACTATACAGCTTTAATGTCTTTGGTATCAATTCTACATGTTTTTTTCGCTCATAAAATGATATCGGTAATGTGTAAGGCATGTATTCAAATTTTCATTGTTTGTCAAAATATGTTTATTCTTCCTTTTTATCAAATTGCTCCTAGAGTATGTATTGTTTTCTAGGATAATATCTGATGCTTTAACCCAAATGTTCCGAATGCCTATTATCAGTTACCCGGATGTTCGACTTTAATAAAATAAATAAATTATAAATAAATAAAACAAACATAAATTATAAATAAATAAAATAAATAATTTTCTAGGGGAAAATTTCAAAGGTTAGTTGAATTACGACTGGAGGGGCGTGTTCGATTATTTTTGTCACATATTTCATTGTGGGCCGGCAGTAGCCGGCCCATCCTTTGATATAAGTTTAGGAAAGTCGCATGCGTTACCGCGGTACAGTAAAACCACGCCCCAACAGTTTTACACCAATGGTTTAATTAGGATTTAATTCAGTGCGGGTGACCACGTGTTAAGTCGCTGACACGTTCTGATAGATTTATATGAGTGTAGTATAAAAATTATTTTGATTGCCAACTTTTATTGAAAAATAAAAGCGAGACTAAAAACTATTCAAAGACATTCTATTTTGGTTCCCCCCACATATTTGACCTAGATACGCTAGATATAGGCACCGTCCATTTGACATTCAAGGGTGTACTCTGATATTTATGCTAGGATCAGTAAGAGCGATATTTTTTCACATAAAATTTGTAGAAATAAAGTATTCCGTTATCTTATGAAATTGGGTTTGTTCGTTCGATATATTAATGAAAGTTTTTCTTTTTAAACTTTTGCACAAACGCCCCCCCCCCCCCCTCATTAGAAGAACTATGGACTGTGCCTCATTATGCTTACATAAGCCGTACATTCGGGTTACTTATGTGTTATCCTTACACAAACGGATTCTTTTTCTATGAAACCTGGGTCCAGAATGGATGATATTTAGAATAAAATTGCAGTTCAATATGTTTTTTTTTATGTAGTGTATATTTCTGCAATAAACATTTGTGAATTTATTTCTTTTCTAAGTTTTGTTTAACACAAAATTTTGATTGCCATTGTGAACGTATATGCCAACATGTTAATAGTTATTAGTAGGTCAAATAAGTAGGTCATTGTTACTAAAAATGGATTTTGGGTTTCCAGATGATAACCAGTTATAGGAATCTTTAATATTGAAAATACTTTACACAGAGTACATGAAGACAGCTTGCATGGGATTGTGTTTGGGGACAATAGGTCAAATAAGTAGGTCAAATAGATTTCGGGTTTTCAGATGAAACTTCTGTTAGCAATGTACAATTTTGAAGTAACTCTACACAGTGATAATACATGACGAGCATTAATTCCTAATGTTGGAACGAATTAAAAGTTGTGTTTCAAAGACTGACGAAGGCAGGGGACAAGTGTTGTATGCAACACTGACTGTAGGCTTGCTCGTTGTGTATTAAAATTGTATCAGCCTTTAACGTACTTCATAGTTTTACCACGCACGTGTTCCGGCCCATCGTTTGGTGCTTGCACCAAATTGTTTCTTGTGTCTATTGTATACACGTTTGTCATGCTGTATCGAGAATGTGGTATGGATTAGAAATGGACCACGCAGTGTAATGCTAATGATCTGGTATCTCCTTAAGGAAATCCTGTATCAGAGAAAATCTTTAGTGTATACCTTTATAATCCCTTGCAATCTCTGTTTATAAACACTCCTTATTACTCCGTATTTAAATTATAAATGCGATTAAATACGGATTGTAGCGAACAACATACTGGAACAAATGGAGAGAAAATACCAGATGGAACACATGCCTATAGTATTATAGCTTTTTATTCGATGAAAAGTTTGATTCAAAAATTGCGTACAAAACTCATCTATAAATGTAATGCATATAAATGATTCCTAACGGCATCGTCGCTAATGATTCTGTCAGCAACAAAGCAGGAAGCTCGGATTATACTTATTAATACGAACATCTCACACTTCTTTATCTTCAGAGATTTTTGAAAACATAAAGGTATTTTTCGAGGGGTCGAGGACAGTGTTTTTTATTTATTTTTTATCTATCTATTTAATTATTTATTATTTATTTATTTATTTTATTTATTTATTTATTTATTCTACTGGTATCATGAAACCTTTAAATATTTGACAGACATATTCTTTGTCATAAAATCACTACGAAATAACAAGAACCTTATTGATTAATTATCTATTTTTGCTTCTTAGTTTTCAGTTGAGAAGGTTTTTGTTTGTTTTTTCTTCCTTTCTTTTTTTTCTTTTTGTCTAATTTTTCTTTTCGGTTTTGTGTAAGGATTTGTTAGAATGTTGGTTGTTTTGTTCTTGTTTTTTTTTTTGGGGGGGGGGGAGGGGGGGATGGGGGGCTTTTTTATTTCTTAATTGATTTAATTTGAGAAATGCAAACTGATTGTGTCACTCCGCTTTTTTGGACTCCGCTATGCCATTGTTGACAACATGCCCCGAACGGCATATGAATTCACATTTGACAAAGGCTATACGTGTAGAGAGGAACGTATAGCGGTTCCTCATTTTGAACTGACTTTAAATATAAAGATGACACAAGCAATCTAAATCTACATTGGCTGCTAATAATAGATACCAGGCTTTGCCGTACCCCCACTTTGATTTGCTTCCTACGCCTTAAAGAGGTAACAATGAGGTCAAGCGCAATGCTTATCACTCTTAAACACTGGATCCCATCCTCTAAATATTGTCTCTGTCATATAGTTCATATTATGTGTCCACACTTCCTTATTGGCACTGTCTATACAGTTAAACCTGTTTCAAACAACCATCCAAGGGAAGGTGGAAAAGTGGTCGCTTACGGCAGGTGGTCTCTTAGTACAGGTTGATTTTTTGTTTTAGAAAATTAATTGTAAGTATTAGTAAATTTTGGTTGCTTAATAAATGATTGCGTAATATAAGCGATCTTTAAGGCAGTTTTGCCTGTCTATATTTACAATAATAATAAGCGCGATGTACATCAAAAGTAATGAATTCATGAAGATTGGTTTACGATGACCCCCCACGATATCACTGATAGATAAGAATATAACCTCTTTCATTTTACTACAATAAACTAAAACCTCTTTAAAAACCATTTGAAAGAAAGTAACACGATCACCAATGTAGATTTCATATATACTTTAAGATTTTCTATTGAATAGATACATGTATGTAAAGATTGATAACTAATCTTTGGTTCATAAGGGTAAATCTAGTTGTCTGTATAACGAGCTGCTTGAAGAAGAGAAACAATGTCAGGTAAGTGCATGTCATTTTCTCATCTATCTGTATGTCATCGTAATATTCCTTATGGGTATAAAATATTAGTAACAAGCACACCATATCAAACACATACTACATGAAGTACAGCAATTGAAAATATACTGTCAGTACTTTGAATATTGTAACGTCCAACGATAATAACATCCGTTGTCTTTTTTAAATAATGTTTGAAAGAATATCCGAGATACAGATTCAGCGTTTTGGACTTTTTATCATTGGGTTTAAATTGGTTTTTCCCGCTTCATATGCAGTGAACAAATGCACTATTAGACTGTCAGAAGCAAGCTTGGTTCGATGTCGAGAGGTCGCAGGTTCAAGACCTAATCGGTCGATGTCTTGGTTCTCTCTAGAGACGAAAAATAAGCGGGGAAAATAATAAATAAACATGACCCCATATTACGGTGGACGTTTGGCACGAGAACGAAACTTAATAAGTAGCAAGAAATACTCAGTGTCCACAAATATTTTCGGCCACTTAGCCTTTAAGTGGAAACAAAATCATTGAGTGTCTCTTGTTACTTATTTATCTCGTATTTCACTTATGAGGACTCCTTATCATTTCTTGATACGTCATAGTTTTAATAGGTCTCTTGTGTCAGTCTATTTCTGAGCAATGCAACAGTCAGATGTCCTCAAATGTTGTGTTAATGAAATTAACATGCATCTGAAATAAAAGAACAAAGAGATCGCCCGAATTTCCTCTGACAAAGAAATCGATTGATTGATTAACTGACTGATTATTGTTTTACGTCACTCCACGATTATTTCACGTATATGGTGACGGCATCTGCCTGATGCATTGCAAACAAATTTAGACCTTTGCAACGGACCCACCCGAAGCAGTGAGGGATCTTTTACGTGACACGGGACCTCGGTTTTTACTCTCTCATCCGAAAGACAGAACACCGGTGTGCCCAGGGCTCGAGTCGAACCCGGGACCTCTCGATCACGAGCCGAGCACCTTATCCATTATACCGCACCGGCTTCTGACAAAGAGAATATACATGATATAGATAATGTAGTTTAATGTCATGGTGCAGTCACTGTTACAGCTTTTATAAATAATACATTAAACATTTTAACAAAAATATAACGAAGAAGGAACTTAAGAATCTCATTAAGGTTCAGGTTTCGCCATTAGAATTCCAGACAGAAATTACAATTGGATTCATGCATACATGTTCCAGGTAACAAATGCTTTGCAGTGGACCATAAAGTCAAACAAACGAATAAAACATTATTGTGACGTGTTGCCATGATATTTTACTCGTTAGATTTAGCATAATTATCATTAATTTTTGTAAAACTGCGTGCGTTTGTGGAGACGAAAATAATTCAACCAATATATCTTTCCGTACACTACTCTTAGCTTAAAATGAAAGAATTAAGACTCTGTGAGGTCTATTTAATGGTAGAGTTACATACCAGTATTGCATAATTTGTATCATTGCATCACTTGCACACCCAGTGGCAGGCATGCTTACACACACATACACACAAGCACACATGCACACCTACACACGTGATAAAGTGATTAAAGAAACACAAATTAAGTTTAATCATTGTATCATTTCATATGGTTTATCCTTCTGTACTTCTTCGTTTTTTACTTCATGTCGCTTATTTCTATTTAAAGCAAAAACCAATGTATCCTAAAGTAGCATAAAATCAACAACTGAACAATAAAATCATATATGCTATGAAATTTCTACATATCTACATCTATATCTATATATCTACATCAACGTTGCTGTTCTGACTTTGGGAGACTATGACTTTTGGCCAACATGCAAGCCTCTCTCTCTCTCTGTGTGTGTGTGTGTGTGTGTGTGTGTGTAGTTGTGTGTGTGTATGTGTGTGTTTCATTTTCAATGAAAAAGTGACATCACCACGAGCTGTCGCAACCATCTTAATTTGCTGATTGTTGATCACATAGAATTAAGAAATCATTGTTATATAATTTTTTGCAGATCGAAACCGGATGTAATACGATGTGTCACATGTCCACGATTTTGAAGTTTTGAATGATACATTTCGCCTATCAGTCACATCGCCCAGACAGTATCAAAATATTGTAATACCAAAGGGCAACGAGCACGGCGGTGTTGCTGCGTGACAGATGGCCTATAATGAAGGCCTTGATGATGTTAACGAACGTGCTGTACGAGCTCTGTTTCCTGCTATACTTTATATAGGAATATTAATGATTCTGGGAATTATCGGGAACCCCCTGGTTATCTATTTCTATGGATGGACTCTTAAACCCACCCCGTCCTACATGTTCATCACGACTTTAGCAATTTTCGACCTCATCACGTGTACAATCTCCATGCCTTTAGAAATAGTAGACTTGGTTAAGTTTTATACATTCGAAAGTACCGAAGCATGTAAAGTTTTAAGATTTGTCAATTATTTTGCGAGTATTGCTTCTGGATGCACTTTGATTATAATAGCTGTGGACAGATACAGAAAAATCTGTAAACCTTTTCAGTCTCAGATAACAATTCGCCTGGCAAATTGGATTATAGTGGGCATAGTTGTTCTCTCTTTGACTTTTGCGTGGCCTTCGGCAATTATTAATGACGTAATAGAGGTGAATGTGACATCACCAAGAAACTTCATAGGATTCGATTGCACTACAGTTAGAGACGAAGAATATGAAATGTATGTTACATTTTATAACATTTTCCTCTTCTTTTTATTTTTCGGAGCTATCACGGTCCTTTTTGTGTTGTATTGCCTAATTGGAAAACAACTACGCGACCTGAGAAGTTTTCGCTTTTATGCCACCAGAACTAAATTCAAAAAAGTGAAACTGCGAGCGAAAAAACAAGTCCGCCCAATGAAAGAGTCAGAGCGCTATTCAGACGCTTCTGCATCCAATACCGATTCTCTAACTTCCCCTGAAAGTGTACCAAGATCCATCAGCGAGTATATGGGGCCATCTGTTCAATTGTTTAATATACCGGAAGTGACGTTTAACAGAATTCTACCAGTGAATACTGAGAGTTCTTCCAACTCGTTTAACATGTCGGATCAGGATGCTTTACAGATGGAACATCAACATTCCAGCGAAGCTGTGATTATTCGTGTGAGATGTAATTCTGCAAATAACGACGACATAGAAGATTTTCAGTCACATGAATCTCGTCGTCATGACAATGAAAATAACAACGCAGCTTTAAAATCGAGATTGGATGCCTTATTTTCGAGTACGTCATCTAAGACTAATAACCAGTGTCCTGAAAGCGAGACGAGGGATGCTAGAGGTTCTGCTAATATTGATCAGAGGAAACTCCATGCACAGAATATAAATACGAGGAGATACACAGTCATTATGCTATCTATTACGATGGCATTTATACTAAGTTTTCTACCTTATCTCGGACTCAGCACCTGGATTAATTTAGTAGACGAATATGAAGGAAATTTGTTTTCTGATGCAGAGCTAGCGGGGTTTCAAATAGGGATGTGCTCATTTTTACTTAGTAGTGCATGTAATCCTTTGATTTATGGATTTCTGAATACAGAGTTTCAGAAATTTGTCAAATCTTGTTGTTGTCGCAAAAGGCATAAGAAAAGAAAGAAAAGGTCGAAAATTGATACACGTTCATAATATTTCGATGATTAATACCTTGCCTCAAAATCTGCCTAACTTGAAGTGAATTTTGTTTTATCATTTTATATATGAACTATTGTTATTCAGAGAAAACAAATGCAATAAAATCATTCATAAACGTGTATTGCCAGAATTTTTGAATTTTGTTATTTGAGAGAGGACATTGCCAGAATCTTTGAATTTTGTTAATTGAGAGAGGAGTCACTGTGAGAGATACATGACAAGTACAAAATGAATTCAAAATATGATCAGTCTCACTGATTAGTTAACCCGCAAAATGAAAATCACAGAATCAGATGTATAAAAGTATTACAAACATAGACTGATCACTCACCCCTGCCGGGACAGGCTTGGTATACTGGTTCGATTCACGGATTGCGCCACAATGTTTTAGAGAATGGTTACCTCCTGCATTCATGTCGCAATGTAACTTAATTAAGAAAAAAAAAGCAACGTAAAACATCGTATCAACCAATCAAAAACCCACCTCTGCATCCACAGATGTGCCATGTCTCCGGACATATTGACACACAAAACAATAATAAATGAAAAAAAAATTTAAAAAATAAAATGAACATGAAAAAACCAATATAAAATGAAAATAAATAGATAAAATTTACATTGTATAAGGAGTATCCGTAGTACAAGTACAAATATTTATCCTATGCGTGAGACAAATGCCGTCACCAAGAATATTTAAAAATTCCACCATCGGGACTCTAGACTTGTTTTAATACGTACAGGTATATCTCTATTTGAGATGTTTCTGTGAAAAGGAAGTAGCGTGAAATTTCATAACGATA
Source organism: Pteria penguin (assembly GCA_035048485.1). NCBI lineage: Eukaryota > Metazoa > Mollusca > Bivalvia > Pterioida > Pteriidae > Pteria > Pteria penguin. The sequence goes on along the minus strand of CM068586.1, from coordinate 42,416,019 downwards.
CCATTGAATTATCTATCTATCTGTCATGTTTCAATTTTTGAATTTACTTGTGTGTGTGTGTTGGGGGGGGGGGTGGTTGGTAAATACAAAAATTAAAACATGACATGTTTTAATTTTTGTATTAAAACAACCCCCACCCAAGTTAATACATCAAAACATGACATATCTGTCTATCTATCTATTGGACAATCTGAATAAAACCATATACCGTATCTTTATTCCGCTTCTCTATTTGTCCCATTGTGGATAATCCTGTAAGAGGATCATGTTCTGATGAACTCTGATGACGTTACAGTGACCGAAACCGTTATTTCCCATAGCCAACCAATGACTCAGCTAGGCAGATGCAAGTCACGCAATATGTAAAAAACATTGTTCAAAAACTACCTTGTAGATCACGCTTACGCTGAAGTGAAACATGCGAACGCTGGTAATGTTAATTTCTTTCCTAGGAATTTGTAGCCGATTGGCTGAATATCAGAGTTCACCAGAACACACAAGACCCCTTGCGGGATTTCCTCAGATCTTTTATCCGCAATTGGACAAACAGAGAAGCAGAATAAAGATATTGTTTTAATCAGATTGATTTATTAAGGCATATTTGAATATATTTATGAAAGCAAGTGGTGGATTTCCAGTACCCAAACAGTCCACCAGTAATGACGACAAAAAATATGACGAGACATAGAAGAATAAAACGGCAACACGATGATGTATGGGACATTCTCCATTGAAATTAATGGAACACGTGGTAAAACCTTAAAGTACTACGTTTAAGGTTCAAATCTTACAAAACTTTAAAGGTAGAAAAGTTCATATTACTCTTATTCTCTATGGGTGCATTCCATAATGCAGAACATTCCGAAACGATTCCGCACTAGTAATGTAGCAACAGACATAAACAAACATGGCGTCAAATTCTGCTAAGTATTTGTTTATAGATTCTTTTTAGATGATTCAGAATATGTTACGTTTAGTTCATTAAATTCTTTTGAGGATTTTAATGTATTCTGTTTATTTGAACGTTCCAGAAGGGTTTCAGTTTTGGATTATGTAGAATCAGTTGTCCTCGTGTCTTCTTTGGTGATTTGGAACCTCAAAAATCATCGTCCAGGCCATCTCATCCGATCCTGAGGAACGGCGTGTTCCATTAAGAGAAACAACCAAACGTTCCGCATAATGCATCGCACCCCATGTTACATTTATTGAACTCATTATTGGAACAATAGCTGAATTAGTAAACCTATTTAAAACATAAATGGTTGCTAAGGAGACAGTATTCATGCATCCTATACCCCAGAAATTCTGGAACATGCATGTATATCCTATGCCACGATTTTTAATCTATGATGTTTTATAAATTAATTATCTCCAAGGGCTACTTTTAAATTTGCCTAGGGGATGCTTGGCTCGAAAAATTGTGCCAACCTAGAAACATCACAGTGTTTGCATTTAATGGGTAATCAATTTCATTCAAGTAGGGCGTTTTAAATGTATCCGAGTACATGAGTTACTCATAATCTATATCGGTATTTCCAGCGCACGTCACTTTCACGAGATTTCCAAGTCTCGCTTCCTTCTCACTGAAGTCCTAATGGTAGTATACACCTTTATGGATGTGATGTGAATTAAATTCCACATCAACTTTGTGTTTGATCGAAAGAAAAGGGCATAAGAAAAAATGCCAATGGAAGATGCAGTGACAAGTAATAGTCATATTCGGACTTTAAACTTTATAATGTAAAAATTATTGTTTGTCAATCTCTATGTGTTTTTAGTGACAATATCCAATTGTTTCAAAACGTAATGGACACCTTAGAAGTAAACTATCGAGACAAATGTGTGATAAAATGTGTGAGAAAACAGATGACATCTGGCCCAGCTGTATGACACAAATCACCAAGGACATGTACATAAAATGTGAGAGTCAAAGAAACAGAAAACGCCATTACAAAAATATTCGATTGTACTGCAGTTACGATACCGACTTAAGAAGGTCAATTAAAGTAACAAACGTCACTCAATTGGTGTGGTTAACTGGTTTACGGGCTCCCACCTTCCCACTCACCACAAATGCATCACAATCAAAGGACACACATTTTAAAATTTATAAAAAAACCCCTCCATATAGAGAACGGGGGTTAACAGGTTTCTCAAGACGAGAGGTCATAACAATTTCCACAATAAACTTTTTATGTAATAATATGCTAGTATCAAAAATATTTTAGGCGACATCAACATAAGTAAACCATGCTCTCTCCATCTGAAAGCGAGCAGCCAAGAGCCTTGATCTAAGACGCAACAAATCAACTCAACAATACTTTTTCGATTACAAAATTCGGCAAAACTTCGGTGCCTTTATTACGATGTGTAGTCTTGTTTCTCCTTAAATACAGTAACAAATAGTAAGGTAGGAAATTTTCTGATTTAGTTTACTGACAAAGCCGGCGACTAACATTCAGTGTGAACAAGAATAAAAACACATAAAAACAGTAGCAAAAACATTCGATAGCGGTGCAGTTATGGAACTCAATTAGGACGGTAAATTGAAGTGACAATCTTCAGTTACTGGTCAACCATTCCACTCAGCACAAATCAGTACAATCAAAACACACATACACTTTAGAAAAATTATAGATATTCCTCCATATAGAGAACAAGATCAGCATGCTTCTCAAGTTATGATGTAATAAAAATTTAAACGATAATATCATTATGGAATAAAATTTTAATATCCAAACAATAAAATAATATAAACATTCTCTAAAAACGAACTGAGCTCCTTGATGTTTAGGAGTCAGAACTTACAATAAAGGGGGCGGGGAGCGGGATTCAGGACCTTATATCCTTTGAATAGGTTTAGATAAGAAGTGTTGTAGATTCTCCACCCCCCTCTAAACCAGATTGCATTGCTCAAGAAGAGAGTCTGCACAAGTCAAAGGGATCCAATACATTCAGGAGCAGGCTTGGTGTAGTGGTTAAGCGCTTGGCTTGCGGCGTCGACGATTCCCGGGTTGCGCTATCATGTTTAAGAGGTTGATAACCTCCTGATTCCATGTCGCGATATAACTGAAAATTTGTTGAAAGCGACGTAAAATACAAATCAACCAACCAACCAACCAATACATTCGTTATGGTCTTTGCGATGATCTCAGGCTCATACTGTTGATGTCGAGGGTGTTAAACTGTTTTTTGAACCTGATGACGAATTCTTAGTTTGTGTTTTCTCATACTTTCCCTCTCAGTTTATTACAAAATGCTAATTTTTGTTTTGCAAAGTAGGTCATGGTTAAGGTCATAAGATTAATACCTTTGGTATTATCCTTAAGAATGCTAATTATTTAAAGTCAAAACCTTTATCTTTCACTGTTCAAAAGTTATGAACATTCAGTTTTGAGTAAAAATCGCACCTCATACAAACAGATATACAGACAGACATTAGATGAAGTGATCCAATTGTTTACACATACACCACAGGCAACACAAAAATAGTTCTAAAAATGATTAAAATTTTGATCCTTTAAAGTTTTTGCAGTGTATTTTTGCTCTGAATATATGTAAGTGGCAATTTACATTCACATCAATAAAAACAAAAATTAACATAGCAATATGTTTTTGAAAATGTGCGTCTGCGATTACACTTTCTGCAGGGTTGGGCTTATTTACTGGTTAACCACACAAGTTTTGTGTCCTTTATTAATTGATTAATACTCATCATATATGAAATGGATTTGACCTAGAATTAACGTGACTTCCTCCATTTTTTATGGGTACCAGGATATCCTTTATGCTATAACATAGTCTACCACGGCGACGAAGCGCTATCTACACATACAAGTTGCTGCGGGACTGGGAGGAGAGGTCACTAAAAGTTATAATTGCATGAATGACATCTGTAAGTACTTTTTGATAAATGTAAAAAGAAACGTTCCAATTATATATTGACTGTGCATGTTGCTTGTGATAAGCGCAGAGCGGCGTTTAACTTAACTTTGATAAGGAACAGTCTGTCATTCAGTGTGTCAGTCCATCTGTCTGGAAGAATTCATACTTCAACTGGAAAGCCAGCACAGGGAACAATTTCTCTAAAATACACAAAAATTAACCCTAGAACAATCTAATTATATATATTTACTGTCTATTTCATTTTCAAAAAGTGGAATCAAACACCTCTGACTTTAGTCAAATGTTTGCTTATCATCTATTAATGCTTTTGTTTGATTGTTTTTTTTTTCTCCGCCACAGTTAAAGTATTGAGTATTACTGAAGAGACAAAATGTAATTGTGATTGCATTCAACATGTAATGAATACACGTATAGATATTCTTGATATTTATTATAATATATCATATCATATCATATCATATCATATCATATCATATCATACATAGAATCAAATGCAACACTAGAGTAGCCTCATTTAGAAAAGACTTTAATCAGGAAACCGCGCTAATTCGGTGACACCCACCATCTTTACTGACTCGAATAGCATCATACTTCTCTGCAATACTAGTACTTAATTGTAGTATTTTCGCATATCGAAATCTTTGCGAAAGTGCTGTTTGAAAATTTAACATTAACAATATACAGATTTTTCTTGTTATCTTATGATCTCTTTTCTTACATTATTCTCTATATGGAGGATTATTTATAAATTTTTTAATGTGTGTCCTTTAATTACGCTGCTTTTGAGGTGAGTGGGAAGGTGGGCCCCCGTAAACCGGATAACCACACCAATTGAGTGACGTTTGTTACTTCAATTGACCGTCCCAAGTCGGTATCGTAACCGCAGCACAATCGAATATTTTTGTAATGTCGTTCCGTGTATATTATGCTGTTGTCATTTTTGTGTGCAGGTCCTTGGTGATTTGTGTCATACAGCTTTATCAGATGTCTTCTTTCTTCTCTTTTACATCTTTGTTTTAAGTAATCGCATTCATTTAGTATTTTTAGACATGACATTTAACATAATTACTTTCATTAATGATAAAAATATTTGTCAAAATAACAAGACAATGAAATCAATAAAATATTCTTACAAATGAAATATTGCAAGAATGTTATGTAAACAATATTGTTCGATTGTGGAAATGAAATCACTGCTGCAATATCCCCCACTCCTTTTCCATAATAAATACATTAAGTTGATGTGGAATATTTTGAGTTATTTTAGGCCAGCAGTCTCGCCATAGATATAAGGAGAATATTCTGTATATCGGTAAATCGTTCTCTCATCTCCTTAAATTATAAGTGTCTACATGTGCGAATCTACAGAGGCACTTCAGATGACATTTGAAATGACACTTATGATGAGTGGAGTGTATTTCCACCAGGGTTTGGGTACTATACTACCGTTATAAGGAATATAGATAACTTGAGTTTACTAATATTTCGATATTTCTATTAATGCAAGTTGTCCTATTTTTCGTGACAGAGACTAGAATTCGTGTAAATATGGTTTCTTAGAAAGAGAGACACACATATGTACATGTATGCACGCAAATGTTCATATTTTATTCCATGCGTTAGATCCGTCACATTTTATTTCAAAAAAACTTTAATACTTTTTATGTCTTTGTTATAATGTAGAATCACCGTGCAATTGTATCAATTTATAAATTGTAATGTTTGAAGTAAGTTTTAATAATCCATATTTTTTTTTTTGATATGCAATCGAAGGTATACGTTCTGACTAAGCTATGCATAAGTATGTTATCCATTCTATAGGAAGCACATGTAAAAAACAAAACTGTGAAAACAGACGGTAATTCCGGTGCTGAATTAAGACAATCAATGAACATAAGTATGTTCTAAGAAGAATGCACATTCACATATTTTCATTCACAGATGTATCTTCCATATTCAGATAAAAGGTCAACAGTCAGTCCAAGAGCAGTGATCATGTAAACACACGCGTACGATATAAAAGTGCAAATAGATACCACTAAAGGCGATATTACCGAACTACAAAGTATTGATAAAATGGGACAAAGAAGTAAAGATTTGATCAAATTAATGACTCATGATGGTTTAGTGTAAAACAGAATGAAAACAGCAAAAGGAATCGAAATTTAAAACTGTTTTTCATGTCAACAATGTTGGGTTAAATTATCCATAAACGATTGAGAAGGTAAGAATATTTTATTTATCAATCATAACAGTGCAGTGCAACAACGAACAAAACGAAAATCTGAAACATTTTTTTTATGACAACTGAATTATATTAACAAACAACACAATACTTTTTTTCCGTACGTACATGTGCATTGCCTTTGTTATTAAGTGGAAACATTGACGTTTGTCTTATATTAGCAAAAAAGTTATTCTGTGGTTGCTTTAAGAAATATTGTCCTTGGTTATCAGAAGTAAAATAAATATGAGGAATTATCGAGGATTTCTTTTTTCATTTATTGATTTTTAAAATGAAATTTACATTGGAATATGACTAGACCTAGAGTCCAAAATCAGCATGCCATTGTTTTCTCGTGTCATATTTGAATTACGTTGAAAATTTCAACTGTTTCAAACAGTTGTATAATACGTTGACGTGTATTTTACCTCTGCTCAAAATTACTCTTGTTTAATTAAGGACCATTATTCTTTGCGTTTTTCGAGGTCTGTAAGGTAATCTGTAAAGATTAATTTATCGGGTATTTTTTACCCCAAACATTCATGTATCGTCCATAGTTCATACATTAAATTCCATCTGTATTTTCAGTGCTGCACTCTCGAAGTTTCATTACAAATGTCATAGGGTGAGAAAGATCTCTGACATCCTCTTCTTTCCCTAGGTTGCATTTTGTCAATTACTTGTGTTATTTCTCTTAACTCCTCGTTGTGGTGTTGTTTATTTATTTATTTCATGTTTGTTTTTGGTTCTGTTATTTGGTTGTACGACCTCACACTTCTCAGATTTTACATTGGTTCGGAGGTTTTCTTTTGATTCAGCCAGATCTTCTACCTCAGTTCGTCTGCCTTTACTTCTATTTAAGTTTAAAGGGTTGTAGAACCCAAAAGAATGAATGCAAACTTTAAAAATTGCACATGAAGTAAATGCTACGAAGCCAAAACTAATGCAAATAGCTATTTCTAAGTTTTAATGTTGTTAGAGTAATAAGTCTTCAGGAAAAGATTTAATTAAATGAAACAACAGATTTTGTCTACCCTCTAGAAGTATGCTAAGTGCTGTGGTACACAATTTTAACATTTACAGCTCAATTTCACAATGTGGGTCTCTATTTTCTATTTTGATTTGCTTTGGATTCTGTCATTCGGTCGAGTCCATTCTTTTGTCTGGAGTTGGATTCTGTCATTTGGTCGAGTCCCTTCTTTTGTCTGGAGTTGGATTCTGTCATTTGGTCGAGTCCCTTCTTTTGTCTGGATTTGGATTCTGTCATTTGGTCGAGTCCTTTCTTTTGTCTGGATTTGGATTCTGTCTGGAGTTGGATTCTGTCATTTGGTCGAGTCCTTTCTTTTGTCTGGAGTTGGATTCTGTCATTTGGTAGATTTCTAAACAACTGGCTTTCGCTTATATTTGACTTTTGTTTTTTGGTTTCGTCACATCCTCAAACTTCTCTCTTCTTATGTGAATAGAAAAAATGATTTGAACAAAAACACTGAATTCGGCGAATAAATAAAATAACAAACAAAAGTTATAGGGACAAAAGACTGGAAACAACAATACTTAAGCAATCAAAACTGATGAATGAAAACTTATATCATAATAAAATACATAAAATAATATGAAAACTGACCAGACTATCTGGATACCATTGATATAAATATTCTATACATATGACGCACCACTGTAAGTGATATGGATGTATATTTCCGCGTCCCATTACTTACATAGTCCAATCAATGACAGCAAAACAGTAGACGTTATACTATTCTATGAGGAAGTAAAAAGATGGAAAATTGTTTCCCTCTTATACAATACTTACGATTGTCTGAGAAATAATTTAACATTTCCCTGCGACAGAACACCATGTAGGTATGTATTTTTTTTAAGTAAATTAGTTTCGCACAATCGCATAAACGAATGCGTCGGTGTATCAACTTTACGAGTAGATACAAGGTGACCATTGCTATCAGTTGGTGTTTAATGCTGAGGGCAATAGTTGCTCATAAAACGAAGTAATAATTGGTTTGGACATCGAATCTATTAACCTCTTAATATTAGATCAGTCTGATTGTCACAAGTAATAACAAATATTTGGACAAAGAAATGAATAAAACAAGGAATATTTAATATATAATATATTATATGAAATGATCAAATATAGTAAGAATGCACACAGCATATAGTTGTTTATTTTTGTATTTCTATTTGTATTCTGTATCATCATCATCATCATCATCATCATCATCATCATCATCATCATCATCATCATCACCATCATCATCAATCAATCAATCAATCAATCAATCAATCAATCAATCAATCAATCAATCAAGAACTGTAAAATCATAAATGAATCAAACATGTCTTTCCTAATATTATCGTATTTTATTGCAGTACACCGAGCTGTTTAATATGTCTTATTTCATTTAACACCTGAATAATTAATGTGCGCTCATTATTAATAACAAACCCTCTAATCGACTTTTAACTGTCTTAATTCCGCTGTTACGGATCAGATCAATAAGATTACCCGAACTAATGTTGAGGTATACAAGGAAAATGAACGTTTTATACGCACGTTTAATAACAAAAGGGATAATGAAAATTGTGGTATAACGACGTACTTCAGTTGAGGTCATGTATGGCATACATTGTATCATTGCGGTCATACAGGATAAGCTATCTTTCATTTTTGTCACACTTATTCTCTTTTCAGTTCGGAACTCTATAAAAGTTTCCTCGCGGAAAAGATACGATGGTTATCTACGTCTATTTCGTGTGTAAAGTATTGCATTATTTAAGGAATGAATCTATTTTTTTTTGTTCGTTGGATGGAGGTATACCACGAAAACAAAACAACAACAACAACAACAATAAATAAATAAATAAATAAAAATGACGTCATTTTTTGTGTGTTATACCTCCATCCAATGAAAAACAAATTCCATATAGATTCATTCCTTATCATTTAATTCCTTTCAAACCTCGTTTATATTCTCATAAATTGGTCCGTTGTGTCTGCTCTAATTTTCAACATCTCTAACCTCTGCCGCGGTAGTGTCAATATATTGACGTCACAGTTAGGGAAACGCGAGAAATTACGTCGTCAAAAAAATTCTTGGATGAGATATACCATTAATATTTAAACCAATCAAAATGCGTGTTACACGTGAAATTAAATGATTTGTGTGTCCTTTTTATGATTGACATTCATGACTGACAGATGTTGCTAGCTGGACAGGAGATGCTCAATTCTCATTATCAACTGGATTTCAGTAGTTCATTTATGTCCACAGTGGTTTGTTGTTGTAAATGTCACAATGACTGTGTATCAGGTACTTTTGTATATTATTTGTATTGTAATGTATTACTAAGATACGAAAGAGGAGACACAAGGTAATTAATGTAATTAATGTATTTGATATGCTGGTTTCCATGACCCTGAAGTATACAATTAATAAAGACGTGACAAATCATATGTTGATCATTATTCGAAACAGTTTATTTTTTTATTTATTTATTTATCTATTTATTCTTTTTTCTTATAATTATTTTTTCCTTAGATTTTTTTCTATTAATGAATAGTCAAACCTGTCTTAAGCGACTACCAAATAGAGATTGAAAAAGTGGTCACTTAAGACAGGTGGCCTCTTAATACAGGTTTATTTTGTACGAATAATCAATAAAATAGAACTGAGACACGGAGAACCTGTTTTTAAGTTTACGTGTACTAAGTATGGTTGCCAGTTATAAACAACCACTTTCTCCCTTATTAGGTATTAATTAGGTATACAAAATCAACCTGTATTAAGAAGCCACCTGTCTAAAGTGACCACTTTTGTATCCTCCTTTTGATGCAGGTTGTATTTATACTCACCCCTCATATACTACCCTCCCCCGCTCCCAAATGAATCGGCCTTTATATTTCTGTATATTTAGATACCATATGGATGAAGGGTTCCTGCTACAAGGTTAACATTAGTGTATTGGTCATGATTGTTTGAATATGGCTACTGTCCTAAATAAAATCGATTGCATCAATTTTCAACGATTATGAGTATGACAGCAAACACTTCATCTAGCGAGGTAGGCTAGGGATCTGCACTTCCATGGGGAAATCAATGCACTTTTTCATTTTCTCCATATAATTTACCGAAAATCAGACTCGAAACAACACCCCCTCCCCGCTGGCCGTACTGGAACCCAAAGTCCACCCTATCTCCTTTGATGCGCCCATGCACTTTTTGTCGACGTGAAATCTGGTACAATAAATAAATATTGGTACGTGTATATAAATGTTTCAGTTATGGATACATTAGAACATTAAAACGCATTTACCACCCCAATTCAAAAATTAGAGTATGACACTCGTATGGATTTACATACACTTTTCACATATAGATTGTTCAGAACATTTTATTTTTTTCTGAAGACCGGTATGTACCTGTCTTCTCTACGACTATTGATACAGTATTCCAAGACATGTGAATGCTTCAGTCTTTCCCACACAATTCTAAATGAAATTAAATTTTTAAAATGTTAACATTTACGATGTATTAAGCAAATCATTTTTGCACTGTGCGGATGTAAAACATTGTCATCGTTTGAACAATTTCCGAAAGGAAATCGTCAGCATTAATCAATATATTATTCGTGAGGGCCGTGATACAAATAATCACAAAATAAAACGGAATCGCCGTCTAGTCTTACGTTTACTGGACTTAGGTCTTCGGTAAAACACCATTCCGATTTATGACAGGTAGGAGCAGCTTTAACGACTTGAATATAGATAATATGTATTGAGTGTTGCTGTTGAGTTGTCTGTGAAATGAACATTGCCACTCTACTCTTTATTTCTATTGCCAATGTCAATATAAAGTAGGATTTGGTATTGTTTGTTTGATTATTGTTTTACTTCACATGGAGATCAGTCCACTTCACTGGTGGCGTCACCTGCCTGGTGTATTGCAAGGAAATAAGGACCAATGCTATTGAGTCATCTGAAGCAGTGAGGGATCTTTTACGTAAACAACGAAGGAGTACCGAACGAAGGGTTTACTACATCTCGAAGTCCATGGAATGAAAAAAGGCATTATCGAGTAGAATGTCATACAGTCAAATGCGAACCTCAGGTGAATTGAGGTGAGACTAGGTGCCTAGCAGGAGTAAGCGTCCTCTGCTCGCATGAAACACCATCCAACTGTGACATGGGACATAAGAGTGTTTTTATTTTGTAGTCTTAATCGAAAGGAAGAGAAGAGTGTCCCATCGGAAGGACTCGAACATTTTTCCTCTTTTTCACGTGCTAAGCACCTAACCGATAAATCTAAGCCATCTCAGTAATACTAATATAAATCCGTTCCCTGTGTTATCGACTATAAATTGTCAATATCAAATATCCAAGACACTTAATCAATCACGGTTTATGTGTTTATCAAGGTATTGTTTTTCTCACAGTCTATTTATCCCATTAGTTCATGACTTTGACCTATATTTTATCTATATAGGTCAAAGGTAAGGAGAGTGATCTTGAACTAGAACATGGTCAGTGTATTACATTCTACTTACACTAGCTGATGATATTTTGAAACAGCATGGCTCGTGTTTGGACCTTAACTTTAGTATTTGTCTACTTGCTAGGTAAATGAAAGCAAGGATACTGAATGACCTTAAAGGGGTTTACTTTGCAATTGGTGATATACATTTGTTTGCAATTGCATGGGCGGATTAAGAATTTTTTTAAGTGGGTGGGTGTTGTTGCAGCCTCCCATGACTCATTTAGCACTCTTTGGTCCGGAAAGGGGGTGCAACCCTAAAAATAGCCGAAAAAGACCCTTTTTGTAAATTTTTCCGACCAAATGAGGAGCGGTGCCCATGAACTGACCTACATTATCTCAAATATCAAAGAATTTACAGAGGTTGTATATCATCGTTGATTAAACAAGGTCCTTAATTTAGAAAATTTGGAAGGGAAATAAAGTAAATACTTATCGAACTTGCTTTAAAAACCATTTGCATTAAGAAATCACCTGTCATAAACAACTACATTGGACTTTCTTCCGTATTAATACTAAATAAACATGGATGTCTTGAGTGAACACTTTTCCTCTGTAGTTCATTTGCAGTTGATGAAAAGAATTTGCATAATGTTATCAAGGAGAGATGGGGGTGGAATTAGCTAATGGAAAATTAGAATGATCCCTCTTTTGTCACAGACGATGGAATTCAATTTACCATTATTATTAGCGGATGCATACGTATGCGTAGTGATCATACTAAATGCATGAATTTTCAACGATCAAGCCCTGCTAACGTTGTTAGTTTAAAGAATTTGCATTATTAGAAATGATTAAAGAATGTATCGAACAAATTCATCAACGTTTATGCTGAGACTTAAAGCAAAAATGTGTAATGTAATGTAACTAAATTACAAGACTGGTATTGATACCGTTTATTTAAAATAATCTCACTATCAATCAAAACCTATACCGGTCCATTAGTGCTACTGATCGCTTTCACGGCGCTGTCGAGCTTTTGTACTGGCATAATGTTGATAACTATGTAAGTCTCTGATGGCATAGTGTAATAGCAGTAGCTGCATAGGGCATAATCGGCATGTATGTATTTGATCAGTGGTAATAGCCACTTACATAAGTCATCAGAAAGTGTAAAAGACTTTTGATATAAGAGGGTAGAATTTCAGTATGGTAGTTATAATAGCCGGAAATGAAAGAACTAAATAGAGCATGGATTCGTACACAACACACATAGATATAACTAGTGCACCTCCGGTCTTTTATTCTTCCATTTATGTTTATCAAATCTTTTCAACTAGTTATAAACGAGGAATTAAAGGGGAGCGAACTGAAAGAAAGAATGAGAAAAAGAAGGTAATTTCTATTTATTTTTTGTGTGTTTGTTTGGTTTCTTTGTTTGTTTATTTCTGTTTTATTTTGATGAGATAACGTGGATACCCACAATAGCTGTTCGGGCCCTCATAAACGCCTCCGGTTCTATTATAACAATTCATAAAAATGATAATAATAATAATAATAATAATAATAATAATAATAATAATAATAATAATAATTTTATTAATATTATTATTATTATTATTATTATTATTATTATTATTATCAATTATATTGGTGTTTTATATTTATTTGAACCGTTGAACGAAAGACACCCTCCTAGGCATATAGCAATAAACAATTCAAAAGTCATTACTGACAATATTGGTTACTTAGCTATCTATTCCCACATCAAAACACATACATGGAAATAGATATCTTTTATCGATAGACTTTTTAATGTGTGAATGGCACCGATCACGTGACCTCATTTTGTTTCACGATGACCTGATAAGGCGATGTAAGGCTGACAGCTCAAAACAATTGCGCTTAAGTTAACGTGACGGCTCTAAAATAACTTCATGTAAAACAGCATCAAGTAAATCTTGAATTTACAGTACAGAAATTATTCATTATATGTTAATTTGGATTTGTTTTTGAAACATATATTTCGATTTGTTTTTAAAAACTTTTCATTTCAAAATCAACAAATATGTTTATTAATTGTTCTCCCTTCAAAAGGTCGTCGATGCCCAGATTAGTTTGGTAGAAAATCTACTATCTAGACACAATAGCTTCGGTTGAAGAGATTCCCGCTTTTGTGTTACTGTTGTAAAGAATACGTAAATGACAAATACTCGTTTCTGTTCACTGCTGCATTTGGGGGTTCCCATTTAAAGTAGCTAATCTGCTTTAAGTGTTGAAAGACTTAGTACAATGCTGTTGTCACAAAGTAGGACAAGTATCGGTGGAATGATCAAATTTTAAGGTGGTCCGTCGTGTTACAGCACAGGTACTGATGTTCTACGTTGATACAGATAAATTAGGAACATTTTTATGACAGAAGGTAGGGGCATTTTCATCGTCAGCTTTGCTAAGTATTATTTATTTATTTATTTGTTTTATTTTTTTTTCTATTTTGTTCTCATTATTTGTGAACATAAAAGTCTCAACTATTGAAAAATATTGATATTCCCTTAAAGGAAATAAACGTGCATATTTTTAATTAACTTTATGTGATGTAGATTTCACAGAGTGGGTAAAACCGAGGCCCCGTGGCTTGATAGATATGTCACATAAAGGATCGTTCACGGCCTCGTTGGATCCGCCACAAAAGTATGTCGCGGTATGATGTAAAAATTACGGTTTATCATATGATGACAATGGTATGGCACGTTTGTCACTGTTCAGGGTAAATATTACGATTTATCATATGATGCTCCTGAGTTAGAGACTATCATATGGCACACCTGACACGGTACAGGGTACCTATTTCAATCTATAATATGACACGCCTGTCGCAATATAGTGTAAAATTACAGTTTATCATATGGTACTCCTGCCACAGTAAAGTGTAAAATTGCGGTCTATCAAATGATACGAACGTCACGAATGTCACGGTGCATGATAAACCTCTCACACCTGTCACGTACAGGGTAAACCTCTCAGTCAGTCATATCACACGCCTGTCACGTTACAAGGTAAACATTCCCGTCTATCATATGACATGCATGGCATGTCACGGCACAGGACAAACCTCACAGTCATATGACGCGCCTGTCATGTGCATGACACGGTACAGGGTAAACATTCTATTCTATCATATGACATGCATGTCACGGTACAGGGTAAACCTCACAGTCATATGACGCGCCTGTCATGTGCATGTCACGGTACAGTGTAAACATTCTAATCTATCATATGACATGCATGGCACGGTACAGGGTAAACCTCACTGTTATGACGCGCCTGTCACGTGCATTTCACGGTACAGGGTAAACATTCTAGTCTATCATATGTAATGCATGTCACGGTACAGGATAAACATCACTGTCATATGACGCGCCTGTCACGTGCATTTCACGATACAGGGTAAACATTCTATTCTATCATATGACATGCATGGCACGGTACAGGGTAAACCTCACTGTTATGACGCGCCTGTCACGTGCATTTCACGGTACAGGGTAAACATTCTAGTCTATCATATGTAATGCATGTCACGGTACAGGATAAACATCACTGTCATATGACGCGCCTGTCACGTGCATTTCACGATACAGGGTAAACATTCTAGTCTATCATATGTAATGCATGTCACGGTACAGGATAAACATCACTGTCATATGAAGCGCCTGTCACGTGCATTTCACGGTACAGGGTAAACATTTTAGTCTATCATATGACATGCATGTCCCTGTACAGGGTAAACCTCACAGTCATATGACGCGCTTGTCACCTTACGGTGTGTTATATGACATACCTTTGATGGATTATGTAACTGTACTGTGTAACGATTGCGATTCATTGTCATGTAAAGTGTTAACAAATATAGTCTACTATCCAAACATTATTATGCATAAAGATTGATTGATTGATTATTGTTTTACGTCACTCCACGATTATTTCACGTACATGATGACGACATCTGTCTGATGCATTGCACAGAAATTTATACCTTTGCACCGGACCCACCGGAAGCAGTGAGGGATCTTTTACGTACCACGCCTGCTGTAATAGCAGACCTCGGTTTTCACTGTCTCATCCGAAAGTCAGGACACCCTTGTACCTACGGCGGGAGTCGAACCCGGGACCCTCGGTCGTGAACCGAGCACCTTATCTGCTTAGCCATACCGGCTGAATGTGTGTGATCTATTATCAGTTCATTACCATGTACACTTTTCATGTTTACTATTACGGAAACATGATGCTCCTGTAGAGAAACACACCTCTGCAGAATCGAAATTACTACAACACGGTGCAGACAGGGGCTTGGCGCATCGACAGTGTGTAATCCTCCCCACCCACTTTCTCTTTCTATCACTACTAACATTTTTCGGTCCCCACTTTTTTTTAAATACTCATAACTACACGCGCACAAACACATACATTGTATCCGTACTTTTATTTCCTCCTTGATTCGACCCTAGACTACAGTTTCCTCCCTTGTTTCATTTCCCCCAAAAATAATGTTGACCTCTTCCTTGATTTATTTACCGGTGTTGTTATGCTGTTTTACTGCCTGAATGTGTCATGTAGCTGAAATAGTATTGCGTGATTCATACACTACTGCAAGGCCTGAGAGTTAGGTCATTAGGGGTCAAGTTATCTATTGTTAGACATTTTGAGTTAGGCGTATGCAATATTTTCTGCAGAGGAAGAAATGACAGCTCTTATGTAATACAACAACATACATAAATCTCAGAAAAAAATATATAAGCGGTGGGATTTTTGCAATAATTATTTAATTCAAAAAGGAAACAATAGGGAAAAAGTATAGTTTATGGTCATTTTCTCTGTAACCCTCTCCCCTTTCTTTAGTTTCTCTAAATTAAGGATAGCCGCCAAACTCTTACTTCGGCTTGGAGTGCAGATGTTTACTATAACGTTTATGTGCCGTCTTAGTGTCTTTATCTACAACGTTATCATGTTATTACAGCATCATTATGACATTTTCTGATCATTGTTTAAAATCAATCGTATGTTAAAACTTATTTTCGATACGTTCAAATGAATAATTTAGTAATTTTTCAGGGGAAAAATCCTATTGTGAGTACGTAATGAATACATAATGTTATTTCTTCACGTTTGATGTGAGGTAAATAAGTGCATTGATTAACTTCATACAATGATACATTGGCGGATTTAGAGGGGAGTTTGCAGGGGTGGCAACCCCTCCTCCCCTCCCCCTCTCTTTTTGGTCGGAAAATCTTACAGCCAAAAAAGGTCATTTTTGACAATTTTTAGGGCTGCAACCCCCACCCCCTTTTTTAGACCGAATAGTGCAAAACATTAGTCATGGGAGACTGTAACCTAACACCCCTCCCTCTTTCAAAAATTTGTAGATCCGCCTATGTGATACATGCTATGATTACAGGTATTGGTAGATACATGATGTTATTACTTTGGAACGGCCTCTTCGACTTAGTCTGTACTTTAAGTATAGACTAAGTCGAAGGGGTCGTTTCAAAGTAATCACATGATTAATTGACGAAGACCTAAGGCTATGATCTAGGTGAGAATTTTATATCTGATTATAACAAAGATTTGTATATTCGAAAATTTTAACTTTAAAATCATCCCAAGGTAGGCTAATCATATAATCCGTCTTGGAATGTAAAGCGCTTATGCTACTTACTCATTATATATATTCTTTTATCTTATTTCGCGGAATGATGAACAGTACATTCTGTTCCTGTACTCGATGAATAAAAATGAATACCTCTACACATTTATACTTTTCGCACGTTTTTTTTCTAAATTTCAATATAACAAGAAATATCAATCTTTCAGAATACGGGCGCTTCCCCTTATATCCGATTATGTTTTGATTGGTATTCATTGATTTTTTAACTTTTAATTCACAATATAATCTAGCTTCATTCAAGTGTGTCTTTTTAGTACAAAGGATATGTAACGCGAATAGCATTGACGAATCCTGAATTATTTATTCATTTTTTTTTTTTTCATATTTTTCTATGTAGAGTTCATGCAGCTTCATCATTTTAATTGAATTTCCAACTGAATATTGAATTAAACTATATATCATTAGTTCTTCTGGTGAGTGACGTTGGAGTCAGCTGTGAAGCACTGAAACCGGACATCAGTGTGAGATGCGTAATTTCTAAACAAGTTCCGGAAACTACTGACATTTAACATCGTAATGATAATTAATAATGAAAGCATGGTAATAAAGACATATATTGTGAAACAGCATCGTGTTCTCATATAATATATATGATCTCTTTACAGAATTATCGAAAATCATTTTTGGATATGAAATAACCGCCGTGCCTTAAAAGAGACATCAATATTGACCATGGCGACATACAGCGAGGAGTTACAGGATTTGAATGACCACGCAAGTAGGATAATGATTCCCGCCATTGTGTATGTGGTTGTACTGATGATCATGGGTCTTATTGGAAACCCTCTCGTCGTTTATTTTTATGGATGTAAACAGAAACCAACCCCTTCCTATATGTTTATTGTGACGATGGCCATCTTTGACATGATAACTTGCTCAGTTTCTATGCCATTGGAAATAGTGGATTTAGTACGTTTCTACACATTTGCCAGCACGGATGCTTGTAGACTGTTACGATTCGTCAATTACTTTGCTAGCATTGCTTCCGGATTTACTCTTATGGCCATAGCTGTAGACAGATACCGGAAGATATGCAAGCCTTTTAAAACTCAAATTTCCATCAAAATGAGCAAAGCGATTATAGTGATGTGTATTGTGTTATCACTAGTCTTGTCTTGGCCAGCCATCGTGTTCTATCGAGTCGTTGAAGTTAATGTGACCGCGACAAGTGACATCGTAGGATATGACTGCACGACCGTGAGGGATGATGAATATAAGATTTATATTACTGCATTCAATATCTTGCTATTCCTACTCTTTGCTATATCTATTTCGTCCATCATTGTGTTGTATTCTCTTGTCGGTCACCAGCTCTGCAGTTTACGGGGCTTTAAATTCTATGCACAGAAAAGCAAAAATAATCGGACCAAACCTCGACCGCTGAGCTCAACGACCAACAACACTGACGAAACATACGGATTCAGCTCGTATGCCGATTCTGTAACGACTAAGACATCTATTCCAATAGCTTTTTCGGAAGTAGATGATGAGGATCTTCCACTTTCAATTATAGAAGAGACAAGTCGTCCTTCGTCTGTTTCCTCCGCATTTTCGAGTAGAAAAATAGCTCCATACGATATAATCCGTGATGAAACACGATTGTCAGATACATCTCAAAACTCTAACAGTAAGTTAAGAAATTGCAAAAGCATGGATAATGCAATTCGACAAGAAAATATGGCATCGATTGTGACTAGATCAAATTCAGCGAATAACGAAAAGCTGCGCGCGCATGTACTTCAACTTAAAATAGCTCAGCATGCTCATAGCGCAAATCTTAAACGTATAGACGAAGTAGAAACAAGAGATGCGAAAGCGACCGCAAATATAGACCAGAAGAAGTTGCAAAGACAAAACATAAATACCAGAAAGTACACAGTGGTTATGTTGTCTATCTCCATAGCATTTGTCATCAGCTTTTTACCGTATTTGGGATTGATCACGTGGAGAACTTTGTCCAAAGACTACGAAACCAATCTGTTGACGGACACACAACTTGTGGCCTACAATATCGGATTACGTTCATTCTTGATTAGCAGTGCCGTTAATCCCCTAATTTATGGATTCCTGAACACAGAGTTTCAGAATTTCATACTTACATTATTTTGTGGGCGATGCTGTGATATTCCCGAATTAAAGCAAGGCAGTGAATCTGTTAATAGTCAAAGCGGAGGAGTGAGCGGCTCTCGGAGTTAGAATTATTGGTCATATATACATACGAGTTGTATCATTATTAATGTTATTATTATTATTATTGTACGATGGTAGATTTTTTTTAAGTTTATAAATGTATTTTTATATTTCATTTTCAGTGTATATGCTTGTTTAAATACAAAGATTATGCATTATAAGTTGCTCTGGTTAAGCGTCTGATTTGTTGTGCAGATAATCCGGGATCGGTTTCCGGATTGTGTCACTATGTTTGAAAGATTGGTTACCTCCTGCTTCTATGTCGGGCTATAACTGAAAACTTGTTGAAATCGAAGTACAACACCAAACAACAAACCAACCATTTGTTCTTGTCTATCAGGTAAGTTCCACAGCATAAACAGATGCCACCATCGCGCAAGGACAAACATCTAGAAGTTGTGTAAGACATAGCTAAGCAAAGCGAAAAAAGAACTATGGTTCACTTGAGCCTCTGGCAAGCAAACTTACTTTTATTATTATGATAATTATAATGATGATTATGATGATCATCATCATCGTCGTCGTAATTGTCGTCCTTGTCGTCGTCGTCGTCGTCATTATTATTATTATTATTGTTATTATTATTGTTATTATTATTATCATTATTATTATTATTATTATTATTATTGTTATTATTATTATTATTATTATTATTATTATTATTATTGTTATTTTGCGAAATTACAAGAACGAGGAAAATAATATACGAAAGTGTCATTGGCACAAAATATATGCTCACGACATGATCTAGGTGAAGTTACGATATAAACGCGAAATGACTAATGGTATTGTGTCATGAACTTAACTGGCTGCATGTGCATGTAACAACTATATCCTCATAATGTACAGTGATAATAATAATAATAATAATAATAATAATAATAATAATAATAATAATAATAAAAATAATAATAAAAACAATAATAATAATAATGATGATGATGATGATGATGATGATGATGATGTTGACAACAATAATAATATGATAGACTTTACAATAATGCGTCTACTGACAGACAGCATTGTATGGTTCTGGTTTCATTGGAAGCCCATTATTCCGCACTGCATAAGCTCCACCAATTCCAGGAAAGACTTCATCAAATCCAAAGTCTCGGATGGGTCTCCCTATACCACTAGTTTCATTTGGCTGCATGTCATCCTGCGGTTCATCAGAGGCATCTTGATGGATATGTCCCTGACCAATTTCCTCATGGGCTCTTTCCTCTATGACCTCGTTTACTCGAAAAGTAACTTCAGGATCTGGTGTATCCGCCATCTCTATAAATTTCTAGAAAATATATGTGCAAGTCTATTTACAAAATGTTGTTCCACCATGCAAGAAAGAAACCATTTGTAACAGGACGACCCCCCTTTCTTCCCCTCATGTATAGTATTCCTCAGTAATGTATTTCCGTAATACTCTTCATGTTCCAAGATAGATGAGTCAGGATATGCCAGTTCATAATTTATTTTATTTCATTCAAGTTGTTGAATCACATTCTTAAATGGATACTCTCATATGCAACATATATCTGACATGATGGCGATATACAGATAAATATATACTCTATACTCTACTAGCTATCTGCAGAAACTGAATCTTTGCCACCTTATATACTCTTTTAAAATCCTGTCAGCCAATCAGATTGCAGGATAATTCCTGACAACCTGACATTGTAACCAATGTTCCCGACAATGCACTGTTTAAGTATGTGAATTAAATGTAATACACTTTTTGACATCAAAATGACATCTATGGGCTTAAATCTAAGATTAATGATAAAATGTCATGCAACCAAGGACTTACATCTCTGTAAATATTGGCAGAAAATACTTCCGTATTAAAACCGCATTACACACAAGGATGTAACAATTCACTGACACAAAACAGTGCAAAAACAGACCATGTAAAAAGTAAATGAAATAACCACAGTTTGACAATAAACTGAGTAGTTACAGTAACATTTAGCTTGTCCTAATAGGATTTTACGAATAAGATAAAGAAAAATAATCTTGGACATCACTGCTGGCAGTTTCAAATTATTGCGCCAGTCACACTTGTCGATCGTGAAAAAAATGGCGACACTCGACAGTAAACGATGTAAACAAGATAAAATCGTGTGTGAATTATTACACAGTTTGATTTCTAATGATAAATTACAAAAGTCCTGATTAAGACAAACTTGTAATGAAGAGGTAGGATTTGTCATTCGGTCGAATTTACATTTGTTCTATTTATACATGTCAACAACTGGGAAGTGAATAGAAATGCAGATCGCCGGTAGTGTAGAATTACTGAGTCTGACAATGAAAAAGTGAATTATTATATAGATAATGGGATGAATCAGGTTCGAATATGTTCTGTGCGATTGCCCTACTAAGTACTCTAATTTCATACATTATAAAAGATATACATATACTAGAAAAATGAAACACATAGACACATTATTGCACAAACAAATTGTGCAGAAAAGTAACATGTTGAACTTGGGTAAAATAATTCTTAACATTAATTAACAGATACTGAACTTTCTTATCGATAACATTTTTGTGGTGTTTGGAGGTAAGGGTTTTCAACAAATTGTCGGCATTCCAATGGGCACTAACTGTGCTCCGCTTCTGGCTGACATATTCCTTTACTCATACGAAGCTGAATTCATTCAGTCTTTGCTTTCGCAAGGAAAAAAACAATTGGCTCTTGGCTTCAATTTTACTTACAGATATTTAGATGACTTGCTTTCAATTAATAATCCTTCATTCGCGGATTACCTTAGCATCATCTATCCAAGTGAACTCGAGGTCAAAGAAACCACAGAAAGTAGTAATTCTACTTCTTATTTAGATATTATGTTGTCTTTCGACATTAACGGTCAATTGAACACCTCACTCTATGACAAACGTGACGATTCCAATTTCGCTATCACAAACTTTCCTTTCATAAGTAGCAACATTCCATCATCGCCCGCATACGGCGTATTCATATCTCAGTTAATACGTTATTCCAGAGCATGTTCAAATTACAATGACTTTGTTCTGAGGACTAGGCGACTTTCAGTTAAGCTGCTCAACCAGGGCTATATATGTGCTAGACTAGCAACGTCACTGAGGAAAACACGAGACTCTTACTACTCCATATGATATCTCGTTATCCAGACTTTTAAATGATATTCTGGACTGAGACCGATTACGATCATTTTACACAGATTTGACACCTTCTATACTAAAAGGTTACCTACTTCGATCTCCATATATAAATACATATGAAATTTACACGATTTGACTCTTTCTACTGGGTATATGTGACGGGTGTTGCTAGCAAGCAGGAGATGCTCACTCTCCCCGGGCACCTGGTCTCACTCCATCACAGGGGTTCACATATGCTTTTCAAGTTTTCAAATTTTGTTATTTTCCATTTGTTTTTCATTTTCACTGATTTTGTATGTCCTCTGGTTTTATGATATTTGGACTTGTGGTTTGGATTTATCCATCATCTTTACATTAATTATCAAGGAAAAATGTAACAATGTACAGTTATATACACATGCGAAGTGACACTTGGCAGGCAGCCATATAAATTATCCGTGAATGATAAGCAGATATATGTGTAAAGACCACCCCCTTCCCAAATGACATACACATGTACTAATATAGAATATACATTATAACCCCCTCCTCCCAACTTAATCATAAAATTCTCCTGAATTTGAAAATTTACATCCTAAGAGGCACTTTTTTCTGGTCCGCAATGTCTAAGGGATGATCCACTGAGGTGTCTCGCTCTGCAACTGTGGATTTGATCTATTTTAGAAAACTAGCAAATGCTCCTGTTCTTAGAGTCTGGTAGATGTGAAACCGAGCTTTCCTCTCCGTTGTGTTGTTTGTTGGTGTAAGTGTACCTGGTAATGCCAGGAATTGGTACTTATCCAGCAGATCTCCCCTATTCATTCTAACATTAACTGTAAATGGCGATTCGAATCGCATGGCTGCACACTCCCAAGCTAACAGCTTCTGGTCTGGTGTTAGGGTAGTCCATCCAACAGGGGGTCAGGTAATTTCTTCTATACCATTAACTGGCAGCTTCACACTACAGGGCCAATTGCGACGTCCTGGAGGGTAGAGTGGCATGACTTTACGACTCAAAAGGTCATCCTTATCGTGTTCAACTGTAGCCCTCGACTGTGATTTCCTCCAATTGACAGCCTGAACAGGAGATATCTACGATACAGTTAGTGGTGTACACGGCCCTGATAGACTCTCCGAGGTCCTCAAATCCACTGCCTGAAAAGGTGACATCTGTAATACAGAGAGTGGTGTAGCAGACTCTGGATAACTCCCCTGTGATATTCTTAGGTCAACAGGAGACATCTGCAATACAGAGCCAGGTGTAGAGGGTGCAGATATAACTTCAGTTGCATTCTTTTGCATCTCTAATGTGCATGGCTGGCCTAACAATTGTTCTTCTGGTGCCTTCATACTGTCAGATGGTGTTTCTGGTGGTAGAGATATTTCTGGAATACATGTAATAGGCTCATTACTAATCTTTGGTGCTGTTGTTGCCGCGCTACTGGGTGTTGATTCCCCCATGGTGTTCTTTGGGGTCTCTTGTGCCTTTTGAATGTGGGGCTCATCTTCATGCTCTGTTTCGCTACTGCTGACTGTCCTACTCTTCTTTACTGGCTGGGCAATCAATATCTGGTCCATGGTGGCATACGTTACAGACTTTATTACTGTTGGATTCACCCCAAGGCTCTGAGCTAGTGTCCAAAATAATAATGTGCTGCTGGTGGTGGTTTTCCAGTTTTCAGGCTTTGGACTGGGTTGTGGTGGCTGTATTCGAAATAAACTAGCAATGTCTCGCTCCATATTCCAATGTGATTTTGTTATGGAGACAATGTAGCACATCTTTTCATCTTTCGAGACCAAGGTGGCAACCAAGCCTTCATAAGATGTACTAAGTTCTCCAAGGCGAATTTCGGTTTCATTTATTGTTGGCTTGCTTGGAGAGTACCCCTGCTCCTCATAGTCTGGTTGAAACAATGATTCTGACTCCAGTGATGATTCTCTGGTTCGCTTTTTGTCTGGAACTAGTCTCCAGCCTGCTTCCCAATCGTTCATGTCCTTGGTTCCCTGATATATTGCTCTTATAAGTTCTCGAGCCTTGACCGCCTGCAAAGATGTTTCGTTAGCAGGCTCTACCAACTGCATGTAATCTCTAGGATACCTTGAAATCCAGAATCCATTACCCTCGGGAAAAAATGCAGTAGTACGGGGAGCCTATTTCTTTCTTGTGAGATTTTGCACAGTGGCCCAGCAGTTCTAGATTTGACCTTCACAGGGACTTCTCTCTGGGGCAGAAGGGGCAGATTACTCTTAAGCAGTTGCGCTCCTTGTTGACCATGTGGTTTTTCCTTTCATGCATGGATGGGAAGGACTTATCACACTTCCAGCATATGACTTTCACAATAAATGATGCCATTCTGAAATTAAATAACGAATTCTGAACATTTTATGCATCTAAATATGTTTAAAGCAGTGCTCATCACTGATGTCATTATGCAACCTCCTACCACTCAGATGTAAGAGAGGCGACTAAGGGAAAGGGACAGGGAACTGTATATCACCATCTCAGATATTAGTTAAAACCAGAACGATGCAACAGCAACAAGAACAACAACAAGGATTTCCGCAACCACTGTTGCGGCCTGCAGGGACATCCACTGTCCAATAAAAATCCAAGGGGCATATCACGGGTGATCAGTCCGAATATGGTCCCTAATTTAGTGTTAGCGCTAACAATTTTCCACTGCCACATCTTATAAATACTTCTCACGGCATGTCCTTTTCAACTATCATCCGAATCCACTACTGCTGTATCAGCTCTGTCATCTTCCTTCCCCTGTACTCCATCAGTCTATCTACATGGTATATTCTTTGGCTCTGGTGCTGCTTCTTCTTAACTAAATAATGGACATCATCCACTCTTCTCATTATCACAAATGGTCCTTTCCATTGTAAGTTAGTTTCGAGCAAACACCAACTTTCCGCACTGGCTCATAAATCCACACAGGCTGTCCCACTGAAAGTGTTCGTTTCTTTGTCCTTAAGTCATAATGTCTTTTTTGGTACAAGGTGGATCGTTTAAGTTGCTTTCTTGCCAACTCATGAGTCCTTGACAAGGTATCTTGCAGTTTGGTTACATAATCTGCTCAATGTGAGGACCATCATCTTTATTTGGTTGTTTCATAATCGCTTGCAGGGGTATGGTTATCTCCCTTCCAAGAGTCATTTTGTTGGGGGTTTTGTGGGTGAAACTATTAACTGATGATCCATATGCCATCATCACCTGGGGCAAGAAAACATCCAATTGTCTCTGATCATTCTCACAGTACATCTTGAGCATTGATGTCAAGGTTCGATGAAAACGCTCAACATTACCATTGGACTGAGGTCGAATAGTAGTCCTTGTCTTATCAATTTTAATGTCGCGATATAACTGAAATATTGTTGAAGCCGACGTAAAACACAAACTGTACAATCTCAGCAACACTTTTAATAAACCGACGGTAGTATAATGCTAGGCCAAGGAAGCTTTTAACTTGTTTGGCATTCTTTGGCTGATTCCATTCTCTCACTGTACTTGTCTTGTCTGGATCTGTCTGTATGCCTTGCTCAGTTACAATGCTGCCAAGAAACTTCACACTTGTTTTAAATAATGTGCACTTACTAGGTTTCAATTTCAGATTTGCAGTTTTAAGGCCTATAAAGACTTTCTCCAATTTCTCAATGGTCTGTGTGAAGGTGCTGCCTGAAACTATGATGTCATCCAGGTAGAGGAGGCATTCTTCCCATTGCAGATTTCTCAAGACGTCCTCCATTAAACGCTGGAAGGTAGATGGCGAGTTTGTAAAACCGAAAGGTATAAGCTTAGACTGGTACAGTCCCATGATGGTGGAAAAGGCCTTGTCTATAAGATCTATAATTTGCCAAAAGCCAGAATTCAAATCTAAGCAGCAAAACCATTTCATTTCACTGAGTGAGTCTAAGCAACCATCGATTCGTGGTAGTGGATAAGCGTCTTTGACTGTAATTTCATTTAATCGTCGATAGTCAACACAGAATCTGCAGGTATCATCTTTCTTTCTCACCAAAACTATGTTTGAGCTCCAGGGACCGCAATGGTTCTATGATAGTGTTTGCAAGCATCTTTTCCACTTCTTTCTTTTCTGTCTTTCGTTTCCCAAATGCTAAGAGCAGTGCTGCCCCTGTGTTAATTTTGTGTCTAACCCGGTCAGTGTGCCCTATGTCTTCTTGATTCTTGGAAAACAGGTTCCCATACTTTGTCAGAAGTTCTTTCAAGTGCAGTTTCTCATTCCCTTTCAGTTGTTCACTACCCTTCAGAAAGAGGTCTGTAAGATGGACTGGCAGTTCTTGACTACATGTGTCAATTATATTTTTACTAGTAAATGCACAACAGTTACTTTCCTTAGTCTTTAAATATAGAGATTCACATGACGCCAGGTGTATATTCGGGTAAATCTTGACCTCATTTTCTCCAAAGTTGGTGATCTGAATCAGGATCTGGTATTTTCTTAGGTCCACAATGCTAGGGGTCACAAGAATATGTTTTCCTTTGGTATGATGTTATCCACTAATCCATTTATTGCCTGATATAGAATATACATTACAAAATTATTCTATCTATTGACAGACTCCGTTAAAAGGTGACTGCTGACAACGTTATTGTTACTGTTGACGGACAACGTCATGTTGTCTTAACAGGCGGAATTGATACTATCCCACTTACTGAAAGACATTGTTATATAATTTATCACGTGACACTATCCCGCTTACTGAAAGACAACTTTATATTATTTATCACATGATGCTATTCCGTTTACTGAACGACAACGTTATATCATTTATCACAAGATACTATTCTGCTTACTGAAAGACAACGTTATACCATTTATTGTATTATTTATCACATGATGCTATTCCGTTCACTGAACGACAACGTTATATCATTTATCACATGATACTATTCTGCTAACTGAAAGACAACGTTATACCATTTATTATATTTATCACATGATGCTATTCCGTTTACTGAACGACAACGTTAAATCATTTATCACATGATATTATCCCGCTTACTGAAAGACAACGTTATACCATTTATTATATTATTTATCACATGATGCTATTCTGTTTACTGAACGACAACGTTATATCATTTATCACAAGATACTATTCCGCAAAATGAAATACAACATATATATTCTAACACACAACTAAATTTTTTAAGGATAAATCATTGCATTAAATTGAAATTTGTCTGGGTGTTATAAACAACATAAGCCATGCCTAAGACAGATGAAACGAAAACAAAAAAGATGTATGACTCAGTTGTATGACAAAAGAACAGCAAAAAAAAAAAAGAAAAAGAATGGGTCTTTTTGTTATACAGCGTTATTTCCCATATGGGCAATTATCTGACGTCAAACCGTTGTGACGTCAACCAGTTCTTTGGAAACTAGTGTAAAATTACGGGAAATCATATAAAAAGCGTATGACATCACAATTGTTTTACGTTAGGTACCCGCTCATATAGGAAATGACTGTATAACGGTTGGTTGGTTGGTTGATTGGTGTTTTACGTCGCTTTCAACAATATTTCAGTTATATCGCGACATGGAAGCAGGAGATTACCAACCTCTTAAACATAGTGGCGCAACCCGGGAATCGAACCCGGATCGTCGGCGCCCGCAAGCCAAGCGCTTAACCACTACACCACGCCTGCCCCTATATAACGTATAACGGAAAGACTTCATAAGCACCAAAACATCACAATATTTTCTACTGTAATGCAGTTGCAATACCAACTTAAGGCGGTCAATTAAAGTGACATAAAGTTTGGTGGTAATTTGGTGTAAGGGCTTACCTTTTCACTCTCTACAAAGAATACAATCAAAGAACAAACACTTAAAAAGTTATGAATAACCCCTCGAGTTGGGAGGTCATAAAATATAAACACAATTAGTATTATGAGATAAAATTTATTGATAAAAGTGAAAAGTTAACCAAACTTGCTCTCCCGCTTGGAAGCAAGCTAACGGGTAGGAGCTCCGACTTACAGTCATACAGTCAGAGGGGACATGATTCAGGATGTCATCTTCTCTGGTTTAGAGACGAGGCCTGTCATACAATCCCCCAACACCAACGCTCACACAAAGTAAAATCATGTCGTTACGGACAACTTGGTTACAGCTCTTGACGATTAACGTAATATTCGAACAAGGGATGTCGTATACGCTGCCGAAAGATGTAACGTTGTGTTAAAATGTCGGCCGTCGTGATATCGTGAGATTTCGACGTCATATCTCATCTTCTGAAGAACAATGTAAATGTGTATCCATTGACGAACCACTTATGATAGTGTCAGTTGACGAACGAAAACAAAAATCAGATCTACTGACAGACGATACATTATTGTGTCTCAAGATAGACGAGGCTGTGTTTACAGACATACGACGCAATATTGTGCTTACATATGGCTTGGTCTTGTTTACAGGCGAGCGACGTAATATTGCCTCTCAGTTCTATCACTTTTGCGTCCAAAGCAACACTTTGACAGTAAAGGAACCACCTAAACAAGCATAATGGGCTTAGTGCATCACGTGACACTATACAGTCACTATGATATCCTGAGGTCCTGTGATAAATGAATGTAATACCTAGATAACGACAAATGCAAAAAGCCTATCCAAATACTTTTTCTAAAGTATTGAATAAGTTTCATAAAGGATCCATCTCTTTTAATCTATTTTATTATTTTTTTATTGAATTAATTATTTTTTAATTATTTGTTTTAATTAATTTAAATGGAGATAAATTTGTTTTTCGATCGTCTGGTCAACACAGTATGGCGCCCTTTTGTATGAAAATATTTTCATCAATGGAAGAAAGATAACCCTTTAAAGCAAAAGACGATATTACATGGCAGTTACCCCCGACACTTTGTTTTACAACATCTAAAACCTAACAATGAGATGCACGAAATATAGTCGGAATATCACGCGTAATAAAGGTCAACAAAATTGAGAGATCGCCATATCCAACTTTAACCACGTCCATTACGTAGTTCCATCGTGAAGTCATAGTTAAATTCATGTTTGACAGGTCATTTATTTATGACGTCATAATAAACAAGTGTGCCAAATGTGTGATGTCTGGCATTTGACGATCCATAAATTCTGTCCCTGCTGAAGGATGGATGTACTTGGCCTTCACTGACCAACGACGCAGTCTCAAATATGAAAGACAACGTAGTATCATAGCTTATGTCAGATAACGTAATATCATGTCTATAGACCGAACACATAATCCAGTCCAGTGATTAATGACGCAACATCATGTAGACTTAGTCATATATATAGAAATGTGGTTTCATTCTCCGGTAATCGAGTCCGCATCGTCTACACCGGAAGCCAAATATTTTACCACGCAATACAATACGTCCCTTTATAAAGGAAAGGATGACCTGATACTTTTGTATATAAACATGTACGAATTTTATTAATGCACAGTAGTACATATCATGTACATATCAATGTGCATATGTTCAAAAATTTTATTAGATTTTTAAAAGTACGTTTAATAGACCTGCCCGATCCTTATTAAAAGAAGAAGAGAAACAACAATGACAACAAAAGCAGCAGACACACTATGACATATTGTGTAATATTGCATGTCTGTGGATAAAAACTATCATTTAAATTAGGATTTTGTGTAAAACAAACAAAACTTGAAAACAATTCAAATAAAAGATATTCATTAAGACACATCGGCATTCAAGGTTTGAGAATAATATCCACTCTTGTTAGTGATATGTTATTTTTCTTTGTAATGAGCTGTTTCATTTCATTATTGCGTTAAACTAATAGTTAAAAGAGGACTCAGAGTGCTCAACGCGTCTGGTCATAGCGTGTACCAAACAATTTTCTTTTTTCTTCTTCTTTTGTTTTTTTTTTTTTTGGTTTGTTGTCATTTTGTTTTATTTTGGTTTGTTTCATTTTTGTTTTGTTATTTGTCAATCTGATTAAAACCATATCTTTATTCGGCTTCTCTATTTGTCCCATTGCGGATAAAGATCTGGCGAAACTCCGTTAGGGGTAATGTTCTGGTGAAAGATATGGTTTTAATCAGATTGGTTATTTGTTTTCTTTTGTTGGTAGGTTTTTTGTTTGTTTTGTTTTGGTTTTTTTTTTTTTGGGGGGGGGGGGGGTTGTGTATGTTATTCCTTCTTCATCATTTATCCATTTCTTTATTTACATAATTTTGATCTCATGATTTCACTCAGCTGATATGACTTTTCCTGAATACCTATTTTAAGACATTTAAAGTGTGAACGGGTCAATACAAATCCTATGTAGCGTCACCACTTATTCATTTCATATCATCTTATCCTCAGCTCATTTCTTATTTATCGACCGATTTACCCACACACACAAAATGTAGTTCTGAATAACTTTTTATTATTACTGTGAGTTTGGTGATTACATGAATACATTAATTTAAAAGAAAAGAAAAAAAGAGCTAGATTTATTTATTTATTAATTTATGTTTTGGGTTTAATAAAGACAGAAAGACATAAAACATTGACAAATACAAAGGAAACGACTTCCTTTTATACATTCTTTTCTGTGTATAGAGATCATACATAAACAAATTATAAAATTGGATAGCTGGTTATAGATTTCAATTGACTACTTTACTGATTATAAAATATATGTAAACAAACTTAGCACATATATCCTGCATAAGCAGTCCGTACCTTAATGTTACACTCATGACACGTAAGCATTTATTCTTGCACAGGCGTAATTAATATATTCTTGTTAACTACTTCAACATTTAGAAAGAATCTCGAAAATATAAATATATTGTGTTGGCTATACAGATACCATCGTGTGAAACCCACGGGTTAGATCGTACTCACAAACCCCGTGGGACAAATTCCCGCAATTCAATTCAAATTCAAAATAACCCCATTAACTCATTAATATTCATGTCATCGGACACCGCCCCCACAACCAATCAAATCAATTCCACGTACAAAAGGAAGCGTTTGAATTTCTGTTTTGACAGATATGAAGACATCACGTCTCTCCATAACCAAAGCATGTTTGTGAAAATTTTGTAATTCTTTTAATTTAAAATCTTGCAGCACCTTAAGGTTGGTGTAATTTACATCTTCGAACACCGCCATATTACGCCATAAAAGGGAAATATTAATATTTTTATTTTTCCTGGTTTTTGTCTTCTTTTTGTCCTTATTTAGGGAGTGGATAGGTCTTATTTTTGGGATGGAATGTTTTGTATATTTTATTTTTCTTGAGGTTTTTCGTTTTATCATTATCATAATCTTTAATTTCATTCAATTCATATCCAAAGTGAATTGAAATATATATGCTTATATATGCAATGGGTTTGGCAGATACATATTTTATCAAAAATGACAATGATTTAAGTAAGTACTCTATAGATGAAATAAAGAAGATGCAAAATTTATTTATTGGAAATATATATTGTGTGTTCGATGACCAAGTATTCCAATAAACCATCGGTAGTCCTCTGGTCACAAATTTGCACCTTTACAAGCCGATCCATTCCTTTATTCATACAAAGCTGAATTTTTGTCTTTAATCTGCATTGTCCACAGAAAAAACCAACGGACAAAAACCTTAAATTTAACATTCTTATATATAGATCTATATATAGATATATTGATGATATATTGTCTACAAATGATATGAAATTTGATACATATGTATACGAAATATATCCTAATGAACTCGAAATTAAAGAGTAAACAGAAACCAGTTTCTGCGCGTCGCACTTAGATCTTCTACTGAATATTGACCACGATAGTACGCTTACTAATTCCCTCTGTGATAATCATGACTATTTCAATTTCCCTGTTGTTAATTTTCTATATACGTGTAGTATTATTCCTTCGTAAACTTCGTCTATCTTACTTTCATTTACCGGAGCAAGCTACTGAGTAAAAAAGGTAATGTTACAAGGATATCATACCATGTTTGAAGTCTACATTCCGCAAATTTTACGGTCACTCTGAAGACCTTCTTTGCGCTTATCAGAAATAATTTTTTACCTTTTTATTGTAGGCCTTGTTTAACCGTTTGTACTATAATGATATAAAATCACACATTCTAACATTACCTACCATCATGACTGTTTACCAATTGTGACTACGGTGTCACCGTTACCACTTCATATATAGATAATGGGGAAAAACAATTAAACAAAACTGGGAAAAAGTTCATTTTCCGTATTATAAAGAAGGAGGTTCATGAAGAGCAAAATACATATATTGATAATTCTTTAATTTTCCTTGGTCGTTGATGTTTTGACATTATAGATATAATGGTAGGCAGATTCGATACAAAGGGTAAGATTGGACCGGATGTAACTATTCAGCGTGTCCCTAGGTGATGCATGTATAGAATATGTATACGAAGCCAAAGGGATGTCTGAAATGACGGTGGATATATGTATAAAAGTTTTCGAGGTTTTAATAATTAAAGACATGAAAAAGAATTTTTAATAGTTAGGATATGGATATTATATAGGCTGAATTAATTGAAAGCATAAATATATAAAGTATATTTAGAATTCTGACTGATTCTTCCAGAGAAGACATCTGACCAAGCTGTATGACATAAATCACCAAGGTCATGCACATAAAATATGATAATAGTCAAATAAACAAAGAAAACGACATTACAAAAATATTAGATTGTACTGCAGTTACGATACCAACTTCAGAAACAAACGTTACTCAGTTGGTTTGGTTAACCGGTATCCGGGCGCACACCTTCCCACTCACTGCAAAAGCAGCACAATCAAAGGACATATCCAATAATCCTCCATATAGACACAAATAACCAGCAGGTTTCTAAAGATCAAAGGTCATACACATTTTAACATAAAATGAAACGATGAAATGAATTTCACAATGAAATACACCTTCTCCCATTTTACATGATGAAAAGAAATATCCGCCATATGATATTTTGCCGCTCAAATTTGTGTAAAATTGTTGTTACCTCACGATCAAAGCATTGACGTTGTAATGATAATCCCGGCAAAAGTGGTTTGTCGGACATTGGGCTGCTTATACTGTGTAAAATTGGAAGAAGGCATATTGACCTGTATTAAAACCATACTGAAAATTTTGCTCGAAACAAGTACTCGTAACATATTCAATAGCATTCTGTGTAAGAGATTTATTTTTAGATAATCTAAATTAAATATTGAATATCTTCGGATGTGTCAAACTTGGATAATAATAATCTTAATGGTACCAGTCTTATTACTCCTAAAACAATATATTCATACAAATATGAAACTTACTGAATATATGTTTTTAGATAATGTATATCTCATTAACGATACAAAGTCACATACATGTATTTTAATACTCATGATTCAATTTGGGTATTTTTCTTTATAATCATTTATTCGGAGTATGATGAAAATAACACTAACTAAAATAATGATGACTAGAAATTTTAAAAAAATCCTTCACTTTGCATTAATGGCATTTCTGATGTATTGTATTTTAACAGTTTAAATTAAATCGTTTTTTTTTTTAATCTGCGTATAACATTTTGCTACTACGGAGAACTTTACACTTCAAGATTTGCACAGCATGTTCCGCAGTTCTTGCCGCAGTCGAGTATCAAATAAACTATATAATATTGGGTTAGAAATGTTATTTATAATATACATCCGGTAAAGAATTCGATTGGCGACAAAATCTGGATTAGCTGGATTCCAGAAATCCTCAGTGTTGATTTCCTGCATCATTATATACACACGTGGTAGATACGACAAGATGAAAATGACACTGATTAAAATAAACATGACAGAAAATCTGAAATCCTCCAGTTTGTTTTTAATTGCGTTTAAATAAAACTTCTTTGATTTCTGTGGTGTCTCTACGTCACTGACACTTTGATTCAAGCAATCTATTGAACCGCTTATAGATTCAACCGCTTCGATTGTATCCGAGGAGATGTTACCTATTTCTTGTTGTTTTACGGATGCATGTGCACGTGATTTTTTCCTTTGTTGTTGTCTCACGATTACCCTTCCGACGCATGCGTTGGTAACAATCATAGTTATAATTCCAGTTAGTCCTGTGATTGTTAAAAAGACTGAGTAGTATAAATGA
This sequence comes from Pteria penguin, assembly GCA_035048485.1. Classification (NCBI taxonomy): domain Eukaryota; kingdom Metazoa; phylum Mollusca; class Bivalvia; order Pterioida; family Pteriidae; genus Pteria; species Pteria penguin. The sequence goes on along the minus strand of CM068586.1, from coordinate 42,381,229 downwards.
TAGCCTCTTACAAATGGGTTTTTAATTTCTCCGCATGTATAGCCCTTAATTTTAAAATCGGGTCTTAATTCCATTTCACGAGTTCCAAAAAGAAATATACTCGGCAAAGCAATCAATATACTTGCAAATAAAATTACGGATATTGCGATCCGTTTTCCTTTTAGATTCATCTGTTTTTTGAAAGGCGTGCATATCATCCTATATCTATGGTAAGATATTATTATTAGTAACAGCCCAGAACTGAATACGCTCACTGTAGTCAAAAACCACATTGATTTACACACAGTTTCGTACTTAAAGTCCACAGGATGATTGTTTAAAATCATGCCAAAGGAAGTTCCCATAACGCATGCGCATAAATCAAAAGTAGCCAAATATGTAATAAATGCTCTATTGTCCTTTTCCCTCTTTGATTTAATCCTCATTTTGTAAATATATATTACCATGAGATTTCCAACTACTCCGAAAATTAAAAATACACCAAGCATAGCACTATTGGATCGAAGCAATGATCTGAAGTAGGCATTTCGTTCTACTATGGAATTAGGTTGTGACAAAGTGATGTTACTAAACATGTTGTCAAAGAATCCACGGAAAGAATAAAATATATTCATGAATATTAGTCCATGTTGTCTTTGACAATGGTTTATGTAGTTTTATCTGTTAAAGTGTCTATATCCTTTATGTATATATATATTTATTTTTTTCTGCTTGTTATGTTTCAGATTATTTCATTGGACAATATATAGGACAGGAAATTACACCTTAAAGGTTTATTAGTTGACAGAAATTTGCTTAATAAAATTGTTGCATGCCCCGTTGTTATAACTACATCATATAGCGATTGCTTGTTAGCACTATAGATGAAGTATATATGAATTACAACACTGTACAGCACACCATAGAATTTCAAATTTTGTTTTGATTGATTGATTGATTTTTGTTTTACATCACAAAACGAATATTTCACGTATATGGTGACGGCATCTGCCTGATGAGGGGCATACAAATTTTGACTTTGCAACGGACCCACCCGAAGCAGTGAGGGATCTTTAAAGTGCCAATCATACAACGACACGGGGCCTCGGTTTTCACTGTCTCATCCGAAAGACAGGACACCGGCATGGCCAGAGCGGGACTCGAACTCGGCTTGCCAATCAGGATCGATTGATTGATTGATTTTTGTTTTACGTCACTCAACGAATATTTCACGTATATGGTGACGGCATCTGCCTGATGAGGGGCATACAAATTTTGACTTTGCAACGGACCCACCCGAAGCAGTGAGGGATCTTTAAAGTGCCAATCATACAACGACACGGGGCCTCGGTTTTCACTGTCTCATCCGAAAAACAGGACACCGGCATGGCCAGAGCGGGACTCGAACTCGGCTTGCCAATCAGGATCGATTGATTGATTGATTTTTGTTTTACGTCACACAACGAATATTTCACGTATATGGTGACGGCATCTGCCTGATGCGGGGCATACAAAATTTTGACCTTTGCAACAGACCCACCCGAAGCAGTGAGGGATCTTTAAAGTGCCAATCATACAACGACACGGGGCCTCGGTTTTCACTGTCTCATCCGAAAGACAGGACACCGGCATGGCCAGAGCGGGACTCGAACTCGGCTTGCCAATCAGGATCGATTGATTGATTGATTTTTGTTTTACGTCACACAATGAATATTCCACGTATATGGTGACGGCATCTGCCTGATGCGGGGCATACAAAATTTTGACCTTTGCAACAGACCCACCCGAAGCAGTGAGGAATCTTTAAAGTGCCAATCATACAACGACACGGGGCCTCGGTTTTCACTGTCTCATCCGAAATACAGGACACCGGCATGGCCAGAGCGGGACTCGAACTCGGCTTGCCAATCAGGATCGATTGATTGATTGATTTTTGTTTACGTCACACAATGAATATTTCACGTATATGGTGACGGCATCTGCCTAATGAGGGGCATACAAATTTTGACTTTGCAACGGACCCACCCGAAGCAGTGAGGGATCTTTAAAGTGCCATGCATACCACAACACGGGGCCTCGGTTTTTACTGTCTCATCCGAAAGACAGGACACCGGCATGACCAGAGCGGGACTCGAACTCGGCTTGCCAATCAGGATCGATTGATTGATTGATTTTTGTTTACGTCACACAATGAATATTTCACGTATATGGTGACGGCATCTGCCTAATGAGGGGCATACAAATTTTGACTTTGCAACGGACCCACCCGAAGCAGTGAGGGATCTTTAAAGTGCCATGCATACCACAACACGGGGCCTCGGTTTTTACTGTCTCATCCGAAAGACAGGACACCGGCATGACCAGAGCGGGACTCGAACTCGGCTTGCCAATCAGGATCGATTGATTGATTGATTTTTGTTTACGTCACACAATGAATATTTCACGTATATGGTGACGGCATCTGCCTAATGAGGGGCATACAAATTTTGACTTTGCAACGGACCCACCCGAAGCAGTGAGGGATCTTTAAAGTGCCATGCATACCACAACACGGGGCCTCGGTTTTTACTGTCTCATCCGAAAGACAGGACACCGGCATGACCAGAGCGGGACTCGAACCCCGGCCTTCCGATCAGGATTGATTGATTGATTGATTTTTGTTTTACGTCACACAACGAATATTTCACGTATATGGTGACGGCATCTGCCTGATGCGGGGCATACAATTTTTAAACTTTGCAACGGACCCACCCGAAGCAGTGAGGGATCTTTAAAGTGCCATGCATACCACAACACGGGGCCTCGGTTTTTACTGTCTCATCCGAAAGACAGGACACCGGCATGACCAGAGCGGACTCGAACCCCGCCCTCCCGATCAGGAGTCCGGCGCGATACCACTAGGCCACGCCGGCTTAAACCTCCCGATCAGGAGTCCGGCGCGATACCTCTAGGCCACGCCGGCTTTCAATTTTTTTTTTTCATTTTGGTTATTTAGCTTGATTTTAATCAATCATTGCTTAGTTTTAAAACAGGATATAACCATGAAAATATAACCAAAGTAATTGGTAATAGAATTGTGTTCTACTTGCCATGATATGATGTCAATTGGCATTATTGCGTATTGCTACGTCAATAATGTCGTTGGTCAAATACATGTTATATTAGCGCGTAGAGCTGCTTCCGCTCTGGGCATCAGGCCTATAGCAAATCATGTGTATATGCATCTATAAATAGCACAGTCACTTAAGATCTTTACCATATATCCAGATTCCCGGTGTACAAATACATAAAAGCACTTTCAATTCATTAGTTTTGTAACTAGAAAAGGTCTTTCGTGAATGTAAAGTTTTGCAATTTTTCTATCAAACCAAAAAAAAAAAAAAAAAAAAGAGTAAAACGGCACATTGATACAGGTGTTAACGGAGAATTTTCGATCAAAATCAAAAACAATATTCTACCGTACTTTTACTGTTGACAAGTGGATTAAGTGTTGATGATAAAATCACAACTGGTTTGTATAAATTGAGACTGACAAACAGGAGCTTCCGTACACCATATACATGATTCCAACCGCATTCGATCCCCTAATATTCAGCATGTTTAATGCACTCAAACGGTCGGGCGTACGTTTCGCCGATCGAAATAATATGCTGTTGCTGAAAAGGAAATAATTGTTATGAATTTGCAAATTATTTTGATTTAGGATCACCGCCAGTGATTGAGTGGAACATATCGTTCTGTGTGTCTCCGGCTGAAATATACAGCTGTCTACACAGAATCATATGTAAGTTAACGAAAATGTATAGAAAAATGTTAAGGCATTAAGTGAAACGCAGAATATTTACGAATTTAACGTCTACATGTCAGTCAATAGTTTTTATGTAATCTTATCAAAAGACATCTCTCCAGACTAAATCATAGGGATTAAGCAACGATTTATGGCTATTTTCAGTACCACCTCTGCATCTTTATAAACAAAACAAAAATGGAAGTTATGTATCACAGAAGTTAAAAAGGGAAACAACTGTACGTAATCAGACCATTCAAAAGCGGGTAAGAAGTAGAAGATGGGTTACGTTCACCAGATCACCGGATTTTTTGGTCTATCTCAATATTCTTTAAATTCTGTCACGATTCGATGCCCCACCACAAATTGTATGTCACCATTATTCCACATTCCCATCCCATGTCTCATAAAACAAACTGATATATAAATGTATATATATATGTGTGTGTGTGTGTGTGTGTGTGTGTGTGTGTGTGTGTGTGTGTGTGTGTGTGTGTGTGTGTGTGGTGTGTGTGTAGGTGTGTGTGTATGGTTTACTTATACGAAACTTTAATAATTTTCAGAAACAAAGATTAAGTATTCAAACGTTCGCATCAAAGAATATACTTTTGAGTATAAAAATATTATTCTTGAAATCATACAGAATACTAACGCTCTATGCCTAAATTCAGATATAAATATGCAGTTCACAAAATAATGAATGGCATACCTGTGTATTACAGCTACTCATTCCTAAAGCAGAAAACGCTACCTTATTAACTCCATATACAGTCACTAAATTTAAACCGAAACCATAATGCACTTATTTCACTTATCTAACGAGTAGAGTCTCCACCAAAAGTTTCATCAAATTCCTAAACTTTGTGAGAAGCATCAAAATGAGAATAAAATGTGGTCATAATGAATTACATACAGTCATGAAATATTGATAAATCATATCACTTTTTCTCTCTGCTCTAAATTTTGTAGTAACTTTCACAAAACTTTGAATGCAGGATTGACATGAAATGTAGTTCGAATTATCAGTATCGATGTAAAATCTAAAATGCACCCTCTATAGGAAATCACGAAACAAAACAATTTTATTGTAGTAATATTAAGCTTTGCCAGACAATTACTGATATTTAGTCTATCGTACTCCCATCTGAATTGTATTTCCTGCTATGTATTTATTGTTTGTACACAAGAGTTCGTTATATATTTAGACTGAGATCTGTTTTATCATGTCCTATGTTACCGTAAGAATTTGTTTGTTTTTTTTTTTTTTTTTTTGTTAGTCAGTGCCCACAGTAAAACCGAGATGCCAGATTTGTGCAGAAAGAGTTCTTGAACATCAAGCAACGAGGTTATTTGCTTTATTTACTTTTCATGTGATAGAAAAAAAAACCCCGTCGCGATGGAAAGCCTTCAGCGTTTGTATAGAACAACTGTATACAACAGTTCAGAACAGTCTGACGCTCTCAGATGCATACATATTTCGATTGTAACAGCTTTATGGATAGATTTAAAATTAACCATGTATACACCGCACACACCAGCAGACATATATACTCGTCTTGGATTTACCAAAATCGATAGACAGAGGATTTCCTAAAACAAATACGAATTAATCTATTGTAAGCCTTCAAAGTTTTAAAACAAATTGGTAGTATCAATCACTTAATCACGAATTTACCGAACGAATTCAACAGAAAGGTTATCCTACAGAAAACGACAATATCCTACGCCATAGTTTCTGTCAACGTTTGCCAACTCTACCGACGCATCCATAGAACTATCTAGTTTTTATGTGGGTACTCAATTAGGGATCTTTAAGTTGACTGTTAAACTTTGAACACTGACCTTATATGGAATTCCTTTATACCTGGCAAAGACATTCATGAACTCACAGAAATAATTACTGTTACAGCGAAAGTTTTGTTACAGCGAAAGTTTTGGATTTAGTTGCATTAGTGTTAAGCCTCCACAAAACCAGAATGCAATATAACATTATTAAAGCCAATAACAAAACGAAAATGAAACACTTTTTACAGGTTTCTACACTGCAAAGGAAATAAGTGTCACCTTAACGTACACTAATTATTACTTACCGATTAGTATATTCTATGGCACCGAGTGAAGAGTAGTTTATTTATAGAACAAACCTTATATAGTGGTCAGTAACATTTATGACTACAATATCACGTCGCCAGTGTTTTGTCAGCCATTGCAATTCTTGTGTGCTTGTGCTTGTGTAGCTTGTTGAAATGTAACGGCGGTCGCCAAGGCTTGTCGTCACTTCGGGCCGGCCTAAGCCTCGGGTAGACTGCAGGCTCTCCACCGTGCCCTTTACTACTCAAATCAAGCTTCGGGGTACCTGTGTCGGTGTCTTTGTTTTGCAAGTGGTCAGCGAGATCCCGAGAGTTTTAGTTCAAAGAGTGTTCTATGACGGACACCGCCCCATCTTAATTTCCTCATGCATCTATACACAGATGCTACCGATACAGCTTTAGGAGGAATGTATTGCAACAAGAGGTTCCAGGGAAAACTCCATCACAAGTCCCGCATTTTAATACATGTAAAGTCTATGGCATTCTGTGAATTATATCCAATGGTTATGACTTGTGTCTTGTGGGACAAAGAGTGGCACAGGAAACTCCTCATGTAAATAAAAAAAAATCTAGATCTAAGATTCCTTTTATAATTAATGACACTAGTTAGAAAGTTAACATGGTGTTCAGATTGATTGATTGATTGATGTTTGTTTTACGTCACACCACGAATATTTCACGTATATGGTGACGGCATCTGCCTGATGCGGGGCATACAAATTTTGACCCGCCCGATGCAGTGAGGGATCTTTAACGTGCCATGCATACCACGACACGGGGCCTCGGTTTTATTGTCTCATCCGAAAGACCTGACACCGGCATGACCAGAGCGGGACTCGAACCCCGGCCTCCCGATCAGGAATCCGACGCAATACCACTAGGCCACGCCGGCTTAACATGGTGTTCAGCTATTCACAATTTTACATTACAGTCAAAGCAAATTTCAAGTGTAAAGAATAATATTGTAGATGCTTCATCTCGATTCCAGGAGAAATGTTGCCGTCAGCTAGCTCCTCAAGCGCAAGAAAACCCGTGTCCATGCGACCCACCTGGGCAGCTGCTGATGATATGAATTTAAATGAACAAGTAAATGAACTGTAGGAGGCATCTATTAGCAGAGATTTTATCCAAGGTATCTGAATATCTGATGATACATTTTATGACATACTGTTGTAAAGTCTTTTATATATATATATATATATATATATATATATATATATATTATATATATATATATATATATATATATATATATATATATATATATATATATAACTTTACAACAGTATATATATATCAGAGCTTCTCAAGGTTGTAAATCTAATTCACCTTTATTCATAGACACAAAAGTTTCAGTTTTAACACGGGACACATTTCTTTCTATGTTGAGACTTATGCTGAGTATCTTGAACTTAGATGATAAGAAATAATACGGCTATTCCTTTCGTATAGGAGCCGCTGTCTCTGCAGCTATTGCAGGTGGTGTAGAACATTATTTAATACAGACTATGGGGTCGTTGGTCATCTAACTATTACATACGGTATATCAGAACGTCTGAGGAAGTCTCACAAGATGCTCAAAAGAAACTGAGTTCGTATAACTTCATATTTTTAGCACGTTGTCTTAATATATCTGTAGTTATGTGCTCACACTTACAGCATCTTTACCGTTATGCATATCTATCTCCTTGTGACTATCATGCTTGGGTACCTAATAAATTCGTTGATCTAGTCACTTCGTTTGGCCATTATATAAATTTTAAAGATATCTATAAGCCCCAAGCAGATGCATTTTCTTTCTTTTCAACATATTGGCTTCAATTACCTGCCGGGGTCTCCCTTTGTATCCGAATACCCTGCTGGGCTCCCCAGGGGTTCAAAAACTTCATATAGATTCGGTAGGATTCATATTTGTAACAGTTACCTGCCGGGCTTCCCCGGGTATCTGTTTACCCTGCTGGGCTCCCCAGGTTTCGAAAGCTCATACATATAATTTGCTTCATATTGACAACACTTATCTGCTGGGCTCCCCAGGTATCTGTTTACATTGCTGCCCCCCTCAGGGTTTCTTATGTGAACAAGCTATATAATTTGGTGAAGTAGCCGCGAGAAGCGAAATATGTTGCTAATTTAGTCTAGTGTTTAAATATTATGTAAGTAGTTTCCGTGTGGATTTGAGCTTAACTTATAGCTTAGATTACATGTAATAATATAAATTAAAAGAAGATACTCTTATTTTTGTATACGAAAAGCGACTATTATTATACGCGAAATAGAGAGAAGGGAAATAGGACCAAACTAATTATTTACTCAGTTCAACTCTTTCTCGAGTGGCTGAATACAATCTCACCTGAGTACTATGCTCCATGTAGTGTTATAAAACCATTTGAACATTAACTAAAGAACATTGAGTAGTAACTCAAATGGATTATTTTTTATTTTGAGCTCCACATGAAAATTCCTTGTAAAGTGATAAGAGGGCCATCATTATTCAATAGATCAAAAGAAAAAGAGATAGAAGACAAATTTCTTGTTGAGTTTAAATTTACACAGACGCGTAACGAAGAATTCGTTGTTGAGTAAAAGGAAATCAATTTGTTTCCACGAGAATTTGTCATTTAGAGCTCATAAAACCATCACAAGTATTTTATTTCATATTGATATGTGTTACTCATATCCGACACGTCAAATAAAATCTTGTCTCTTATTGCATTACACGGGTGGAACACATGTTGCAATTAGCCTAGCAACGTCATGAATTCGCAATGTACACTTTGAATATACGTCTTAGATATAAGAAATCACAAATGCCGACAAGATCCTCCTATCATAGAAAGGAACCTATGTGAGTGGATCACAAAGGCCGACAAGTATTATTCCATTATAGAAAGAATATTATTTTGGCAGATCACAAAAAAACCACAAATATCATCCCATCATAGAAAGGAGACTATGTGGGCGGATCACAAATGCCGACAAGTATCATTCCATCATAGGAAGTAGCCTATGTGGGTGGATCACAAAGGCCGACAAGTATCATTACATTATAGAAAGAAAATTATGTCGGCGGATCACAAAAGCCGGCAAGTATTCTACCATCAGAGAAAGAAGACTAAGTGAGTGAATCAGAAAAGCTGACAAGTATCATCCCATCATAGAAAGGAGGCTGTATGGGTGGATCACCGAAGCCGACAAGTATCATCCCATTATTAGAAGGAATACTATGTGGGTGGATTACAATAGCCGACAAGTATCATCCCATCATAGAAAGGAGCTTATGTGGGCGGATCACAATAGCCGACAAGTATTAAATGGTATATATGTTGTATATTTATCATCCCATCATAGAAAGGAGACTATGTGACGAATCACAAATGCCGACAAGTATTATCCCATTATAGAAAGGAGACTGTGGGCGGATCACAAAACCTGACAAGTATCATCATCCCATTATGGAAAGGAGACTATGTAGGCGGATCACAAATGCCGACAAGTATCCTCCCATCATAGAAAGGAGACTATGTAGCGGATCACAAATGCCGACAAGTATCATCGCATTATAGAAAGGAGACTATGTGGACGGATCACCAATCCGACAAGTATCCTCCCATCATAGAAAGGAAACTATGTGGGCGGATCACAAATGGTGGCAAGTATCATCCAATTATTGAAAGGAGACTATGTGGGCGGATCACAAAGGCCGACAAGTATCATCCCATCATAGAAAGGAGCCTATGTGGGTGGATCACAAAACCTGACAAGTATCATCATCCCATCATGAAAAGGAGACTATGTGGGCGGATCACAAATGCCGGCAAGTATCATCCCATCACAGAAAGGAGCCTATGTAGATGGATCACAAATGCAGACAACTTTCATCTATCTATAGAGTGGAGGCTATGTAGGCTGATCACAAAAAGTATCATCCCTTCGTAGAAAGGAGGCTATGTTCGCGGATCAAGAATTACTAATTAGAAAACAATTTAATCAATACTGAATTTATTAAGTTTTTCGGAGCCGTTAGCCGTATGAATTGAATGTTTGAGAGGATTTAAAACGCCTAAAATTAAGAAAAAATTATACTTGTGTGGAAAGTTTATTACAATTGCATTTTAGAAGAGAAAACAAAAGACATCTGACAAAGCTGTATGACACAAATCATCAAAGACCTGCACACAAAACATAACAATAGTAAAATAAACACGGAAAAAAATTACAAAAATATTCGATTGTGCTGGGCTTATGATACCGACTTAGGACGGTCAACTGAAGTGACAAACGTCACTCAATTGGTGTGTTTAACCGGTTTAAGGGCGCCCACCTTCCCACTCCACTCCCCGCAAAAGCAGCACAATCAAAGGACACACATTTAAAAATTTATAGATAATCCTGCATATAGAGAACAAGGAACTCTCAAAAACCTATCTATCTATTCTTTCTTTCGTTTGTTAAACTAAAAAAGAAACCCTTTTAAGCTTCATAGAAAAACGTATTGCAAACAAGAAAGATTCTCGTATCGATCACACTTCTAGCTAATACTTCCTAGTACGAAATGTTTGGTATCAAAGACATCGCTTACAGATGGGCAGCGCATCTTGACTCATGTTGATGTCGCATTACATATTTTTAATACCAGCATATTATTCCATAAAACGTTCATGTTAAAACTTTAATGACCTCTTGTCTCTCGTGTTGTTCTCTTTATGGAGGATTATTTATAATTTTTTAAAATCGGTTAATAACGCCTATTGAATGACGATTGTTATTTTCGTATTTTACATGAACGCTTAATCCCTTTGCAATGTGGAGCTCGTAAAAAGTTCCCCGCTGAGGGTTTGACTTAAGTGTTATCATACCCTTTCTCTGATGTTATGTGGCTGTTACTCTACACAGTGTGTGGTCGGTTGGTTGAATGGTGTTTTACGTCGCTTTCAGCAATATTTCAGTTATATCGCGACATGGAAGCAGGGGGTTACCAACCTCTCAAACATAGTGGTGCAACCCGGGAATCGAACCAGGATCGTCGGCTCTGCAGGCAAACGCTTAACCACTACACCAAGCCTGTCCCCTAAACAGTGTTTGTTCACATTCATGTATATATGGTGCTAAATAATGTTTCGTCTGTATGTAAGGGTATTCACGGCGGGTATGGCTAATCAAACAGGAGACGCTCACTCTTCCCGGGTACCTGGTCTCACCTCTGAATTTCAGGGGTCCGTAAATGCCCACTGTGGTACATTGTTGTTAGTACCATAGTCATGTGACACCAGTTACTTTCGTATTTTACTTTAATTGACCGTCCAATGTCGGTATCGTAAATGTAATACAAAGCATACTTTTGTAATGTCTTTTTCTGTGTTTATTTGATATTCAATCATTATTTTTGTGAATGTTCTTGGTGATTTTGGTCACACATGGGATTTTTTTTCCTACAACAGAAAACAGAGCCTTGTTATGCACATTTGTCAGCCGATTTTGTACCTTTAATCGTACGAAGTTTTAAAGTCTACATAAGCAGCAGTTGGCCACTACCTTCACCCACTCACTTTTTGTTTTAAACAATTGATGATGTATTGTAAATAAAAACAATATGATATTACGTATATGCAATATATCCTATCGAACGCGAAACTGTAAATGACATCGGGATATTGTGTTGTGTCGCTGTTGCGCTCATATCAACACACTCAGGTGGACATACATGTACCCAGATGTGAGGCCTGTGCCCGGTAGCTGTAAGTATTTCCTGTCTCTCTAGCCATAAATGCCGAAATCAAACGTATTACCAATCTGCATGCGGGACCTTACACATGAAAATTCTCGTCCGTGAAATAAATCTATAATTAAATACCCTTGATACCAGGCTTTTTAAATGTGTTCTTCATCTGCGAAACATTAAAGAAAACAATAAATTAAAAAAAGAAAATTACTCGTGAAATATTTTTGTTTAGTCTGTCAAAAGTGGTAAATTTGTCTAAAATATTTACAGGAAGGATGTATACTAAAATAGTTCATGACAGAGCATCATAAACTATTTTGTAACATCTGCACGCAAGCTGGCAAATGGCCTGTGTCACACTAAGATCGGACGGAAACAATTCACTATATTTAATAAACAAATATAAGGGCTTCGTGATAATCCTCTACTTTTTCTGCTCTTTTCCTTGCAATTTTCGGTTTTAATATGAATATGTCTGAACGGCATAAAAATTATTATATGATAGTTATAAAACAATAATAACTGTATTCTGAAGTTATGGAAATTTGAAATAGAGATAAGATTCAAGCCTATTCTTCCGATCTTATGCCGAGGATTCCGTATTTCTGAATCACATCATTTTGTGGAATAGATTTGAGGATTGAAGGTATAATAATTCTTTTTCGTATATACATATGTACAACCCCCCCCCCCCACACACACACACAGATTCTTGAATTATTTAACAGTATAAAAAGGAAGGTTGGTCAAATCTGGTGTCCCGAATTGATTCGGGCTCTCGGCTCGGAGTTTTATGGTGATTTATCATCTTCCGCTTTCTGATCTGGTCTTCGGATGAAACAGTATAAGGAGGCTTCGTATTGCGATATACGTTGGCATATGAAAGATCCTACTCTGATTTAGGTGGACAGTGACATAGTAAAATATTATGAATAATGCACCAGACAGATGCGGCCACACAATAGGTGTGATAATCTCAATACAAATTATAATAATAATAGAGTTTATTAAAAGAGGATCTATATGCAGATTATATAGAAAATGGAACATTTAAAGAAAGGGAAAAAGACTTTTGGCTCTTATATATGGCGAAAGTCGCCACTGACGTGAACATGAATAAACACGTAAAGGGATATCAAATAGCTGTTGACCGGTTGCAGTGACAATCTGACAATCATCAGTCAACTGGGGTGGTTTTGAAAAACAGTATCGATATAAGAAATAAATCATTTTCCTTTGGTTTAAATATTTTTCTGTATTGTATTTCTGCAGTAGAGTGTGCTAAGAAAGCATTTCATACAATGAACAATGTAAATTACAATGAAGAAAAGTAAGTGTAGAAGCATATATTTGTATATACATGTACATAAATTGATAAAATGATATATTAACATCAGTATACAAACTATGTTGGGTAGGAAATCCTTTATATCAAATTTATACAAAAATTTCGTTTAATTGATTCTAACTTCTGCGAGAATTCAGGGTAAAAATCCTAATCAACTGCATGGAATTTACCTTACAAAATAAAGATTTGATGATTGAATATCGTTATGCTATGTAGCTACATATGCATTTGCCACTTAAATTTAAAATAAAACAAAAGGAACAAAATTCGGAAAATGGTCTATTTCCGTATCTTTACGAATGAAGCCGGCGTGGTCTGGTGGTATGGCGTCGGACTCCTGATCGGGAGGCCGGGGTTCGAGTCCCGCTCTGGTCATGCCGGTGTCATGTCTTTCGGATGAGACAGTAAAAACCGAGGCCCCGTGTCGTAGTATACATGGCACGTTAAAAATCCCTCACTACTGCGGGTGGGTCCTTTGCAAAGGTCAAAATTTGTATGCCCCGCATAAGGCAAATGCCGTCATCATATAAGTGAAATATTCGTGGTGTGACGTAAAACAAAAATCAATCAATCAATTAATCTTTACGCATGAAGTTCAAGTGGAACGACATTCATGTTTTATTATAGATTTTCTTTTAGTTGTTGATATTCTGACATTCATATTTAACGGTCGCCAGATTCGATTTCGCACTATACAAAGCAGTCGTTTATGAGTACTCAGCCTGTCCCTAAGCAAAATGAAAGTATACAGTGATATATGTACAGCTTCCGAATACAAGTTCTGAAACGACGTTGTGTGTGTACAATTTTCGAGTTTTGAATTGTTAATAGCATACAAAAATAAATTTAACAGATTTAGAGTGTATCGATAAATAGTGAAACATTGATGTTATATTGTTTTTAATCATTCTCTATGGATAGCCTAGAATTATTAGGTACATTTGGAATTCTGATAGTTTTTATAGTTTCAAAATTTGGAAATGTATCAAAACTATTCGCAAAACTTTGTCTCTCTCTCTCATTATACATAAATACATGTATTTTATGTATGTTTACTACAATCAAAACTCGATATTTTAAGATTTACATAACATGCGACGCAGTTCGTACTGAAACTGAGTATCAAACAGACCATATATAAGTGGATTACAAATGTTATTTAAAATAAACATCCGGTATAGAAATAGATTCATGACAAAATCTGAGTGAGTCGGATTCCAGAAGTCCTCAGCGTTGATTTCCTTCATCATTATATACAGACGTGGTAAATACGACAATATGAATATGACACTGATTAAAATAAACATGACAGAAAATCTAAACTCCTTCAGTTTGTTTTTGATTGCATTTAAATCAAACTTATTTGATTTCTGTGATGCCTCTGCTTCATCGGAACTTTCATACAAACAATCTATTGAACGGCTTGTAGGATCAAACTGCATGTTTACACCAGAGGATACGGTGTCTATTTGTTCTTCTCTAACTTGTGGAGGTGCACGTGCTTTCTTTGTTTGCTGTAGTCGTCTTACGATAACTCTGCCGACGCATGCGTAGAACACCATTAAAGCAATAATTCCAGCAAGTCCTACGGTTGTCAAATAGATCGAGAAGTATAATTGATAGCTTTTCAAATGGGGATCGTTGAGTGGTCCGCATGTATAGCCTTTGATTTTTAACCCTGGCCTTAAATCGAATTCATATTTTCCATAAAGAAACAAACTCGGAAAAGCCATCAGTACACTCGCAAAGAAAATAACGGCAATGGCGATACGTTTTGCTTTCAGGTTCATCTGTTTGTTTAGGGGCTTGCATACCATCCTATAACGATGGAAAGCTATTAAAATTAATGTTAGTCCCGAGCTGAACACGCTGACTTCAGTTACAAACCGTATAGATTTACACACATTTTCGAACTCGAAGTCCACAGGATGATTGTTTAAAGCTATGCCAAACGAAGCTCCCATACTACATGCACATAGATCAAAAACGGCTAAATATGTAATAAATGCTCTATTGTTCTGCTCCCTCCTTGATTTAATCCTCAGGTTGTAAAAATATATCACCATAAGATTTCCTACTACTCCGACGATTAGAAATACGCCAAGCATTGCAGTATTGGACACGAGCAGTGATTTTAAGTAAGCGCTCTCTCCTATAAAATTACGGTATAACAAAGAGTTGTTGCTTAGCATATTGTCTGACAATCTACAGAAAGGATTTTTAAGGCAATCACTCTATACTGTCTGTGAGAGAATAACACCTTATGTGATGTTTATTTAGAAATCTTTGCATTTCTTCTTCCGCGTCAGCGATTTTGTCCCAATGTAAAGTTCCGGGGTGTTGCATTCGGCGATATGACAGACAGGAAATGAAACGTTTTAAGTTTATGTGTTTATTAACAATGTCGTATTCTCAATACTTTGTTTAATATTTATTTAATATATTTTCCTTATTTCTTTGGATGTCACTCATCATTGCATGAATAATACATGTCCAATGATTGCCGAATAGGTTGAACATATCCAAAGTTGCCGAACAGGTTGAACATGTCCACTGGTTTCCGGGCAGGTTGAGCTAGCTAATTTTCACATTGTGAAGTGTTAATCCAGTATGCTGATGCTATTGCAAGTTTTCTGTACACAGAGAAAGACATGTTTATTTCTATAAATTTGTGGGAAACAAAATACAAATGATCATTTAAGGTAGCGAGTGTAAGGGGTACTAGAAAAAATGACCCATCTAATTATTTTAGTTTTCAAAATGGCATTTCTGGATATCATACGAGATTTGTTTAAAATATCAATACATCATTGAAGATTGGTTAGTCAGCAAGAGTTATCTCCTTTTCTATACGTTTACATATCAAGTAGTGAGAACAATATGAAAACTTTAAAAGGCATAATTTTTTATCAAAAATAATGAATAACCGATTAATGCTCACATCACAGGGACTACTTCATTTTTAATACATGCAAGAAATTTGGTATCATATCTAGTCAGAAAAAAAAAACTTGCAGCAGGATATTTAAAGAAATTTGACAATTTTTCCAATATATTTTTATTATATAAATGAACATTTATCTTACTCTACTACCTGAACATAAAACTTTTAAACAACAAGAAAACCATAACTTTTATTAACCTTGACCTTTGAAATATAACCTTGGGTTAAAGTAAAAACTAAGCGTGGTTTAAGATAATTATTAATACACAGCTTTATCTCAAAGAAAATGATATAGTAAACTAGATGTGTTAGTGAAACATGGATGTACTCAAATTCAGTTACAAGCCGGCGTGCCCAAGTGGTATCGCGTCGGACTCCTGATCAGGAGGCCGGGATTCGAGTCCCGCTTTGGCCATGCCGGTGTCATGTCTTTCGGATGAGACAGTAAAAACAGAGGCCGGGTGTCGTGGTATGCATGGCACGTTAAAGATCCCTCACTGCTTCGGGTGAGTCCGTTGCAAAAGTCAAAATTTGTATGCTCCGCATCAGGAAGATGCCGTCACCATATACGTGAAATATTCGTGGTGTGACGTAAAACAAAAATCAATCAATCAATCAATCAAATTCAGTTACAAAGTAAAAAATGTTAAGTCCTAGTTCTTGACCTTTGGCCGTTTACCCTATTCATCTAAGATGAACCTTGAAAGATGTTTTAGTGCCGTAGATATGTAAAGTATAAAGCTTTAACCTTTTATACTTCAAAAGAATGAACGTCAGTACATCCCCCTCTCTCTTAAAAAGAGAAGATAATGTTCTAGTTTTTTTTTTACTTCATTTTCATACTCTACCTATCCTTTTTTTAATTTTTAAAGGTGTGACCTTTGATTGTACTACTTTTGCAATGAGTTAGAAGGTGGGCCCGTAAACCGATTGATCACACTCACTGAGTAGTGTTTGTTGCTCGTTCCTAAGTCTGCCAGGAGCCCGGCTAACTCCTAGGGTAGGCTTAGTTTGGCATAAATACCCGACTAGACTAAATTTCAAACTATTCTGCGTTTCATCAAACAACACAACTCTACGTTTAGCGTAGATTTAATCGAAATTCTACGTCAACCTACTCTCTACTAAGAGTTGGCTTAAATCAATTCAAGCACTTCTAGTCTATTTAACGTTTGCAATTAGTAAATAGTAAAATGTAATATCCACATTTATCCGAAAACATAGTTTGCCTTACATAAATTTGCTAATTTTGTGTCCGGATTCTTTTGTCATTCTAATATTCTATATAATAGCCAGCTACAAAAAGTTAAAAGATCATCATATAAGTTGAAAGGCACAGGTATGGGAATACACAAACAATACCTGAAATTAAGAAAAAGCCTCCAACAAAATTATACTTGTGTGGAAAGCTTATTACAATTGCATTTTAGAAGAGAAAACAGAAGACATCTGATAAAGCTGCATGATACAAATCATCAAAGACCTGCACACAAAACATGATAAAAGTAAGATATACACGGAAAAACATTACAAAAATATTCGATTGTGCTGCGGTTATGATACCGACTTAGGACGGTTAATTGAAGTGACAAACGTCACTCAATTGGTGTGGTTAACCGGTTTACGGGCGCCCACCTTCCCATATATAGAGAACAAGGAACTCTCAAAAACCTATCTATCGTACACAACATTAAGTCATAATTTTTCTATTCTTTCTCTCATTTGTTAAAATGAAAAAGAAACCCTTTTAAGCGTCATAGACTTCCTAGTACGAAATTTTTGGTATCAAAGACATCGCTTACAGATGGGCAGAGCATCTTGACTAAGAGCTAAATTATATGTTTCGTCTGTATGTAAGGGCATTCACGGCGGGTATTGCTAGCAAAACAGGAGACGCTCACTCCTCCCGGTCACCTGGTCTCACCTCTGAATTTCAGGTGTCCGTGAATGCCCACTGTGGTACATTATTGTTAGTACCATAGTCATGTGACACCAGTTACTTTCGTATTTTACTTTAATTGACCGTCCAATGTCGGTATCGTAAATGTAATACAAAATCATACTTTTGTAATGTTATTTTCTGTGCTTATTTGATATAATCATATTTTTTGTGAATGTCCTTGGTGATTTTGGTCACACATGGGATTTTTTTTTTTCGTACAACAGAACAGTTTTTTGTACCTTAAATCATACGAAGTTTTAAAGTCTACATAAGCAGTACTAGGCCACTACCTTCACCCACTCACGTTTTTGTTTTAAACAGTTGATGATGTATTGTAAATAAAAACAATATGGTATTACGTAAATGCAATATATCCTGTCGAACGCGAAACTGTAAATGACATCGGTATATTGTGTTGTGTCTCTGTGACGCTCATATCAACACACCCAGGTGGACATACATGTACCCAGATGTGAGGTCTGTGCCCAGATGGTGTAAGTATTTCCTGTCTCTCTAGCCATAAATGCCGAAATCAAACGTATTACCAATCTGCACGCGGGACCTTACACATGGAAATTCTCGTCTGTGAAATAAATCTGTAATTAAATACCCTTGACAGCATTTTTTTTTAAATGTGTACTTCATCTGTGAAACATTAAAGAAAACAATAAATTAAAAAAGAAAATTACTCATGAAATATTTTTGTTCAGTCTGTCAAAAGTGGTAAATTTGTGTAAAATCTTTACAGGAAGGATGTATAATCAAATAGTTCATGACAGAGCATCATAAACTATTTTTGTAACCAGTCTCTGCACGCAAGCTAGCAAATGGCCTGTATCACACTAAGATCGGACGGAGACAATTCACTATATTTAATAAACAAATATAAGGGCTTCGTGAAAATCCTCTACTTTTTCTGCTCTATTCCTTGCAATTTTTGGTTTTAATATGAATCTGTCTGAACGGCACAAAAATTATTATATGATAGTTATAAAACAATACTCACTAATTCTAAAGTTATGGAAATTTGAAATAGAGATAAGATTCAAGCTTAGTCTTCCGATCTTATGCCGAGCATTCCGTATTTCCGAATCACATCATTTTGTGGAATAGATTTGAGGATTGAAGGTATAGTACATTCTTTTTCGTATATACATATGTACACACAAACACACCTACACAACACAACACACACACACACACACACACACACACACACACACACACACACACACACACACACACACACACACACACAGGTTCTTGAATTATTTGATAGTATAAAAAGGAAGGTTGGTCAAATCTGGTGACCTGGATTGATTCAGACTTTTGGCTCGGAGTTTTATGGTGATTTATCATCTTCCGCTTTCTGATCTGTTCTTCGGATGAAACAGTATAAGGGGGCTTCGTATTGCGATATACGTTGGAATACGAAAGATCCTACTCTGATTTAGGTGGGCCGTGGCATAGTAAAATATTATGAATAATGCACCAGACAGATGCGGCCACACAATAAGTGTGATAATCTCAATACAAATTATAATAATAATATAATTCATTAGATCGACGTAGTGTTTAACACAATGAAAAAGAGGGTATATATGTAGATTATATAGAAAATGGAACATTTAAAGAAAGGGAAAAAGACGTTTGGCTCTTATGTATGGCGAAAGTCGCCACTAACGTGAACATGAATAAGCACGTGAAGGGACATTACATAGCTGTTGACGAGTTGCAGTGACAATCTGACAATCATCAGTCAACTGAGGTGGTTTAGAAAAACACACTTGAATTATAAAAAAACCAGTATCTATATAAGAAATAAATCATTTTATTTGGTTTAAATATTTTTTTCTGTAATGTATTTCTGCAGTAGAGTGTGCCGAGAAGGCATTTCATACAATGAACATTGTAAATTACAATAAAGAAAAGTAAGTTTAGAAGCATATATTTGTATGTACATAAATTGATAAAATGATATAAGTGCACATCAAAATTAACATCAGTATACAAACTATGTTGGGTAGGAAATCCTTTTCATCAAATTTATACAAAAGTTTCGTTTAATTGATTCTAACTTCTGGGAGAATTCAGGGTAAAAATCCGAATCAACTGCATGGAATTTATCTACTACAAAAAGTCCTACCTTACAGAATAAAGATTTCATGCTTGAATATCGTTATGCTATGTAGCTACATATGCATTTGCCACTTAAATCTAAAATAAAACAAAATTATCAAAAGTCGGAAAATGGTCCATTTCCGTATCTTTACAAATGAAGCTGACGTGGCCTGGTGGTATCGCGTCGGACTCCTGATCGGGAAGCTGGGGTTCGAGTCCCGCTCTGGTCATGCCGGTGTCATGTCTTTCGGATGAGACAGTAAAAACCGAGGCCCCGTGTCGTAGTATACATGGCACGTTAAAGATCCCTCACTGCTTCGGGTGGGTCCGTTGCAAAGGTCAAAATTTGTATGCCCCGCATCAGGCAGATGCCGTCATCATATACGTGAAATATTCGTGGTGTGACGTAAAACAAAATTAAATCAAGCAAGCAATCTTTACGTATGAAGTTCAAGTGGAACGACATTCATGTTTTATCATAAATTTTCTTTTTGTTGTTGGTATTCTGACATTCATAATTAACGGTCGCCAGATTCGATTTAGCACTATACAAAGCAGTAGTTGGAGTCGTTCATGAGTACTCAGCCTGTCCCTAAGTTAAATGAAAGTATACAGTGATATATGTACAGCTTCCGAATACAAGTTCTGAAATGACGTTTTGTGTGTACAATTGTCGAGTTTTGAATTGTGAATAGCATACAAAAGTAAATTTAACAGATTTAGAGTCTATCGATAAATAGTGAAATATTTATATTATATTGTCTTTAATCATTCTCTATGGATAGCCCAGAAATATTAGGTACATTTGGAATTCTGACAGTTTTTATAGTTTCAATATTTGGAAATGTATCAAAACTACTCGCAAAACTTTGCACGATACAAAAACAGGAAGTACATTGAATAACACTGAAATTTTTTATTTATAATCATTAAAACTGATATGATCAATTACTGATCTAATCAACCGATTATCAATAAATAAATAACTAGCATAATATACTCTAAAACTCGTATACAGGTAAAAGTTTTTTTTTTCAGAAATGGTTAAAAATTAAATATTTGAAAAATCATGCATACAATAGTTATATTAATATTAGTAGTTCTCTCTCTCTCTCTCTCTCTCTCTCTCTCTCTCTCTCTCTCTCTCTCTCTCTCTCTCTCTCTCTCTCTCTCTCTCTCATTATGCATAAATACATGTATTTTATGTATGTTTACTACAATCAAATTCGATATTTAAAGATTTACATAACATGCGACGCAGTTCGTACTGAAACCGACTATCAAACAGACCATATATAAGTGGATTACAGATGTTATTTAAAATAAACATCCGGTATAGAAATACATTTGTGACAAACTCTGAATGAGTCGGATTCCAGAAGTCCTCAGCGTTGATTTCCTTCATCATTATGTACAGACATGGTAAATACGACAAGATGAATACAACACTGATTAAAATAAACATGACAGAAAATCTAAACTCCTTCAGTTCGTTTTTGCTTGCATTTAAATCAAACTTATTTGATTTCTGTGATGCCTCTGTTTCATCGGAACTTTCATACAAACAATCTATTGAACCGCTTGTAGAATCAAACTGCATGTTTACACATGAGGATACGGTGTCTATTTGTTCTTCTCTAACTTGTGGAGGTGCACGTGCTTTCTTTGTTTGCTGTAGTCGTCTTACGATAACTCTGCCGACGCATGCGTAGAACACCATTAAAGCAATAATTCCAGCAAGTCCTACGGTTGTCATATAGATCGAGAAGTATAATTGATAGCTTTTCACATGGGGATCGCTGAGTGGTCCGCATGTATAGCCTTTGATTTTTAACCCAGGCCTTAAATCGAATTCATATTTTCCATAAAGAAACAAACTCGGAACAGCCATCAATACACTCGCAAAGAAAATAACGGCAATGGCGATACGTTTTGCTTTCAGGTTCATCTGTTTGTTTAGGGGCTTGCATACCATCCTATAACGATGGAAAGCTATTAAAATTAATGATAGTACCGAGCTGAACACGCTGACTTCAGTTACAAACCGCATAGATTTACACACATTTTCGAACTCGAAGTCCACAGGATGATTATTTAAAACTATGCCAACCGAAGCTCCCATACTGCATGCACATAGATCAAAAACGGCTAAATATGTAATAAATGCTCTATTGTTCTGCTCCCTTCTTGATTTAATCCTCAGGTTGTAAAAATATATCACCATAAGATTTCCTATTACTCCGACGATTAGAAATACGCCAAGCATTGCAGTATTAGACACGAGCAGTGATTTTAAGTAAGCGCTCTCTCCTTCTGTAAAATTACGGTATAACAAAGAGTTGTTGTTTAGCATATTGTCTGACAATCTACAGAAAAGATTTCAAGGCAATCATTCTATACTGTCTGTGAGAATAACAAATTATGTGATGTTTATTTAGAAATCTTTGCATTTCTTCTTCCGCGGCAGCAATTTGTCCCAATGTAAATTTCCGGGTTGTTGCATTCGGCGATATGACAGACGGGAAATGAAACTTTTAAGTTTATGTGTTTATTAACGATGTCGTATTCCCAATACCCTGTTTATATTTATTCAATATATTTTCCTTATTTCTTTGGATGTCACTCATCATTGCATCAATGATACATGTCCAATGATTGCCGAATAGGTTGAACATATCCAAAAGTTGCCGAACAGGTTGAACATGTCCACTGGTTTCCGGGCAGGTTGAGCTAGCTAATTTTCACATTGTGAAGTGTTAATCCAGTATGCTGATGACATATTGCAAGTTTTCTGTACACAGAGAAAGATATGCTTATTTCTATAAATTTGTGGGAAACAAAATACAAATGATCATTTAATGTAGCGAGTGTAAGGGGTACTAGAAAAAATGACCCATCTAATTATTTTAGTTTTCAAAATGGCATTTCTGGATATCATACGAGATTTGTTTAAAATATCAATACATCATTGAAGATTGGTTAGTCAGCAAGAGTTATCTCCTTTTCTATACGTTTACATATCAAGTAGTGAGAACAATATGAAAACTTGAAAAGGCATAATTTTTTATCAAAAATAATGAATAACCGATTAATGCTCATATCACAGGGACTACTTCATTTTTAATACATGCAAGAAATTTGGTATCATATCTAGTCAGAAAAAAAAAACTTGCAGCAGGATATTTAAAGAAATTTGACAATTGTTCCAATATATATTTATTATATAAATGAACATTTATCTTACTCTACTACCTGAACATAAAACTTTTAAACAACAAGAAAACCATAAGTTTTATTAACCTTGACCTTTGAAATATAACCTTGGGTTGAAGTCAAAACTAAGCATGGTTTAAGATAATTATTAATACACAGCTTTATCTCAGTCAAAGAAAATGATATAGTAAACTAGATGTGTTGGTGAAACATGGATGTACTAAAATTCAGTTACAAAGTAAAAAATGTTAACTCCTAGTTCTTGACCTTTGACCGCTTACCCTATTCATCTAAGATGAACCTTGAAAGATGTTTTAGTGCCGTAGATATGTAAAGTATAAAGCTTTAACCTTTTATACTTCAAAAGAATGAACGTCAGTACATCCCCCTCTCTCTTAAAAAGAGAAGATAATGTTCTTTTTTTTTTTTTTACTTCATTTTCATACTCTACCTATCCTTTTTTTAATTTTTAAAGGTGTGACCTTTGATTGTACTACTTTTGCAATGAGTTAGAAGGTGGGCCCGTAAACCGATTGATCACACTCACTGAGTAGTGTTTGTTGCTCGGTCCTAAGTCTGCCAGGAGCCTGGCTAACTCCTAGGGTAGGCTTAGTTTGGCATAAATACCCGACTACACTACATTTCAAACTATTCTGCGTTTCATCAAACAACATAACTCTACGTTTAGCGTAGATTTAATCGAAACTCTACGCCAACCTACTCTCTACTAAGAGTTGGCTTAAATTCATTTTCTAGGTAATACCACTAAATTAATATAATAAATAAATTGTTTAATAAATAAGTAAATAAATAAATAAATAAATAAATAAATAAATAAATAAATAAATAAATAAACCACACAGAACAAAAACAAAACAAATCAAAAACTGGAAATATAACATAGACTTATAAATCTAGCTTGATATTTGGTTATCATTCTATCTTATTCTATCATTTTTGGGGTACAATTGATGAGGATGTTAGTCGTCTTATATTATTGTATACTAGATCGAAAGAAAGGGGAGGAAGGATTCTCTTTTTCTATTTTATCCCGATTCGTGATCTGCTTGACTGTATATAGATTTTTGTGGACACATGTATTAATCTCTTTCATTTGATGATGTATTTTCAAGTATTGCATACATCTCCATGACGTCTCTACATGTTTACAAGCGCGTCATGTGTAGACCTATGTAATGGTAAGCGCGAGTCGCAAAAGATATGTATTTTAGGTTATTAATTATCTAAGAAGTACCTTTGTACTTTTGAAAAGTAAACTTTCAATATACTTCATTTATCCATTTATGCTGCGTAAAGTTCGTCAACTCGCTAACCGGATCCTTACGTACTTACACACTTTCACCAGTTGATGAAAAACACATTTCGTTAAACTAAGATTTAGTTAGTCAAACATTTATCCATGTTGATTAAACGGGCTCCAATATTGCAACTGTAGCACAATCAATATTGTTAATAATGTCATTTCATGTACTTTTATGTCTATCGCATCACACCGGAAATACGGGAACACGTTACAATTCAATATTTAGTTAGCACATGACTTGATCACGTGACGTCCTGTAGTCGTTCTATAATGATGGTGATTGCTTGGACATGAACTAGTAGTTACCTGAGATCTCCGATTTTCTACCTCCATTTCCTGTTCCTCTACTGGTAAAGAGAGGCAGTGATTTTTCCTTCTTTCCTTTCTTATCCTTGTATCATACGTGTAGCATCTGCTAGGTTTTAAATCGAGAACCAATCTTCTTATATTTCATTCCATGCCAGACATATGATAATTTGCTGTAATAATTTGCGCCATTTTACTCTGACGTCTCTATGCTTGCACTTACGTCAATCCCGTCAAAGAATAGCATGTCTGGCATAAGGCCCCTTACAACATGTTTAATGGAGAAAACATCTATTAACCACCAATGTTTTATCGATCAAGTTCTTTTAGCTACTGATGAACCGATAATACGGTTACGAAATAAGGACAAATATGTTTTCACTAATATTAAAATGTAATCTAATCTAACGTGAAAAGAGGATTTAAATGTAGAGTCTTATGGAACCCATGACTTTATTGAATTTCTGTGTTCTCAAACAGCTCTTTCACTGCCCTATTGTTGTTTAAAAGTAAAGTGCGCAAAAAGACCCAGATCACTAGCATTCGGTCATCCTCGTCCTTTTCCTGCGTAAAAAACCTCGGACGTCACTCATAGCCATTATTGATTGATTGAGTTTTGTTTAACGTCACACCACGAATATTTCGCGTCTATGGTGACGGCATCTGCCTGATGCGAGGCATACACATTTTGACCTTTGCAACGGACCCACCCGAAGCAGTGAGAGATCTTCAACGTGCCATGCATACCACGACACGGGGCCTCGGTTTTTACTGTCTCATCCGAAAGACAGGACACCGGCATGACCAGTGCAGGAATCGAACCCCGGTCTCCCGATTAGGAGTCCGACGCGATACCTCTAGGCCACGCCGACTTCGTAGTCAGCCATTAATGAAAAATAGTTCCTATAGTTATGGACGCTCGCATGTGTACTAGACAAATAGGTCAGTGCCTGATGGTAGAAAACTTTCACAATTCAACGGATTCCGAACTGTTACAGTTTTAATTACTTTTCTTGACATAGATGATATAGATAGTGTACTGGATTACATTTTACATCGCTGATATATTACTGAATACAATGCCGGAAATTGATTGATGCATGGAATCGATGTAAGTTATTCCGCCGATCGACGTCTGAGTGGTTCTCCAACATTTGAAAATTTCCTATGCACGTTTCTCCAACAATCCAATCTAAGCCAGAACAATAAAAGTGTTCTTAGCATAATTGGTGTTTTATAACGATTATCGCTTATTACCTACACCTGTATGGTGTTTTTATTTAATAAATTTTTTTCTACATGATTTATGATATTTTATTTACTTTATTCTTGATTTTTAATTAATTGAACCTCTTTTACAACACTCTGCATGCACTTTTTATGAATAACATATTTCGAATATGTATCAAACATGAACTATCTTCGGGGATGGCACATTCTACACAGCACCAGCACTTTTTTCTCAACTATACAGTTTCCATGCAGAAGTCAACGGATCCACCTACCCACTGGTCTACGCCCTCTTACCCGAGAAGAGCGAGCAACTCTACACCAGACTCCTTCGCCTACTGAAGGATGCATGTCAACGCATCGGTCATCAACTAAATCCAGAGGTCTTTTTCGCCGACTTCGATACTGCAGTACGGAACGCCATCCACACAGTCTTTCTCACTACTCACATCGGAGGCTGCTTCTTCCACTATACATAGGCTATATGGCGACGAACTCAAGCAGAAGGACTTGCAGTACCATACAGAGAGGACCCAGGAATCCAGCGCTTCATCCGACGTGCCGCAGTACTGGTATTCATCCCTATGCCATTTATTGACGACGTATGGTTCCAGGCCCTCGAGGACAAAGAACACCATCCAACCAACGTAACTCCATTCGCAGACTACGTCACCGACTATACTGGGTAGAGAGCGACCGCGAGAGATAGAACCACTTCACCAACCAGGGACCGAGGACCAACAACGTAGAAGGCTGGCACAGTAGAATTAACAAGGGACTTAACCATGGTCACCCAACATATTTCAGCTGATCGAATTGCTGCAGAAGGAACAGGCCACTACAGAGGCAACCAGAATCCGGTTGTCGGCGGGCGGCAAGAGGAAGCTGAAGAAGAAGTACCAGATGATCGACAGCAGATTCATGCGACTGAAGCAACAACTTGTAGCATCCCAGATAACCATCATGGAATACGCCGACGCCGCCTCCCACCTCCTCCACCTCGAAAAGTGATATGACCTGTGTGATATTTAGGACGTTGTGTGCTACTAATTACAAGTGTAGTGCTTTCAAGTTCATATTTTCAATGTAATGTAACAGAATACATGCACTCGTGCTATATATATGAACTGTATGTGCTATGTACTTATGGACTTACAATTTCCTTATATATAAATGTAATATTTATGAAAATGTGTTGCAATGTATGAACAAATGTAAACTATTATTAAATGCCTTATGTATCTTTAATAAATGCTTTAAATCTTGCGTCACTTTGTTTTTGACTAAAACATACAGGTAAATTACAGGTAACCAAAATTTGGT
Organism: Pteria penguin; assembly: GCA_035048485.1. Classification (NCBI taxonomy): domain Eukaryota; kingdom Metazoa; phylum Mollusca; class Bivalvia; order Pterioida; family Pteriidae; genus Pteria; species Pteria penguin. The sequence goes on along the minus strand of CM068586.1, from coordinate 42,353,903 downwards.
GTGTTTAGATAAGCACAGACATTTGCCGTAATTAAGATCATTATCACAATTAAGCATTGGAATTGTTTGCACGTTTCTTCAACATTTTTCTCTACCTTTTTAGTACCAAATATTAGAATGTTGTAGAAACGTGCAGACACCGTCTGAGTCTTTTTACGTAGGTACAAGTTAAGGGCGAGGTTGTTCCGAATGAGAACTCTCGATCATCTTAAATACTATGGAAGCGTAAAACAACAAATACTGCTTATGTATCAGTTCCTTAATCTTCCATAATGTGAATGGAATTCATGCTAATGACTAAGGTTTCGATAAGTATAAGGTTAAGATACCTTGGGTTTTTACTCCCATTTTTAATTTGTCCCTTAAATTTGTATTTTGTCTGTGGGTTATGTTGAAAATGAACAAACATTAGGTCGCCTGACGTTGACGTATGTCATGTTTGCTTATGATGTCATAATAGAATTTAAGCGCAGATTTAAATAAATTTATATATGAATCATTATAAAAAATGAAATAGCATGAGCTGTCTTGAATATTGTGTAAACGATAACGGTGATGAGTCAGGTGTCAAAAATTCTAATAACAGCTCTCTCCAACAGCTAATAATAGAGCTCAATTATCGGAAAATTGAAGCATGCACAGAAATGCCCATGATGAATTTAAAGTTGGGGCAGATAAAATAAGATTAGACTGCTGTTCTCAAAGTTTTCGTCCTGTGTTCATGCATAGTTTCAAACATTATGATTGTAAAATTCAGATATTCTATTTGTTAATAGATGGTAGACATCACAACATTATACAATAATTATTTTCATTAACATAGCTAATGTTGTCATTTTAAAAATATATTTTTCAATTTGTCGTTGACAAAAAATTATCTCTTTGCAAATTAAGATATACTCTTTATCTATGAAACATTATAAAAGAAAGAAATGAACTATTTATCGTTAGCTTTGAAAAATGTTATAAATCTGTCTAATATATTTATAATAAGGATAGTGTTTGTTTGAGTATATTACAAAATATTTCCTCACCGTGTTGTTCTTCTGTGACAAAAAGAACGTACGGAAATAATTTACTATATTTAGTAATAAATTATAAATATTATGGCTATTGACGACATACATTAACATGCTTTTCCTTTAAACGGAAATCAATATATGATATCGGATTAATAAATCATAGATATTTTTAAAGACATATAACAAAGGGATACAATAGACAATTTCCGAGTTTTATCCAAACTACGGACATTGCATACTTTGGCATCATTTTATTTATGACGTAATAATCTTATCTTTGGATACGTCAATGCTTCTATCAAGTATGACGTCACAAGCAGTTGTCCGTAGTCTGACTTGTAAAATCTAGGTTTAACGGTCCTTTCAGGTAACTTGAAAATGGTCTATTAAAATGACATAAATTCTTTTATGCTATAAAATCACATGTATCTCTAAGACATTAGATGAATTTCTTTGCCACATGAAACCTATAGAACATAAAACTCTTCTTCATTTCTTGTGATCTTCACTGGAATTTTCGTCGTTGCAATATAAATATTATACCATTGCAGGAAACAAAGAAGCATTGCAAACATAGTAACATAGGATTCCATTCCAAGCCTTCAAACATTTTGGCGAATATTTCGTAATTACCGAATAAAGTTGTTACGGAATAAATTTCTGTAATAATTTCTTATCGAATGCTTACCTTTTATTTAAATATTCAATAATTTCAATCGGCATGGATATTTAACAACATTAGTAAACAATTACAATTACAAATGCTTATATCATTTTATTTCTCCAGTGTTTGAATAGTATAACAGAATAACTCGTTTATTCAAAGCATTGTTTTTAAATACAAAGATGGAAAATGTATACAGGAAACCTAATATCAATAAGCAAGTGAAAAGATTTTAAATAAAACAAAAATCAAAAGACATCTGACTTAACTAAATAAGAATTCGTCACTGACATTTAGAGCAAACAAGAATAAGGTAAAAAACGAAGAAGTACCGAAGGGTAAACCATATCTCATAGTCCATGGAATATACAATTCCGTGTTTATCGTGTTTAGTGTCATATTCAGACAAATGCGAACACCAATAAAATCGAGGTGAGACCAGGTGCCCGGGGGGAGTAAGCGTCCCCTGGTTGCATGACATAAAGTGACATCACAAGAAATATCCAATCTTAATACAGATATTTTACTGTACATGTACACATATCTATACAACATACATATGAATATACATAAATACCAATATTAGTATACAGATTCAGTGGGGAAGGTCTCCTTTTTTCAGAGCGGCATTCATGTTTTGATAATAAAAATTCTGTGTTGTAATTTGCGCCAAACAAACAGTTGGTGTTAAATTCAATGAACACTTAGTTTGTCCCTTGATAGAATTACTGTGTATAGTTACAAGAATTATATTACATTATAATGTGTTTATATCCAATATCTGCTATTATGTATTGTTCTTTGGAATTTATATCGTAAGATGTCATACAGAAGTAGTTTTAATACTTCATTAAAGCAATGGTAAAATATTGTATATGGATACTATACACGCTCTTATTATTATCTTTCCAGTGTCATAAATAACAATAATCTATCGGTTTCAAGTGAAATTGACATATATTAAAAGCAAACTCAAATGTAGGCACGATACAAATGCACACAGTGTAATCAATAGAGCGAATTTTTGTAATACTTAAATTAAATAATTGAATACTGATTAACTCGATTTTTTAATCTAAAACCTTCGACAAGAAAAAAGAGATAAATATCACAGTACCGATAATATATATTCATATACAAATAAAAGTTACTTAATAAAGTAGTGTTGACATAGAATCTTTTTAACAAATGGTGCGCTTTACATCTTGTTCGCAAAGTGTATCAACAAAGTATCGAATGTGATTTTGACCTTAGCATCCTATCTTGAAAAATGTTAGACTCTCCGTGTCAGTATTTTGCGTATCAAAGTTGACGGTTCTGACATTGACCTCTGACCTCTGACCGCCTGTCAGAAGCAAGTCCTCGAAGTTTGGCAGTACTGGAAAGAACGGTTAGATCTGAACCGTGATTAAATGAGTGTTATAATCTGTCAGCGAAATGATATCTGTAGTTTACGTTTTGATAATTTTCCATGAATACAATGCCATTAACTTTTTATTATTTTACACATGTCGTGTTTTTGGTAATATGCTTACGGATATTGTTAGATTTCTAGTGCTATTTAAGATTCCTTTTGGGTTTATTTCCTCAAACATATTTAATGCCATGTTAGTAATTAAATCTCTACTAGCTTCGATATCTTAAATTTCAAAGATTGAAGAAGTCCCTTTTACCTTAACATTTATTGGTTAACTGATTTCTATTCCGTTTTTGGTGAGCATTTCGAGCATTTCATATCACTACACGTACATTTCGGATAGATCTTGTTAAATGTACTATCTGACATTATCTCTCTCCTTCACCCTTCTTTGTATCTCCTCTCTCTCTCTTAAATGAAAAACTATAACTTCACATAGAAAACACTGTAAGTATCTTTAGCCTTTTACATTTAAAAGATTAAAGGGTTTCTTCCTCTCAGCATTAGTATTATTAGTATTTGTTTTGTAAGGGTCCTTGTCTAAACATTACTGTCTTTTTCCTTGTTTTAATATTTATTTCTTGGCACCAGTCTTTCACATTTTCCTTCTCTTAAGCAACAATTGTGATTTTAGATTTTACACAGCATGCGCCAAAGTTCTTGACGCAGCTGAGTATCAAACAGTAAATATATTATTGGGTTAGAAATGTTATTTATCATGTACATCCTGTATAAAATTAGATTCGTGACAATATCTGGTCCCGTTGGATTCCAGAAGTCCTCCGTGCTGGCTTCCTTCATCATTATATACACACGTGGTGAATACGACAAAATAAAAATGACACTGATTAAAATAAACATGACAGAAAATTTGAAATCCTCCAGTTTGTTTTTGATTGCGTTTAAATCAAATTTATTTGATTTCTGTGGTGTCTCTACGTCACTAGCACTTTCATTCAAGTTATCTATTGAACCCGCTCTTGATCCAATCTGTACATCCATGTCGGAGGAGTTATTACTCATTTCTCGTTGTTTTACCTGTGCAAATGCACGTGACATTTTTCTTTGCTGTAGTCGTGTCACGATTACTCTACCCACGCATGCGTAGAACACCATTACAGTAATAATTCCCGCTATTCCTATGATCGTTAAGAAGATCGAGTAGTATAAATGATAGCTTCTTAAATGGGGATCTTTGAGTTGACCGCATGTATAACCTTTTATTTTGAATCCGGGCCTCAAATTAAATTCATGTGTTCCAAAAAGAAAAACGCTCGGCAAAGCAATCAATACACTTGCCAATATAATGACTGAAATGGCGATCCGTTTTGCTTTCAGATCCATCTGTTTGTTCAGGGGCTTGCATACCATCCTATAACGGTGAAAAGCTATTACAACTAATAATAACCCTGAACAAAATACACTTACTTTTGTCATAAACCATATATATTTACATACAGTTCCATATTTGAAGTCCACAGGATGATTGTTTAAAACTAGACCAAATGAAGCTCCCAGGACACATACGCATAAATCTGAAGCGGCCAGATATGTAGTAAATGCTCTGTTGTTCTGCTCTCTCTTTGTTTTAATCTTCAAGCTGTAAACATATAACACCATAAAATTTCCGATCACTCCAACAATTAAAAAGACACAAAGCATTACAGTATTAGATCGAAGCAATGATTTTAAGTAAGCACTTTGTTCTTCTATAAAATCATGGTAGGATGCAGTGTTATTGCTGAACATTTCGCTTAAGAATCCAGAGAAAATATAGATTATGGTTCAGTCTCTTCCGCCTGAGATAATAACAGTTAAGTTCCATTATCATATCTTCCTCATATGCAATATCCTCTTCTTGTGATGTTCCGGAGTACTACATTATGCGATAAACGAGAAATTACAGTATGTAAGTTTATCTATTGACATAAATCTGCTCATTAACTATCCCTAATAGATCAAAGAACAGTAATTCCATTTTCCTTATGGACCCATGTTAAATTTCCTAACTTCCAGCAAGATTACACAGCATTATACATCTTAACTATATATAATCAGTATATCAAAATGTTTGTCAGATTCTCCTCTATCAGAATTTTAACAGTTTTCTATAGGTTATCCACTTTAATTTCAAGAAAATCCTGCTAGAAGGGGATCACCACCCACCCTATTTGCTTTTGTTTTGTTTGTTTGTTTGATTATTGTTTTACGTCACTCCACGATTATTTCACGTATATGGTGACGGCATCTGCCTGATGCATTGCATACAAATTTAGACCTTTGCAACGGACCCACCCGAAGCAGTGAGGGATCTTTTACGTGCCACGCCTACCGTGACACGGGACCTCGGTTTTTACTGTCTCATCCAAAAGACAGAACACCGGTGTGCCCCGGGCGGGAGTCGAACCCGCGACCTCTCGATCATGAGCCGAGCACCTTATCCACTAGGCTGTCGTATATTGTTCATATTGTTGTCCGGATTCCTATATCCGTTATTGGTTCTGTGTATTATTAGAATAAACGTTCGAGCTACGTCTTCCATCTTGTTACTACACAAAACATGACATGGTGTCAGAAGTTTGGGAACTTCTAATCGTATGGCCGTAAAAACGCCACGAATTAAAGACAAACAAGCTGTTAGTAAGTTCGGTTGTAGATTCTAATCAAATAAAATGATGGCCGGTGCCCTAGGAGGTTCAATTCCATCTATTGACTGGGAAAACAATGACTTGCCACGTGAGTGGAAAAACTTTAAAACCCATGCAGAATTCATGTTTGCGGGACCATTGAAAAGCAAAATCAGAGGAGGAAAAGTGTAGTTTCCTAATGCTCTGGGTCGGCAACAAAGGCCGAGACATTTATGGCACTTGGGGTCTATCGAACGAGGAGAAGAAATCTCTCACAACATTGTACGCTAAGTTTAAAGAGTATGTTGAACCAAAGTCGAACAAAGTATTTGCACGTTATCAGTTCCAGTGCATAACGCAGGGCGAAAGCGATAGTTGCGAACAATTCATAACAACACTTAAAGTAAAAGTTAAAGACTGTGGTTACGAAAAGGAGGACGAGATGGTCCGAGACCGCATCGTTTTTGGGATTAAGTCATCCAAAGTAAGAGAAAAATTAATTATGCAGGGTTCAGACTTGACACTCGAAAATGCAATTGATATTGCAAGGATGCATGAGCAGTCGCAAGCTCAACTCAAATCCATGACCGCTGAGGACCCAAAACTAAGTGTAAACGTGATCGGTCGCGGAAAAAGTAGAGATACAAATCAAAGTACACAGAGACAAGGTACAGAAAAGCGTGATCAAGGTAATGGTTGTGGACGTTGTGGGCACCCGAAGCATCGCAAAGGTGAAAATTGTCCAGCAATAGGATCAACATGTCACAAATGTAATAGACGTGATCATTTCTCACGCATGTGTCGTACACCTAATCGTAGAAGTAGAAAAGATCCCAATCGCAAATCTCGTCGAAATGACACTTCCGGTGGTAAGAAAATACATCAAATTGATGCGAGTGACAGTGAATCAGATGATGGTTTATTCTTAGGAATGCTTGATCTAGATGTGAACACTGTAGACAATGATGACAAATGGTCCGCAGAACTTACTGTAGATGAAACACCCGTTACGTTTCAGCTAGACACTGGGGCGAAGCAACGTGATTAATCGTGAAACGTATGACACGTTACAGATTACGACTCCACTGTCAAAGCCAGATACTCCGCTAAAGTCATATTCAGGGCATAAAATACAAGCAGAGGGGACCGCTATACTGCCAGTCTATCATGATGGCAAACACTTTAAGTTGAAATTCTATATTGTCAAATCGAGTTCACCAAATATTCTAGGAGAAAGGTCATGTACGGATATGAATCTTGTACAGCGTGAGCAAAGTATCACAAAACACGATATTCTCAGTCAACCAGAGTATGATGAACTATTCAAAAGACTAGGATGTTTGCCAGGCGAATACTCGATTAAACTTGACAAATCTGTAACACCTACAGTGAAACCCCCACGTAAAATACCTGTTTCTCTCCGTGACAAGGTTCGCGATGAACTTACCCGTATGGAAAATCTTGGCGTCATTCAAAAGCAGGACGAACCGACACAGTGGGTCAGCAGTATGGTCGTAGTAAACAAGGGACCCAAAATTCGCATTTGTATCGATCCTAAAGATCTCAACAGTGCAATCATGCGGGAACATTGTCCGTTAATGACCATAGACGAAGTGATTGCCAACATGCCCAACGCAAAATACTTCAGTAAACTTGATGCGACAACAGGATTTTGGCAATTACAACTTGACGATGCAAGCTCCAAGCTATGCACTTTCAACACACCTTATGGCCGCTATCGATTTACGAGGATGCCGTTTGGTATAAAGTCAGCGTCTGAGGTATTCCAGAAAGTCATGTCGCAAATGGTTCAAGATATTGAAGGAGCAGAGTCTATTATAGATGACATATTGGTGTGGGGTGCTACCCAAGAGGAGCATGATCAGCGCTTAAAACGTGTTCTAGATCGATCAAAGGAGTACAATCTTAAGTTGAACCGAGCGAAATGTGAAATCAAACGCACGGAAGTCAAATATGTAGGTCACTTACTCACCCATGAAGAAGTGAAACCTGATCCCGAAAAGATCAGAGCCGTCGAAACGATGAAGAAACCGGAAAATAAGCAGGAACTACTTACATTCTTAGGCTTCATACAGTACTTGGGAAAATTCATGCCGCGCATGTCAGATGTCAGCAGCTCGTTTCGTAAACTTACCGAGGATAGAGTCAGTTGGCACTGGACACATGAACATGATGTGAGTTTCAGTTGTCTCAAAGCAATGGCAACCAACACACCTGTGTTGAGATATTATGATCCAAAATTACCGCTTACCTTATCCGTGGATGCCAGCTCAAAAGGACTGGGTGCTGTCATCATGCAGGATGGTCAACCGATAGCTTATGGTTCCAGAGCTCTTACCGCGTCTCAGCAAAATTATGCACAAATAGAGAAGGAAGCCCTTGCTGTTGTCTATGGATGTCAAAAGTTTCACCATTTTATGTATGGAAGACCAGTACTAGTGGAATCCGATCATAAGCCGTTACAAGCTATTTTTAGCAAACCGCTTCTCAAGGCACCTATGAGACTTCAACGTCTATTACTAGCCGTTCAAAAGTGCGATCTTACCGTTCAGTACAAACCTGGAAAGTTGATGTTTGTCGCAGACACGTTGAGTCGCTCGTTCCTCGATGAAACGAAGGAAGAATTAGTACCTGACTTAGAGGTGAACAGTGTTTTTCTCAACTCGCACTTACCGTTATCTCCGAACCGTTATAGCGAATTTCAGGAACAGACTGCAAAAGATCCTGATTTGCAGTTGTTGCAGAAAACCGTACAGTCAGGTTGGCCCGAAACAAAGGAAAACTTACCGGCAAACTTACATCCGTACTGGAACTTTCGTGATGAAATCATCTGTAATGATGGTTTGTTATTTAAAGGGAGCAAACTCATCATTCCAAAGTCCAAACAACAAAAGATGCTTGACCTAATTCACGAATCGCATCTTGGTGTTGTAAAATGTAAGAGCAGAGCACGTGAAGTAATCTTCTGGCCGGGGATGTCCTCACAAATAGAGGATAAAGTATCGAAATGTTAAGTATGTGCGTCCATACAAAACAGCAATCCGAAGGAACCAATGATATGCGTTGACTTACCTGATCGACCGTGGTCCAAAATCGCTTCGGATATCTTTACGCTGGAGCAAAGTCATTATTTGCTTACCGTAGACTATTACTCAAAATGGCCAGAAATAGTCAAAATGACAGAAATATCGTCGAAATATGTCACATCTGCACTCAAAAGTCAGTTTGCAAAATATGGTATACCGGATGAACTAGTCACTGACAACGGACCACAATATGCGTGTGGAGAATTCCGTGAATTCGCCAAGGAGTATGGATTTGTTCACACTACCTCTAGTCCGTTGTACCCGAGATCAAATGGACAGGCAGAACGTATGGTACAAACGGTGAAAAGACTGCTTAAAAAATCAACCGATCCATACAAGTCGCTTATGTGCTACCGTAACACGCAGATAGAAGGACTGGATCAGTCACCTGCACAGCTATTCTTAGGACGTCGTCTGAAAACTATGTTACCTACTTTAACAGAACTTTTACGTCCGTCTCGTGAGTCTGAAAAGGCCAAACTACAGAAACGTCAACAAATTTCTAAGTTTTATCATGACAAAAAAGTCAGTGTACGTCGTATGCCTGAAATAAAAGTTGGCGACACCGTAATGATGAAGGATGGAATTGCTGGAAAGTGGAAACATGCTAAAGTGGATGAAAAACATTCGTCACCGAGATCATTCATAGTAAGCACAAATGCATGGCGTTACCGTAGAAACAGAAGTATGTTAAAACCTACCCGTAGCGTTGCGCCTACCGAAAATGATGAGGAGACACCGACATACTTAGACGCAAGTGTGAGCGCAAATGTTTCCGCAAATGTCGCAAATCCGAATTGCGAAATGCCAATGAATCCATCACAGCCAGCATCACCTACCGTTACTTTGCGCACCAGATCAGGTCGTGCCGTCCGTAAGCCGTCCAGATATTCTGAGGATTAGTGAAATTTTGTGCTATGGGCAATTTAAGTGAAAATGCCAGTGCTCTTTAGGCATTTATTCAGTGAATCTGTGTTTCTCTATTATGATTGTTGCACTGCATTTATTATTGGCATAATAATGGTGATTATTCTAATATTTCTTTTTCAGGAGTGAAAATACACATTGACTATAATTTTGCAATTTTCCTATAATGTTTAAGTTGTGACACCTCCAACAGACACTTGCTTTATATTCAGAGACTTAAAAGACTTAATTTTTAAAAGAGGGAGGATGTCGTATATTGTTCATATTGTTGTCCGGATTCCTATATCCGTTATTGGTTCTGTGTATTATTAGAATAAACGTTCGAGCTACGTCTTCCATCTTGTTACTACACAAAACATGACATAGGCCACACCGGCTTCCCTATTTGCCAAAATGCAAATGTAAACAACAACTCCTTTTAGGTCATAAAATCTTTATGAAATGAAATGAGATAAAAATCGTGATTTACTGCCGAATCAATCTTTATTTATATTGATTGATCAAATTATTTCATCCAATCACAGCCCCTGATACATTGAATAGTAGTCCCTCTCTCCCTACATCAGATCAGCCAATCACGACTCTTGTTCATTATTGTTCTTTGACCTATCATTTGTTTGATATATTGAGTAACAATTATGCGCCGTTGGTAGGAATGTTAATCCTGATCATACGCTTGTTATGCCAATACTACGAGCAGATCATATGTCAAACGCTTCATTACAATCACTGAAATGTGTGAAAAATATCAAGATAGAAAGAAAATGTGGTCATATTGGATTACATAGTTGGTTGGTTGATTGGTGTTTTACGTAGCTTTCAACAATTTTTCAGTTATTTCGCAACATGGAAGCAGGAGGTACCCAACCTCTTAAACATAGTGGCGCAACCCGGGAATCGAACCCGGACCATCGGCGCCGCAAGCCGCCAAGATTTTAACCACTACACCAAGCCAGCCCCTTGTATTACACAACATGAGGAAATAAAATGATAGATTACATATTTGTATCTTCGCACTTGTATGTAGCACTTTTGATAAAAAAAACCCACTTTGACTGTACAATTAACTAATAATATACATTTAAATGATCAGTTCCAATTATATCTATTAGTTCTAATGTCTTGCCATAGCTAGAAATGCAAACACAAAAAAAGAAAAGTGTAAAACTTGGTCGTGCTCGCATTACCTTTGCCCGTTACATATTAATATTCAGTCTATCTTGCTTTCAAAAAGATAATATTGTGTAATTTTCTTTAATGTTTTCTTGCTTTTGATTTACTTTAAGATGGCATAGACACTTATTTTAGGTTTATTAAATTACAGAGAAGCGAAGAATACATTGAAATGATATCCAAATATGTCTTCATTTAAAGATAAAACAATGTAATATATAAAACACAACAAAGATTATTTGACCTGGGTGTAAGAGTTACAAATGCCACTAGGGGATTGAAAAGACCAATAACTCTAACTCTCTCTCTCTCTCATACACACACACAAACACACACACACACATGCACACTCACATATAATTTTTGGGTATAAGCTGACAATTGCAAGAGTTTATATCCCTTAGGTTTATATGTTTAAACATTCGTTTGGAATGAAACTACCTAGAAAAATGTAAAAATGACAGGATTTACATGCAAGGAAGGAACGTCATCAAAAAATATTTTCCAATACCGTGATAAAGAAGCAGTGTTGAAAACTTTTGGAATCTTGTATGAATGCTTATAAATTACCACATAAGTTTATTTACAGTAATTTCCAAAATTATCCTCGAAATTTGTAGAAGGTACACCTGACAATATGGTTCATACTTATAATTTGATACCGTGTCCACCTCATATGACTACGATTTATACAAACTCATTCAATCCTATGGCATCAAGGCGGTTGTGACCAGTCAGCAGGGGCTGTTCACTCATCCATGGCACCTGCTCCCACCTTTTTTTCCAGGAAACCGTGGTAGTCTATATATGTATCTCTATTTGGTCTGATATAATGGATGTTCCTTACTAAACACCATTATGTATCTTAGTACTTCACTTGATGCAAGAATTTAGAATCATTATTTGAACTCATATGTTTTATATGAGTTCAAGGAAAACTCATGCTGCCTTCAAATGTTATCCAGACTACATAGTCTCAATTATTCCCCCTTTGTCACAAGTGTCGAAAAAGTATTTGCATTAATGCCATGTTTTTTGTATTCCAACACAGGGAACTTTTCATATAGAAAATGAGTTTTATATACAACTCTGTTTTTTAAAAATCGCATCATCAAAATCATCAAAATTTGGTGGAAAATGCTGCTTTAAATCTCATTGATATCAGATATTTTCTCTTAATGTGGAATATTATTCAACAAGATGTGTCCAGCGGAATCTATCATCCCAATTTCTTCAGTGATCTACTATACGAAATCAGCAGGGCCAAAGGTTAAAACCATTTCATCTCACCGATTTAAAATTAGCGAAAGGTCTTTGGCATCCTCTCTCTCTCTCTCTCTCTCTCTCTCTCTCTCTCTCTCTCTCTCTCTCTCTCTCTTTAGTATTACACAGAAAATTATTTTATTTTATTAAATTACAGAAAAGCGAAGAAGACTTGGAAATGATATCAAAATATGTATTCATTCAATGATAAAACAAATTTAAAATGTAAACACATCAAAGATTCATTTGATCTTGGTGTAAGAATTACAAATACCGCTAGGCATTCAAAAGATGAATAACTCTCTCCCACTTAGCCGCAAGTCGTGGCCCTTTATGAATGAAAGGGCCACAATTCTTTATGTTGCGTATAATTACAATTTTCACGACTTGCGGCTTTCTCTCTCTCTCTCTCTCTCTCTCTCTCTCTCTCTCTCTCTCTCTCTCTCTCTCTCTCAAATGAAAAAGTATACGATCACAGAGAACACTCTATGAATACAGACTGTTACATTTAAAGATTTGTCACCAAAAAGTGTTACTTCCTCTCGCCATTACTATTATAAATATTTCTTTTTAAATGGTCCTTGTCTAAACATTTCTTGGGGGTTCCTTGTTTCAACGTTTATTTCATTCTATCAATCTTTCATTTTTTTTTTCCGTCTCTTAGGCAACACCTGCGATTTTATGCTTTACACAGCATGCGCCGGAGTTCTTGACGCAGTTGAGTATCAAAAAGGCCGTATATTATTGGATTAGAAATGTTATTTATAATATACATCCTGTATAAAATTAGATTCGTGACAATATCGGATTCTTTCGAATTCCAGAAGTCCTCCGTGCTGGCTTCCTTCATCATTATATACACACGTGGTAGATATGACAAGATGAAAATGACACTGATTAAAATAAACATGACCGAAAATCTGAAATCCTCCAGTTTGTTTTTAATTGTGTTTAAATCAAATTTATTTGATTTCTGTGGTGTCTCTACGTCACTAGCACTTTCATTCAAGTTATCTATTGAACCCGCTCTTGATTCAATCTGCACGTCATTGCCGGAGGAGTTGTTACTCATTTCTCGTTGTTTTACTTGTGCAAATGCACGGGACTTTTTTCTTTGCTGTAGTCGTGTCACGATTACTCTACCCACGCATGCGTAGAACACTATTACAGTAATAATTCCCGCTATTCCTATGATAGTTAAGAAGATCGAGTAGTATAAATGATAGCTTCTTAAATGGGGATCTTTGAGTTGACCGCATGTATAACCTTTCACATTGAATCCGGGCTTCAAATTAAATTCATGTGTTCCAAAAAGAAAAACGCTCGGCAAAGCAATCAATACACTTGCCAATATAATGACTGAAATGGCGATCCGTTTTGCTGTCAGGTCCATCTGTTTGTTCAGGGGCTTGCATACCATCCTATAACGATGAAAAGCTATTACAACTAAAAGTAGCCCTGAACAAAATACACTCACTTTTGTCAAAAACCATATAGATTTACATACAGTTCCATATTTGAAGTCCACAGGATGATTATTTAAAGCTAGACCAAATGATGCTCCCAGGACACATACGCATAAATCTGAAGCGGCCAGATATGTAATAAATGCTCTACTGTTCTGCTCTCTCTTTGTTTTAATCTTCAAGCTGTAAACGTATATCACCATTACATTTCCGATCACTCCAACAATTAAAAAGACACAAAGCATTACAGTATTAGATTGAAGCAATGATCTTAAGTAAGCACTTCGTTCTTCTATAAAATTACTCTGCGATGAAGTGTTGTTGGTATACATTTTGACTAGAAATCCAGAGAAAATGTAAAATATTTTATTGTTCAGCGTATATCGCCCGTTGTAATAATAGCTATGTTGGATTGCCATATCTTCCGCGTAACACTTTCGTCCTCTTGTGATTTTCCGGAGTACTGCCGTGAATTTTACTATGAAAGGGAAATTACAGTATATAAGTTTATCTGTTGACATAAATCTGCTCATTGACAATCCCCAATAATTTGTTTGATATAATGATATATATATCTATATTTTTCTTGTTTATTTGTCATTTCTGTATGTATCAAAAGAATAGCCACATTGAAAAGAGCCTAAAGTTAGAAATTGATGTATTGTAGTTTTGCCATCTTGTTCAGAAATATATATGTCACACTTTTATTGGTACAACTACCCAAAAGTACAAAACGATAAGTAATATGCGCCATATTCATCCAGTGGTTAGGATGTTTTAAACCCTTATCATGCACATTTTATATCAATACCACGAGTAGATCAATAAGTAAAACGTACTGAGAGAGCAGTAAAACGATTCATCACAACCGCTAAAATGTGTGAAAAATATCAAGATATTGACAAATTGTGGTCATATTGGATCACATAACACATGGAAGTAAAATAATATATATCATGATAGACCTTTTTCATATTAATTTCATCTTCCATTAAATGCCCGATATATGATGTTTTGCCACACAACGTTCCGTCATTGTATTGTCAAAATCTAATATACAAACTCGGGAGGGTCAAAGGTTCCTATAATTTCATGTCATTGACTTTAGAAAATAATGAAACACCTTTGACATCAACGGTATAAATATGATATCTTCGTAAAGATCATGTATATTCCACTAGGCCTCTCCATGCTTTTCCATGAGCATTGCACTCTGGGCAAAGATGATACTATGTTTGGCATTGTCTAAACCATGTCAGAAGAGATAAGGTCCTGAACCTTGTCCTACCTGACTATCTGTTGGAACTCCTACTCATCAGTGAATTTAGCTTCCAAGCGAGTAGAGCACGTGTGGCTCCAATCGTAACAACTCGTCCATTTCCGTACGCAAAAAATGGTGACGGTGTTCCGATTGGTGTGGCTCATGTTGATTTCATATCACATTTTATTGATTTCATATCACATAATATTCGTGTCTATATTTTATGATATCTCGATTTAAATATCCCTTTGATCTTTTCCTCTCTATGGACTATTTTTCTTATAAATTTCTAAATGTGCATTCTTTGAGTGTACTCTTTTTTGGAGTGAATGCGATAGTGGTCCAGTAAACCGCTTAATTACACCAATTAAATGACGAGTGTTACTTCAATTGACCGTCATAAGTCGATACCGTCATAATTGTGATCGAATATTTTTCTAATCTCTTTCTGTGTTATTCTTATTTCCGTGGCGTCTTCTGTCATACAGTTGAGTCAGATGTCGTTATTTCCATTCATTTGGTCATATAGTTAGTTTTGAATGCTTCATTGTGATCGATGAAAATGTGAAGAGAAAAGACAAAAGACATCCGATGTTCAAATAGGTTGTTTTCTTTCATCAGTTGAGTTTCCGCATACTTCACTGTGGAGTGTAGTAGAGTGTAATTCATTTCTAAGAATTCCAGTGTGTAAGACTTTTCAAATTAAGATAATATTATTAACTTCTTCGTCAGCGGATAAAAAGACAAGACTTTTGCAAGTAAACAACGAAAAAGGGCTAACCACACCTCGAAGGATATCGTATAATGTGTATACATATGGTGGCAAATCAAGTATAGTCAAAAGATTCATCGAGATTAATTTGTATCATCAGATCCCAAAATATTGGTTAACATTCCTGAAAGGAGATCCCAAATGCATTAGATCCCTATATCGACCAATGAATTTCCTCTGAGATAATTTCAAACGTTCCTCAATATAGATTCGAAGACGTCCTCCAAAGGGAAGTCCGGTACATAAAAAGTAAAGGAACACAAACACAATTTAAGAGATGACAAATACAAAGCTATGTAAAATCCATAAACACAATTTAAGAGATGACAAATACAAAGTTATGTAAAATCCATGTTTACGTTTCAAAGATAAGTTTATGTATCTTTGAAACGTAAACATGGATTTTACATAGCTTTGTATTTGTCACCTCTTAAATTGCTTGATAAAGGTCGTGAGGCCAAACATTTGCAATATAGAGTGATTCTGTTCCTTTACTTTTTATCTTCCTCAATATAGTAGCGTAATTTCATGGCAAGAGGCCTCGCTCTCAAGACGAAATCTTGGTATTAAGATTATGCTCTGACATAACGTTGTTAAAGTTGTGAAATAAAGATACCATATGCGGAAGAGGAAGGTATGTTGCTATTCAGGAAAGGGAAGATGGTAATAATGAAATTTAAATCGTCACGTTTGTCATAAAGAGGTTAAAAACGAACCATTGTCACTAGTTGATAGGAATCATTATCATTAATTGACAGGATATATCGAGAAATGAATCAGAAGATGAGCTCTCAATTGTATAATTTTTTCGAGTTCCTTTCAATGTATGATGCTGTGGTGATCTTTATATAAAGGGCTGTTTATAGGCAAAATGTCATCGATTTAATTATACCAATTGACTATTGTCGTATCAAATGACTGTCGCAAATCGGCATGGTAACCACATTAAAATCGAATATTTTTGTGATGTACTTGTGTATTTACATTGAATACTGTATATTGCCGAGATGACTTCCATCATACGGCTGAGTCAGTAACTGTTCTTTCTTCCTGTATATAAAGTTGAACCGAGATGCCGGCGATTTGTGGGAGAGGGTCAGAGAGACGTTTATCAAATGTTCGAATTTCAGTAATACCGGCCTGTATCGGGATGCACAAGCCTCTGACGACAAATAAACATTTGCACAGCGAACTTGCAGTCTACATTTCAATAAATGAACATTTAACTTACATCCCGATACCGGCTTGTATCGCTGAAATTCCAACTTTTGATGAACAAAGTATCTCTTACCCTCTTCCACAACCCGCCGATATCAAAAGTTGGAGAAGGGCAGAGATTCTCGGACTACTAAGGGATGTATGTCATTGGTTGAAATAAATATATATAGAAAATCAACTGGTTATAAAGTCACACTTTCTAGTGCACCAGCACCACTAAATTGTCCATGATATACACTGAACGTATGTTAATAAATCCGAGCGATAATTTACAGATTTTAATCTATCACATTTAAGTGAGGTTTTAAAATTTTCTTTTCTTCTCATGTGATATTCCCAAAGGTTAATATGACTTTTCATTTAGATTTATGTAAGGCGCACTTTCCTTGTGTTATTTTCATAAGTTTTGTTTGATTACTTGATCAATATTATTTCAAGTATACAAGTGACATGTTCCGCTTTATGCATTGCACGGAAATTTCGATAATTGCAACAGAAATACTTGTAGAAGTACAAGATCTGCCCTGCCACGGGACTTCGGATTGCCTTCCTATATAAAGGGCAACGAGGCATTGCATATTAGACTTCAACCTCGGTCCTCCTGGTCCCTAAATAATCATCCTATTGTCTGTGCTGGGTTCTTTCTTTCATTTGTGGCGAGGTTAGTTCTATGTATATATTTCATTTATTATTATTTCAGGGTATCATAGAATTTTCAACATTCGACATTCTTTTTTAGTTCCTAGAGTTTTATCGGCGTTTTCTTTATGGTTCCTTTCATTTCCGTGTTTGGTAAATATATTAATAAAGAAAAATAAAATGCTATATCGTCCTAAATTTTCAGGGATCCATTAATGACCATTTTGTGCAACTATGTTTTAATGCCATACATGTATCACCAACCCTTTCGCTGGGAGAAACGGAGGTTGGACTACGTTATATTACGTTAAACGAAATTAAAATTAAAGATAACAGATTCCCATTCCAATGCTTCATCAATTACCGAGGCCAACAACTGCAAAAATCAAAACAAAATCAAAACAAAAAAAAACATAAAAACAAAACAAAACAAAAACAAGAGGCCTAAGTGGGCCTATATCGCTCACCTGAGTACCTAGATGATCAGTCATGCAGGAAGGAAGAATTCATTTATTTTTGCATTACTGTGACTAAGTCAACACAAAAGTTGAAAATATGTCAAATTTTATTTCAGGTTAGAATAAAAAACACTTTTTTGCACATCCATTCAGGTGATTTTGATATTAAGCATTTGCTTTGTCTCTGCAAGAAGTCATTCAGGGCAACAAGTTAGTCATTTTCTTTAGGTGGGGCCTTTTGTTGACTGATTTCAAGTCTGGGTCATGAACAACAATTGTTTCAAATATTGTCCAGATCTAACTTAAAATTGACTAATTTTATATGTTGAATGTTAAGAAACATCTAAAAACTTAGATCTTAAAATTTAGATGTGTAAAAATTTTTTTTTTAAATTTGACCACAGCTGGATTTGAACCGCTACTCTCCATATTTTAAATACCAAGTGGTATATGTACCATTGTGAGACCTAGTTTTTACACATAATGGCATTATCTGTTAACTAATTTGGATGAATTTACCAAATTGATAGAGGACCTATAGTACTTCATGTATTCCATGTTTCATTAAAATCTTTCATGTGGTATAACAGCAGAAGTTAAAAATGTGAAGAATTGTTCCTATACACCCTCATTGGAAGTCTTAAAAAATTCATAGAAAATGCAAAAATTGAGATATTGACAAAATTCTTTCAAAGTAACATTCCTTACCATGATTATGATCACAATAGTCCATAAGAAATCATCATTATCAATTAACTAGGAAATATGACACTTTTCTGCATTGAAATCACCTAGTCCAAACAAATGTCGAAAAAAATTCTAAAATTTGATTTGGGAAGGGAACCAAAATAACAATACGTCTTCACTCATCCCTCTAGATAATTTCTATGCATTCTGTTTGTTTCTGTATACAGCCAGTATGAAGAAGAATATTGTCAAATGAGGATACTCTTTTGTGACCTACTTTAGACTATGGTGGTGCCACCTGTAAAGAGGTCTGGACGAAAACAACAGAATTTGAAGAGGATCATAAGTGATTTATTACTATCAAGATTATTAAAATCCTTTGAATAGTTTTGCAGAAAAAGTTGAAAATGTGAAAATGGCCAACCAACCCCCCCCCTTTTTTTTTTTTTTTTGGAAGTCTTAAAAAAATTCATAAAAAATACAAAAATTGATGTATTGACAAAATTCTTTCACAATAATATTCCTTACCACAATTATGATCAAAATAGTCATTAAGAAATCATCAATATCAATTAACTGAAAAACATGACACGTTTCTGCATTGAAATGACTAAGTCCAGAAACACGTCAAAAAAGCGTAAATTTCTATTTGACTGATCTTAACCCCGAGCACAATTTTAATAACCCATTTTTATAGATTGTTGAACTGCAATTAGTTTCCCCATTTATGTACTGGTTCTGGAGGAGAAGATGTTTGAAGAGGGGTACCGTTTTGGACACTTTTGGCCCCGCCCTGGATCCAACCCTGATGAACACAATTTTAGTAGGGGACCTTGAGTACATCATTTACACAAAGTTTGATCCAAATCTGCAATGTAGTTCCAGAGAAGAAGTCGAAAATGTGAAAAAGTTAACGACGAACGACAGACGACGGACGGCGCACTATGACTATAGCTCACTTGAGCCTTTGGCTAAAAACCCCTACAAATTACAAGAAAAAATTGAATTATTACAATAAGACTCCCAAAGTCACTCTTGGGTCAACATTCAACGAAATTTACGGTCGCTATAAACAAGAACTTGTTTGTATATACACATACTAAATATCATTGCCTGTCATTCTTAAGTTTCTTATCTGTTTGTAGTTTGTTCCATGGTAGTATGATATGACACTCTTTAAACAAATCGTGAAATTATTTTAAAATAAGGAAGATTTCCCTCATATATACATGTGTACTTAGATGGGTATATGCTCTTATAGTCAGTTCAATGTTTTAGTTGTTATACAAGCATTGTGAAGTTTTTCACACAGGAAAAATCTTGAGCATCGCGGAAGTGGAAATATTATTGAAATGCACAAATGCTACACTAAATCATATTAATGGCATATATGCATCTTTATAATTTTGGGTATCAAAAATGTTTAGAAAGTAAAGATGATGGATAAATCCAAACCATATGACCGAAAATCATGAAACCAGAGGACA
This sequence comes from Pteria penguin, assembly GCA_035048485.1. NCBI lineage: Eukaryota > Metazoa > Mollusca > Bivalvia > Pterioida > Pteriidae > Pteria > Pteria penguin. The sequence continues at coordinate 42,333,715 of CM068586.1, read as the reverse complement.
TACAAAATCAGTGAAAATAAAACCCAAGTGGAAAATAACAAAATATGTCTACTTGAAGAGCATATGTGAACCCCTATGATGGAGTGAGATCAGGTGCCCGGGGAGAGTGAGCATCTCCTGCTTGCTAGCAACACCCGTCACATATACCAAGTAGAAAGAGTCAAATCGTGTAAATTCCATATATATTTATATATGGAGAAGTCAAAGTCTAGATACATTTCTTTCGAGTTAACCATCACATAATGTAATTTCTAAGAGTACGTACGTGAGCACATAGTTAGACGCAAACGATTGCACGAATATCGTTTCCTCTGCAAACCTATATACACGTTGTCTCTTTTGTTTAGATTTCTATGTGTCCATACTCTTAAATTTTTTAGTCCATTTAAATGTTTTTGTAGCCCATAAGCACAACAGACTTTTTACACAATAGATGCGGAAGTAAATTAACAAAAGTGACTGATAGGATCTTACTCCATGCTAAGGAAGAGACAAAGAAATCTTAATCCGAGTGCCCATGTCGAGTGATATTCATAATGAGGCTTGCCGAGTCATGAATATCAAACGGCATGGGTACGAGGACTGAGATTTCTTTGTTTCTTCCATAATATGGTGTTTGATCCTTTTTTCTCACACGTGTTAAAATTGTTTTCACATACCATAGACAAAGAAAGGTAACTCTTATGTAATAATACTTATACCGGAACTTCCGGTTTTAGCTGTCTCATGCCTAGTCAGAGATAAAAATAACTCTTCCAGGAAAAATTGAGGATTTCTCAGTCTAAAGTGTGAGAATTTAAAATTCCAAACATTGTGTTAACGCTCTAATCATGATACAGTCTCAAAAGCCATACATATTTATATGTCTATACAATATCTCCATGTATATCTACATGTCATATATGTCATTCATATATCTATATATGTCAAATTTTGATGATAATTTCAGATAAAATCAATGAAACACATACAAAACAAAACATACACACATTTAAATACCGTAACTCTCTCTCTCTCTCTCTCTCTCTCTCTCTCTCTCTCTCTCTCTCTTTCTGAGTATTTATTTCATCGATAGTTCTGTCTTTGCGTTTTTGTCTTTTATTTTATAATATTTAGGTTTTCAGTTTGCTTGGAAAAACAAAATTCAGTTCTTCGGCGTTGGACCGTCCCCAAAGAAAACAAGTTGTCGAAATGTGTCATATTATGCAATGACTTAATTTTGGTCTTTTAATGACGGAGTTACGGTTATTAGAACTATAATATGCCTTCTGATGATCACGGGTGTAACAAGAGCAAATCCTAGCTTAGCATAATACGCCCGTCGCTTAGTTCGAAGGGCTGAAATTTAAAAGTATGGAAACTTTCCCCCTTTGCCAACAATTATGTGAAATATTATTTGAATCCATGCAATGGGTTAAAAGTTATAGACCGCACAAAGATGTTCCCATCATACACACTGTGAACTTGTACTTGCAGATATGACCTTGTTTCTAAGTCAAGACACACTCTGTGGTCCTGGGCAACAATTCTGTGAAATATTATTCAAATCCATCTTAGGGTTATGGTCCAGACAAAGATTTACTCATCATATACGTTGTAACATTGACCTTGCAGATTTAACCTTTGACTCACGATCATGACAACCCTTGGGTCCTTGGCAAACATTTGATGAAATTTTATTCAAATTTATGAAAGGTGTAAAAAGTTATGGCATAGACAAGAATCTAATGAAATAAGCACTGTGACGTTGGTCTTGCAGATATAACCTTGAAAATCAATAGGATTCATTCTCTAGTCATAAGAAATAAGTATGCAAAATTTAAAAGTTCTAGCATAGACGGTCTTTTCAAGTTGCATTCTCAAACCTTTGCTATTTTTACACCAAAAATGACTTGACATTTGACCTTGATAATGAAAATCAATAGGCTTCGTCCTCATGCCTTAAGAAATAAGTATGTCAAGTTTGAAAGTCCTGACCTAAGGGTATGGTCTTATCGTGTGAACAAGGTGCGGAGAGACCTCCAGATCTACAGACTCTGGGACCCAGAGACCTACAGACCCACACACCCACAATTCCATACCATAATACGAGTATATACGATGGGCGAATAAATACAACAGACACAAAGTAAAGGAGAGTTTCAGATTTGAGGTAGATAAAGAGACATATTTACTATACGACCCCTCGGTCAAATTATATTGATGATACATTTTCAGTTCATAATCTACACTAGAAACAGTCACACGAATATCCGCGTGCTGATCAATAAATGTTATCGAGAGTGGAACCACCCAAGACCCATTTTCCTGAAGTGGTGAAAGTTGACCTGTTTACAACATATCCCCTACCAAAACAACTGTCCCCGTGACAAAGAGATAAATCACTATACTAGCTACGATCTCATATATGTCTAAATCCCTATTATAATCACATATTATAATCCCTATTATAATCACTGAAATAAACACTTTCATTATGACGAAGGATAGGGACAAATGTGATTGTTCATCAAGAATATGAGCAAAGTTCAATCTCTTTAAGTATCTTAACCTCTTGAAGTTATTTCCGTTCTTCACCCACTACTTCGCATCTGAGGACCTCATTTGTACTATAAATGTGTCATTACATCAACTCCTGAAGTACGGTGTATATTTCATGATAACATATATACAACAATATTCAGGGCCTCTGTAGTTGTATAGATAAAGCGCTGCAGCTCACTATTAAATGTAGATTCAAATCCCAGTTCAGTTATGTAGGAAAGGTTGCTGGTGTACAGACCGAGGGTCGGTGAATTCCCCTTGGCATTCCAGTCTCATCCATCAAGAAAAATGGGAGTGCCATATAGCTGCAATAGATGAATAGTGCATTCTTTTTGTGTACTGTGTGTCGTTATTGCTATCGATGATTAACTCCTAAACTACTTTAATTTACGTTTCTGTATTATTGTTATTTGTCTATCTTAATGTTTATTTTAGGTACCACATTACGACTTTCTTTTTCAGTTTGATTGGCCTTAATACAATTTATAATTTATTATTATTTATTTCGTGTGTGTGTGTGTGTGTGTGTGTGTGTGTGTGTGTGTGTGTGTGTGTGTGTGTGTGTGTGTGTGTGTGTGTGTGTGTGTGTGTGTTCTGTACATTTATTACAGGTGCGACTAGCTAAGTGGCGAATTCAGAGCGAGCGGATGGAGAGAGAGAAAGAGTTCTTTTCACGCCAGGCTAGTATGAATCCGATAATTGCAACTCTAATCGACTTTTCATTTTGGCTGAATTTACGGCTTCATCCCTTGCCTAAATTCAACCCCCATCCCGCCTTTCCCTTCCGCTCAAAAACCTGCATCCGTCCCTGCACTTATTCCTGTTCTATCAGATTTTATTTCCAGTAAATTGAAAAAAAAAACTTCTTACTAAGCTATATGACAAGAGTCGCAACGAAAATACAAAAATAAAAAGACATCAACAAAACATTTCACTGTAATGGACATATGGCGGTCAGTTGAGGTGACAATCATCACATTACAGTTAATGTAGTTAATCGGTTTACGGGCTCATCTCCCAACTCACCACATAAGCAGTACAAAGAACACATTTAGCAGCATTGCATCAGATATTTCAGCATATGTATATATTATATAACATCCTTTTAAAGGATGTCTTGGTTGATAAGCTTTTCCAAGAAATACGTTTAAACTGGTTCTTAAATAGATTCCAAATGGTGTTTTATGTGAAATAATCCTCCATCTACCTCAAGACTTGAGTTAGATACTCTTTATTTCTATCATTCGTAATCTGGCTCGTTTTTATTTGAGATCTTCAAGGCGATATAATATTACAAGTACTTGATACCTTTATTTGGAATATAGTTTAATAAATGTATTTTACATCATACATGTATAGTGCAATAAATAAAATACTAGTAACTGATTTTAAAACCGATAGTATCTATATGATTTCAAATAAAAATATACTTAAATATCATACTACATTCTTGAGTGTTCGCAATGTTTTGTATGTAGTAATTTAAATATTCTAATGTTTCTCTGATTTGCATAATTTTCTTATCTCTTGTCGGAATCGAACATCAAATGCAGCATAAAGAAACGGATTGGTAATGTTATTAATAATATAAAATCTATAAAAGAACAAACACAGTCTGATGTACTGGTCGGGGAGATTGTCCCAAAAGTCCACATCCCTAGCCTCCAACACCATGATGACCATGCGTGGAGCATAAGATACTACAAACACTAATGTTATAACCATGAAGAGAATAGAGTATTTGTTGCGCCGGACACAGGTTTTGAAGTCAAATCCTTTGGTCGCTATTTGAAATATAGAGGTCTTCCTTCTTTTCAAGTGAAGTTCGTCTGTGGAATCTCTTCTATCTTCGGAATCATGTGAATCTTTTCTTGACTTTTTATTGTCGACTTCTGTTATATCTTCGGAATATACAGAATCCTTTGAATCTTTTCTCGCATTTTGTATTGTATCACCGGTCTTATGTGTGACGTCATCAAATACGTCATATTGTTGATGATTACCATCAGATACTACTCCTGAGTCGGGTGAAGAGTTTTCAATCTTTGTTTTTTCAGCTTTTGACACAGCAGCGCTAGATCGAATTCGTTGGCGGAATTTTGTTTGTCGGTAGATTGATCTACCAACATTAAGGTAAAGTAAAGCGACAACTGAGATCCCCACGCTCGCCATGACGAGAAGAATAATGTTAAAAACAGACAAATGATGATTCAGATCGTCCGTGTGATACCGTCCACATCTAAACCCTGGCGGAAAAAAGAAGGCGTAATATAAACATGGTTGGTGTACTTTGGGCATTTATGATGGATGTAGCTAACCAAAAGGGAGAAATACATTTTTCTTCGTTCCCCACCTGAATTCTGTAGTTTCCCAAGACCATAAATGAATACCGCAGTGTTTATGACTGTCGATGACAAACCATCTGTCACTTTCGTATTTAGAATCGTATTGAAATTATCAAAGGCAAAATTAATTTGAATGCAATATGATGTATTATTTTTTACATATATAGTATTTATGTCTTCTAAGTCATCCGGTAAACAGTATCTTGATCAGTCTATGATGACTACCTTTCTCTGTTATCTACTCTAAGCAAGACGTTAAAATCAAGTGGGCAAAATACTAATAATCATTGAGCTAGTTAAATTTCTTTTCACTATGTGTGTCAAATTGCACAATACTCACCAGTCAGATTGGTCTGTTTGTTGAAAACTTCTATTTGACCATGGAACAAAACTGTAGGCCACGAGGAAACAATAGATATAAAAAATACCATACCGAGAGCAAAATGCTTTTTCTTCGAGGTCATCTGAGCACCAAACGGTCGGCATACTTTGAGGAAACGCTGCACGGCTATGATCACCAGCATCAATGCTGCAATTAGTGTCGACCACATGGTCAGGAACCACAGAAATTTACAAGTTACGTCTCCGGTAAATTTAATAGGAAGGAGATTTAAGGAAATGGCGAATGTCGAACCAACAATACAAGATATTCCATCAGTGATGGCGAGGTATGGAATGAAGAACCTAAAATGTATAAATGTTGATATATCGACAAACCGACAAATACTTTGGATTTTAAAAAAGTAGAAAGTAATACACGTGGTACGATCATACCACAACGAATGGAAGGCAGAGTGTTAGGTGTCATCGAGTCGCCATACAATAATCTCAATGTGTGTATTTATTTCTTAGATTCAACATAATTCTGAATAATTCCTTGTATATTATGTATGTTTAATCACTATAAGTTAAAACGTTGCGAAATATAAGTAAAATTACTCGTGTGAGAAAAATACATCAAAGGAAGGGAAAATGCAAACCTGTCATCTTTGTTGGCCTTGATCTTGATAGTGTAGATTAGTACCACAGTAATATTTCCCAATATGCCTACAATTAGGTAGACAAACAGAATGATCGTGTTAGGTAGTAGAAACTGGGCCAAGTGGGCATTCAGGTCATCTATATCCATCTCTGTCATAATGTGTCCGACAGTTTGTGCAGAAAGCTAGGCGATTCGAGAGGAAATTGGTGACATGATGCACCAGTTACAACTTAAATTTCCATATAAAGTGTAAAGATTTATACATCAATAAATACACACAGTCACGGAAATAGGCTTTCCAACAAAATACAAACAAGGCAAAGTTTGTCCTAATACAAGGAAGGAAGCTGGGGTTTACTGAGAAGGGGAGGTTAACAATGGTAAGATCTGTTACAATCAATAACACGATGATGAAGTGTGCCTGTGGTCAGTGATGTATCGTATACTTCGTGACTTCATATGACGCACTTAAATAAATGCAATGGCATAGTTACCGGGGATGGCGTGGTCATATACAATGACAGTGTTATAAAGGACATCAGAACGGCGAAAGAAGACTGTATACAGTTGTATTTTTGCTCCATGTGATGTGGATAATGGCATGTATGCTGTCAAACACACCCAGACCACATTATAACGGTCGCTTAAGAGAGGATTTGTGAGTGACCGCTATACAGAGGTGAATTTATGTAACTGTTCACTTGCAAGAAAACATGGAAAGTGGGAATTTATGTAGACCTTGACAAAAATGTGGTCTTTTTAAGGAGGTGACCGATAAAGGAGGTTTTTTATTTATGCAGACAGAAGGACATTGACATTGTTGTTATAAAGTGTTTCACCTCAAGGTTCTAAGATTGTGTTTGTTTTTAGCGCCACACTAAGATTATTTTACTGACATAGCAGTGGAGTTTTGTCTGATGCATAACACAGAAATTAAGACCTATGAAATGAATCCACCCGAAGCGAAGGAGATATCTCTCGTGCTACATATACTGTGATTGTGACGGATTCTGGGAATTATCTGTTTCGTCCAAACAACAGGACAGGGACACGGACGAACCATCGGTGAGACTCTGACACGATACCGATATGTACATCGATTCTACTGATGACTACCTGATATATATAGATCGTTTATACTTATGCCTACCCGATATGTATAGATCGTCTATACCGATGTCTACCCGATATATATAGATCGTTTATACTGATGTCTATACCATATATATAGATCGTTTATACTGATGTCTACCCGATATATATAGACCGTTTATACCGATGTCTACCCGATATATGTAGATCGTTTATACTGATGTCTATACCATATATATCGACCGTTTATACCGATGTCTACCCGATATATATAGACCGTTTATACCGATGTCTACCCGATATATATAGATTGTTTATACTGATGTCTACCCGATATATATAGATCGTTTATACTGATGTCTACCCGATATATATAGATCGTTTATACTGATGACTACCCGATATATATAGATCGTTTATACCGATGTTTACCCGATATATATAGATCGTTTATACTGATGACTACCAGATATATATAGATCTTTTATACTGATGCCTACCCAATATATATAAATCGTTTATACCGATGTCTCGCAATATATAAAGATCGTTTATGCACATTATTTTTGTGATTAAGAGTACCTGATATGGTGCATGGTGCATGTTTGTTTACTGTATCACCTTACATACTTCAATATTGAATTACCCCAAACTACTTAACCAAGTCACTCATTTCAATTTGAAATGTGACAGAATATGGGAAACATATACTATGCATCAAATTTGTAGTCAAATCTGCAGTTTTACTGGTCAGGGACCAGTTCATTAGCCAAGACAAGCTACCAGCTACAATAATATTAGGGGTGTTCAAAACGAGAATTGATCAAATTTTCATATGTAATAGTAAGTATCTAATATGTACTGCAGATAATCTCGTGAGAAAAATTTCAGAAATTCATGTTGCAAAATCTGAAATTACGTAGTAGCCAGTAACTGGTCTAAGTCGCTAAATGGTCCTCGACCAGTGCTTTCATTTTCGATTAAATGAAGAATAGCACAAATCTACAAGTCCAGAGTGAGCCCTGCAAAACAATAAACAAGAGCAACGCTTAGCGTGGCATAATACGTCCGTCGCTTACTTTGAACGGGATCAATGTGAACGTATGGTTTTATTAGCCCTAAACATGGGTCTCTTTGGTAATACTTTTATGAAATATTAAAATCCAAAAAGAGGGATCCAAGTCTCATAACTCTGTAACAACATAATGGAATTTGCTCAAAACTGAAAAGTGGCTTCCCCTACACTATTTAAGCATTCTGTAAGTTTCATGAAAAACAACCGAGGTTTACTTGAGTTATCACGTTACATAGCAATTCCGTTGCATCTTATCATAGTAAGAAAGCTGTACTAACTTTGCATGATGTGACCTCGACTTTTGACCTATGACCTTTGGTCAACGTCATGACACACCCATAGGTCCTAAGTAACAATTCTGTGAAATATTATTGAAATTAATGAACAGGAGAAGAAGTTATGGCCTGAACAAGGTTTTATTCACTTTGCATGTTGTGACCTTGACCTTTGACAACCAAGGTCGTAACACACCCTTGGGTGCTAAGTAACAATTCTGTGAAATATTATTGAAATCTATGCACAGGGGAAGAAGTTATGGCTCGGACAAGGTTTTACTCATTTTGCATGTTGTAACCTTGACCTTCGACCTGTGACCTTGCATCAAGATCATGACACACCCTTGGGTCCTAAGTAACAATTCTGTGAAATATTATTTAAATCAAGGAACAGGGGAAGAAGTTATGGCCCGGACAAGGTTTTACTCAGTTTGCATGTTGTGGCCTTGACATTGGGTCAAGTTCACGACACACCCTTGGGTCCTAAGTAACAATACTGTGAAATATTGAAATCCATGCACAGGGGAAGAAGTAATAGCCCAGACAAGCTTATCCCGGACGCCTGACAACGCCATAACATAATATGACCCATCTTAAGACAGGCTTACAAAAAGAAAATGCAAAATATGTCTTCTCTTTAATCCACACTTCATTTACAGAGGTCTTTTGAAATACATTCCACTCAAAGCAAACATGTCCATGAGTATATATATATATATATATATATATATATATATATATATGAAAACCAACTGAGGTTTACTCGAGTTATCACGTATACATAGCATCTCCATAGCATCATATCATAGTTACAAACCTTTATTCACTTTGCATTGTGACCTTGACTTTTGACCTATGACCTTCGGTCAAGGTCATGACACACCCTTGGGTCCTAAGTAACAATTCTGTGAAATGTTATATGAAATTAATACACAGGGGAAGAAGTAATGGCCTGAACAAGGTTTTATTCACTTTGCATGTTGTGACCTTGACCTTTGACAATCAAGGTCATAACACACCCTTGGGTGCTAAGTAACAATTCTGTGAAATATTACTGAAATCCATGCACAGGGGAAGAAGGAATAGCCCAGACAAGTTTATCCCGGATGCCTGACAACACCATAACATAATATGACCCGTCTTAAGATGGGCGTATAAAAAGAAAATGCAAAATATATCTTCTCTTTAATCCACACTTCATTTACAGAGGTCTATTGAAATACATTCCACTCAAAACAAACATGTCCATGAGGCAATATATATATATATAAATATATATATATATATATATGTGTGTGTGTGTGTGTGTGTGTGTGTGTGTGTGTGTGTGTGTATATATATATCTTTTTATTCTTAGATTAATTGTTCTACTTATATACATTTATTTACATTTCTAATCAACAATTACATGATTCTTGACTGTATACATCACATCATGGTTATTGCACTGAGGAGGTAACAGTATATGCTTAATGCAAGCACAAAAATTCAGATCCATTTAAAAAATCCACCCGACAGGAAGGCATCATTTACATGCCACATCTACTGCGACATAGGACCTCTATTTTTCACCGTCTCATCCGAAAGACAGGACACCAAAAGACAACCTATGGGAATCGAACACGAGGCCCTTCTGTCACATGTCAAGTTCTAAACTGAATGAGCTATGCCGGATCACAACTGCAAGTAATGGTGATTGCAAAATTCATCAAATATGAATACAATTAAGACATTGCTAAAGAAGGTATGGTCGAATTGGAAAGCAAATCTGAAACAAGGTCAAGGTCACAAGGTCAAATTTCATGGTATTAATTGAAAGCACTCGTCATAAAGAACCTATGTGTGGAAGTATCAAAGCTCTATCTCTATTGATTCTATTGATTTAAAAGATATAACCACAGTTAGTTTTTTAAAAGTAGAACAACGGCCAAGGTCAAGGCCACTAGGTCAAAAATCATGGCATAATTTAAAACCTCTGGGCCCATCTGCAAGAAACTTTACCCACTGGTTAAGCTAATCAGTGGTTAAAGTTTTAGAGACAATTATATTAAAAATTTCTGTGTAAAAATCTAAATTACATTACAAAGCTTGTTTCATAAGCTACAAATCAGTACACAGACTGTGACTTAAAGTCTTCTCATTTCAAATATGTAGTCAGGAGACATTTAACCATTGGTAAGCTTAAGCAGCGGTTTAAGTTTCGAACAACTGGACCCTGGTCATAAGGAACCTATGTTTGAAGTATTATGTTTATGTTCCTCTTATTTGCTGAAACTTTTTGCTTCAAACAGAAAATTTCACCAAAAGTTGATGGACAAACAGATGGACGGACAGACGGATGGACATTGCCAATCTTTAGACCAGAATTGCCTTGCAATCCAGCAAAAATGGTGAGCACATAAGTAAGTCAAACAGATCATATGAAATGTGTCGCAGTCATATTGGGACACATAGCCCCATTGGAGAATCACAGAAATTCAGCATACTGAAATGTATGGGGTGTATTGATACTTCTGGTAAAGCCGATGATTAATGACAGCTTATCGAGATGAGAAAATGGAATTCCAGAATTGAATTTAAGGACATAAAATTGGGTTAAGGTCAAGGTCATAGTGCAAGCGATGAGTGAACTGTATATGCTCTATGTATTTTTTTTCTCATGAATGGATTTAAAGCATAATTGAAAATGACCTTGATATTGAATTATGTTAGTTCTAAAAAAACACATTTCAAATTCAAGACTTCCATAAGTGTGAAGACAGCCCATTTATTTTATCCTTTATAGAAAATAGATCCTTGACACAAATTCCATAAAATATTAATGACTTATATTTAAAATGACCTTGAGGTCATGTCAAAATCCACAAATGTGTGACATATGTGTTCCACAGCCATAAAACCTTGACTTCATTGTTATGATTAAACAAAAAGCAAAATTTACAATGAATTTAGTCCTTTTACCGTATAGCAAGGTGACTTAGAGAACGATGTAAAGACTAATCAAGAGACCTTGACCTTAGATACAGAAACTTGGAATTACCTTATAAACAGAAACTATCCTAACGGGACAAATACCCCCGCAGCACCAAAATTCAAGATAGGACATAGACCAAGGACAAAAGGATTGGTCTTGCCACAAGGAATACACATGTGTAGTATGAAGGTCCCATCTCCTTTCTTTCAAAAGTTATGGCTAAGGTTAAAGTTTTAAAAAAGTAAGTCAAACGTCAAGGCCAGATCACAAGATCAAAAATTATGGTACCAAAAGAAAGGTCTTGCCATAGGGAATATACATGTGTAGTATGAATACCCAGTCTCTTTTGGTTCAAAAGTTATGGCTAAGATTAAAGTTTTTAAAAAGTAGGTCAAATGTCAAGGCCAAGGTCACACCGTCAAAAATATTGGTACCAAAAGAAAGGTCTTGCCACAAAGAATATACATGTGAAGTATGAATACCCAGTCTCTTTTGGTTCAAAAGTTATGGCTAAGGTTAAAGTTTCTAAAAAGTAGGTCAAATGTCAAGGCCAAGGTCACAAAGTCAAAAATATTGGTACCAAAAGAAAGGTCTTGCCACAAAGAATATACATGTGTAGTATGAATACCCATTCTCTTTTGGTTCAAAAGTTATGGCTACGGTTAAAGTTTTTAAAAAGTAAATCAAATGTCAAGGCCAAGGTCACAAGGTAAAAAATTTTGGTACCAAAAAAATATACATGTGTAGTATGAATACCCAGTCTCTTTTGGTTCAAAAGTTACGGCTAAGATTAAAGTTTTTAAAAAGTAGGTCAAATGTCAAGGCCAAGGTCACACCGTCAAAAATATTGATACCAAAAGAAAGGTCTTGCCACAAAGAATATACATGTGAAGTATGAATACCCAGTCTCTTTTGGTTCAAAAGTTATGGCTAAGGTTAAAGTTTCTAAAAAGTAGGTCAAATGTCAAGGCCAAGGTCACAAAGTCAAAAATATTGGTACCAAAAGAAAGGTCTTGCCACAAAGAATATACATGTGTAGTATGAATACCCAGTCTCTTTTGGTTCAAAAGTTATGGCTACGGTTAAAGTTTTTAAAAAGTAAATCAAATGTCAAGGCCAAGTTCACAAGGTAAAAAATTTTGGTACCAAAAAAAAAGGCCTTGCAACAAGGAATATACATGTGTAGTGTAAATACTTTTGGTTCAAAAGTAATGGCTACAGTTAAAGTTTTTAAAAAGTAAGTCAAATGTCAAGGCCAAGGTCACAAGGTCAAAAATTTTGGTACTAAAAGTAAGGTCTTGCCACAAGGAATATACATGTGTAGTATGAATACCCAGTCTCTTTAGGTTCAAAAGTTATGGCTAAGGTTAAAGTTTTAAAAAAGTAAGTCAAATGTCAAGGCCAAGGTCACAAGGTAAAAAATTTTGGTACTGAAAGAAAGGTCTTCCCACAAGGAACATACATGTGTAGTATGAATACCCAGTCTCTTTTGGTTCAAAAGTTATGGTCAAGGTTATAGTTTTCTGTACAGACAGATGGACAGACAGACAGATGGACAGACAAACGGACAAGGTGATCCTATATACCCCCCCCCCCAACTTCGTTTGCGGGGGTATAATCATCCTGGCACATGTTGATAGATACCGTATAACCAGAAATTCTCGCAAGATACTAATTTTTGCGACTAATTTGAAAAAGCGAAAATAAGTTACCTTGAAAAATTGTACTCCAAAAAATGGGGACCAAACTGGTATTATTATCATTCCTGTTTCTCAATGGACTATGGACGTCTAGGGGGCAAAACGAGTAGAAATGCAGGAGATCAACGACAAACTCCCATGATTTAATTATGTCAGGGGTTTCACACATCCATTAATAGCTAATAAGCAATTATCAACATGTGAATGATTTGGTTAGTTGGTTGATTGGTGTTTTACGTCGCTTTCAACAATTTTTCACTTATATCGCGACATGGAAGCAGGAGGTGACCAACCTCTTAAACATAGTGGCACCACCCGGCAATCGAACCCAGATCGTCGACGCCGCAAGCCTAGTGCTTAACCACTGCACCACGCCTGCCCCTCAACGCTTGAATGAATACAGCATATAGTAATCAAAGCCATTTTACGTGTACATATTCCCTTAATTACATGTAGTTTGTTTACATATTTATTTATTGTTTGAAGGTACTTTTGCTGGGTCAATGGATGGAGTGCTCCTTCCGATACAGCTCATTTTGGCGGGAGGACTGATAAGTGCCACCCAAAATTCCAATTCCCCCTCTGAATTCCACATAACTCATTCCAAATACCACTGGGCAAACGAGAAGACAATGATTCAGTATGTTTAAAAAATTATATGCCCGTATGTGTCGAATAAAATTGAGGAATTTTATCTGCTGCTTAGTCAGAAAGATCTTGTCATTTTCAACTGCTTTCGTGAACAAATTACAGATAATTTCCATTCCCATCTCAAGTCAAAGCGTCTCCTTTACTCAACGATTCCACTTATTGCACCAACAAGCTACAACCCATGGATCTGAGCGAAAGACAAGTGCAGTTAAACATATAGGTAAACTGATTCACAGAGATGCAGGTATAGCTTGTCTTCTGTCCAGTTGATTGAAGAGTCATTTTTATTTCATAGCTAAAGAATATGTAATTTCTTTTTCTTTTCTGAAACTGCAAAAAATTTTATTCACGAAAATAAAGATAGGCTTTTCTGAAATTGAATCGCGAAATTTGATATCCGCAAAAATTTCTGATTTTATGGTATAAAATACTGTTGGAACAAAATGGATTTAATTACAAAACTGTACACTTAAAGTTCTGAATATAAGAACAAGGAACTATCATAAACTAGACTCGAATTCACTCTTTAAGTTTTATCATTTTTCATTGGCTGACACTGAAATGACCAGACATGTAAACTGGTTTGCCTGGAAGATTATGTTTCCAACCATAAAATTATGAAATAATTGTTGAAACCAATCCAACACTGCATACTTATTCTCTAAATGAAACGAAATTATTTTCCTTTCCACCCTGAGTTATTTTCAGAGCATGAAAATCCACACTGAAATATCAATGTAGCTTATTATGAGTTCTATGATAATTCACTATGATAAAATCTCCATCTACAGTAAATATATAAGTAAATATCAAAAATCACCTCCAGAATTATAGTCCTATGTACAATTGTGTTATAACAATGTAATACAATAGACGATCTTCATATTTTACATGATATAAGCGGACCAAGAGCCGACATCAACTCTTTGCCAGGATTTTTATTTTGATGTTATTGCTTAAATTGAGACGTCACCATCTAGTCCTTTATGGCCAAAAGTAACATGTCGGGTCTTGAATATATCATGTAAAATATGAAGATCGCCTATTAATACAATACAGTCTTGATTTTATCATGATAACAATATATATATATATATATATATATATATATATATATATATATATATATATATATATATATATATATATATATATGTATATACTAGACATAAAATATGAAAAAATCCATCTTTAACATTACAGACACCCAAATCCATATGAAACCCTAAAAACCATTCTGCTCTTATTTTTCAAAATACAGTCAAGCCTGTTTTAATTGACCAACAAATAGGAATGCAGAAAAAGTGGTCACTTGAAACAGGTGGCCTCTAAATACAGGTTAATTTATACACAGTTACATGCATATGTAATTAAAAGCATACTGAAACATTTAAAGTTGACTTGTTCTTTTTATAAAAATATATTATTATACAGAACAACAATATCACAACTCTATAAATAATAGGTACATTTACAAAAAAAACATTAAATGCAAATTTTCAGATTTTGTTTTCTGCTTTCTTAATTTCTAATACCAAGCTTTCAAGTTTCTCCACTGAACAAACATAACAGTAAGGATTGAACAGTATTGGTCCTGTAACAGTTCCCAGACAATTTTTGATGGTTTTTCAGCAAACAATTTACAAAGTTACAACAGGCCAAAGTACATAAAGTTTGGTACAGTTCATGGTTTAACCCTCATAGAACAATGTCAAACATATGACAAATCTCATGCATAAACTAAATATTTTAGGGATTTTTGCGTCCATGTTTTTGGCCGTTATTACCGACTTTACTGTAATAGTTCTCAGATGTTCTGTTCTAATGATATTATAAATAAACAGAAATATAAGAGATTTGATAAAGTCCAAGGTTAATCCCTTCTAAAAATGCCTATAATGAAAACACTGCATAATTCGAACTTAAAATGAATGTTAGTCTCATTGATCAAGATCACCTTCCCCCCCCCCCTATCCCCACCCCTCATATGGATATTCAAAGTAGGTCAAAATGTGATATACAAAAAAAAAAAATTGGAAGCTTAAAATAAAAATTTTATTTGAAAAATCTGATTCTCCTTTAAAAATCATTTACTTTATATCAAAATTTTGGATGATCTCTCGTCCATTATGCTCAAACCAGCAAAACGTCCGAGAACTGCTACTGTCCAGAAACTGCTACAGTACCAGTACTGAATTGTATTACTATCCCTTGACAGGAAATAATGCCATTCCAATCTCAAAATTTCAATACGATAAATCACTACTTTAAAGTAATTATCCATATTAATTATTACATGTAGTTGAATACACATAAATGTCACTATTTGACAGATGATATGTTGATATACAAATCTGGTACTTTACATGATATATGGGGCGACCTGCCCTACAAATTACATTTTGCTGGTATTTTCATTATGCAGTTATTGCTTGGGCTGATACATCACTACAGAATGATGCAAACCGAGTGGCAATATATCATATGTCGGGCATTTAATGCGAGATGAGATTAATATGAACAAGATGTGTTTGTGAAACAATATGCCCCTGGTGGCTACAAAGTCAGAAAAAGTTATTTTTAATGTTAAGGGCATTGTCATGGTCAAAAGGTCATTGACCTTGGTTTCATTTGAAAGGACTTCATTAGTTGAGTACGCATGTCAAATATGAAGTCTCTATCCCTCACGTTTCAAAAGTTATGGCGAAGGTTAAAGTTGACAACATACAGACAGGACAAAAATAATATGTCCCTGATCTATCCATCCGGAGGCATAAAAAGGTCGATTGCATATATTCATTGTAATCTCTAATCTTTCTTCTACAATAAACAGGTACTGATAGAATACATGTTGCCATGGTAACCTAACATGCTGCTGGTGTGGCAAATTTCACCAGGTATTCACATATCTGCTCTTCTATTATCTTAATAACTCTGTCATTAATACCACATAGGAACATCATCTGCAAAAAAGGGGGAGAAGAACATAAGTCCAAGACTGACATACTATTTGCTAGCTGCAAGTCATGGCCACAATCGAATGATAGGGTCACGATTCCTTACATGGCATAAACTTGCAATTTTGATAAATGGAAGTTCTGGCACGATTAACATTACTTCAACTGATGCAAATTCATATCAAAGAGAGGTTCTTACGATAACTTTACGGCTAGCAGCATTCGGACATTGTGAGGAATCGCCATGAGTCATGTGCAGTATATACTGGCCATGAGATTTCTGTTTCCAAACTGGCTGCCTTCCCAGGAGTTTAGAGGAAGACGGGAACTTATTTTGCCGTACACGTTGGAATGGACATACAGAGTATTCATATTCAGCAGTTTTGTAGGTGTAACATTGTGTACTCAGCTTGTAGAATACTCCTTCTGGTCCAAATACCTGCCAAAATATTAGAATGTGAATTTAGAGTCTTAAATTTATTGTCTTCTTTTTTATTTTACTTTCACATTCAGAATACCCTTAAGGTGTTACATGTATAATGAAATAAAGATCTCATTAGATGTATTGTTGAAATTTAAAGTTAAGATATCATGTTGAAGTATTCTAGAAAACAAAGCCTTTCACCGAAGGATTCTCTAAAAATAGTTATTCCACTGACATAGGGGTAGTTAAAAATTGTATTGAACTATACGGGGAGTACCTATGTTTTGCTTAAATTTTTTCAAAAAGGACAAAACTTATAAAAAACAAGCTTTGTTTGTGATACACTAATGCCCCTGGCAGAACCAAAGTCCTAGTGTGAAGGTCATTGTCAAAGTCAAAGTCATTTGAAAGGGTTTCATTAGCTGAATACACGTCTAATATTGAGTCTCTATCCCTCATGGTTTAAAAGTTATAGCCTAGGTTAAAGTTGACAACAAACAGACAAACGAACAGACAGGACAAAAACAATATGCCTCCGATCTATTGATCCCCTAGAAAAGCTCAGTAATATCTTTATTCTCAAGATTCATGAATAAAAGTAAAGTTCACCCAGCACAATTTCTTCATATCTTTAACAAGGGGAGATAACTCTTAGAAGGGCATTCATAATGTATAATCCCAAATTTTACAATCGCTAACATCAATACCGTCTAAGACAACACCGATATTACTATGACATACAACCATAATGCAAAGTATTTATGTTGATGTCTTATTTCCTTAAATGAGGCCCATTATGGATGCAATACCTTAATTTGATTTTAAAAATACCAGTACATATTTAAAGTTATTAGGTAGATCCACGAAATAGCCTGATCAATGACGATAAGAGACAATATAAAATGTTTGAATGTACATTTATTAACAACCTGAATACTCTAACCTTATACTTGACCTTCACATGCTAATATACTTTGCTTATTTTTTATTCAAAGGATCGTATTTATTGTCTTTAGTTTTTTTTTTCAAGAGCATTAATTTACCTACATCTTTAACATTATACTGTGAAATACATTTTATTTATGGGGATCCATTTAATGTTCCATGTATTATATTCGCATCACAATATTTAAGATTTATCATAGCTGCAAGCTTGACTTACATTAGGCTATCTGCCACTGAGGGTCATTCATGCATGTTAATTACCAGTACAAAGCTAAAGTATGTATTACAGCCAAATTACAATCTAATTCGAACCAGATCTTGAGTACGCTCCTGTTTCTTTTATATGACGGGAGTGTAGTAGACGTCTGGATTTAATCAAACTGAGCTAAATTACTGTCAAATAAATACTGAGGCAAAAGTTCAATTAAATAACCTTTTTCCCAACTTTACATGATGTATGGGATAATACCTGACAAATGCAAAATTGCCGCTAAGATTTGCTCCAAATTACTGTGACGTCACATTCCAAGCGTTAATGTCATAGTGAAAATTCCAACAAAAAGTCGTTTGTCCTGCATAAGACCCCTTACATTATTTAAAATTGGAATTACTGCTAGTAAAACCTATCAATACACTATCAATTGTCATCATTAACATCACACTCCATCACCTCATAAAACTTTATCACTAATATTACACTTTATCAGTCAGATTACACTCTATCACTTGCATTAACTTAATCTGCAACACTACACTCAGCACTTCATCACTTACATAACACTTCATCACTAACCTTACACTTCATCATTCTTCATCACTAACCTTATACTTCATTACTAATCTTACACTTCACCACAAACTTCATACTTCATCACTAACCTCACACTTCATCGCTAACCTTACACTTCATTACTAACCATACACTTCACTACTAACCTTACATTTCACCACTAACCTCACACTTCACCACTAACCTCACAATTCACCAGCAACCTCACACTTCATCAC
Organism: Pteria penguin; assembly: GCA_035048485.1. Classification (NCBI taxonomy): domain Eukaryota; kingdom Metazoa; phylum Mollusca; class Bivalvia; order Pterioida; family Pteriidae; genus Pteria; species Pteria penguin. The sequence goes on along the minus strand of CM068586.1, from coordinate 42,314,743 downwards.
TAACCTCACACTTCATCACTAACCTTACATTTCATAACTAACCTTACATTTCATCACTTCATCATTAATCTCACACTTCATCACTAACCTTACACTTCATCACTAACCTCACACTTCATCATTAACATTACACTTCATCACTTACCTTACACTTCATCACTAACCTCACACTTCATCATTAACTTCATACTTCATCACTAACCAAGCCGGTATGGCCTAGCGGATAAGGGGTTCAGCTCATGACCTAGAGGTCCCGGGTTAAATTCCCACCCTGGGCACACTTGTGTTCTGTCTTTCCAATGAGACAGTAAAACCGAGGTCCTGTGTCACAGTAGGCATAGCACATAAAAGATCCCTAAATACTTCGGATGGTTCCGTTGCAAAGATAGAAATTTCTATGCAATGCATCAGGCAGATGCCATCACTGTATACATGAAATAATTGTGGAGTGACGTAAAATAATAATCAATCAATTACACTAATCACTCTCCACAGCGTTCAACATGAGTAGAGCTGGTATCATCCTTTTCTTATTTTAAATACAAATACAAAAATGTCCTCTATCATATTGCCAAGAAAACAAACCTCTTTTCCGCTGATATATTTAGCTGCCTCTAGGTACCCCTGCTTTAATCTCCTACCTAACACTCTGATTTGTTCATTCTCCTTATTAATTCTGATTATCCTGTCACATTTATTTTTGCATGGTGCATGTGACACAATGTCCTTTCCTGAAAATATTTATTAAGAAGGCTTAATCTACTGTTCGCACTCAATAATTTCAACTCGAAGAATATCTGATGAAACCTCAATAGATCTGAGTCAGGACAAAGAGAAATAAGTTCAACATAATCAGAGTTTGAACTGTATGTGTTTAAATATTTACCAAGATATGTTCAACAGGACTGACTTGATAGTTTGTAACAGAGCAATATTTGTACAGGAATGGATTGAATTTTCCAAATATAAAGTTGCCTCAATATATTTAAACATTTACAATGGCTATTAAATCCCCATAAAAATTAAGAAAATTATGCTACTTATGAAGTACATTAAACATTATTATGCAATCCTATATTTCTATGCACTTCATAACGATACTTTCAAAACATGAAAGCTTGCCTCTTCAAAATATGGAAATTTTTGTTTTAGTATCCAGTCAGGATCATACCTTGCAGGAAAGAGAAATCATATTTAACAATCATTTCGTTTTACATGTAACAGGCCTTTTGATTGGTTTAAATATTAGTGATTATATAAATTAGTCCTCCGTAGGGAAGTAGTAAAGAATAAACAACAAAACACTCAAATGTCCACAAATTTTTGGCCGTGTGGCCTTTATCAAGTGGGAAATATTGAAAACAGAATATCAAGTTACGTCCATATTACTGGAGTATGAAAGCGTTAAAAATCAGTGGTATATCTCATCCGTAAACATAATTTCCCACATTTTCGTAATTGTGACATTAATATTCACACCACTGCGGCAGATGTTGAGAAAAAAAGCAGACATAACATACAGATTTCTGAGAATATAAAACATGTTTGGAAAGAGTTAAAAGATAAGGAATGAATGTAATTTGTTTATCACTGGATGGAGGTATACCATGAAAAAAAAAGGATGGACAACTTATACATCATGCGCTACATCATACATGCAATGATGTAGTTTTCCATCCTTTTTTTCTGTAATATACCTCCATACAACGAAAAAAATTAGATTCATTCCTTGAGTAAATGACCCTACCTTTGACCTGGACACTTTCTGGAGGTTCTAGATTTGCCCACTCATCACTACCATCACAGCAGTCACATATTCCATCATTTACTCTACTGCTTGGTACGCTCTGAGCTGCCCTATCTGGAAACTGCTTGACACAGAAAAACCTACAAAACATCAGACTTGTAAGTACATATGTTGCATGTACTACAATATTACCATGAGATAAAGCATGCAGATGTAGTTGTTTCTATCATTTTACTTTTAAGTAGGGCATACGGATGTACCTCGTTCTATACTTGCACCTGGACATGGCATATAGATGTACCTTGCTCTATACTTTTACAATGAGGTAGGGCATACAAATGTACCTGGTTATATATCTGGAAACCGAGCTTACAGATGTACAGTGATGCTCCATTAATCCAGGCCACGGTAATCTAGAAATCCGCTAATCCAGACAGAAAGTACAGAAACGATTTCCTTAATGTTAATTTGGACTGATGACCCATAAATTGATCTTTTGGATTCGGAAGAAAAATTAGGGAACATATTTCCAAAATCAATCCTGACAAATTCCACACTTCCCAAGCATATCTGTAGCAAAATAACCATTTCAATTAATTGATGAAGCCATGCCTTGTCTCAACTTTTGATTGTTTGTGTGATATGTCAGCACAACATTTATCTGTCCCCAAAGTGCTATATATAAATTGCCTGTCCATCTTACAATGGGGTATTTTCAAATGTCGTGCGAGTCATCACTGATGACTGCTTTTGAACAGATCTGTATAAGATAAATGTAACTTGCCAAGTTCACTGCTCAAATGGTTTCATCTATGACCAATTTTTATAGAAAGCTATGTCCAAACATTGAATAAAATTTACTTGGTTGTGTCTCTCTTATGAAAGACCAAGTTTAAATCATTTATGCGGTGATGGTATGCACTTGATGCATCGCACATCTATGACAGATACACTGAAACACTGCAAGATCTTCAACGTGATATTCTGGGTCTCATCCAGACAACAGGACATCAACCAACTGGGAATGGAAATCAAACCCAGGACTTCTTCACCACAATACGCCAGTACAAAATTAAATTTCAACGACATTAGTATGGATCCAATCTTATTAAAACGCGACTTGTACTCCGTTCCTCTACGATACTCTCCATGTACAAGATCTTACAACTGCCGATTCGAGGTCATCTCAGGATGACCTTTCAGTACAGCCAGTCAGAATTTGAGTTAGAGATCTTTCGGTATTGTTTGTATGTAATATAGCACCGAAAGATCTCTAACTCCAATTGTGATTGGCTGTTCTGAAAGGTCATCCTGAGATGACCTCGAATCGGCAGTTGTAAGATCTTGTACACGGAGAGTATCGTAGAGGAACGGAGTACAAGTCGCGTTTTAATAAGATTGGTATGGATCGTGTTTTCCGTTATTTTTTTCTATTATTTCTTTTTTCTTCCGCATGTAAATGCATTTCAGGAAGGCATGGCTAGCCATTCAGGATATGCTTACTCTTGCTGGACACCTGGTCTCACTTCTGAATTTTAGGAGTCCATGAATGTCCCCTATGGTATGTTGTTGTTAGTGCCATAGCCACTTGACACCTGTAACTTCCTTTTTTTCTATCAAACAGCATTTATTTAGATAAACTTCTTTTTATTGTTCCAAGAAATGTAGGAATATTATGTAGTTACACATGATGGTTTCATACTCACAGGTGGCTCTCAACATTTTAGGATACAAGGTCACACATGGTATTTTGAAAAATGAAACAGGTTTTGATAGTTTCGAGGGTAAATTTGCTTCAGTGTTTATTGATAGAAAACATGTTTGGGACAGTTATGCATAAAGATCAATAAATATTCAAACATGTACATGTACCATATATACTCGCATATAAGTCGGTTTTTTGGGAGTAAAAAATCGTGGTCGAAAAGCACTACCGACTTATATGCGAGATACTGACGTAGAGAAAAAAATCCGACCTTGGATTGAAGCCAAACTTTCCCGTTTATTATCAGATAATGAAGACATTAGACATGATAGATAACGTAGATGAAATTCCCCGTCAATATTGCTTTAAAATACGATTTTATGACAATAAAATGTATATTTTGTGACCAACAGATTCTATACTTAAAGTCGTAATATATCGCTTATTTGCTGTTGAAATACCCTTTACAAAAGGTAAAACAAATCCGCTAGAGTACGTCTACAGGTTTAGTGAGCCGTGACGTGATGACCATTGATTAAATAACGGTCCGGCGTATACATGACACTAGAAGTAAGTTAATGATACCGGTAGGTTTGTCGGTGTGGTAAAAGAGTCTTTGTCGGGTATCAATCACTGACTCATAGTAGGGTTTCACTGCATTAATGAATTAATTACTTAATAGTTAAATAAACAAGCAATGAGGCCATGGTCGTCGTCGTGTTGTATTTGCTGTAATTATCAAATAAATAATTATATAAAAACAGCTGTTTTCACGGCTACCAAATTATTCGAAAAGTAGTCACTTAAGCTATGAAGTAACACCAGGTAGATCGTTTTATCTTAAATAAATACATCTTTTATATGTCACGTTTTAAGTGCCCCGCTATTGAATATGTCAATTAAATTCCCGTAGTGTGATTACGCACGATCATCATTCTCCGAAGCCTTTGTATACATTTCTATGAATGAATGTCGGTTAACATATACAGGCTTTGTTCACTCAAAAATTCCAACCGACTTACATGCGAGTCAACGGCAAATCCCAGAATTTGAGCTCCAAAACGTACCCCCCGACTTATACGCGGGTCGACTTATATGCGAGTATATACGGTATATAAGAAACTCTCTTTTTCCATGCATGAAAAAGCAAAGTAACGTTCCAGACTAAGCTATTATAATATGATCTTTGTGAAAAGAGACTTCAGATAAATACAAATGTATAATGATCCAGGAATCCGGAAAACCCATTAATCCGGAAAAATTGACTGGGAATAAACATTTCCAGAATAAAGAGCATCACAGTACCCGGTGCTATAGTTTTCACTTGAGATTGAGCATACAGATACACCTGGTTCTATAGTTTTACCTTGAAGTAGGACATACAAAAATGCCTGATTTTATGGTTTTACCTTGAATTTGGACATGCAGATGTACCTGGTTCATCTGTTCCATCTTTACAGTCACAGTAATCATCATTGACATACTTAAATGCAATCGTCTCCTTCAATACAAAATGATAAATCAAATCAAAAATGAATGCGACATAAAACAAGAATAACAAAAACATCATTATAGCTGTTAGACTCTTTCTCTTAATAGACCTTTTTCCGATTTTAAATGATATAAGGGGTCTTATACCGGACAAACCGCTTTGTGCGGGAATTTTCATTCTGACGTTAATGCTTGGAATGTGACATCACAGTAATCTGAGGCAAATCTAGTCGGTAATTTTGCATTTGTCCAGTATTGCCCCTTACATCATGTAAAATTGGGAAAAACGTTACATGTATTACAATATGTATGTTCAGTTTCCTTATTACATTCTTCCCTAATAACTCTCTATACCTCTTTTTTGTAACATTGCTTTTTCTTTGAAATGTTTGACATGTAACTTACATTTTAGAAACATGTTATTTCAAAATTATGACTTGCGCAAATTATCCAAAAGCAAAATTTCTAAATTTCCCAACCTCTAAATAGTGATAAAAGCTATTCTATAAATACAGGTATATGAAAATAAAACAGAAAATCTCAAAGTCAAATATACATGTATAACATTTGTAGATACAGTAAAACTTCGATATCTCGACTACCCGGCTTATCTCGACATAAACTGTCGATCCCGACCATTTATCTTACTAAAATGATGAAATTTACCTCAGATGTCTTGACATACAATATGTCAATTACCATGCTTATCTTTTCAGTCCCGATGTCAAGATTTACCTGGTTTATCACGACATTGGTTTCTACAGGTGACCATGACTTAATTGCTTTACTGATCTTACCGCTGCACACGTGCGGCGTAATTACTCGACCATTATAGCCCATGCATCGACATCTTGGCTTTTTAACTCAAGTGCGTGATTGATGATGATTCTTGTTAAAATTATATATCTAATGATGAAATTAGTATTGTTGATACTAATTAAAATTTCATCTAATGATAATATAGTAATGCAGAGACATTACATTATTATGAGAAAAAAACAAGCTATCTGCAAACTTCAATCATATTTAAACATTTAAATGGCGTTTATTCCCGCACTTTCATCAAATCTGTTGTTGTAATGTCGCAGATATCTTCTCCTCACCCTATGTATCCGGGTGTTTCCCACCCCAACTTTCAGGTAAAAACAAATGGTCAGGTAAAGCGTAAGTTAAAAGTGAGTTCTAATGAAAATAAGTATGGAGCCACCATTGAAGTTGAGAAAGGTTTGTTAGGTAAGGAAGCCGTAGTAAAGAAGTTCGAAGTTCCTCACAACACACTGCCTACATGATTTATGCTTTAATAGGGCTAACTCTGTATCCAATTGAACAATGTATAATACATGTATAAAAGTATGGTGACAAACACCAATTCGACTTTCAAATTCCGATATCCTGACCTACCGATATCTCGACAAGTTTTTCTACAATGTTGAGATAACGAAATTTTACTGTAAAGGTATTTTTTTTTAAATAATTCTAAATATATCTTTACACATGATAACAATTGTAATTACTTTCGAATGAAGACACTTAAAATCGTGATTTATATCTGGCACATATAAGGCAGCATCATCCACATGAACCCCTCTTGGTAAAGACCGTGTCTGCTTTGCCCTCTCTTCAAGTGATTCTAATAAGGAAGGCACGTCATCGTTTATTTGATCTTCAGAGGAATCTTCGCTCTGCGATTTGCCATGATGGGAAAAAACTCCTGACCTACTTAGAGCTTTGTGGGAAAATAATTGAAAAGTCAAAAAGATTATGGCTCCTATTACAATCAGAAACCATGTCTTGGGTCGGTTTCTAATGAAGAACCTTGACATTATATGGAGCAATGCTTATCAGGTTGGTTCCTATGACATTTGACATTCCTTTGTCTTTGACATCAAATCTAAATCTATAAATAGAAAAAAACATATCAATATTCACATCTTCATAACACATTTTTTCTTTAATTTTCATAAACTCTGAATGAAAAATGGACACTGAAATTTGACCTGGTTAATTTCACTTATGTAATGGAGATAAATGTACTTAAGAACATCTATTATTGGTTGAAGACAACAAATGATCAGCTGAACGTTCAAACAAAATGCTTTGTGCTTCACACAATTTACAAGTGACCAATTTCCTTTTATTTCCGAATAAAAACAAAAAGGTGTACTTAAATCCATAATCAACATAAGTGTTCGAGGAACACAAATACTGTCTGGAATGGCTTTGATAAAGTGCGACTCCTAACAGACAGACTTACTGACATTGTTATTTCTATATGCTGCCGTTAAGGCCTTGAAGCCCATGCAATTTAAAAGGATGACACTCATTTTTTCTTATTATCGAATGTCGGTTTCCCTTCAAATCAGAGGACACATTGACGTTATATGCAAGTATACATGTATATGTACCTTATAATGCAAAGTTTTGGCAAACATTTATAGACTAAAGAAACACTTTTTGTTTTTATTGGGAAATAAAAGGAAACGGGTAACAGAAAAAAATTTGTGAAGCACAAAACGCGAATCTGTTTCCTTTTATTACCCCCAAAAAAACAAAAAAAAGTGTTCATTAATCTATATATATATATTTATGCTTGGTGATAAATTATGTACCCCTCAAGCACCTCTTAATCATGTTAATTTTGTGTTTACATGTATTTCAAGGGAAACATATGCCTGTCTACTAGCAACTAGGTCAATTTGTCATGTTACTCACTGAATAATTACATGCTATTTTCAAGTTTTTCAATGGTTTATCACATGGGAGTGTAAATATTTTTTAGATGTTGGACATAATTTAAAGGTGAGCTGAAAAAATTCCAAAAGAAAGCATTGCAAAACAGGTTGTTTATTTGATTTTCATGGGGAGGGTAGGGGTACACTCAAAATACTGTTTCTGTGATGCCTGGCCGGGAAAAGGTTTTTGCAGTCTGAAAACTGTTTGCACAGTTCAAATAGGTTTAGCCTCGTAATCAGTCCGACTATCGAGCTATCAAACCATCAGGCTGTCTGAATATCGGTCTGTCCAACTGTCAGTTTATTGGGCTGTCAAGCAATAACGGACTATATGGCAGTCACCATAAGACGGAGGATATTATGAAATAAGTGTAATAAACACATCAATTACAATTTTAACTACCAGGTAAGTGATCGAATCTGATCATATTACCAACATCAAAAGGGCACTAGTATAATGGTCCTATTAGAAGTAATTGACAATCAATTGAGTAACTTGAGGGCTCAGGATCAGATCGACAAGAAGATGATTAGATAAATTATGTTTGTGAAAATGGTAAACAGTGTAAGATTTGAGCGGATCACATCCAAAGTCAGACTCAGGGGAAGCTTGGGAAAATAGCAAAAGAGGTCTTTTATTGATTTATGGTCATTACAGCCCCAATACCCAGGTCTACTTATTCGAATATCAGCGATGAAAAACTGTCATTAAACATCTTCTTAATTTTAAGTTTATAATTCATTCTGAACTCAGGATATATTCGCTGCAAAGGGTATACAGTTATATCTATTGGAGATTTTTTTTTAAGCATCTACCATTTGCAGTAAGCTCTTGCATCAGCTGAATGGTGTAAGTCAGAGGTTGAATATGAAATAAGTGTAATAAACGTACGCGCTAATTACAACTTTAAGTATAGTGTTAAATCTAGGATTCCAAAAGGGCACACAAATTTCCCCATCAAAAGGGCACTTTTTAACGCGGTATTTGGTAAAAAGGGCACTTAATTTAGCAACTGTAAATTTCACCAAATATATTTTAAAATTTAGTTTAAAATTGCATTATTTCCTCATTTTATTTACATAGATGATATTTGAAAATGTAAAAGACAATTGTTATTGATAATTTGATGTAATTTGCAATCCTTAAAATTGCTTTGGTTGAAAATCTTAATTCCAGCTTCTCTTCAGAATAAATTCCTTTTCACAGTTGTAGGAGCTATAATTACTTAATATCTGTTACAATTACATTATTGCAATCATTATATGCTTTTGAGTATTGCATAAATTCCAAATTTGTAAACTTATACTGTTTCATGTTCACAAAAATTTATTCAAACTTCTCAAAGACCAGCACTGTTCCTTCTGTCTATTACTGGCAACATGAGATACTGCAAGTTTTGTCATTGTACCTTGAACAGTCTTTACAATGTATCATTATTTTTTACATAACTTAAATATTTGAATGACATGCCATTATTTTAGCTGAAAAGAATGTGTTATTAAACAAAATGTTATGTGGGATCTATAAGTATGCATGTGCACAAAGACATAAACAAGTTTATAAGTCCTTGATGTGCAGGTGTATTTCTGGGTTAATATAAATTTTTAATTAACCTGACCAATATTTTGATGAAAATAAAGAAAACAGTTTGCTACTAACAAAACAAAAAATTCTCTCAGCCTCCAACATCCACCCAATTTTCCTTCACAAATAAACTCCTGGATTTGCTACACAAGGAAGTGTGACTGACATTTGAATAATTCAAATTCAAAATCTTAGAGGAAATTGCTGGAAGCATTAATAATGGGAAATATAAAGTGTATCTGTCCCCTTAAGGTTATTAGTTACTTTAGTTTTGTGACTGCTTTATACCACGATCTTTGTAAATAAGTTGCTGGCCCAAATGATTGTCTCAGCTCAAAGTGCTTAAGTAATAGTAATAAATTATAATGGTTAATGTTCATTCAAATTTATTGACTTAAAGATCGTAGATATTCTATTGATTCTAGCAAGGACTTAACCCTTGATTCTAGAAATACCAAAAAGTCAAAAAGTTATGTTGTTCAGTTCTTTGATCGTAAAAAACCGACACGTCTGACAGTGTGAATACACTTCGTGTGTTTGTTGCCTCTCTTGTTGCAACTACTTATGATGATATTGTTGTATCAAATGAAAAAGATGTTTTGAAATATCATCTTTGCCGGAATTACTAAACAATGTTCAAAATTATCAGAGGAAATGTGGAGAGTAGATCTTTAAATATTTGGTGTCAAATTGAGAAAATTAGTTAAATGATATTAAGTAAAGCAATTAAAATGGGTAGCGATCGTGACCTGCTATGTAAACCAGTCACTTTTCATTTAATGTTTTACTTTTCGTATAATCCTAGAATAATTGCTTTTAAAGATCAAACATCCTTTAATTTTCTTTAATATCTGACTGATAACAGATGTGAGTTTGACCTGCAAAATTACTATTTCGGCATTCAGACAACCATGTCAAACTCTGTTCGTGTACGGATGTAATCTAAATCTAAGAAGGTAACATTGATTAAATTGCCCCAATTAACACATGAAAAGTAGCAGACAGTGCAGTACACAGGTTACGGCTGATATTTAGCGGGTCAAACAGCTGACTTAGACCATTACGTAATGTTGTACGGAAAGTGTTATCAAATTCTAAAGAGGGCATGTCCGAAGCGATATTCGTAATATACTGGCCCTGTAAATAACGATCTTTTTGAGGGTTTCATATTACCTGAACAAAGATTGATCTTCTTTAGTTTCATAAAATAATCACATAGGGAAAATAAGGGCATGGCGCTCAGAAAAAGGGCATGGCGCTGCATAAAAAGGGCATGGCGCGGCGCCATGCTATTTCGCTTTAGATAAAACACTAAAGTAAGTGATCGTATCTGATCATTTTACAAAAAAAAAGACACTAGTATAATAGTCCTATTTGGAGTAATTGATCATTAATTAGAGTAACCTGTGGGCTTGAGATCAGATTGAGAAGAAGAAGATTTGATAAATTATGTTTGTGAAAATGACATACAATTTAAGGTGAGGCTGCATGGATCACATCCAAAGTCAAAAAAATTTAACTTGTGTTCATTAAAAGAGCAAAAGATGTATTTCATTACTCCATTTTTTAAAATAGGGCTTAATGGACCGGGGCCAGATCGACCAGTGGGGCCAGATCGAATCGGGGCGAATCAACTAATGGAGCCGGATCACACTGGGGCAGGATCCGTTTGGGCCAGACCGACCTATTACCCTTTCATTACTCGATATATTAAAGTGGGCCGGATTGACTGGATCGATCAGTGTGGCTCGACCTATCTCCTATTACGAACAATAAAACAATAGATCTTTTTTCCAATTTTAAATGATGTAAGGGGTCTTATAATCAGATAAACCACTTTTTGCAGGAATTTTCACTATGACGTTAACGCTAAGAATGTGACGTCACAGTAATATGATGCAAAGCTAAGCGGCAATATTGTATTTGTCAGGTATTGCCCCTTAAATCATGTAAAATTGGCAAAAAGGTTTATATTACAACTTGCTTATCTTTCCCATATGTGCAACAGATGAGAGCTGCCGTGCGAATAGCAGGATATTGCCAAATAAATGCATTTAAAAAATATATATTACCAAGCACTGACGATTTATCCAATAGATTGATTTCATTCTATTTTGTATCCGAAACGAAGCTACAGAGCCTACTCATGGGTGTCGCCATTTTGTTATCACGTGACTATACTGAAGTTAACATTATAATTTAAATTAACAAAAATTGTTTCTTAATTACTTTCCATGACCTTTTCAGAAAAATTCAACATTATATCTCCATGTTTTAATTTTTGATTTAATAAATGCATTACCTATTTTCTGTTTATTTTTTTAACACTTCCGGCAGGGTGGAGCCATCTTGTACAACCGTCATAATGATTGGAAATTTCTCTCGACAAGATGGCGATATTGTCAAATCTAAAAGGACATATTCGCAATTTATTTAAACATTCGGAAAATAATATCATTATGTTCGGTAATTTTGTCACCTTCATTTGTTAGTGGAAGTCTGTATTGCCGGTTGTATTCAGACTGAAAAATTAAAACGTCAAAGATCACGATCACGTTGACAACAAGGAGTTGAAGGAGGGCGATGGCGTTCAGCGAATGTTGATAATTTATAAAAGGGCTTTACACGATCATAAATAGAGTAAGTTGAACTTATATTGATGCTGTATGTAATGTTTTATTGATTGTCGTATTATTATGATATATGGATGAGTAAACATGAAAGGGGGGGATTTAACATGACACATGACACACCTAATAGCAGTTAATAGTAGTTATTCTGAAACAGTTTGAATAGAGTGAATAAGTTCTAGATGAGGGGGTTCCAGGTGATCCAGTTCTGAACAGCTGAAATATAAAGGAAATATGGAGATGGGAAACTTGACACCATCACCAACCGAAAGCATCCCATCCACTACAACTACACCATCCACGGTCACCAATTTGCGCTTGTCAACAATGCCAAGTACCTGGGAATCACAATTAAAAGGACAATTTTAAATAACTTTAAACATGTTCACATTCACCCACCCGGTATTCTGTTGTTTTTAGATGAAGCTCAGTAGAGAAAGATACAATTTAAAAATTTTGTTGGTTTACCAATATTATGTGCTTCTGATTTTCTTTTAGCAATGTTCCTGCATAAGAACATGCGGAAAAGGGATTCTGAGGTTGTATCAGTATCATCTGGTAATTCCCGGGGATCTGAAAGAAGAAGAGCTAGTCGTTTCTCATTACGAAGAATCTTCTATCCTGGGACACACACTGGAAAGTCAAGGTCTAGGATAAGTCTTGATTCTGACTCTGGGAAATCTGAAATCAGCATTAGCGTACCATCGGCATATAAAGAGAATGCGAGTAATGCACATCACTTGGCAGACACTCAGCAACTCACCAGTAAGAAAAATAGTACAAACATACGAGAATGTCCTCTCTGCCTCACGGAGCGCCCCCTGGAGGACTTCCCAGAGATCATGACATGTCACCATAGATCCTGTATAAATTGTTTACAGACTTATCTAAAAATAGAAATCACAGAAAGTAGAATCAATATATCATGCCCAGAGTGTGCGGAGAAGTTCCATCCAAATGATATCAGTAGCATTTTACAAAACAGTAGTCTGATGAGCAAATACGAGGACTTCATGGTGCGGCGGATACTTGTCTCAGATCCAGATGCCAGATGGTGTCCTGCTCCAGATTGTGGGTAAGTAGGAGGAAGGCATGATGTTGGAACGGATAGGTGTTTTGAATTTTTATTCCCTGATTTTATGTATAGATGAGGTTGTGTCTTGGGTTAATGGTGAGTGATTGTGCAAGTACATGTGTTTAGGCCTAAAAAAAAATTGTGTTTCCTATAACCCAACTGACCCTGTTTTTATCCCCCGACTCAATGGGTTTTTTTTTTTCAAGAAAAATATGGGGATCAACATTACAAAAAAAATTGAGATCGTATTTCACAAACAAGAAAGGCTTCAAACTTGCAGCAAGCAACTGTGCTGGCTGTAATATGTAGTAAACCAGGATACCGGACAATATTAGACAGACATTCCAGCCTGTACAACCTATCTGAATAGTGAAAAAAAATAAATAAATAAAAGTTGACCTACCGACCCTTATATTTTCAGCCATGTTATAGGAAACATATATTTTTTTTTGGGGGGGGGCTGATTTCAACAGCATTTTATTGTTAATACTTTCAAAAAGGTTTTAATAAGGTAGCACTCTCCTGAAGTGGGGTGGTAGAAATGTACCTTAATCCCTATATAAGGGGTAAGCCAAATGATAATCTTTCTCTTAAAAGTATTTCAGCTGGTACTTTCCATGATTTCAAGTGAGTAAAAGTGCCACTTACAATGAATCAGCATATTGAAAGTGCTGGTATTTACTTACTTGGCAGTAATTCAACTGTTACTTGGCCCACTGCATAACGGGCTTGCGTTTGAATGCAACCAGTAATTCTCTGGTGTCCCATCTTTCACTGAAATTATTAACATGGTCAGTCATGTAATGGTGATCCTTTCCACTTTATTATAGTTCTTTTATTAATATCATATTTATATTACTGGTACCTTGTACTTATCTTCCGAGTGGAAAAAAAACTCCAAAAATATATATATATTTTCTTTTTTTTTTTCTTTTTCTTTTTTTTTTTTTTTTTTTTTTTTTTTTTTTTGACATTGTGGTTACCCTTTGTTCCTAAAAATTCACCTGAGTCCTGACACAAATGATTTATGTAAATTGTTTCTTTAGAAAGCACCTTAGGAAAGGGCTTTGTTTATCCTGTTTGTAAGATCCATGCCCGAGGGATTATAGGTGTGAATTGTTATGTAAACTTTCTTTGAGTTCATGTCCTTGAAGTCAGACATGAGAAATAAATCAATTTAGAGATTAACCAAGTGACATTTTTAATCTTAGATTGTTAGATATAAATTACATGTACACCTATGTTGTTCCTGATTCCAAATTATTTTTCCATACAAGAATGCCATCTTTTTTTGAACTATCATCTTTCACTTTTGTTTAAATTATTATCTCTGATGTGGATATAAGAATGAACAGTTTAAGATTACATGTATATTTGAATGTTCTCAGTGATTTTTGTTTCTTTTTTGTCAATCATGTCTGTTATAAGGACCCTTCACAATGGGAAGTTCATTGATTTTTCCCAAAATTTGTCCAAATTGTCCCCAAACATTATCTTTTAGCATTATGCTGCATTATCTAATGCAAATGGAAAAAAAATTCCTAAACAAAAATGTACAGGCACCTTTGAGCATACTTTACATCTGTGGTACATACAGTATTATGATGTTCATCAGGATGTACCATTCATTCATCCAGGAACATACATGTGAGAATGAAACCTTGACTTCTTGTCATATTAACACAGAAAAGCTCCCTTGCTGTTTAGAGAAGGTCTTTTGTATAGGTTGAAATTTTATGTGCAATGCATCAGACAGATGTGGTCACCATTATACATGTACAAATGTACTTGTAAGTGAAATAATTTTGAGATTTTGTAAAACAATAAACAAGGAAAGAAAAATTAATCCTAGCTTAATATGATATCATTTTGTTGATTACATTATACCAATATATATACGACATATATAAATATTAGGGGCAGGCTTGGTGTAGTGGTAAAGCACTTGGCTTACGGCGCCAACAATCCGGGTTTGATTCTCGGATTGTGCCCCTATCATGACTATGTAAGTATGTTTAAGAGGTTGGTTACCTCCTGCTTCCATGTCGCGATATAACTGAAAAATTGCGGAAAGCGATGTAAAAAACCAATCAACCAATCAGTCATACATAAATATTAAATATCCTTATGTCCCCGCTATATATGGCCGGGGCATATAGTGTTGCACCCTGTCATTCGTCATTCCGAAACCTTGTCATCGCAACTCCTCCCAAACCATTCATCAGAATTTCACCAAACCTCGCATGTAGGTAGGGCAGCATATTTAGATGTGCATGAAGGGAGGTAACTCTGCTTGGAATTTTTTTTCAGGAGTTATGGGACTTTGAAATGTGCATTGCATATGGCTAAACTTTGTTTGAATTTTCAAATATTAGTTCTGTGGCAATGATATTTCACTACCTTAGCTGCCAGCGGGGGTATCTGTGTCGCACCGACACATTAAAATTCTAGTTGACCAGATTGCAAAGCAATTCCGGTCTATGAACTGGCGAAATCCGTCCGTCTGTCCGTCCATCGGCAAAACGTCAGCATTTTGCGTTTAGTTTGGTTTCTTTCATACCCTAAAGGTTACTTATGTCAAAGTTGGTAGGTTTGTAGATACTTGAATGTTCTATTCAACCAATACAAAAATTTAGTGACCTTGACCTTGACTTTACATTTCAGTGAACACACTGTTTTTTCGCCTTTAGGGTGACCACTTGCATGTATGTATTGTTAATGTTAATGCAAAGCAATTCCGGTCTATAAATTGGCAAAATCCGTCGGTCTGTCTGTCCGGCATCAACATTTTGCGTTTAGCATTTGCAATCTGGTCATACCATCCTTGACGGTTTCTTATTTTCTTAATAAAAGGGGTTGAATAATAATAATACTGGTAATGATAATAATAATAAGTCACTGAAATGTAGTGTTTTACGGTATACTGCAGATCCCTTCTAGTTGAATATATAATGTGTCATATTCTTTTTAGGTATGCTGTTATAGCTACAGGTTGTGCTGGATGCCCGAAGCTGCAGTGTGAACGTCCTGGCTGTGATACATATTTCTGTTACCATTGTAAGCAGTACTGGCATCCTAACAAGACTTGCGATGCTGCTCGTGCAGAAAGGTCCCCTAACATGCGATCTGCCTCCATCAGCTACAGCCATGACACTGACTCACAAAGTAAGTCTGTGTGGAGTTACCACCAAAACTGCAAAATGTAGAAATTGTCAGTTGCCAAGTATATGAGAAGCTGAATGTAATTCCATTTAAATATGTATAAAAGTAATCATTATATAAAAAAAACCCTCTGTTTTCAGATGAAATAAAGCCATGTCCACGTTGTGGAGCTTTTATCATGAAGATGAATGACGGCTCTTGCAATCATATGGCATGTCCGGTCTGTGGTGCAGAGTTTTGTTGGTTGTGCATGAAAGAAATTTCAGACCTTCATTATTTGAGGTAATGACTTTACTTGAAAATAATTAGTAGATTTGCTTAAACATGGGAGAAGTAAAAATTGCTGAAATAGATTATCTAGAGATGTAAACCAGTATACAGTTCAGTCCAGGTGTTCATGATTTTTTTTTACAAAACTCTGATCTAAGTGTAAATTAGAAGATTGCACAAAGCATTAAATATATCGATAATGATTTATAGTAATGTAAGTCTGGTTTAATAGACAAGCGATGCAAACATACATGTATGTACTAGGAAAAATTTTCAGGCAAGAAGTGATCATTTGATCTTACTCCATACATTTTTGGAATAGCAGTCAGTAAAATACTTAACACCCAGAAAACATACTTCATTGATGAATATCTTGTGAAGCTAGAAGCCTGCTAAGCATTGATATAGCAGGTCGAACACTGCTTATTGCATTTGTTGCAATGTGTGACATTTAATGTAAAATTACTACAGAATTTTAAAAATGAAATATGTACTATACATCAATTTAGAAAACTTACATCTTCTTTTTTCATAGTTTACAGCAAACTCAACAGAGGACTGCAAAAACCTGCAGTCAGTTTTTGGGTCAGCATAGAACCCAGTATGGTGTTAATTGGATTTAATGAATTTTACTTATTATGAGTATAACACGATCACAGCTTTGGAACTTCTCACTTGAGAAATTTTTGTGTAAATTTTATGAAACATAATTCTTACATTTGAAACACATTGATTTTTTCAGTCCATCTGGATGTACATTTTGGGGTAAGAAGCCATGGAGTCGTAAGAAGAAGATACTATGGCAGCTTGGTACTTTAGTAGGAGCCCCTGTTGGTATAACTTTAATTGCTGGCATAGCTGTCCCAGCTATGATTATAGGCATTCCAGTTTGGGTCGGGCGAAAAGTGAGTTATCTGCCTTATTTTTCCGTAAAGTAAATATTCCTTAGAATCCTTGGAGAATTGTGAATAAAAACTCCGAAGTGAAGCATTTGAATGATTTCATGTGGAGATATCAAATAGAGGTATAAAGCTAGTACCATATCATTTACCAGTTTATTTTGATGTTGACCATAGGATGCTGCTCACTTTATACAGAGGTCCTTGTTGGATGAGGGGCAGCTTGGTGTAGTGGTTGAGCACTTGGCTTTTGGCACAGACAATCCCGGTTCGATTCCCGGATTGCGCTACCATGTTTAAGAGGATGGTTACCATATACTTTCATGTCCTAATACAACTGTAAAATTGTTGAAAGCAATACATTTCAGTTGTTTTATGGTAATCACAGGCAAGGAAACTGAAAGTCAAGGCTTAGAAAAGTGAACTGAATTGGCCTTTTATATAGACGATGCTTCTCTTACTATTGCCAATAATAGGCACTTTCATTATCATTGTAGTATGCATGCCATGCATGTATAAAATACATGTACTTTTAAATGATGGAGGAGTTTAATTCTACAACACAATTTCAGATTCATCTCAAATATGAGCACACTTCACGTCACAAGAGAAATTTGGCTATCACAGGAGGAGTTACAGCATCGATATTGGTGTCTCCCATTGTGGCTGGCTTAACTGTTGGTAAGTAATGATACTAATCGCCTAGTAATAAGTAGTGACTGACAGTAATGGAATCACAATGTATCTATTCGAACATGAGTTCTAATTTTTTTCTTAATAACAAATATTTAAAATATGTGTGTATAGTCGTATTGGTGAATGTGACTATACTTAAAGTGTATCCATTTTCATGTCCCTAGATCAACAGATCGGGGACTTATTGTTTCTGACTGTTTGTCTGTCTGTTGTCAACTTTAACCTTTGCCATACACGCAATTTAAGAACCGTAAGAGATAGTGACTTCAAATTTGGCATGTATGCTACAATGATAAAACCCTTTCAAATTACACTAAGGTTATTGACCTCTGACCTACATGTTTTTCTTTTAATATTACATGTATATTTAGTGCAGCAGCTAGCCATTTTACCTTGGTTATGGATATGTCGTTTCATCGAACCAATATTAAGTTGATAACATTTATCACAATTTTACTAACACTGGAAAACACATTCCTGTATAATTATACTGATTGATTACGATGTACCAGGTTCCTATATGATAATGATGATTGTGTAATTGTAGGTATTGGAGTACCCATCTTACTAGCTTATGTATATGGAGTCGTACCTATATCCCTTTGCCGTAGTGGGGGTTGTGGTGTCAGTACCTCTGGAAAAGGTGGCGTGCGATTTGACTTTGATGAAAATGAGAATGCTGGTCCAACAGGTCCTTATTCAGGTTTGTTTAAGATTATTTGTAACAGGCGATCTTCATATTTTACATGATGTAAGCGACCCAAGACCCAACATGTTACCTTTTTGCCGGGGTTTTCATTTTGACATAAAGGACTAGATAATGACGTCCCGATTTAAGCAATAACGTCCAAAAAAAATCCCGGCAAAGAGTTGCATGTCGGGTCTTGGGCCACTTGTATCATGTGAAATAAGAAGATTGTCTATTTAGATCTTTCTCAAGTACAGTACATGTACAATTAGTCAATTCAGGTAAAGTCATCACTAGTAATAGTCATTCTATCGAAAATCGTTTTTGATTTAAGAAAGCCAGGAACAATGAGAGTAGTTGAGAATGGGTTAATGTTGTCTTTAAAAAAAAAATCAGATAAAGAAATAAATAATGCAGAAATTACATGGAATATATGGTTTTCAGATTAAATTAAATTTTGTTTTTTACTGTGAGATTAAAGATAGATGAACTAAGGTCATTTTGAACTTCACCTAAATGTTTATATCATTAGTTTAAGTTTTATACTCGAGTGAAATCTTATCTTATTCAGATAACCAGAGTGTGGGGACCGGTCACAATGTTGCCAACCCTAGCATTGCTCCCAGTATAGGAGATGCCTCTCTAGGTATGACTAATAGTCTCAGTGCTAGCGGAAGCCACATGGATCGTATTGGAGTAATCCGAGATGAGAGTGACTGCGACTCGGCCAGTAACCGAGCCATTGTAGGGATCAGTCTTAATGGCAGCATCTGTGGCGGTTCTTTGGTCGGTGGATATCAAACAAAGTAAGAACACCAGTAAAAAACATTGCTGTATACTCACATCACAGTAATGTTGTATATTATCACATAAAATGTTGAGAAAATTTCAATTTAAAATTTTCATAATTAATGAAATTCAATGAACAAACAATGAACAGATCCGTATAAAAATTGTATGCACAGTATATCATATGGTCCAACAATCCAAGACATCTATTACTTATATCTCCATGTTGGGATCAAGGTCACCTCATTGCTTTTGATGAATCCATTACTGTCATTATGTAGGTTGACAGTTATGTCTTGATGAAGCCCAGTCAGGGGCTGGCATACATTGATAAGTTAGGTCTTGATGAAACTCAACCAGGAAAAGGCATAACTCGATAAGTTAGGTGTTGATGCTCAGTCAGGAGTTGGCGTAACTCAATAAGTAAGATGTTGATTAAGCCTAGTCAAGAACTGGCATAGCTTGATAAGTTAGGTGTTGATAAAGTTCAGTCAGGAGCTGGCATAACTCGATAAGTTAGATGTTGAATAAGCTCAATCAGGAGCTGGCATAGCTTGATAAGTTAGGTGTTGATGAAGCTCAGTCAGGAGCTGGAGTAACTCGATAAGTTAGGCGTTGGTAAAGCTCAGTCAGGAGCTGGCATAACTCGATAAGTTAGATGTTGATGAAACCCAGTAAGGAACTAGCATAGCTCAATAAGTTAGGTGTTGATAAAGCTCAGTCAGGAGTTGGCATAGCTTGATAAGTTAGGTGTTGATGAAGCTCAATCAGGAGCTGGCATAGCTTGATAAGTTAGGTGTTGGTGAAGTTCAGTCAGGAGCTGGCATAACTCGATAAGTTAGGTGTTGGTAAAGCTAAGTCAGGAGCAGGGATAACTCGATAAGTTAGGTGTTGGTAAAGCTCAGTCAGGAGCTGGCGTAACTCGATAAGTTAGGTGTTGATGAAGCTCAATCAGGAGCTGGCATAGCTTGATAAGTTAGGTGTTGGTAAAGCTAAGTCAGGAGCAGGGATAACTTAATAAGTTAGGTGTTGGTAAAGCTCAGTCAGGAGCTGGCATAACTCGATAAGTTAGATGTTGATGAAGCCCAGTAAGGAACTGGCATAGCTCAATAAGTTAGGTGTTGATGAAGCTCAATCAGGAGCTGGCATAGCTTGATAAGTTAGGTGTTGATGAAGTTCAATCAGGAACTGGCATAGCTTGATAAGTTAGGTGTTGGTAAAGCTCAGTCAGGAGCTGGTGTAGCTCAATAAGTTAGGTGTTGGTAAAGCTCAGTCAGGAGCTGGCGTAGCTCCATAAGTTAGGTGTTGATAAAGCTCAATCAGGAGCTGGCATAGCTCGATAAGTAAGGTATGAAATCTTGATCAAGAGGTCCCACTCCCAGATTTAAGTCCTGTCGGTGACTCGTTGATATCCTGCCTTTCAGTTGAGACAGCTCTGTGTCACTATAAACGTAGCACATCAAAGTTCCCTCACTGCTGAGGGTTCATTGCCTAAGTCTAAATTTCTGTGCATTGTATCAGCTGATATTATTGCCATATACAGTACAGTCCGGATGGAACTTTATTTGCCCACTGGTCACAGTTGGCATTTTTAGAGTTGGCATTAAAAATGTCCACTGGACACCGTGGACATTCTTGTAAGAGTCAGTTGGAATTAACATACAGGTAAGTGGACAGCTTGATAGCCAAGGTAAATGTCCACTCCTAATGCCCACTGAAATTTCAGATGGACTGCCCACTGTGGACAGTGGGCATTCAAAGTTACACCTGGACTGTACTGTAAGAGCAATAACAATGGTGTGGCGTGAGACAAAAATTGAACAGAAGCTCAGTCAGTGACTTTCTTGACTCGGGGTTAAGAGGTTGATTTATTGGAGTCTCATGATTGTCCTAGATTTAGGACATGACAGTACAAACTGAAATCTTGTGTGGCTGTAGACAGTCATATTGGGACAATGAAAACTCACTGCTTCAGACAGGTCTGTAGCATAGATCTTAGTATTTTAGCACTGTAACAGGCAGATGGTGTCGGAGAGAGAAGAAACAAAAATGTTACATTTTCCATTTGTTGTTATAAGTAGACTTTTTTTTTTCCTTCAGATTGGAAGTCCAAGCAGATGTGGCATCTGAGCACAATTCCAGTAAACGTGCAAGCTTTAGTAGTGAATCAGCAAGCTTCAGCATTGGAGAAAAATCTGCCACTGTTTCCTTTGGTGATAATGCCAGCACTAAAGCATTAGCTGGTTCTATTGCAGGATACAGGTTTGTCAATTCTATCATCATCCTGTGATACACATGTTCTTTCATTTATACATATTTACCGAAAGTACAGATCTAATTATACGTCCCGCAAACGAAGTCTGAGGGGATATATTGGAATTTCATCAGTCTGTCTGTCTAGAAAACTTTAACCTTGGCCATAACTATTGAACCAAAAGAGATGGGGCCTTCATACTACACGTGTATTCCTTGTGGCAAGACCTTTTTGTCAGCACCAAGTTTTTTACCTCGTGAAGTTGACCTTGACGTTTGACCTACTTTTGGAAAACATAACCTTGGCCATAACTTTTGAACCAAAAGAGATGGGGTCTCCATAATACTCCTGTGTATTGCTTGTAGGAAGACCTTTCTGTCAATTCCAAAATTTTTTACCTTGTGACCTTAACGTTTGACTTATTTTTGAAAAATTTTAACCTTAGCCATAACTTTTGAACCAGAAGAGATGGGGCCTTCCTTCATACTGCACATATGTATTCTTTGTGGCAAGACCTGTCTGTCAGTACCAAAATTTTTTATCTCATGACCTTGATGTTTGACCTACTTTAGAACAACTTTAACGTTAACCATAACTTTTGAACCAAAAGAGATGGGGCATTCATATTACACATGTGTATTCCTTGTAGCAAGACAATGTCTGTAGGTACAAAAAATTTTGACCTTGTGACCTTTATATCTTGGTCTTTGCCTTTCTTCAAATTTTGTTGCCACAGGGGTTATTTGTCCCATTAGGACAATTCTAGTTATAAAAATGTTTTCATTTTTCATAAGTGTCTTCTTGGTATATTATATTCGGCCAAAAAAGAAATTTGTTTGTTTCCTGTAACTTGACCTAAAAAGATAGGGTCGGTAGGTAGGCTTTTTTTTTTTCTATGGAAAACATCTTGACATTCATGTATGGACATACATAATGTATAATAAAAGTTATTGTTCAACATAATTCATCATGTAAGACGAGGCTTGATGCCATGGGGGTTGCCATATTTGTTTTAAAAACACCGGAAATAACAACAATGTGAAGTTTCAGAAAACGAACTCCAGAATTTCGATTTCGGAAATGGCGGCGCTTGTAAATGGTAAAAAAAAACATCAGAGGAGGCCCCATTTTTGAGGCGTCTGTCGGGTTACAGGAAACAAAAATATTTTTTTTAAGCCTTATACTTGAAATGATATGTAAATAAGTAAACTAATACACACACACATATATATATATATATCAGAAAGGTTTTATGATATTGATGTTATATGTCTGCTTCCAGGGATAATGCTTCCATCACAACTTCCCCATTTGAGGTCCAATTAGAAATGCCTTCAGCCATGATGCCTTCACAAGAGAACACCACTAGTGAAGAAAATAGTAATGCCACTACTCCAAGTACATCAGACAAGCCAAGAAATGTATCCAGCCAAGGCTCGCCGGTCTCTGGTTGTAGCATGCGTTTATGTCAAACAGACGAGGGGAAACCCAAATGCAGAAAATGTAGAAGGACAATGCAGGGACATTGTGAAAAATCATGCGAACAGCAAAGTGTTCATTTCGCAGACCAAGTCAGTTTACAAAGTTTCCATATAGATGATATTGTCTCCCAGAGCCTGAGTGAAAGCTCAGAAGAGAAAGAGCTGAATGAGAGGGAGGATTCAGTGTTTGAACCTGTACATGGACATGTATTCAAAGAAGTAGTTTGTGGTAAAACAACAGATTCCTTTGCTGCAGGGCCATCGAAGTTCGAGAAGGCCATGACGGCTTCGTTGCCAGAGGTAGAGAGTGATAAGCCATCAGACGTGACCAGAAAAACTGTCTCTACTACTGCTTTAGCTCTAAAAGAATTCCAGCCTGACCAACACAAAAATCTGAGTAAAAGTAAGAGTCATGAAGATTGTGCAATAAAAAAGGAAGTGAAACCTCCTAATGCAAGAATAAGACATCGTAGTTGTGAAATAGCTTTAGAATGTGGTAGAATTTCTCCACTCCTTGTATCAAGTGGAGAAGAAACAGCCATGTAGACTACAATATATTGAATGCTTTCCATGCTAGATAGCTCTTCAGATTCAAAGAATCAATTGAGTTGTGCAGGCTCATCATCTGTCATGTTTTTTTATTTGTCATCTCTTTTGTATGTTTGTTAGGTTTCTGCAGATTGACACCTTTTTGGATGTTTGTCTCACAAACAAATTTTTGGCAGAGAATAATTAAAATACACTTTTTTTTTCTTTTTTTGTCATGAATCTTATGATGTCTGTCTAGGAAAGTATACTGAAGATCTGTTAACTAGTTTATTTTTTTGTTACCAAATGACACATATTGGCCTAATCTGACCTAATTTGAAGCACCGAGGAAAAATATTTGATTTGTAAAAGTGCTCTTACTAATCAATGAAAGTTCCTTTCGGTATCCACTTTAAAGAGGACACAGTATTATCTTGATGGTTTATTACAGCTGTCTATCTATTTGAGCAGTCATGCTCCACATGGGCTTCTTGTTTAAGTGTTTAAGTCTTGTTGCTTGTTGTAGCAATGAATGTATAACTCCATCCCCCCGTGCACGACCCATTCATATAATTATGCAAACATATAGAGCACTAGGACTATAGGCTAGAAATACTGGCCTGTTGGTGTTATTTGATATTATGAATTATTTATATAGTAGGAAAATATGCTTAGACATGTTAAATCAAATTTATATATTTCAAATATTTTATAAACTGTGATGTTTTGATATTCGTATTTATGATTTTTTTCCCCAGGCTTTGCTTTCCTACATTCTTGTTCAATGTGTAATGTATGATCTAAATATAAGGGTCCAAGCTATCTTCACTACAACTGAACTTCATACTATAAACTCCCTGTTAAAGCTGCTCCTCGTGTGTTCATGATTTGCGGATGGAAAGGGTCATTGAGTACGTGTAAATTGTTCCAAATTTTTTTCTGAGTGTGATAATCCGGAGTCATCATTTGATAAAAAATTGGAAAAAGACACATTTGAAGAGCATGCTACAGGGGTATAAGGTTGTAAATGTTTGATTTTTTTGTTTTGAAAGCCATATGAATGAAATGTGTTAAACAAAGTGTTACATGTGAAAATCACTCAGCGAGTTTCATGCTCATGGTAGCAGTTACATGTGGAACAACCAATTATGCATATCATTTAGAACAAAGTATTCAATATATATATATATATATATATATATATATATATATATATATATATATATATATATATATATATATACACGTGTATATATATATATGATGTAAGTTGTAATGTATGTTTACAGTTACTTACCACTAATAGTACTGTCATATTTGATCGTTGAAGAAAGGTACATATTGAATCAAGATTTTAGGAAATACATGCAAAAATTCTTGATATCTGTGAACAAGCTCTTGAAGGGGTGGTCACACTTGCAATGAATAAGAGCTAAGTACTTCATAAAAATGAAACTAGCAAGTGTAATACCATTACTTTTAACAGAACACTCGTCTGTATAATGCATAACACAGGCATTTATTTTCAGAATACATGTATTAACAATTATAAGGTATTTGATAGCATTCATTGAAGAAATGCAATCATTTTATTACTTTGCATGTTAACTTTTACAAAATTCTTTTTTATTATTAGAATATTTGCATCAAATTTCAATTCTGGTATTGTATACATGCAATACATCTATGTTGCAATACACTAGTCATATATTTTTGTACATGTGTTTGTGAATCTTTTTGTTGTCTTTATGAAGACTTAAAAAATATTTAATTTTGATTTTGTTGTCAACTAAGTAAAGCATTGTTCTGAATGCCTTCATTGTGTTTTTCTTAACTTCATCATGAGAAGGAATGTGGCATGAACACTATTTGAGTACTTTCATTTTGTATGTACTTTACATTATAGAGAACACCGTAAGTATTCCATCATACTCTATGATCGGGTGTAGCTCAATGGTATAAGTGGTCGGCTCGTGACCAAAAAAAACCGAAGTCTCGTGACTATGTAGACATGGCACTTTTTAAACACCCGCCCTGCAATGTGTGTGTGTGTCGGGGGGGGGGGGGGGGGGGTTGCAAAAAAAAAAACTGTGCATTGCATCAGGCAGATGTCGTCACCATATAAGTGCAATAATCTTGGTGTAACGTAAAACAAAAATAAAACAAAAACTGTCATACTCCGACGAGGACCCTTTCTTTTTAACAAGAAATGATGCAACTACTTAAACCTTAAGTTGTCTTCATGGCGCTGATCATACAAATCTAAACGTCCTACTTGTCGGATGATTGACAATGGTATTTGCTGGCCATCCGGGTTCGATTCCCGGGTTGCGCCACTATGTTTAAGAGGTTGGTTACCTCCTGCTTCCATGTCGCGATATAACTGAAAAATTGTTGAAAGCGACGTAAAATACCAATCAACCAACCAACCGATAATGGTATTTGTTAAAGCAAAACTTTAAGCTAATGTTTTGTTTGTCTTATACGATGTGACGTCATTAACCCAACTGGGCCGACCGTGTTTAAAGATTAAATCATTTAAATAAATGTCGAATGAATTTAGTACTACAAAAGTTACGAATTGGTTATCGTGAAATATTCCCGCCCAAAGTTTTAGCGTGGGCAGGGACTTCACGAAGTTGGTCATCCGTCGCGCAGAGTACTTGGGTTGGTATATGTCAAGATATTCATTCAAGCACCCATATTTACTATATTGTTCAATTTATGAATCATTTAGTATCAATTTTAGGTCATGCAGAAATTTCAATTTTATATTTTTTATTAATGTTCATTAAACATAACCAATTTAATACAAGCAGATGCATTATGGATCTGACAGAAACTTCGAATGACACATTTTCACAAAATTTCGGCCACTTTGGCCATTATCAAGTGAAATAAACGGTGTTAATTTCTAAGCACAGTAGGCGTATCTTAAAAGTTAACATTATTTGTAAATAAAACGAAAAGGCTTGTAACATGAATTTCCCACTGAGTAGTCGCGGAGAAAGCTTGGGAAATTTAAAAACACTAAATACACAAAAATTGACTTTTATTGATTAAAGAAGCTCATAATACTTGTTTGCTAAAACCGTTCAAGACCTGCATTTAAGCCTTATCGTATGAAATCGACTGGAAAAAATTATGTCGTGAAACTAATTAACCGCGGAAATTCCGCGATCATTTTTGGGTATCCCTGTAATGGCATGAACCTCGTCCAGTCGTTAGATAAATTCCTTACCGAGACATCCAATATCGGCAAACATGCTCAATCAAGAAAGAAAAAGAAAAAAAAATCAAGAAAAGCGAACTTTGACCCCGACGTGATTCGAACACGCAACCTTCTGATCTGGAGTCAGACGCGCTACCGTTGCGCCACGGAGTCATGTTGATTGAGGTGCGCAATAATTAAGTGCTCCGATAGCGCTTTTACATGTAACTTTACTATAATGTAACTCATACAAAATACATTTCAAAATACTTTATAATATACGTATTTATGATAAAATACTGTAAAATATGACTGTTTATTTATAGACAATCATACATAGCTTTCAAATTGCATAACAAGGAAAGACAACTCTGACTAGAAACTCCCTTTACAAAAGAAAGACAACTTCGCTATTTTTTGCCCAATTGGTTCATAAAAATGTCTCAGTTTTTTAAATACTTGTTTCTGACAAAACTGACAGAAGCCAAATTACCAATCTCTCGCGTCGAGTAAATCTACCCTTGATCAGGAATTTGCACTTTTTATTATTGCAGTATCGACTGGTTTTCGTAGACCAAATCCATGGCATGGCATGCCAGAAAAGTGAATGGCTCCGTTACTGCGTTAGATCTTAGCTTGATACTATAATCGCCTAAAGATATATTTTTAGAACCCACTCTTCTTATACACCTATATAAAATGTACAAAATATTTTTAAACATTAAAATTTAAGATTATTACTGCTAGGTTGCTTCTTCTAATTTATCATTTTATTAAGATCTAGATGTACGTGTAATTCTATCTATTTATTTTGGAACATATTTAAAAAGGAGTATTCATAAATGCGTGTAGCCTATAATGATATAAATGTGCATTGGTTGGAAACAAAGTAAATACAATATACCGATCCATTTTCATCTAATGTCAAACTATTTTGCACAAAAGTTGATTGTACTGACGTCATTTAAGGTCGGACAAGTCGGACATTTGATTTTGACGTCACAAGCATAATGTCAGTCGAACTGAAAGTCGGCGCTAAATGCATATCTATATATATATATAATTTTTTAAAAAGCTTATTGAAAATGAATCGGTGTATTCATATATACCCTGTCATTATTACTGCGGGACTGACGTTTCGATTGGCAAAGGATAACCCGTAAAATTTTTGATGTCATAATTAGAAACTGATATTCTCTGACGTCATTTTGCGGGAACAAGTCTTATGATTTTGCCAACTAAAACGTCAGACCCGCAACACAAGTATAAGGCTCTATATAGACCATTGCTGCGGGACTAACATTTTTGTCGGCAAAATCAAAACTATTCCCTCAAAATGATCGACTTCCCTCCGGTGGAAAATAATTGAAGGGATACTTTACATTTTGTCAACGAAAATCAATCCCACGGTTCAAGTTGATAGATCTATTGATCTTCACACTACGATTGAAAATAAACTGTCCGCGCCACTCACTTTGTAAACCGAAAAATCTGGATTTTCATTTATTTATCTTTAAAATAGTTTTACAAAATTAATATAAATCGACAGATCTTGTTTAGTCGTAACTTTTGGTGTATGTTATATGTTTCTACGAAGAAGCATTCGTATTTTATAGGGAAAAATCATTTTCGATAGGGCGTTTTCTATGTTAATTTTGACGTGACGTCGCTGATGTTTAACATTGAGTCTATAGGAAATTTGATGACGTCACGTCAAAATTTTTAAAACATGGAAATCGCCCTATCTAAAATTGATTTTTTCCTATAGAATATGAACGCTTCTTCATACAAACATATAGCATACACCAAAAGTTACAACTAAACATGATCTATCAAATGGTTTTGCCTTTTTGAAATTATTCTGAAGATGAATAACTGATAATCCAGATTTTCCAGTTTCCAGAGCGAGTGGCGCGGACAGTAGTATATAATGCACGATTTATAGTTATTTTTGACGTTACATTTTTGACGTGACACTCTTTTCGATAACAGTGTTTGAAATGATTGACCTTACATCGATAGTCTTCGACTGTGAGGCACCATAATTGATTAACCCATATCCATTAGATTAATCCCATAACCACACATGGCCACAATACACTATAATCCCCTCTGTATTATCCGCTTAATCCCCAAGTGGGCATCCCTAACTAGACTGTGTACGTGTAGCTCAACACACTTCAAGCTATTTAATTCCAATATAATAAAAGTTGTGCTTTTCCTCATTCGATGAATGGAAAATTGGTCCACATATATTTTCGTTTTTATGTCACATTATACAAATCCTGTGAGGCGATTCCGAATTGTATAGAACTACATCAATGTCAGCTGAAGACCATGACAGGTGAGTCTAAATGGTGTTTGTACTTTCATAAAGGATATATACGTAAATATGTAGTTCCAGTGTCTAATTTTTTTTGTCTCACATAGTTCAGTGCTTTGTATAGCATTTGTATATCGAGGGGGGTTGTTTTGTTTTGTTTTCCCGGGGGTGGGGGGGGGGGGGGGGTGTTTGTCACTCTATGTGCTTGACAGGTTGTAATTAATTTAATATATGGGCATACATCCATGCAGCATAATAGCTTCATATATGACCATATCTCTGGTACTTTAGCTTTACATGTGGACAATCATTCTTGAAGACGTCAGGGCTTTCTTTTGCTAGTGTTTTAAAAACTAAACAGACGATGCTATGCACAAGGCAAGAGGTATTATCCTGCAAAATAATTACAATTGTACCAGTTCTCCATAGTTTTATATACATGTATTTGGAAAAGACATCCTACTTCACCTTAACTGAAAGACGAAGTAATAAAACGAAGTAGTGAAAATTTATACTTTTCCAGCAAATGGCATGTAACTTTTTTCAGCAAAATACATGTAACGTTTTAAAGTTTTAAAGATGAAGGTATTTTTTCAATGTAATAATTTCGAGGCTTTTAAAAGAGCTTAACTTTTATACAACTCCATGCAACTATTGATTAAAGAGTAAATTCTCTTTGTCTTGATAAAAAAGTTTGAGATAAATCTATTTTATATGTAAAATTAATGACCGAAATTTAAAGCTACGGACCAGTACAATCATAAATAATCTATACATTCCTTCGAGACATCACATTTGATGGTCGTCAAATATTTCCAATTACACCTCGCGCACCTTGACATTTTTACCTGTTATGAAATTGTCGTTACAGATGAATTTAGACGCTACATCTAGAAAGCGTCGTATGTCCGTTGGGCATACCATGGTAACGATACCTCAAGAGCTCACCGAAGAACAACTAGACGGTAAGTCTCGCCAGAAGAATTCAAGTATAATTTTTTAAGATAGATGCAGATATCTAACGGTGTCTAATCAATTTGCAGTCAAAGACTTCTTTTAGATGATAGCCAGCAACATAAATGTCTTTTTCTAACTTTAAATTTTTGTAATTAATTTAAAGTTAGAAAAAGGACACATAAGAATGCATGTAACTGCAATTAGAACTCCTGGGGTGTCTCGCATATTCCTCAGTGCGTGAAACGCCCAATGAGTTCCGATTGTATGTGAGTGTGCTCTGGGATTTTTCCCTCCCCGTTGTAAATTGGCTCATATGGAAGAAGGAAATTAAAAACTGAATTTGCAGACAACATAATATATGTGCTACTCCTAATAAGCCATTTACAATATTCAATTTGATTCAGGGGCAGGCATAGTGTAGTGAATAAGCTCTTGGTTTATGGTGCTGCCAGATGATCTGGGTTCGATTCCCAGTTTGCTCCACAAGGTTGAAGAGCTTAATTACCTCCTCTTTCTATGTCTCGATATAATTGAATATTGTTAAAAGCGACGTAAACCACCAAATAAACCGCGAATCTATGGTATCAATCTGTCCTTTCTCTCTTGTGTTCAGTGGCGTAGCGCCCTTTGCCCAAAAACGATAATGAATACACAAAAATGTGTAGGACATAGGTCTGTTATAAATAATATTTACATATATTTGAATGTATACAGTTCTTGTAAAATTTCAGTTCGCATTATTTGTACAGAATTTGTTTATTAATAGAATATTTTTAAAATTACTAAATCGAGGAGTTTCACCCCCTCATTCTGACATCCCACCTTCCTTACCATGGATCCACCCTGGACCCACTTCGAGCTTCATGACGGTCCAAGATCTGCTACTTTTTTTTCTTGAATACACAAAATTTTAAGCTAGCTATGCCACTGGCATTGTATATTCGTATATTTCAATGTTTCATATATTATTGTGACGTATTTTGTAGAAATTCGACGATGCTTTGATGCACTTGACATAAATAAAGATGGACGGATTTCGACTTCTGAGATTATTAAATCTTGTCAGTTATTAGGAATGAATCCGACTCCCACGGAAGCAAAGTCCATCATTGCAGCAGCAGATTTAAACAGTAAGTGTGATAATGCGTTCAGTGCCTTGTCCCAGAATGGCTTAATTGAGATATAAACCTTTTAATGAAAATTTTAAATGAAAACATTGATCTATCCTTCATACACTATGATATTTTGATAATCCCTTTATACACTAAGTCGCGTTGATCTTTTCATTTTACCCTGCAATATGTTGATTGTTTTCTCCTAAACTGTGGCAAATTGCTTACAATGAAAAACTTATTAACTTTCCTTTGAAATTTACGACTAGTAAATCTTAACCCATTAAAAGCTTCACCTTTTATCTATTAAACTATTATCTTGAATTTTGGCTACCAGTATGTTTAAATCCTTGGTTAAGGTGTTCATTTCTATCACTCTGAATACATTACTGTCATTAGCTTCATGTTTCAATTGATGTTGTCATTTCTTTTCTTTAGAGGATGGCTTCATCAATTTTCAGGAATATGTTACCGTGATGAAAGAGAAGTATGTATCGATAGACATCGAACAAGAACGCATGAAAGCCGCCTTTAACGTGTTGGATACGGACAAAGATGGTTTTGTTTCCAGATCGGAATTGCGCCATGCACTGGCAATGAATGAGAACATGACAGAAGACGAACGAAATGAAATAGACAAATACTTTGATGTTTGGGATATAAATGGTGATGGAAAATTAGATTATACAGGTGAGTTTTATATTTCACAAGTAATTCGTTGAGGACATACAGGGTGATAATCTCAAAGATTGATTGATTGATTTTTGTTTTACGTCACACCACGAATATTTCACGTATATGGTGACGGCATCTGCCTGATGCGGGGCATACAAATTTCTACCTTTGCAACGGACTCACCCGAAGCAGTGAGGGATCTTTAACGTGCCATGCATACCACGACACGGACCCTCGGTTTTTACTGTCTCATCCGAAAGACATGACCAGAGCGGGATTCGAACCCCGGCCTCCCGATCAGGAGTCCGACGCGATACCACTAGGCCACGCCGGCTTAAGATGAATAAAGAACTGTACTGTAGAATTTTCTATGACAATAAAGGAAGAAAGAAAAGTTACCTACTCAGCCGTATGACAGAAGTCACCCCGGAAATATACAGTATTTAATGTAATGATACGAAAAAAATACATGAGGACATCACAAAAAATATTTGATTATATTGCAGTTACGATACCGACTGAGGACAGTCAAGTCAATCAATTGGTGTGGTTAACCGGTTTACGGGCTTACCTTAACATAATTTCTATATAAACCTGAACACTGTGTCAGAGCTGTCCAGAATAGGTCATTGGATGTGGCAGTTTTAAGCAATGTGACTACAGGATCGCGATGAGTGTTGTCGACCAACAAGCAATGCTAACACCTCAAGGATTTTTCAGCGCACTATTATTATTCTTTAATCAAAACATTCATGGACTTCATCTTTTAACTGGTGTTGCAGTTTTCATGATGTTTGCGAAAATACATGCAATGATTTACATACCTGCATTCGGTCTTTTCGTTAAACAGACGTATCTGACGTAAACAATTATGACGTCAGAATTTTGTTATGGAAATATCAATTTTGAACAATCATTTCCCTGCGTTCTAGACCGGTTTCCATAGAATTTGATGACGTAACAATAAGTTTATGTCAGACACTGTCCCAAATGGGAAATAACTGTGTAACGAAAAGACCAAACAGAAAAATGACAGAAAACATATTGTCAACATTAATGTCATATGTAACACTGGTCATAATATCTTCTCTGACCAAGAATGTGATCAATGTTAAGATGAGAGTCATATATTACTTTTACTCATCTCAAGTTACACCATACATATGGGAATTACAATACATTGCAAATAATCAAACATGGTATAATTAAAGTGAAAATGGTAAGAGACAGACAAAGATGTATTTTTAAATTTTTTATGAATAAATAAATTCCCAAGTTCAACTCACGCCCGTTATATAGTAGTACATACATGTAACTGTATTATAGTATTGCAATGTATATATAACAAATATATTATATTTCAGAGTTTGTGGAATCTACACTTTGCACAACGGTTTTCCAGTAGATGATGCTATATAATATTACGTTTCTAGTGATGGTAAAGAGGATGCTGGAAGTAGTTCTAGAAACAAAATATACTGAACAATAGGAGAATCCTTTCTACAGCATCGATTCACACTAATGTTGTGTATTTTGATCTTTGTTTTATGTTCTTATATTATTTTAAATATTGCAATAAACAAGTAGCACGCTAGTGTTATCAAATACTACCGATTACAACATGTGCATTGTTATTGAAACCTCTTTTTAAATCATCTCATTTCATTCCATATCATGTTCAATAATTACTGGAAATGCTAATAAATGTTTTATGTAAAACACACAAGAAATATGATTGGTATATGGAAAATGATGTATATTTTTCAAAGCGCATTTGAGCCACGGCATAGTGAAATGTAAAATCGAAGAAGGTTTGACCCTATCTCATAGACCGTTGGATAAAAGGACAATATCGTGTATAGTGTCATATTCAGACAAATGTGAACTGCAGTAAAATCGAGGTGAGACTAGGTGCCCGGGAGGAGTAAGCGTCCCCGGGTTGCATGCAACAACCGCCGCAAAAGTCCTGCACCAACTTTTCAAGTCGAGGAAGTGAATACATTAATATATACATATGAACAGATGAAGGAGACAAGAATACGAAGTCAATTTATCCTATTCACGGTATGAAATGTTGTGACTGAAATTCCGGCGTCGGAAATGCACGTGAACAAATGTCCGTATATATACATATTATGTCGAATCAAGTACAGTCAAAACTTAAGATGGTCAGTTTGGGTGGTCAGGTCCTGAAATATCGGTTAACATTCTTGAAGAGGGATATGAAATTGCACCAATACCCTATATCGACCATAGAACTTCTTTAGTGACAATTTGAAATGTTCCTCAATATATCCCTGTGAAAGCCTCGCTCTCAGGGCGAAATTTTCGTATTTGGAACATGCCCTCACATAACATTTAAGTTGTGAAATGAAGTCGCCATATGCGAGAGAGGAAGGTATGTCACTACTCAGAAAAGGGAAGCTGGTAATAATAAAATCGTCACGTTTGTCATAGAGAGAGGTTAGTAATGAACCATCGTCACTAATTGATAGGAGTATATCGAGGAAAGAAGCAGAAGATGCGCTCTCAGTTGTATCTTTATCTCGAGTTTCTTTGGATATATGATGTTGAGGTGATCTTTAAATACAAGGTTGTTAATCGTCATCGATGTATCTGTATGTAAAGTTGAACCGAGATGCTAATTGTTTCTTGCCCTTGGAGAGCAGAGACTGTATAAATTCTGCTTTGTAAGGGTACAAAAATATGTAATGCCAGAAGAGGCGCGCAATTACTACCCATCGGAATACCAATTATCTGTTGGAACGCTTTCCCACCAAATATCACAAAAGTGATATCTATAAGAAATTCTAACATTTGAATGATCTCTTTTTTTTATACTTGCTGCTGGAATCAGACTGTTCCTTTACAAAATGTGTGTCGTCGTGGCCTAAAACGAGATACTTATACCTGCGAATTCCTTTTTTATTAAAAACGGCGTTTTGAATAATTGATGTTATTCTATTCTTCAGTTTTGACGAGGAATGGTTGTATAAAAAGTCGAAAAGTCAAAAGACTTGATGCTAGTGACTATATTGAAAATAGGAGGTTTTAAGTGTTATTGTGATAATAATGAAATATCATTTGTCAATTGTATTCTTTCGAGTTGCGATAGGAGTATCATTAATCAACTACTTGTAATTATACTCTAATTCACACGTGTATAACCGTGATTACTGCGCGAAATGTATTAGTCGTACCAAGGAACTTTGTAATTTTGGTAAATTTTCAAAGAATGCTTTTAAAATGAGAAGTACTATAAGTTAAATTTCATAGCTATATATTATACATGTATTATATCTACTATATTCCATATAAAAGTTTATATAAGTTTATTGTGATATTTCTATGAATTGCGTTGAACTTGACATTATATTATATTATTGTTGAGTTTATATATTGTACAATGTATATCTATAAGCTGTACAGCTTTTGATTAATAAACAATACAATACAAGTATCATTAGTAAGACCTAGATTAATATCGTTTTCTGATTGGATAAAATTGATTAGGCATGATCACGTACCACTACAATACAAAAGAGAAAACAGAAGACATGTGACAAAGATGTATGACACAAATCAGCAAGGACCTGCACACCAAAAAATGACAATAGCATAATATACACGGAACGACATTACAAAAATATTCGATTGTGCTGCCGTTACGATACCGACTTAGGACGGTCAATTGAAGTAACAAACGTCACTCAATTGCTGTGGTTAACCGGTTTACATGATCATGTTTTGTCAATGAATCATTCTAGGATAATCTATATTATTTCAATTCTGTGAATCCGGTGTTGGCGCTTCCTCCCTTTCTTATATTTCTCATCAGTGATAACAATAAACGTTCTAACCTCTGAAGTCCCAGCTTATGTTTAAGTGTGTAGTGTGCATGGAATATCATTTAAACAATTCACGATAATTAATATACATAAAAGGTCTAATGATGTACAGACAAAGGCCATCTCTCCCTGGAAACCATATACCTTAGATTCACAGACCCTCTTAATACAACCCCCCCCCCCCCCCTCTGCCCCGGCCGGTCCTCTTGGGAGGTTATCAAGCTTATCGAGGCATCATTTCCTGTCACTGAATATTAATACAAGAGTCTAAATTTATCTATGTTACAATGTGTATGGTATCGTGGAAATAACACAACAGATATACGAGTATCGATCCGATATCGATGTCCCTATGCCCCATCTAACTTTCATTCCGTATTAGAGTGAGTACTTAACTGTTAAGTCTATTTTCCAGTTGATTTGTTTTGTTACACTATCTACGTCCGGCACGTTGAAAAGTGATGGACTTACAATTAATTAATCGACGTTAATTGTATGACCTTTATTGTAAGCATTAAAGCCATATAAACGAATGTTGCTAATTTGTGTAGTGTGCCTTTATATCAATTAAAACAATTCACGATATTTATTATACATAAAACGTGTAATTATGCACAGACAAAGGCCATCTCTCCATGTATTTATATACATATACCGTAGAATCACATACCCTCTTAATACAGGTCCCCCTCCTTCCCCGTGCCGGTCCTCTTGTGAGATTATCAAGACTTAACGAGGCATCATTTGCCGTCATTGAATAATATTACAAGAGTCTAAATTTATCTAGGTTACAATGTGTAAGAAGTGTTCTAGGATTCAATTACCCGTTACCCGAGGTAAGTGAAAATTTACGTCGGGTAACTGGAAAAGTAAACGCTACTTACCCGTTGGTAGGTGAAATTTGAAGCCCATGGATATTATAAATGTTAAAGATATTTAAAATCATACTGTCAGTACTGTCCGTGTATGTCCCTGAATTTCACGATAAAGTTCGCTTTTAAAACCCAGTAATGAGCCAGTAATACGTAATCGTCGAAAGTTGAAATAGTCAGCCATTTGAAAATTCGGCACGGTTCCGGAATTCAGATATGCGACAATGCCATTTAGTTTTTACGACCTTTTCGTTCAAAACACACGATAATTCGTATAAATATTTCACAAGTGGCATTATGATATCGTCCCTAATTTGGTATTATGCTTTTCATAACTCCATGGCCATCGTCCCTAGTTTGGTTTTATGCTTTTAATAACTCCATGGCCGTGGCATGAAATACGAAATACCGGAACTTAGTTCAAGTATAGTTTCGTTTAATAAAACGAAATGTTGTTTCCGGTTTGATGAAAACTTTTGACGAAAGTTAAAAATGAGTTTAGAGAGATTCGGATTCAAGTCTAACAAAACATCAGATAAATCTAAAGAGAAAACTAGCAAAAGAGAAAAGGATCATATTTATGATAAAGAAAAACGTGAACGTTCTTTTTGTGGCTGAGAATTGGCACTGGCTCCAAACATGTAAAGGGACATAAAATAAACCCAATCCTCTCATTACCCAGAAAGCAATCTGTGGAGTTCGAGCCCTGGGAGAAACATTAAAAAATGATTAATATTATGCTGCATTACATTGCTTTATTAAGTGTTAAATGTTTTCTATTATCATGATTAAAACGATATAAACTGACATTTTTGTTTGGGTAAGTGACTTTCATGACAGGGTAAGTGAATTTGGTAAGTGGTTTTTCAAGAAAATCCTAGAACACTGGTAAGGTATCGTGGAAATAACACAACAGATATACGAGTATCAATCCGATGTCCCTAGGTCCCATCTAACTTTCATTCCGTATTAGAGTGAGTACTTAACGGTACAGTCTAATTTCCAGTTGATTTGTTTTGTTACACTCTCTACGTCCGGCACGTTGAAAAGTGATTGACTAATAATTATTTAATCTGTGCCTTGACCGTTACGGTGTCATTTTATGGTCCACTGCCTCTTGAATCTAAAAGACTGTTAACAAGAAATTTACGTTTTACACTGAAATAAAGCATATGATATGCGTATTTACTGAATTATATGAATGGGTGGATAAAAGTAACACGAAGTTAGAGCAACTGTTTTGCATTTCATCGGTGAAACGAGGATTTAGGACATGTTGTGATCGGAGAATCATTAATCAACTACTTGTAATTATACGCTAATTCACACGTCTATAAACGTGATTACTGCGCGAATTGTATTGGTCGTATCATTATTAAGACCCGATTAATATCGTTGTCTGATTGGATAAAATTGATTAGACATGATCACGTGGTCAGTCAACTTCAAGGACGAGTCCAGATTTTACACAGGGATGCCGAAAAACAGTAAACATACGTACTTTGATCAATAATAAATGTTTGAAGCTCATATTCTAAGATGCGAGTTTCAATTAAGAAAGTCATCTGATATTAAAAATAAACGTAGTATCATGCTGTAGATAAACGATTTGCGCCAAAGATGCATGCTGTCTAAAACCCCTACAGGTCATTAATGGCCGTTATTTTGTACTCTTGCACAGTGAAATTCCAATGGTTTACTGCTTACATTATGATAAAAAGCACGCCGATTTAAGGAAGTTGACTAATGTCTGAATAAATGGAAGTGTTGTATTCATGGGCAGAAGGGATACACGGGATTGAAGTTGTGAAAAAGGAACAGACAAACATCAAGTCGCCTTCTATAAAAATGGGGTTTAACAAGGTGGCTTTGTATGTCCTTTATTGTAAGCATTAAAGCCATCTAAACGAATGTTGCTAATTTGTGTACCCTTACAAGACCCCTCTGATACATATATCCTCCCCCGAGTTGGTTCTGTTAAGCCTACAGAATACACTTATTAGGTATATATTAAAACGGAACTTTTCACGTATGATTAAAAATGTAATACTGGAAAAGTATCTGAAGTTATTCCCGTGCTGTATGGCGCTGTGATCTCTTACATAATGCACAGGACAGGTGCCACCATCATACAAGTAACATGGTCATGTTTTGTCAATGAATCATTTTAGGATAATCTACATTACTTCAATCTTTTGAATCCGGTGTTGGCGCTTCCTTCCTTTCTTATATTTCTCATCAGTGATAACAATTCAACGTTCTAAATTCTGAAGTTGCAGCTTATTTTAAAGTGTGTAGTGTGCCTTTATATCATTTAAAACAATTCACGATATTTATTATACATAAAACGTGTAATTATGTACAGACAAAGGCCATCTCTCCATGTATTTATATACATATACCGTAGAATCACATAGCCTCTAAATGCAGATGCCTCCAACCATCCCCCCATGGCCGGTACTCTTGGGAGGTTATCAAGGCTTAACGAGGCATCATTTCCTGTCATTGAATATTATTAAAAGGGTCTAAATTTATTTATGTTACAATGTGTAAGTGGAAATAACACAACAGATATACGAGTATCAATCCGATGTCCCTACGCCCCATCTAACTTTCATTCCGTTTTATAGTGAGTACTTAACGGTAAAGTCTAATTTCCAGTATATCTGTTTTGCTGCACTGTCTACGTCCGGCACGTTGAAAAGTGATTGACTAATAATTAACTAATCGACACCTTGACCGTTACGGTGTCATTTCATGGTCCACTGCCTCTTGAATCTAATAGAATGTTAACAAGAAGTTTACGTTTTATACTGAAATAAAGCATTTGAAATGCGTATTTACTGAATAATGTGAATGGGTGGATAAAAGTAACACGAGGTTAGAGATATTGTTTTGCATTTCATCGGTGAAACGAGGATTAAGGGCATCTTGTTATCTCAGTATCATTAATCAACTACTTCTAATTATACTCTAATTCACACGTGTATAACCGTGATTACTGCGCGATACGTATTGGTCGTATCATTATTAAGACCTAGATTAATATCGTTGTCTGATTGGATAAAACTGATTAGGCATGATCACGTGGTCAGTCAACTTCAAGGACGAGTCCAGATTTTACACAGGTATACCGAAAAACAGTAAACATTCGTACTAAAATCAATCATCAATGTTTGAAGTTCATGTTTCTAATATGTGAGTTTGAAGCAAGAAATTCAATTGGTATTAAAAATAAACGTAGTATCATACTGTAGATAAATGATTCGCGCCAAAGATGCATGCCGTCTAGCACCCCTACACGTCATTAATGCCAGTTACTTTGTACTTCTGCACAATGAAATTCCAATGCTTCAGTGCTTACATTATAATAAAAAGCACGCCGATTTAAGGAAATTGACTGATGTCTGAATAAATGGAAGTGTTGTATTCATGGGCAGAATACATACACGGGATGGGAGTTGTGAAAAGGGAACAGAAAACATCAAATAAAAATGGGGTTTAACAAGGTGGCTTTGTATATCCTTTATTATAAGTATGAACGCCATCTCAAAGAATGTTGCTCATTTGTGTACCCTTACAAGACGCATGTATCTTCCCCCGAGTTCGTTATGTTAAGCCTACAGATATACTTATTAGATATATATTAAAACGGCACTGTTCACGTATGAATAAAAATCTTATACAAGAAAAGTATCTGAAGTTATTCCCGCGCTGTATGCCGCTGTGATCTCTTACATACTGCAGAGGACAGGTGCCACCATCATACAAAAGAAAAAAGAGGAGTTACTGGCTCAGTTATGTGGCAGAAGTCACCATAGAGCTATACAATACATGAATATAAATAATATACTAGAACATATATCACATTACAAAAATATTTGATTGTAGTGCAATTACGATACCGACTTAGGACGGTCATTTAATTTGACAAAAGCCAAACAAATGGTGTGGTTAACCGGTTTACGGGCCCACCTTCCCACTCACCGTAACAGCAGAACAATCAAAGGACGTACATTTAAAAATTTATAATTAATCCTCCATGTAAAGAACAAGGGTCAACAGGTATCGCATATTGAGAGGTCATAAAAATATAAACACGTAAGGTATTGTAAAATACATAATGGTATAAAAATATATGCGACATCAACATGATAAACCGTGCTCTGCCAGTCTGAAAGCGAGCTAAGACCCTAGATCTGTAGGAGTCCCGACTAACAGTCAGAGGGGACGAGGTTCAGGACCATGTCTCCTCTGAAAGAGGTTTGGACAAGGCCCGTCATATAGTCCCCACCGCCCTGTTAGTCGGCGTGCAACGTTCAAGTAAAAGTCTGCATAAGGCTGTAGATGGGCCAAATACAAGACCTATAGTCTTTTTGATGATCTCAATATCATATTGTCTATTTATAAGACGTTTGATTATTTTATTACATGATAAAATAACGTTATCGGAGCCTTTTACTTTCCTTAGTTTATATACGAGATCACCGTAAAAATAAGGATGGGAAATTCCATTGGATACACACTGTTGAAAAGAAATATTTCCAAATTTAGATAGAAGTTCTGAATAAGATCTGAAGAATTTGCCGAATGTTTTTCTTAGCTTGTGATATCTGTAACCCTGAGTTAAAAGTTTAGTAGTAATTTGTAAATTTCGTTTATGAAAATCCAAATCATCGGTGCAGCCTCTGACAAATCGAACTAATTGAGATATATAGAACAAGGGTTATATAGAATAAAGGCATTGATTATTTAAAGTAACATGATCATGTTTTGTCAATGAATCATTTTAGGATAATCTACGTTACTTCAATCTTTTGAATTCGGTGTCGGCGCTTCCCCCTTTCTTATATTTCTCATCAGTGATGACAATTTAACGATCTAAACTCTGAAGTCCCAGCTTATGTTAAAGTGTGTAGTGTGCATGGTATATCATTCAAAACAATTCACGATATTTATTATACATAAAACGTGTAATGATGTACAGACAAAGGCCATCTCTCCATCTATTTATCTACATATACCGTAGAATCACATACCCTCTTAATACAGATCCCCCCGGCCGGTACTCTTGGGAGGTTATGAAGGCTTAACGAGGCATCATTTCCTGTCATCAAAATTAAATTTGCAAATAAAGGCATTGATTATTTAAATTTTGGCCAAATTTTAAATCATAAGTCTGTTTTAGAGAAAATACCTCCATATTTCAAAAACAAAGATCCGCCATGTATTTCGTATAGCTACACGCCATCAGTTGCATCCAAAATTTACAATTACAAAGGGTTTCTACAGTGTCTTGATCTTAGCAACTCTGCATGCCATCCTCAACCGTGTGCATGTTCCTCATCTAATTTCGTATATTCTCCTTGTGGCCATGTCATTACTGGTGATCTCGATATAGTTTAAAACAGTAAATTCAGAGAACTTTTACTTAAAGGTCCAAAATACAGAGAACCCAGATCATTCACATGGAGCCAAAATTTTGAGAATATTGTGAACTGCTGCGAGGAATATGCCACACGATGGGCAAAAAGAGAGGAAGTACAAGTCGACACTCTTTCGGAATGGATAAAATCTATTGCAGTACTGCTGAGATCAAAAATTAAAAAATTACAAGGTTCTGTAAACACCAGATTCGAATCTATTTTTAAAGATCCTGATGTTGTCAGAGAACTTACCTTCCTCCAAGAACATTATATCATTACACCAGCAGATAAAGCATCTAATAATTATACATTTACTTGTAAGAAATATTACTTTGACAGCCTAGTGAAAGAATTAGGATTAAATTCAGCTCCAGGAAATCCTACTTATACTCTCACGAACTTTTTGGTTTCGGAAGTACTCGAGAATCATAAGTCTGTCCTCAATACGTTTGGTATTGACTCAAATAAATTGAATTTAGAACTTCCATATTTGTACTGCATTCCAAAAATGCACAAAACTCCGTACAAACAACGCTTTATCGCTGGTTCCTCGAAGTGTTCCACAAAATCTGTATCGATGCTACTCACAAAAATATTATCAGAAATTAAATCTGGCCTTCATAGATATTGCGAAACAGTATATTCCAGAAGTGGAATTAATCAAATGTGGATCCTTAAAAATTCAAAAGAGTTGTTAGAACATCTAAAATCAAAAAGTTTTACTAAAATTCACTCCATCAAGTCTTTTGACTTTTCGATTCTTTACACAACGATCCCTCATCAGAAATTAAAAGACAGATTAGCGGAAATTATTCAAAATGCATTTACTAGTTAAAACGGAAGCCGCAAATTCAAATATATAGTAATAGGCTACGATAAAACTCACTTTGTTAGGGAAAATTCTGATTCCAAAAATAAATACACTGAAACAGCTGTCATCCAGATGTTGAACTTTCTTATCGATAACATTTTTGTGGTGTTTGGAGGTAAGGTTTTTCAACAAATTGTCGGCATTCCAATGGGCACTAACTGTGCTCCGCTTCTGGCTGACATATTCCTTTATTCATACGAAGCCGAGTTCATTCAGTCTTTGCTTTCGCAAGGAAAAAAACAATTGGCTCTTGGCTTCAATTTTACTTACAGATATATAGATGACTTGCTTTCAATTAATAATCCTTCATTCGCGGATTACCTTAGCATCATCTATCCAAGTGAACTGGAGGTCAAAGAAACCACAGAAACTAGTAATTCTACTTCGTATTTAGATATTATGCTGTCTTTCGACATTAATGGTCAATTGAACACCTCACTCTAGACAAACGTGACGATTTCAATTTCGCTATCACAAACTTTCCTTTCATAAGTAGCAACATTCCATCATCGCCCGCATACGGCGTATTCATATCTCAGTTAATACGTTATTCCAGAGCATGTTCAAATTACAATGACTTTGTTCTGAGGGCTAGGCGACTTTCAGTTAAGCTGCTCAATCAGGGTTATATATGTGCAAGACTAGCATCGTCACTGAGGAAGTTCTACGGTCGTTACGAGACTCTTATTACTCCATATGATATCTCGTTATCCAGACTT
This sequence comes from Pteria penguin, assembly GCA_035048485.1. Lineage (NCBI taxonomy): Eukaryota > Metazoa > Mollusca > Bivalvia > Pterioida > Pteriidae > Pteria > Pteria penguin. The sequence goes on along the minus strand of CM068586.1, from coordinate 42,270,997 downwards.
TTAAATGATATTCTGGACTGAGACCGATTCCGATCACTTTACACAGATTTGACACCTTCTATACTAGAAGGTTACCTACTTCGACTTCTCCATATATAAATACATATGGAATTCACACGATTTGACTCCTTCTACGGGGTATATGTGACGGATGTTGCTAGCAAGCAGGAGATGCTCACTCTCCCCGGGCACCTGATCTCACTCCATCACAGGGGTTCCCATATGCTCTTCAAGTAGACATATTTTGTTATTTTCCATTTGTTTTTCATTTTCACTGATTTTGTGTGTCCTATGGTTTCATGATTTTTTGACTTGTGGTTTTGATTTATCCATCATCTTTACATTGAATATTAATACAATGGTCTAAATTTATCTAGGCTACAATGTGTAAGGTATCGTGGAAATAACGGAACAGATATCCGAGTATCAATCCGATGTCTCCAGGCCCCATCTAACTTTCATTCCGTATTAGAGTGAGTACTTGACGAGCGGTAAAGTCTAATTTCCAGTTGATTTGTTTTGTTACATTCTCTTCGTCCGGCACGTTGAAAAGTGATTGACCTATAATTAATTAATCGACACCTTGACCTTTACGATATCATTTCATGGTCCACTGCCTCTTCAATCTAATAGAATGTTAAGTTGGTTGGTTGGTTGATTGGTGTTTTACGTCGCTTTCAACAATTTTTCAGTTATATCGCGACATGGAAGCAGGAGGTACCCAACCTCTTAAACATAGTGGCGCAACCCGGGAATCGAACCCGGATCGTCGGCGCCGCAAGCCAAGCGCTTAACCACTACACCAAGCCTGTCCCTAATAGAATGTTAAGAAGAAGTTTATTTTTATACTGAAATAAAGCATTTCAAATGCGTATTTACTGAATAATGTGAATGGGTGGATAAAAGTAACACGAAGTTAGAGCAATTGTTTTGCATTTCATCGGTGAAACGAGGATTTAGGGCATGTTGTGATCGGTGAATCATTAATCAACTACTTGTAATTATACGCCAATTCACACGTGTAAAACGGTGATTACTGCACGAAATGTATTGGTCGTATCATTATTAAGACCTACAATAATATCTTTGTCTGATTGGATAAAATTGATCAGACATGATCACGTGGTCAGTCAACATCTAGGACGAGTCCAGATTTTAAACCGGGATTCCGAAAACAGTAAACATTCGTACTATGATCAATAATAAATGTTTGAAGTTCATAATCTAATATGGCAGTTTGAAGTAAGAAATTCAACTGATATTAAAAATAAACGTAGTATCATACTGTAGATTAATGATTCGCGCCAAAGATTCATGCCGTCTAACACCCCTACAGGTCATTAATGGCTGTTATTTTGTACTCTTGCACAGTGAAATTCCAATGCTTTACTGCTTACATTATGAAAAAAGCACACCGAATTAAGGAAGTTGACTGATGTCTGAATAAATGGAAGTGTTGTATTCATGGGCAGAAGGGATACACGGGATGGGAGTTGTGAAAAGGGAACAGAAAAACATCAACTCGCCTTCTATAAAAATGGGGTTTAACAAGGTGGCCTCGTATATCCTTTGTTATAAGTATGAAAACCATCTCAAAGAATGTTTCTCATTTGTGTACCCTTAAAAGACCCCTGTGATACATATATCCTCTCTCGAGTTGGTAAGCCAGCGTGGCCTAGTGGTATTGCGTCGGACTCCTGATCGGGAGGCCGGGGTTCGAGTCCCGCTCTGGTCATGCCGGTGTCATGTCTTTCGGATGAGACAGTAAAAACCGAGGCCCCGTGTCGTGGTATGCATGGCACGTTAAAGATCCCTCACTGCTTCGGGTGGGTCCGTTGCAAAGGTCAAAATTTGTATGCCCCGCATCAGGCAGATGCCGTCACCATATACGTGAAATATTCGTGGTGTGACGTAAAACAAAAATCAATCAATCAATTAATCTCGAGTTGGTTCTGTTAAGCCTACAGAATACACGTATTAGATACACATTAAAACGGAACTTTTCACGTATGATTAAAAAACTAATACTAGAAAATTATCTGAAGTTATTCCCGCGCTGTATGTCGCTGTGATCTCTTCCATAACACATAGGATAGGTGCCACCAAAATACAAGTAACATGATCATGTTTTGTCAATGAATCATTCTAGGATATTCTACATTACAGCAATCTTTTGATTCCGGTGTTGGCGCTTCCTCCGTTTCTTATATTTCTCATCAGTGATAACAATTAGACGTTATAAACTCTGAAATCCCTGCTTATGGTAAAGTGTGTAGTGTGCATGGAACTCTGGCCGTTACGGCCACTGTACGAACCGGCCACAGATGATCCGACCCCACGGCGGTGAACCGGCCTCTGTTACCCAAGATGATCCGGCCACCATGCTTTATATACATATATAGATACATGTCAACAAACACGCGATATGATGATTGTATTGTAAAGGAAAATAAATCTTTTTAAGTTATCTTACGATTAAGTGAATTATGAATACAAATACAGTGTACTAAAGAAAAATAACCGAACACCATGCTATATATAGAGCGAATACGATATGATGATTGTATTGAATATGATAATAAATTTAATCTTGGCGCTAGCATATAAATGAATTTGAAAATAAATACACTGTACAAAAAATGTGTCTTAAGAATAGCATGCCCATCCTTTGATATAAGTTTAGGAAAGTCACATGCGTTACCCGAGAGGATCCGGCCACCATGCATTATACATAGATAGATATTAGCAAATACGATATGATGATTGTAATGAATATGAAAATAAGTTTTATCTTTAATGTTGTGTTTTGGTATTAATAAGAATAGAAATAAATAAGTGTACAAACTAAAAAGTGTCTGCAAAGTATGTCATAGATACCGAAATGAAAATAATGATGGTATACATAGATGTAAGAAAATACGATTTTTTTAATATATGTTTAAATAGAGTATACATAATATAACATTTCTGCTAGGTTCATTCATTCATTCATTATTTCCTCTTTGTCAGAGATTAGTATGTATCATGACATATACATAAACATATTTACAAACAGTTTACATCAAACAAAGAATACATTTTATATACAACTGAAAAGAAAAGGAAAGGAACAATACATAGTAACAGACATAGTTACCAAGATACGTGTACATGTACATGCACACACATGTACATATATACCGTGTGATTTATAAATGCATATATATATATATAAGTATACTAGTATACGTCAGTTAAAATGCACGTGACGTCGTAAAGTATTATTCTGAAATGAGGAACCAGATGTCTATCTGAGTGAAACTTGAAAGGATGACAATGCGGAGGAATAGCGACCAGAGGCAGATTCAAGTAACTTATAGTTACAGTATCTAAAGTTGTTGTAGGTAACAAAATCGAGGGATGTCATGAAATGAAAACGAAAATAATGATGGTATACATAGATGTAAGAAAATACGATTTTTTTTATATATGTTTAAATAGAGTATACATAATGTAACATTTCTGCTAGGTATATCGTATATATATATAGAACGGAAATTATAATTTATTGTGATTTAAGGATAATTAATGTTGCGTTTTATGCACTTCTCCATTATACCGCCATCTAATTGTAGTTATGGTCAAAGTTGTTAATTGACGAGTGTTAATATCGGTAATTAATGGACCATTAATGGTAGTGATAACAACATCAGTTAGCATAATATCTGTAATGATGATGATGATAATTGAAAGTTATCTACATAATGGGTGTAGATACTGGGTGTTATTATGAGAGGCAGCATTAAAGTGAAATTGTTTGGCTCCCAAGCCTACATCAAAGTAACATCAAATCTCACCTAAGCTGAATAGTATTCAAACAATTTTAAAAATTGGGATAAATACGAGCATGGATAGTCAGGTAGCATCTCCCGCCTACTCCTACCCAACCCACACAAACTCAAATAACAGAGCCTTCCAACTAGCGCAACGCGAAAAGGGGCTCATTCCATAACTAACCACCCCTTCCCCCTCCTCCTCAATAAAGCACTATCCCTAATCCCCTAGCACTGAACACCGAGCACTGTAGGGAAAATAATTACCCATATATTACAAAGAATAGTGTAGGTGCTAGCTTTAATATTGAAAATATGAAGGCCCAAAAGTGGACCCATAACAAAATAAATCTAAAGTGAACTAAAGTAATTCACCACAGAGGTCCATAACTTGATGTTCCCCTGACGGCTGAAATGCACCAGATCGGCACAGTAGTCCTCGGGATAGCGGATTGGGGCAGTGAGAACGCGCCCCTCAAAAATCCCATACATTTTCCGGTTAAGCCCCCTGGCCACCTTAACAAAGCGACCATGAGTCATATCCGGAACTCGGAAACGGCCACGTTCCCGTATACAGAACCCACTGCTCCACCCGCTCCTTCAAACACCGTATCGACTGACGCAAGGCCGACAGGAAACCATTACCGATGTCATTCCCATCAATAATGAAAACAACATGGTCGGGAGCCCATGCCCTCATAGACGCCAGGAGACCCTCATCAGGCCTACTTGCCGTCATTCCCCCTCTCCCAAAGAATCGAACTTCAAAGGGAGGAGAAGGCCTTGAGGACAAAAAAAAACTCCCCAAGTTACGTACATACGAACTACCAAAAACAGCTACCTTCATCTCTAAGCTATGAAGAAGCAATGAAAGGGTAGTATGATTGCACGTATTAATGTACTCGCCTGCCAAAACATTTGACAACAAATCATAACAGACATGACCAAACTTTTTCTGTGGTTAAACCAGAAATTAAATTAAAACACCTCGCCTCTATGTCTATCCGCGATACTAAATTAGATACACTCCAGTAGAGACCCCCTTTAAAAACTCACGGATATATCACTAAGACCTCTATCCCTTCACATTGCATGGCATCACTTTTCACAGCACATAATAATAGGATTTTACCAATATTTTAAAAATACTAAACACTGTTAAAAGTTTTATCTTATACCAAATAAAAACAAAATAAAACCATCTGTGTAAATAAAATCACCATATTTTTAAATTACTATGTTCTAGTCCTAACTAGGATATTTTAAAATAAATATATCCATTAAAAAGGGGGGTATAAAGATATCAATCACACACAAACACAACAATCCAATACAATTATACAAATTATTACCAAATTATGACGGTGTGTTGGGAATCATCGTAACACACTGTCATGATACTTGAAATAGGCGGAATTCTATCTCATTTAAAGAATTAACCGCTATCTATAAAATAATGAAATAATGGCCTATGACATTTGTATCGAACATTTATATACATCATACGTTAATTATATTTTGTATAGTGTTGATATCGGTATACTCTCTTAGTTTCCATTGCAGGTGATGTTCCCCAGAAGAAGGGAAAAACCAGAACACCAGGTGTATAGACCAGTAAAATCGGGATATACCCCTCCACACTACCCAACACTAGGAAACAAACCCTACACAAACCCCTATGCTAAGGCTTAAGATTTCCAAGGGCCTATGCCCTTTAGGGGAAATCACTCATTGATCTCTAGGTAAATTTCTTCGACCAGCTAAAAACCAAACACATACACTAGTAGGATTTTTTTTTACAGTAAAGTTAATTTATTTTTGATTTAATCCTATGATATAGGCTAAAAAGAAAAAAGAGGAGTTACCGGCTCAGTTATGTGGCAGAAGTCACTAAGACCGACAGGGGTAATTCTCTTGATTTTTGACATCTGAACTCCCTTAACTAGTAAGGGAGGGAGGCGTGCGAGTTGGGAACTATCACGTTATTTACATTAGGCCTAAGGGCAATACTTTTCTTATAGGGGTAATTTTGGACTTATAGGGGTAAAGTTAAATATCATTTATTTCATATCTAAATAAATATCACTTTGGCATTTTAAATACAACGTTCGGCCACCCATCAAAAACTATTTTCAAAAATCTTCAGGCTCCTTCTCTTCCTCCTTTGCGTGGCGCCTTTAATGAAATTTGGTGGAGGTGGTAATAACCAGACATGTAATTCCCTATCGGAAGTCTATCCCTGGCACGCATAGCCGAGACTCCTACCACCTTCACAGGTAACCAGTCAGTACTGCCTTCTAGGTACCCGGTGACCTGATAAGCCGAGAAATAATCGGCACTTTTTACATAACCTGGTATAAAGTCCTCTTAAGGACTGCAAATCCAGGAAACCCCAGAAACCGTATTACCATCTCTCCTACCCACTTTGGGCGGAGGGACGTGTAGCAAGGTCCTACTTCAGGACAGTCTGCACGTTAAATCTCGACCTATCGATCGATCAGTTAGCATCTAGGCCCAAAAGTGAACCCATAACAAAATAAATCTAAAGTGAACTAAAGTAATTCACCACTGAAGTCCATAACTTGATGTTCCCCTGACGGTTGAAATGCACCAGGTCGGCACAGTAGTCCTCGGGATAACGGATTGGGGCAGTGAGAACGCGCCCCTCAAAAATCCTGGCCACCTTAACAAAGCGACCATGAGTCATATCCGGAACTCGGAAACGGCCACGTTCCCGTATACAGAACCAATGGGTTGCACCTCCCCACTGCTCCACCCGCTCCTTTAGACACTGTATCGACTGACGCAAGGCCGACAGGAAACCACTACCGATGTCATTCCCACCAATAATGAAAACAACATGGTCGGGAGGCCATGCCCTCATAGACGCCAGCAGACCCTCATCAGGCCTACTAGCCGTCATTCCCCCTCTCCCAAAGAATCGAACTTCAAAGGGAGGAGAGAAGGCCTTGAGGACAAAAAAAAACTCCTCAAGTTACACGAACTACCAAAAACAGCTACCTTCATCTCTAAGCTATGAAGAAGCAATGAAAGGGTAGTATGATTGCACGTATTAATGTACTCACCTGCCAAAACATTTGACAACAAATCATAAAAGACACGACCAAACTATTTCAGTGGTTAAACCAGAAATTAAATTAAAACACCTCGCCTCTATGTCTATCCGCGATACTAAATTAGATACACTCCAGTAGAGACCCCCTTTAAAAACTCACGGATATATCACTAAGACCTCTATCTCTTCACATTGCATGGCATCACTTTTCACAGCACATAATAATAGGATTTTACCAATATTTTAAAAATACTAAACACTGTAAAAAGTTTTATCTTATACCAAATAAAAACAAAATAAAACCATCTGTGTAAATAAAATCACCATATTTTAAATTACTATGTTCTAATCCTAACTAGGATATTTTAAAATAAATATATCCAGTAAAAAGGGGGTTATAAAGATATCAATCACATACACACACAACAATCCAATACAATTCTACAAATTATTACCAAATTATGACAGTGTGTTGGGAATCATCGTAACACACTGTCATGATACATTTAAATAGGCGGAATTCGAACTCATTTAAAGAATTAACCGCTATCTATAAAATAAAGAAATAATGGCCTATGACATTTGTATCGCATATTTATATACATCATACTTTAATTATATTTTGTATTGTGTTGATATCGGTATACTCTCTTAGTTTCCATTGCAGGTGATGTCTCACAGAAGAAGGGAAAAACGAGAACACAAGGGGTATAGACCAGTAAAATCGGGATATACCCCTCCACACTACCCAACACTAGGAAACAAACCCTACACAAACCCCCATGCTAAGGCTTAAGATTGCCAAGGGCCGATGCCCTTTAGAGGAGATCTCTAGGTAAATTTCTTCACCCTGCTAAAAACCAAATACATACACTAGTAGGATTTTTCAGTAAAGTTAATTTATTTTTGATTTAATCCTCTGATAGAAACTAAGACCGACAGGGGTAATTCTCTTGATTTTTGACATCTGAACTCCCTTAACTAGTAAGGGAGGGAGGCGTGCGAGTTGGGAACTATCCTGTTAATCACATTAGGCCTAAGGGTAATACTTTTCTTATAGGGATAATTATTGACTTATAGGGGTAAAGTTAAATATCATTTATTTCATATCTAAATAAATTCCCATTTCCTTTCCTATCACTTTGGCATTTTAAATACATCATTCGGCCACCCATCAAAAACTATTTCCAAAAATCTTCAGGCTCCTCCTCTTCCTCCTTTGCGTGGCGCCTTTAATGAAACTTGGTGGAGGTGGTAGTAACCAGACATATAATTCCCTATCGGAAGTCTATCAATGGCACGCATAGCCGAGACTCCTACCACCTTCACAGGTAACCAGTCAGTACTGCCTTCTAGGCACCCGGTGACCTGATAAGCCGAGAAATAATCGGCACTTTTTACATAACCTGGTATTAAGTCCTCTTAAGGATTGCAAATCCAGGAAACCCCAGAAACTGCATTACCATCTCTCCTACCCACTTTGGGCGGAGGGACGTGTAGCAAGGTCCTACTTCAGGACAGTCTGCACGTTAAATCTCGACCTATCGATCGAATATAGAATTCATTCCAGTTTGGTCTCTCGAGCGAAACGGACGTGAGCTCAGTTCGGCGCCATATTGGATCAAGTGATTAAAAGATAAACAAAGATTATACAACGCACTAATTAATTAAGACAGAATAGTTGTAGATCCTGGGAGGTATCCTAGGATCTCTCTATTTTGTATTCCGCCACCCCCCCCCCTCCTTTTGCACAATTAACATTCCCAAAAATAACCATATCCCCTCTTAATTAAGTTGTTTATATAATAGTGGTCGTTACTCATGTTATATCGCCTTAATTGTGAGCCACCATATGTACTGATAATTGTATTAATATTGTAATAAATTAAAGAAAACATACACGGAACCGCGTAGGCGAAGTGTATTTATTGTCGTCTCGGTGAAATAGAACATTAAATGTTGACAAAACTAGAATTATGATTTTCAGAAACGGTGGTCAAATAAAAGATAACGAAAATTGGCAATATAATGGTAGAAATATTCAAATAGTAAATCAATTTAGCTACCCCGGTATGCTTTTACACTATAATGGAAAGTTTAACGTCACGCAAAAGCATGCAGCTGATCAAGGAAGAAAAGCATATTTCGCAATTTCTAACAAATTAAAAGACCATAATTTTAACACTGAAACACAATGTTCTATTTTTGATACATATGTAAATAGTATTCTTAATTATGCTTCTGAGGTATGGGGTTTCCATAAAGCCCCAGATGTTGAAAAACTACATATTGTTTTTGTAAAAAGGTATTGGGTGTAAAGAAAAATACATGTAATGCTTTGGTATATTATGAACTTGGCAGACTTCCTTTACACATTTTACGAAAACTTAAAATCACAAAATTTTGGGTGAAATTGAAAAATATTGATAATTGTATTCTTAAATCCTGTTTACAAGACAGAATATTATTCTGTGATGATTGGGTGCTTAATATTAAAGCAGAGCTATGTAAACTAGGGCTTGGATATATTTTTGAGGAAGATCATGCTGATAACAATTTATATAAGATAATTGAACAAAGATTTTTTTATGTATATAAACAAGAGATATTATCTATAATTCATAACGTATCCAAAGGTGAAATGTATCAACATCTAGTCGACAATTTTTGTATACAATATTATTTATGTAAGCCAATCGATAACCTATATAAGATATACATAGCACGTTTCAGATTGTCATCTCATACGCTTAATATTGAAAATGGACGATATAGAAACGAAATAAGATCTAAAAGATTGTGTTCGTTATGTAATTTAAATGATATTGAAGACGAATTCCATTTTATACTCACTTGTCCATTTTATCATGATTTAAGACAATTGTATATCAAGCTATACTATTATAGAAAACCCAGTGTATTTAAATTAGTTCAATTGCTTAGTGTTAATAATGTAAACGAATTACAGAAGTTGGGTAAATACTTGTATATATCATGTAAAAGAAGAAATGATAACATATAATTCCACTATAATATCTGTTCACTCCCATTCTATATTATGTTCTGTTCACCTTGTACATATTGTAATATCATATAACCGATGTGTCATTTGACATAAGGAATAAAGAAATGAAAAATGAAGAGCTAGTTCTATCACCCGAGGCGATAATTATCACATTCCAGAAAATCAAGAAGACAACTCAGGTAAAGGTGTTAGGGGTTTTCCCCCGTATCTTACTTACTTGAATTCATCTAAATTAAACATGTACAAATACTTTAAAGTAAACATCGTGCCCCAGAGAGGCACCAGCAGTATGGACTGGAGATCGCTGTTCCCAGGTATAAACAAGGTCGGAAAGACCTTCACTCAAACAATAGCCTTTAAGCCTTTAGAAAGGTCAGAGGGCAAATATACCCTCCTTTCTAATTCAGAGATGGTGGCTCCACTAATCAGAGCGTGCAATGAAAGCACCACACCGCATGCCTATCTCGTTGATGGACAGCACTGTAGTGCTCACAGGAGTCGACATGAGGCGTCGCTCCTTTGCCAAATTCCAGGACGACCTGGTACATCACAATTTTTCAGGAGAGGGGGCACCCACCCTCCTCTATTTAACATATATGATGAACAAGCACAAGAAAGCTACAAAAGCAATCGTGCTCGTTCACAGGTAACAAACTTATTAACTTCAAAGGTCTGGGCACCTATGCTAGAGTGGAGGAATACGTTCCCCCATCTACTAGGTTCCAAAACTGCCATGGGTTTCACAGGTCTAAGACCTGTAAATCCAAGTCAAAATGCTCAAGGTGCGGGGGTGATCATAAAAACACCCAGTGCGCAGCAACACAGGCTAAGTGTCCAAACTGCGGTGGGGCACACACGGCCTATTACAGTGGATGCCCGATGCATCAAAAACATCGGGCTGCCATGACGGTTATGGTTACTGAAAAGTTATCATACGCCCAAGCTATCACAAAGGTAGCCCAGATCAGGGGAACCGTAGAGACAAACTCCTTTCGACAGGAGAAACTCACGATGGGGGAGTCCCTCGTAGCCTTCATGGAGGAGGTGATTGGGAAAGTCCTCCCAGAAAATCCCCAGGTAAAAGAGGTTATCCGCGAGGCGGCGGTAAACCATATACCCGGTTTCGCCCCTAAAAAGGCGAAACAGTCTGCCGGAGTTCGACCCTCCGACAGCCAGGTTGAGGCCAAAGAATTAGAGGGCCCCTCCGCAGCCAAACCCCCAACAAAACCAAAAACGGGGGCAGTGTCTGAGGGTAATAAAGTCGCCCCCAAACCAAAGGCTACCCAACAATCAAATAAGCGCCCGAGGTCTCCTGACTCCAAGCGCGCTAGTTTGGAGGGAAAGGCCCCTGCTAGGAAGAGATTCAACTCCGCTCCCTACGCAGGTCAACGCGCCGTATCCTCAACTAGGCCGCAGGCAGATGCCATCCAAGAGCATCCCGTTGCCTCTCAGCCTGTCAAACCAGCCAGCAAGCGGCCGTATTCGAATTACAACCGCGAGATAGTCCGTGGTCTCTGGCAGGCTGCTCCTCCGTCCCGTAACGGTCGGAAAGCCCTCCTCGTAGGTAAGAGGGTGGAAGAGACCGCGTCTGATCCCGCGGCTCAGCCTAGGAACTGAGTCAAACTAGTAATAAATACCATCCGATAGCCAAACAAAATGGATAGTATAAAAATATTGCAATGGAACGCGCGGGGCCTAAACAGCAACGGCCTACTCTTTCGGAAACTTGTGGAGGAGGAAACTCCCCACCTAATTTGTTTTCAGGAAACGTTCCTCCGACCCTCGCGGAACCTTATCTGCATCCCGGGCTATGAAATAGTTAGAGCTGATAGGGATTCAGATAAAAGTAGAGGCGGTCTGGCTATTTATACAAGTAAGGACTTAAGCTATGCTAAACTAAGCTTAAACTTTGATACCCAAAACTTAGAGAAACAAGTCATTCAAATAGAAACAAATAAATATGGTAAAATCAATATCATTAACATTTATAACCCTCTGGGGTCAGATAACGCTAGGTTCCTAGAAGTAATAACCAATAAATTCCCCCAAAACACAGTCATCTTAGGTGACTTTAACTCACACCATCCACTGTAGGTCTTGCAAGAGTGTATGGTATTGATTTTATACAAGATTTAGGATGATGACTCTTAAAGTGTAAATATTGTTGCGTGTCGGTTGGTTTGCGATAAATATCTGTGATAATTTTATTACTATCTTTTTTAATCATTATATCTAAAAAGGGTAATTCTTTAATGTTTGTTTCCATTGTGAATTTTATATAAGGATGTAAGTCTTGTAATATATTATGTAAATCATCTATTTTACCCCATGATTGGTTCCAAAATATTATACAGTCATCAAAATACCGCCTCCACAATGTTTCAAATGATTTAGCTACATTTTCACTGAAGCTTTGTTTAACTGCATTGTATAACTTTGTTCCAAATATCCTAAAGTAAGTGTAGCATAAGTAGGTGCCATTTTAGTTCACATGGCAGTACCTAAGATTTGTTTATATTCTTTATTATTGAATTGGAATGTATTATTTTTAAGAATTAAGTCTATGGATTCTATGATAAAGTTTTCGTTAAAGCGTTGGTGTAATAATTTAGGATGTAATTTTATCCAATAGCTAATTGCTTCTTTACCGAATTCGTGTGGTATATTTGAATAAGGGCTTGTTATGTCAAAAGTTGTTAATGAGGTATTAGGGTCAACAGTTGATGGAATCTTATTAGGAAGTCTATGTCGTCTCTTAGCTTTTTATTTCTTTTAAAAATGGTTGTAATAATATATCTATTAAATTGCTTAGTCTGAGTAGGACAGGGTGGTCCAGCAATTATAGGTCTGAATTTTAAAACAGAAGGATTAATTATTTCAATATAATCAGACTGTTGTTGGTATATTGCATGTTTTATTTTATTTGATTTGTGTATTTTTGGTAATCCGTAAAAATTACTAGTTTTTGATTGGAAGACTGTTAAATAATCTATCTCATTTTTAGTTAAAATGTTATTATATTTATTGCACAGTTTGTTTATTTGACCGAGGATGTGTTTGTCTATGTTTGATTCTATCAATGAGTAATTGATAGGGTCATTTAGCATTTCTTCTATTTTATTCTGATAGTAGTTTTTATCCATTATTACTACAGCACTTCCTTTATCTGCTTCTTTGATTATAATATTCTTGTTATTTTGAATTTCCTTTAAAGCAAAACGTTGTTTATATAATAAATTATTTGGAACTTCCTTATATCTGAGAAATTTGTTTTCCATAAAATGTCAAAATATTTATCTAAGGATTTATTTCTATCCTTTTCTGGTATATATTTTGATTTATTTTTCACTAAAGACTCATCATTGTTGTCTTTGTCATGGTATAATTCTAATAAACGAAATTTTCTCTCAAATTTTTTAATTCTGAGATATTGGATTTTGGAGTGGGGGTAAATTTAAGCCCCAATTTAGGGACTAAAATTTGATCTTTATTTAATTTTTCAGACGATAAATTTAGAACTTTTGGTTTATATTAAGATTCTGAATTAAGAACATCTAGATTAAAAGAATTACGCAGTTCTCTGTTATCCCACAACATTAATAAGTAAGGGATTCGAGATGGCCGAAGCCATACCGATACCTATTCTACGACAAACTAAAATGAAAGACTCTAAAAAGTCATTAGCATCTGTTTTAACATACAATAAACGAAATCCAGAAATCTTTAGTAAATCATTTAAACATTTGGAATATTTAAGAACAGACAAAAAGATAAATAAAATTCTAAATAAGATACAAATTATCAAAAGCAAGAGACAACCAAAAAATCTGAAACAATTAATTACATCTGCTAAATCAAATTTTAATACTGAGGAATCGGAAAATATAGGTGTAACAAAATGCAAAAATAAAAAATGTAAGGTTTGTGATATAATTATGGAAGGAAATGTGTATAATTTAAAAAATGGTAACGTTCAATTCCTAGTAAAACGAAAACCAACTTGCAATTCTAAAAATGTAATATATGTCATATCATGTGACAAATGTAAAGACGAATATATTGGTTCAACACAATGTTTAAATCACAGAGTAGCTTTACATAAAAGCAATATAAAACACTCACAAAACCGAGTGTTATTTGTGAGCAAACACCTTCACCATTGTAGTAATGGCAAATTTAAGGTTATGCCTATATACCAAACAGACAACTATTCAATCATTACGACCAAGAGCAAGATTTCATCAACAAATATAAACCTTCCCTTAACAAAACATAGCATCGTCCCACGTAGTGGAATGTGAGATTATATCAGATACTTTTGTTAAAATACTTACTATATATTTTATCTGATATTCTACTGTTATCATTATTATCTAAGAATATGTGTATATATACTTGCTTGTTGTATTATTGTTGTATCATTACCTGAAGAGGCTCATAATGCCGAAACACGTGTAGTAATGGAATAAAATATGTTAAGCTTTGAAGACAATGTTCTTATTTTTTTAATATATATATTTTCAGTGTGGCATCGACGATTTATAGGAAAGGCGGGAGGACATGCCCTTCAGCTTTATCGATTCGTTCCAGCTTTGAGGAAAGAGGCAGATAGAGTGACCATTACAATGCAGCTGGTAGACGAACAACAATTATCTAGATACCAAAGAGAGACATACCGCCGTACCCAAGGAAGACTACAAGAACTATGGACCAACTACGAAGAGAAGATCAAGACATCAGCTTTCCTGCCCCATCCAGTGCTTCATAGTAAATTATGAATAAATATTTAGTGCTTATACGAAATATTGTTTTAACTGTAATATTTTTAATCCAGTGCTGTTTTAAATTTTTCTGTTGTAAATGTTTAAATGTTTATGTACATGTATGTAATTATCACAAAAATAGTTCTGTATATTAGTGCTATAGATATATTGACAAATAAATGCAATTGATGAAATGAAAAATAAATGAATTGACTCATTATCTCTGTTTTTTTGTTTTAATTACTTGAAAAGTGAAGACTGTTATTTTTACGAGAGTAATTATGGTTATTACAGCTCAAATCTTGATATCAGTGACATTCCTAGTGCTACACAGTCCGTTTCATACAAAATCTTGTGAACTTTCTTACAACTGTCAGCTTTAATCAACTTGTAAATATATCTAAATAGTATGTACCTTTGTATAACCTCATGACATCATAAGGGAATTATCACGATATTTTCTATGAAACGTATATTGACATTACTATATGACGATTTGTATTTTAAAATAATCATATACGTATATACGTCTCTGCAATTATATATCTACTGAAACGACGATAATTTTAAAAATTAGTCTTCATATGAACATCAACATTTGTTACAAAACAAGTAAATTCTTTCATTTTCATATTAATTCATTCCGGTACATAATGATAAAAAGCACACCGATTTAAGGAAGTTGACAGCTGTCTAAATAGACGGAAGTGTTGTATTCATGGGCAGAAGGGATACACGGCATGGGAGTTGTGAAAAAGGAACAGAAAAACATCAAGTCGCCTTCTATAAAAACGGGGTTCAACAGGGTGGCTTTGTATATCCAATATTATAAGTATTAAAGCCATCTCAACGAATGTTGCTCATTTGTGTACCCTTACAAGACCCCTCTGATACACATATTATCCCCCGAATTCGTTCTGTTAAGCCTACAAAAAATACTTTTTAGGTACATATTAAAACGGAACTTTCACGTATGATTACATATCTAATACTAGAAAAGTATCTGAAGTTATTCCTGCGCTGTATGGAGCTGTGATCTCTTACATAATGCACAGGACAGGTGCCACCATCATACAAGTACCATGATCATGTTTTGTCAAGGAATCATTCTAGGATAATCTACATTACTTCAATCTTATGAAGCCGGTGTTGGCGCTTCCTCCCTTTCATATATTTCTCATCAGTGATAAGAATTAAACGATCTAAACTCTGAAGTCTCAGCTTATGTTAAAGTGTGTAGTGTGCATGGTATATTATTCAAAACAATTCACGATATTTATTATACATAAACCGTAAAATCACATACCCTCTTAATACCGGTCTCCCCCCCCCCCCCCGGCCGGTACTCTTGGTAGGTTATCAAGGCTTAACTAGGCATCATTTCCTGTCATTGAATATCAATACAAGAGTCTAAATTTATCTAGGTTACGATGTGTAAGGTATCGTGGAAATAACGGAACAGATATACGAGTGTCAATCCGATATCCCTAGGCCCCATCTAACTTTCATTCCCTATTAGAGTGAGTACTTATTTCCAGTTGATTTCTTTTGCTACACGCTCTACGTCCGGTGTTATATAGTAGTTTTCCCCCATAGTAGTCCCCCCCCCCCCCCCGGAAAAATGGCTATATAGTAGTTTTTCCTCCATGGCGGAAAAATTACTATATAGTAGTCTTTCCCCCATAGTAGTTTTTCCCTCTTACGTAACGGTTTGGAAATTATACACGTTCGTTCTGTATTAGTCAGATAACATTTGAAATACAAATGTACTATAGTAATAGGCTGTGGATCAAACCGATGGTTTTATTCTAAAAGAAACAACACAAACACTCTTTGCCGCAAATTTTCGGCCTCCTGGCCTTTATCAAGCAATTGTTAGAAAAGTACAGAAGAACTATGTAACATCCATCTTTACATGTCTAATACAAACAAGCTTCTAAATTCCTATAAACGTTGACGTCATAATGTCATTATTACGCGCGTAAGTATGGCATTAAAATAGACTAAACAACAAAATAATACAAGCATAAATATAAATATATATAAATATCACAATCCGATCGACCAACCGACCGTACGACAGACCGACCGGGCGATAGCGGCAAAGTAACACCCCCTCATTACCGAAAATGGGGGGGGGGGTGCATTAAAAGAAAACTAAGCATAGAATCACCACAAGAAATAAATAGTTCATACATTAGTTATACAATCACATGTTAGTTAGTTTTAATATTACATCCATTTGGCCTGCGCGTTTCCAAATCTCTTATCCATTTATCTTCGACAATTAATCTGTATATTTTATTTTCTCCGGTAGTCCTAGCCATGACCGCAACACGAAGATCACCTTCATCATGGTTCGCAAAATGTTTCATGATTGGTTTTTCTCTTTGGTACTTTATATCGCTTCTATGTTCTTCTATTCTTTCTTTTAACGATCTTTCTGTCTCTCCTACATAAATAGTTTATTTACATTTATTGCAGATTAGCGCATAAATCAAATTCCTGTCTGTACACTTCGCGTCTTTTGCCGCTATCGCCCGGTCGGTCTGTCGTACGGTCGGTTGGTCGATCAGATTGTGATATTTATATATATTTATATTTATGCTTGTATTATTTTGTTGTTTAGTCTATTTTAATGCCATACTTATGCGCGTAATTATGACGTTATGACGTCAACGTTTATAGGAATGTAGAAGCTTGTTTATATTAGACATGTAAAGATGGATGTTACATAGTTCTTCTGTACTTTTCTAACAATTGTTTGATAAAGGCCAGGAGGCCGAAAATTTGCGGAAAAGACTAGTGTTTGTGTTGTTTCTTTTAGTGTATTTTACTTCCCTTTGGAGGAAGACTTATTCTATCTTAGATGGTTTTATGGTTAATGTGTTTCTAAATACTGTTAAGTGTTTTGTTTGTGCGTGTATGGGTGTGTATTTATTTTTTGTTTTATGTATTTATTTACAAGTCTTTCTTTTTATATATTTACCATAGTATGCTATTTTCTTTTATTATTTCATTGTGAAAATTGTCGTTTACTTGCGTATAGATGTCAATCATGACGTCAGGCTGTGACTCAAGATTCGATCCCAGGCAATTTTTCGTAATACAACATAAGTAAAATATGAATTTATTAATCAAAATGTTCCAATGACAAATATAAGATTTGAACGTGCAAGAATTCCTTGAACATTCAATTCTTAAATAAATTAAGACTGATGCATTTTATATATCACAATATCGCTCATCATGTACAGAGTACATGATGAACATGAAAATAACAGAAGAGAATTCCACCCAGGTGTCTTCGATTTGCAATCTACGACAAGGCTTGTCTAGTCGCAGATGTTGTAAATCATTATCACAAGAATGCGATTTCCTTGTCCCTTACGCAAAGTATGAAAGGTTTCATCTAAAAGTATTTATATGCTAAGTTTCAAAGTTTACACCCTTTTGTGTAGAAGATATAGTCAAGGTTAAAGATTTTGAAAAGTAGGTCACACTTCAAGGTCATTAGGTCAAAAGTCATGGTCCAAAATTAAAGATCTTATCACAAGTAATCTATATATGAAATTCAAAACCCCTTTTCCTTTTGGTACAAAAGATACAGCCAAAGTTTAAGTTTTTAAAAACGTAGAGCACCAAGGTCAAAGTCACTAGTTAAAAAAATCATGGTCCCAAATAAAAGGTCATCACAAGAAAACTACATGTGGAGTTTCAAAGCCTTGTACCTCTTGGTACAAACGATACAGTCAATGTTTTGCCACAGGCTAAGAGTCACCGACAGGCCAAAAACTAGATGCCCCCGAATTTCATTCCGGGGGCATTAAAACGAACTTGTTTTTCTTTTTTCCATTTGTATATATAGAGATTTCCTGGATTAAATGAAGATATCTCGAAAGAAATTTTAGTATATAAATCTCTATTCTAAATATATGCATTTGTATTTGGATAAGAGATTAAAATTGAAGACTTAAGAAAATGAGATATCTCTAAATTAATTGGATATATCTCCGTATAAAAAATTGAGATATCTCGGTTTTAAATAAAAATCTATTTATTTTTAACAAGGTAACAAGCTGGATTTACTTACATGTATGTGTGAAAAGACAATCCGGAATTTCACATTGGGGGGACAATCCACTATATAGTTGTTTTCCCCGGGGGAAAATGGCTATAAGAGGGGGGATGGCTACATAGTCAAATTTCCCCCGGGGAAAAACTACTATATAGCCATTTTTCCGGGGGGGGGGGGGGGAACAACTATATAGCCATTTTTCCGGGGGATGGGATGGCTAGGGGGAAAAACTACTATATAACACCGGCACGTTGAAAAGTGATTGACTAATAATAAATTAATCGACACATTGGCCGTTACGGTATCATTTCATGGTCCATTGCCTCTTGAATCTAATAGAATGTTAACAAGAAGTTTACGTTTTATACTGGAATAAAGCATTTCAAATGGGTATTTACTGAGTAATGTGAATGGGTGGATAATAGTAACACGAAGTTAAAGCGAGTGTTTTGCCTATCCTTAATCAACTACTTGTAATTATCCGCTAATCGCTAATTCACACGTGTATAACCGTAATTCCTGCGCAAAATGTATTGGTCGTATCATTATTAAGACCTAGATTAATATCGTTGTCTGATTGGATAAAATTGATTAGGCATGATCACGTGGTCAGTCAACACCAAAGACGAGTCCAGATTTTACACAGGGATGCCGAAAAACAGTAAACATTCGTACTATGATCAATAATAAATGTTTGAAGTTCATATTCTAATATGTGAATTTAAAGTAAGAAATTCAACTAATATTAAAAATAAACGTAGTATCATACTGTAGATAAATGATTCGCGCCAAAGATGCATGTTGTCTAGCACCCCTACAGGTCATTAATGGCCGTTATTTTGTACTCTTGCACAGTGAAATTCAAATGCTTTACTGCTTACATTATGAATAAAAGCACGCCGATTTAAGGAAATTGACTGATGTCTGAATAAATGGAAGTGTTGTATTCATGGGCAGAAGGGATACACGGCATGGGAGTTGTGAAAAAGGAACAGAAAAACATCAAGTCGCCTTCTATAAAAATGGGGTTCAACAGGGTGGCTTCGTATATCCGTTATTATAAGTATTAATGCCATCTCAAAGAATGTTGCTCATTTGTGTACCCTTACAAGACCCCTGTGATACACATATTCTCCCACGAATTGGTTCTGTTAAGCCTACAAAATATACTTTTTAGGTACATATTAAAACGGAATTTTCACGTATGATTACAAATCTAATACTAGAAAAGTATCTGAAGTAATTCCCGCGTTGTATGGAGCTGTGATCTCTTACATAATGCACAGGACAGGTGCCACCATCATACAAGTAACATGATCATGTTGTCTTTACTCTACTTATAAATAAATGAAACAATAAACAAATAGTATTTGCAGCCTAGCTCGAGAAGCGTACGTGAAAGCCGGAGTTTTATCTATCAAAAGATATTAAATTACAAAATAATCAAAGGCAAAACAATTGATCCTGTGTCATAAATTTCAAACAGAGCCAAAATTACTCTATGTAAATATACATGAAAACTTTAATGACGTTCATGCACCATACAAGACGTCGTGGATGTTATGAAAACATGAAAATATATAATATAATATCAATTCACTTTGCATAAATGATCAAACCCAGGGGAAAAGCGAGATAAAAAAAAACCCTGTGGGTAAAAAGCTCTGAAACTGGGTAAGATAATTTATCCACTATTCTCATACAAAACTAAAAATTAGATGTGTACAGTTTGAGAAAGGAGCTAGAACTGACAATCCACGCAACATTACTCTACTCGACCCTGACTATCACGTGACCAGAACACACGAGTGTTCGAATAGCCTCATAGGCCAGACTAAATAATTTCTTTCGTACCAAAAAAACATATTTTCCGCTATGCTACGTAACGCGGAAAACATTTATTCTCAGTGAATCATTTTAGGATATTCTACATTACTTCAATCTTTTGAATCCGGTGTTGGCGCTTCCTCCCTTTCTTATATTTCTAATCAGTGATAAGAATTAAACAATCTAAACTCTGAACTCTCAGCTTATGTTAAAGTGTGTAGTGTGCATGGTACATGTACATCATTCAAAAGAGTTCACGATATTTATTATACATAAAAGGTGTAATGATGTACAGACAAAGGCTATCTCTCCATGTATTTATGTACATATACCGTAAAATCACATACCCTCTTAATACCAGCCCCCCCCCCCCCCCCCCCCCCCCCCCCCCCCCCCCCCCCCCCCGACCGGTAGTCTTGGGAGGTTATCAAGGCTTAACGAGGATTCACTTTCCGTCATTGAATATTTATACAAGAGTCTAAATTTATCTAGGTTGTAATATGTAAGGTATCGTGGAAATAACGGACAGATCTACGAGTATCAATCCGATGTCCCTAGGCCCCATCTCACTTTCATTCCGTATTAGAGTCAGTACTTAACGGTGAAGTCTAATTTCCAGTTGATTTGTTTTGCTACACGTTCTACGTCCGGCACGTTGAAAAGTGAATGACTAATAATAAATTAATCGACACATTGGCCGTTACGGTATCATTTCATGGTCCATTGCCTCTTGAATCTAATAGAATGTTAACAAGAAGTTTACGTTTTATACTGGAATAAAGCATTTCAAATGGGTATTTACTGAGTAATGTGAATGGGTGGATAATAGTAACACGAAGTTAAAGCGAGTGTTTTGCCTATCCTTAATCAACTACTTGTAATTATACGCTAATTCACACGTGTATAACGGTGATTGCTGTGCGAAATGTATTGGTCGTATCATTATTGAGACCTAGATTAATATCGTTGTCTGATTGGATAAAATTGATTCGGCATGATCACGTGGTCAGTCAACATCAAAGATGAGTCCAGAGTTTACACAGGGATGCCGAAAAACAATAAACATTCGTACTATGATCAGTAATAAATGTTTGAAGTTCATATTGTAATATGTGAGTTTGAAGTAAGAAATATAACTGATATTAAAAATAAACGTAGTATCATACTGTAGATAAATGATTCGCGCCAAAGATGCATGCTGTCTAGCACCCCTACATGTCATTAATGGCCGTTATTTTGTACTCTTGCACAGTGAAATTCCAATGCTTTACCGCTTACGTTATGATAAAAAGCACTCCGATTTAAGGAAGTTGACCGATGTCTGAATAAATGGAAGTGTTGTATTCATGGGCAGAAGGGATACACGGCATGGGAGTTGTGAAAAAGGAACAGAAAAACATCAAGTCGCCTTATATAAAAATGGCGTTCAACAGGGTGGCTTTGTATATCCCTTATTATAAGTATTAATGTCATCTCAAAGAATGTTGCTCATTTGTGCACCCTTACAAGACTCCTGTGATACACATATTCTCCCACGAATTGGTTCTGTTAAGCCTACAAAATATACTTTTTAGGTACATATTAAAACGGAATTTTCAGGTATCATTACAAATCTAATACTAGAAAAGTATCTGAAGTAATTCCCGCGTTGTATGGAGCTGTGATCTCTTACATAATGCACAGGACAGGTGCCACCATCATACAAGTAACATGATCATGTTGTCTTTACTCTACTTATAAATAAATGAAACAATAAACAAATAGTATTTGCAGCCTAGCTCGAGAAGCGTACGTGAAAGCCGGAGTTTTATCTATCAAAAGATATTAAATTACAAAATAATCAAAGGCAAAACAATTTATCCTGTGTCATAAATTTCAAACAGAACCAAAATGACTCTATGTAAATATACACGAAAACTTTAATGATGTTCATGAACCATACCAGACGTCGTGGATGTTATGAAAACATGACAATATATAATATAATATCAATTCACTTTGCATAAATTATCAAACCCAGGGTAAAACAGAGATAAAAAAAACCCTGTTGGTAAAAAGCTCTGAAACTGGGTAAGATAATTTATCCACTATTCTCATACAAAACTAAACATTAGGTGTGTACAGTTTGAGAAAGGAGCTAGAACTGATAATCCACGCAATATTACTCTACTCGACCCTGACTATCACGTGACCAGAACACACGAGTGTTCGAATAGCCTCATAGGCCAGACTAAATAATTTCTTTCGTACCACAAAGAGAAATATTTTCCGCTATGCTACGTAACGCGGAAAACATTTATTCTGAATGAATCATTTTAGGATATTCTCCATTTCTTCATTCTTTTAAATCCGGTGTTGGCGCTTCCTCCCTTTCTTTTATTTCTAATCAGTGATAAGAATTAAACGATCTAAACTCTGAACTCTCAGCTTATGTTAGTGTGTGTAGTGTGCATGGTACATGTATATCATTCAAAACAATTCACGATATTTATTATACATAAAAGGTGTAATGATGTACAGACAAAGGCCATCTCTCCATGTACTTATGTACATATACCATAAAATCACATACCCTCTTAATACCAGTCCCTCCCCCCCCCCCCCGGCCGGTACTCTTGGGAGGTTATCAAGGCTTAACGAGGCATCATTTTCCGTCATTGAATATTTATACAAGAGTCTAAATTTATCTAGGTTGCAATATGTAAGGTATCGTGGAAATAACGGACAGATATACGAGTATCAATCCGATGTCCCTATGCCCCATCTCACTTTCATTCCGTATTAGAGTGAGTACTTAACGGTGAAGTCTAATTTCCAGTTGATTTGTTTTGCTACACGCTCTACGTCCGGCACGTTGAAAAGTGATTGACTAATAATTAATTAATCGACACATTGGCCGTTACGGTATCATTTCATGGTCCATTGCCTCTTGAATCTAATAGAATGTTAACAAGAAGTTTACGTTTTATACTGGAATAAAGCATTTCAAATGGGTATTTACTGAGTGATGTGAATGGGTGGATAATAGTAACACGAAGTTAAAGCGAGTGTTTTGCCTATCCTTAATCAACTACTTGTAATTATACGCTAATTCACACGTGTATAACGGTGATTGCTGTGCAAAATGTATTGGTCGTATCATTATTGAGACCTAGATTAATATCGTTGTCTGATTGGATAAAATTGATTCGGCATGATCACGTGGTCAGTCAACATCAAAGATGAGTCCAGAGTTTACACAGGGATGCCGAAAAACAATAAACATTCGTACTATGATCAGTAATAAATGTTTGAAGTTCATATTGTAATATGTGAGTTTGAAGAAAGAAATATAACTGATATTAAAAATAAACGTAGTATCATACTGTAGATAAATGATTCGCGCCAAAGATGCATGCTGTCTAGCACCCCTACAGGTCATTAATGGGTGTTATTTTGTACTCTTGCACAGTGAAATTCCAATGCTTTACTGCTTACTTTATGATAAAAAGCACTCCGATTTAAGGAAATTGACTGATGTCTGAATAAATGGAAGTCTTGTATTCATCGGCAGAAGGGATACACGGCATGGGAGTTGTGAAAAAGGAACAGAAAAACATCAAGTCGCCTTCTATAAAAATGGGGTTCAACAGGGTGGCTTTGTATATCCGTTATTATAAGTATTAAAGCCATCTCAAAGAATGTTGCTCATTTGTGTACCCTTACAAGACCCCTGTGATACACATATTCTCCCACGAATTGGTTCTGTTAAGCCTACAAAATATACTTTTTAGGTACATATTAAAACGGAATTTTCAGGTATCATTACAAATCTAATACTAGAAAAGTATCTGAAGTAATTCCCGCGTTGTATGGAGCTGTGATCTCTTACATAATGCACAGGACAGGTGCCACCATCATACAAGTAACATGATCATGTTTTCTCAAGGAATAGTTTAGGATATTCTACATTACTTCAATCTTTGAATCCGGTGTTGGCGCTTCCTCCCTTTCTTATATTTCTAATCAGTGATAAGAATTAAACGATCTAAACTCTGAACTCTCAGCTTATGTTAAAGTGTGTAGTGTGCATGGTACATGTATATCATTCAAAACAATTCACGATATTTATTATACATAAAAGGTGTAATGATGTACAGACAAAGGCCATCTCTCCATGTATTTATATACATATACCGTAGAATCACATACCCTCTTAATACAGGTCCCCCTGGCCGGTACTCGTGCGAGGTTATGAAGGCTTAACGAGGCATCATTTCCTGTCATTGAATATTAATACAAGGGTCTAAATTTATCTATGTTATAATGTGTAAGGTATCGTGGAAATAACGGAACAGATATACGAGTATCAATCCGATGTCCCCAGGCCCCATCTAACTTTCATTCCGTATTAGAGGGAGTACTTAACAGTAAAGTCTAATTTCCAGTTGATTTGTTTTGCCACACTCTCTATGTCCGACACGTTGAAAAGTGATTGACTAATAATTAATTAATCGACACATTGGCCGTTACGGTATCATTTCATGGTCCAGTGCCTCTTGAATCTAATAGAATGTTTACGTTTTATACTGGAATAAAGCATTTCAAATGCGTATTTACTGAGTAATGTGAATGGGTGGATAATAGTAACACGAAGTTAAAGCGAGTGTTTTGCCTATCATTAATCAACTACTTGTAATTATACGCTAAATCACACGTGTATAACGGTGATTGCTGTGCGAAATGTATTGGTCGTATCATTATTGAGACCTAGATTAATATCGTTGTCTGATTGGATAAAATTGATTCGGCATGATCACGTGGTCAGTCAACATCAAAGATGAGTCCAGAGGTTACACAGGGATGCCGAAAAACAATAAACATTCGTACTATGATCAGTAATAAATGTTTGAAGTTCATATTGTAATATGTGAGTTTGAAGTAAGAAATATAACTGATATTAAAAATAAACGTAGTATCATACTGTAGATAAATGATTCGCGCCAAAGATGTATGCTGTCTAGCACCCCTACAGGTCATTAATGGCCGTTATTTTGTACTCTTGCACAGTGAAATTCCTTTGCTTTACTGCTTACGTTATGATAAAAAGCACTCCGATTTTAGGAAATTGACTGATGTCTGAATAAATGGAAGTGTTGTATTCATGGGCAGAAGGGATACACGGCATGGGAGTTGTGAAAAAGGAACAGAAAAACATCAAGTTGCCTTCTATAAAAATGGCGTTCAACAGGGTGGCTTTGTATATCCCTTATTATAAGTATTAATGTCATCTCAAAGAATGTTGCTCATTTGTGCACCCTTACAAGACTCCCGTGATACACATATTCCCCCACGAATTGGTTCTGTTAAGCCTACAAAATATACTTTTTAGGTACATATTAAAACGGAATTTTCAGGTATCATTACAAATCTAATACAAGAAAAGTATCTGAAGTAATTCCCGCGTTGTATGGAGCTGTGATCTCTTACATAATGCACAGGACAGGTGCCACCATCATACAAGTAACATGATCATGTTGTCTTTACTCTACTTATAAATAAATGAAACAATAAACAAATAGTATTTGCAGCCTAGCTCGAGAAGCGTACGTGAAAGCCGGAGTTTTATCTATCAAAAGATATTAAATTACAAAATAATCAAAGGCAAAACAATTGATCCTGTGTCATAAATTTCAAACAGAGTCAAAATTACTCTATGTACAGAGCCAAAATTACTCTATGTAAATATACATGAAAACTTTAATGACGTTCATGCACCATACAAGACGTCGTGGATGTTATGAAAACATGAAAATATATAATATAATATCAATTCACTTTGCATAAATTATCAAACCCAGGGGAAAACAGAGATAAAAAAAAACCCTGTGGGTAAAAAGTTCTGAAACTGGGTAAGATAATTTATCCACTATTCTCATACAAAACTAAACATTAGGTGTGTACAGTTTGAGAAACGAACTAGAACTGATAATCCACGCAATATTATTCTACTCGACCCTGACTATCACGTGATCAGAACACACGAGTGTTCGAATAGCCTCATAGGCCAGACTAAATAATTTCTTTCGTACCACAAAGACAAATATTTTCCGCTATGCTACGTAACGCGGAAAACATTTATTCTCAATGAATCATTTTAGGATATTCTACATTACGCCAATCTTTTGAATCCGGCGTTTGCGCTTCCTCCCTTTCTTATATTTCTAATCAGTAATAAGAATTAAGCGATCTAAACTCTGAACTCTCAGCTTATGTTAAAGTGTGTAGTGTGCATGTTACATGTATATCATTCAAAACAATTCACGATATTTATTATACATAAAAGGTGTAATGATGTACAGACAAAGGCCATCTCTCCATGTACTTATGGACATATACCATAAAATCACATACCCTCTTAATACCAGTCCCTTCCCCCCTTCCCCCCCCCCCCTCCCCGACCGGTAGTCTTGAGAGGTTATCAAGGCTTAACGAGGCATCGTTTCCCGTCATTGAATATTAATACAAGAGTCTAGATTTATCTAGGTTGCAATATGTAAGGTATCGTGGAAATAACGGACAGATATACGAGTATCAATCCGATGTCCCTAGACCCCATCTAACTTTCATTCCGTATTAGAGTGAGTACTTAACGGTGAAGTCTAATTTCCAGTTGATTTGTTTTGCTACACGCTCTACGTCCGGTACGTTGAAACACTATACGTTTATGGAATCAAGTTCAAGTTCAAGTTCTTTATTACCTTGAGCCATGCGACTCATAGGTTAGCAACATATATACAAATATACATTCATATGTACAACATATATAATATAAGATATATACAACAATCATATACATTATGTGTATTTACTTTACCAATTACTTGTAATATATGGAGAGTATACTTAATTAAAAGCAAGTAGAAATTATAGTGGTTGGGTTCGAATCTTGTTGGCAGCGTGGAGATATTTACCAAGGTACATGAGTTCTTTATAATTGTTGGTGCTTAAAAGTTGCACTAATTTGAAGACACTTGGTCGGCGAATATAATAGTTCTTGATATACAGACGCCTTAATACAGAATAGTGAGGGCATACAAGAATGAAATGAAATTCGTCCTCAATTTCATTACGATCACAATAGTTGCATATACGGTTGACTCTGGGCACGTTATTATAACGTCCTTTTTCTATGTTAAGATTGTGAGCAGAAATTCTGAAATTTGTAATTAATTTTCTGTGTATAGGGTTCAACGCCTTTTGTAAATAAAACTGCAGAGAGAAATTATCAGTTAAATGTTGGTACATCCAACCTTTTGATGAACGACTAATATCCGAAAATAATGTTTGTTTAAAAAGATCACAGAGTTTTTGTTCAATTATTTTAAGACAAGTGTTGCAGGAAAAATTTTGGTCATAGACAATATAAGCCAACCCAAGTTGACAAAGTTCGTTGTATACATTGGAAAACCATAGTCCATTTGACTCTATTAATTCCTCGTAACAAGATTTTAAAATGCAGTTGTTAGTATTGCGTAATTTAAGCCAATATTTGAATATACGTAATTTTCTCCTTATAATAAGGGGAAATCTTCCGAGTTCAGCGTAAACTAAATTTGAAACATGAAGATTTCTTTACACCAAGAATGGTTTTACAAAAAGAAATATGGACTTTTTCGATATCTGGGGCTTTGTGGAATCCCCATACTTCAGAACCATAATTAAGAATACAGTTTATATATGTATCAAAAATAGCTAGTTTAGTTTCAATATTGAAATTACAGTTTTGTAAAGTACAATTGATAGCAAAAAGAGCTTTTCTCCCTTGATCAGCTAAATGTTTTTGGGTTATATTGAATTTTCCGTTATAATTAAACAGCAACCCCAGGTAATTAAATCGGTCAACAATTTCTATTTCTGAGTTATTATATGACCAGTGCTCATTGTGACGTAATGTGCCACCATTTCTAAAAACAAGAACGTTCGTTTTATCAACATTTACAGTCAAGTGCCAATCATCTGCATAGTTTTTTAAAGCAAGAAGCATTTTTTGTAAACCCTCAGCCGACTCGGCAATTAAAACAGTATCATCGGCATACATCAATAAAAATAGGTTAATTAATTGAATTTCTATGGATGTACAATTTTCACGTACAAAATAAGTTTTCAAAATCATTGACATATAAAGAGTACATTATTGGCGACAATACTTCCCCTTGTAAAAGGCCAGAACTTGAAACAAAATATTCAGACAATATTCCATTGTGTTTTATACATGTTTTGACATTATCATACAGGGATTTAATTATACACAACATTTTACCCCGTATACCAATTCTTATAAGTTTAGACCACAAGAAAGCTCTATCGACATAGTCAAACGCCTTTTTGTAATCCACAAAGCAACAGTATAAACGTTTTTTATTTTTTAAAGTACGATTGATGAGTGATTGTAATATAAAAATAGCATCGGTTGTTCCAAATCCGGGTTTAAAACCGAATTGAGCGTCTGTAATAATATTATATTCTTTGTCCCATTCAAGCAATCGTCTGTTCAAAATTGAAGTAAAAAGTTTTCCGAGGCAGCTAACAATTGTGATACCCCTGTAGTTATTGGGTTCATTTTTATCACCCTTTTTAAAAATTGGTACAATACAACCTTTTGACCATGCTTCTGGGAAAAAACCAGATCCAAAAATTGCGTTAAACATAGTATGTAAAGAAGGTATAAGAATATCTTTACAGTTTGTAAGAAATTCATTGATTATGCGATCTTCAGCACAACTTTTATCAGAAGACAAATTTTTAATAGCATGCTCGATTTCTTGAATGGTAATATCAGTATCAAGTTCTTCGTATACTGGTGTGTGCACATCGTCATAATTATTATCACTAGACTCAGGTGTGTGTTCCTGTGATGTCATAACATCTTTAAAATGGCGGAAAAACTCGTCAGTAGTGATGTTGCTACTATTTGGTTTACATTTGCGTTTTCGAAAACGCTTATAAAACTGTTTTGGGTTGTGCTTCCTCATGTATTCGAGCATATTGCCTTCGTGACGATCAAATTGTCGCTTTAATCTCAGTGCACACTTTTTATAATTAGATTTTTTTCTTACAAGCATTACATGGTTATTGAGTGATTTACAATTATTAAAAACAGAAATTGCTGACCTGTAATCTTTATACAAAGCTTTACATTCGTCGTTAAACCATGGCTTGTCAATGGGTTTGGATTTTTTAGTAGTATGTTACATTATTATTACTATTTACATGAACGTCACAAAAAGGTAAAATAACGTCTGTTAAAATCTCTGTATAAGCTCTCACGGTGGAGTTGGCCTCATTCAAGGAGTTAATTTTATTATTAACAGTGTCCGCAAGCAAGGTAGAACTGTCAGTCAATTTACTTAAAATAGTTTGAGTGTTGCTATCGATCCACTTGACACTTACAGCGTCATGCTGGTCGTGGCGATTTAGATCAGTGATCTGATGGTCAATTAACTTTAAACTGTGTGTGATAAGGAAACTGAAGCAGACTGGGGAATGGTCAGAAAAAGTATTGAATTTACCAGAGGAGAAAGTTTTAATGTTGTCAATCATGGACGAGTCAGTCAACAAATAATCAATCAGACTCATACCGTTAGTTCCATAAAAAGTAACGCTCCCTTTTGGGTCACCTTGGTGTCTACCATTGATGATACGCATACCACTGGCGTTACAAAATTTTAATAGGTTTCTTCCGAATTGGTTGACTGACTTATCCATAGATTGCCTCTGTCTTATGTTGGTATCAGACTGGTAAGAAAATATAGGTTGCAGTATATCGACAGTAACATTACTCAATATATCATTAACAATATAATCAGCCTTGTCGCCACAGCGAGCATTTAAATCACCAGTTATGAAAACGTTACCCTCATTTATATAGCTTATAGCAGAGTTCTCCAGTGAATTGAACAGATCAATATCATTATGTGTGTAAAATACACTGTTTTCAGGTGGTAAGTAGCAGAAAGCTAGAAAAATGGTTTTGTCATTTACAGAGGTTATTTTCAACCATATAATACAATCATATAGGTTTTCTACAATTGTTACAGGCTTATCATAACATGACTTAATAAAAATAACAATTCCACCACCTTTCCTTTTTTTCCTAGGGAATGAGTATGAGTTATAGTTTGGTAAGTGGAATGTATCGTTTTCTGAGATCCAGCATTCCGAGAGACAAATGATGTCGTACCCCTGGATAATGTCGATAAAGCCATTGTCCGATATTTTACGGTTTAGACCTTTACCCACGTTCCACGAGATGACCGAGATCGCACTCTCCGCCTCATCCTATCTTGCGGTCTGGGTAGAACGTACACCTTGTTCACTTTGAGCGGTCGCGATTTGTGTTGAGTCGCGGTGTAATGCGGGCTGAGAAAGCACATACTGTATCTGCGGTGCGGTGTCTTTTCTCATGGGTGCTTGAGTAGTGGGGCGATTTGGAGAGTTCGTAGCCCGTGTGGCTTCACTATAGGATACCGGCTGGGCACGTTGGGGTTGGGTCTCCGGTATGGTGTTCCTGCCCACGGGTGTATGCTGGGCTGCATTGCAGCCTGGTTGGGGCTGGGTAGTCAGCGGTTGCCTCTGTCGTATGGTATCCTCTCTTGGGGATCTAGCTTGTGATGACTCGGGGGAGGATTCCTCGAACAGCTTTCCGTGCAGGTAAATTTTATCACGGATCAGTCTAGGTCGTTCGCCATTTTCTTTCAGGCGTCGCATAATCGGGTATTTGTCCCTGCGTCGCTGCTCGATGGATGCTGGAAATTGTTCGTGGATGCTAAATGCCGTCCCTTTAAGTTTTGGAGCACTGCGCAGTACCAGTTGCCGTTCACTGTTATACAAAAACCTGGCCACTATTGGTCTGCATCTACCCGTTTCGTGACGCCCGAACCTGTGCACATTGCCAAATGATAACGGAATATCTATACCGAGTTCCTGATAAAGGAAGTCTCGTAAAAGATCCTCACTTTGCTCGTCCCTAGTCTCCCCACCAAGACCTCTAAACACTAGGTTCATTTTCATAGATCTGCATTGTAAATCCTCTATGTCGTTTTTTATTTTTTCACATTCTCGTAGGGATGTTGACAAATTGTTGAACATGCGTTCTAGATCGTTTTTTCGGCTATTAGCATCTTTTGTGGCGTCAATTAATTGTTGATATTCTGACTCGAAGTCGTCCACTTTATTACACGCATAATTCACCGACTCTTCAAATTCCCTTTGTTTATCTTCTACAGTGGTCACTCTGTTATTCAGCGCTCTCACAGCTACATCGATATTATCAAATCGGTTCTCCAGACTGGATAATTTCTCTAAGATGCATCCTAATTTCTTATTTGTATCTATTATGTGGACACTTATGTTATCATTATTCACTTTGGAAGTGTTGGGGTTGGGAATATGGCAAACACTATTTGATATAATGGATTGACTGATTTTTGTTTAACGTCACACCACGAAAATTTCACGTATATGGTGACGGCATCTGCCTGTTGCAGAGCATACAAATTTTGCAACGGACCCACCCGAAGCAGTGAGGGATCTTTAACGTGCCATGCATACCACGACACGGGGCTTCGGTTTTTACTGTCTCCTCCGAAAGACAGGGGTATGAATTATTGTTCCGTATACCGTCGCCGTAGAGTGTTGTGTTGGCAGCCAGTAGCTGGAGGTTGCGAGTGGTGGAAAATATCATTATCTTCTCTCTGTCGCCGTCGTTGGTGAAGAGAAACTGTTCGCCAGCTGTAGTTTGGGTAAACTCTCCCTGTAGGTTTAGCTGGGTGATTGTCGTTGGAAGTTTCGGCAACAGCTTACTTCGCTGTAGGTAGAGGATGCTGTGACAGGACTGGAAGGTGGGTAGCTGCTCTACTACATCTTGCGTGTTGTCGTCCCATTCTGGCGTCCGCAACTTCGATATCTCTTCTTGGGGGACAGGCCTGGTTTCCTCTCTGCATCTCTTCTTGATGGCGGCCTTTTTTGCTGAAACTTGTAACTTTACTCTGTCGGGTTCATGATTGTGGTTATTACTGAATCCAACTGGAATGTTGTTGAACGTTCGTATTGTTGCTGGACATGTTCGGACAGAACATCGCCAGTAGACTCTGTCGTTGCGTCTGGTTTTCACCTGGAACCTGAAGTCGTTGTGTACAAGACTCTGACCGCCGCGTTCGTGATCTGGAGCTGTGCGTTAGCCATGATGAGGCTGATGACAATCCTTAAGCATCAGTTCCCTATATGGGAAATGATACACGTAATTAAAAACAAACTGCAACAAGATAATTGACATGCTCATGGGTCTTGTAAGCTTAAGATGTTGTGATCACTTTCATCTCTTAATTAGATTGGAAGGTGAACAGTATGAAAAGCTGTAATTATCAATATTATCACCATCATCTCTTGATTAGCTTGGATGGTGAATGGTATAAGAAGATGCAATTATCAATATTGTCACTTTCATCTCTTAATTAGCTTGGATGATGAATGGTATAAGAAGCTGCAATTATCATTATTGTCACCATCATCTCTTAATTAGCTTGGATGGTGAATGGTATAAGAAGCTGCAATTATCATTATTGTCACCATCATCTCTTAATTAGCTTGGATGGTGAATGGTATAAGAAGCTGCAATTATCAATATTGTCACTTTCATCTCTTAATTAGCTTGGATGGTGAATGGTATAAGAAGCTGCAATTATCATTATTGTCACCATCATCTCTTAATTAGCTTAGATGGTGAGTGGTATAAGAAGCTGCAATTATCAATATTGTCCCTTTCATCTCTTAATTAGCTTGGATGGTGAGTGGTATAAGAAGCTGCAATTATCAATAATGTCACTTTCATCTCTTAATTAGCTTGGATGATGAATGGTATAAGAAGCTGCAATTATCAATATTATCACCATTATCTGTTAATTAGCTTGGATGGTGAATGGTATAAGAAGCTGCAATTATCAATATTGTCACTTTCTTCTCTAAATTAGCTTGGATGGTGAATGGCATAAGAAGCTGCAATTATCATTATTGTCACCATCATCTCTTAATTAGCTTGGATGATGAGTGGTATAAGAAGCTGCAATTATCAATATTGTCATTTTCATCTCCTAATTAGCTTGGATGGTGAATGGTATAAGAAGCTGCAATTATCAATATTATCACCATCATCTCTTAATTAGCTTGGATGGTGAATGGTATAAGAAGCTGCAATTATCAATATTGTCACTTTCATCTCTTAATTAGCTTGGATGGTGAATGGTATAAGAAGCTGCAATTATCATTATTGTCACCATCATCTCTTAATTAGCTTAGATGGTGAGTGGTATAAGAAGCTGCAATTATCAATATTGTCACTTTCACCTCTTAATTAGCTTGGATGGTGAGTGGTATAAGAAGCTGCAATTATCAATAATGTCACTTTCATCTCTTAATTAGCTTGGATGATGAATGGTATAAGAAGCTGCAATTATCAATATTATCACCATTATCTGTTAATTAGCTTGGATGGTGAATGGTATAAGAAGCTGCAATTTTCAATATTGTCACTTTCTTCTCTAAATTAGCTGGGATGGTGAATGGCATAAGAAGCTACAATTATCATTATTGTCACCATCATCTCTTAAATAGCTTGGATGGTGAGTGGTATAAGAAGCTGCAATTATCAATATTGTCATTTTCATCTCCTAATTAGCTTGGATGGTGAATGGTATAAGAAGCTGCAATTATCAATATTATCACCATCATCTCTTAATTAGCTTGGATGGTGAATGGTATAAGAAGCTGCAATTATCAATATTGTCACTTTCATCTCTTAATTAGCTTGAATGGTGAGTGGTATAACAAGTTGCAATTATCACCAATC
The DNA here is from genome assembly GCA_035048485.1 of Pteria penguin. Lineage (NCBI taxonomy): Eukaryota > Metazoa > Mollusca > Bivalvia > Pterioida > Pteriidae > Pteria > Pteria penguin. The sequence continues at coordinate 42,236,531 of CM068586.1, read as the reverse complement.
TTATTTAAATACGACTTGTATTTCGCTTCTCTACGCTACTCTCCATGTACAAGATCTTACAACTGCCGATTCGAGGTCATCCTGAATTCATCATTGGAGTTCTCAAATTCTGACTGGCTGTACTGAAAGGTCATCCTGAGATGATCTCGAATCGGCAGTTGTAAGATCTTGTACATGGAGAGTAGCGTAGAGGAAAGAAGTACAAGTCGCGTTTCAATAAGATTGCAATTATCACCATCATTAATTAAATTACTGCAAATTTAGAGACATGTATAAATGATTGATTAACAACGACAAAAAATTGTGTGCTGAAATATGTTTAATAAGAAGTAGCAGTGTATCTATAATATATTTCTGTCTAAGGATACTGTTTTAGTTTATTTCATATATATTTGATATTAATAACGATATTAATGCATAACTTGCACATGCCCGTTACATTTTTGGCCCGCACTGTACTTTGCCGTCTTATCAAAACATTTGAACTGTTTGTTTATTTAACAATACAGGTAACCTAAAATCCTTGTTGGACAATCGGGATATGAAATTTATCAAATGTTGGACAATCGGGAATAAACCCGTGTTACAATTGGTATGTAGGTAATCACAGGAAGATAAGGAGACGCTTTCGAAATACAGGAAGCTTTTCAGAATGTTAACAGGGGAAAAACAACTCGGAGCAGAAGGAAACACATTTTCATCAAATTTTCTAAAGTAAGTCCCACTGTATTAAGACCTATTGAATTGTATTTACGAAACGATGGCAAAAGAAGTCGCTCTAGTTCCAAGGGGAAAATATCAAACACTAATGGAAATGTACCAGGAGGTACAAAGGAATCTACCAACGAACCAAACGATCAGAGTCATGGCCATCTCAAGACATACATACGTCATTTCTACAACGATGACAAAGTCAATTATAAAACATTACTTTTTGACAGGCATTTGACCTTGAAGCAAAAACATGTTTTCCGATTGACTGACTCACAAAACCAACAACAACAACAACAAAAATATGCAAATATTTACCCCTTCCCGGAAGTTTTCGTGCCATCGCCGTGCCCCCCTCTCCCTCTTTTTTCAATACTTTGTCTATTTTTTAAAAAATCGCTTTTTTTTGAAAGATCAAAGATTTCATTCATGGTCAACTGTAAATTCCTTCTGAAATGAAATGAAAACTTTAAAATTTTGGAGAGAGGATATTTGTCTTATTCTTATAGGAGCCTAACTCCATGGCGGAGGGACACCACGTAGAGGCTGAGCTCTATCTGTGGGGGTATGAAGTTCCTCTCCAAAGAAATATGAAACCGAAAAGAATCTTGTATAGATTTGACGTTTTCAATTTTGAATTTTTCAAATCTGTAAAAAGAGAGATGATACTCTAGTGGATACGATAAACGTGTCAACACATAATCGTACATTTTTTTTAATTGTAGACCAGGAAAGAATATATTAGAGATTTAAATTCCAATATGTGATTGAATACCTAACGCCATGGAATTAAGTGAAATTTTTTTAGAGATATTCAGATGGTCCATCAATACAATAAAATCGACTAACACATCTTTCGAGGTGGGAAGATTTTGTCGTCTTTTTATACTTTTGGCAATAATTTGGAAAGTATCAAAATCTGTGATATGTGAAAGATTGATTAAAGGTTCATTTATATCCACCCAAAAATGGACAAAAGGAGAGAATTTCCAAAACAAAAAGGGAGTGACTGAAATAAATTGATTTTCAAATGTAATTTGAGCCATCACCTCGAAAAATATGTTTATTTATAATATATTATATGGATATTATAATGTCTTGAGACGTGTAAAGTCACTTTTTATAAAATATCTTCTTCGTCTTCATCAATAACACGAACCTTCTTTTTGCATGGGGCTGTGATTCTCAACTGTAAACGAAAAGGAAAGAGAAGTGTAGGAGCTTTCATTTTAATGGCGATAGAATTAATAAAATCGTATTAATCAAAGGGAGGGGTGTAATTAAAAAGTGAACTTACGTTGGGAAGGAGCTTTTTCCTCTTCCGGCTGTTTTCTCCTGTTTGGAATCTGCAATAAACATAATGAACTAAATGAAAGATTGCAAAATCAACAGAATTAAAATAAGTAAACACAATACAGATCTAGGACAAAATAAGTAAATACCACACGGTGTAAAGAAAAACCTACCAAAGTTGGGGTAGGTGGCACTTCTCCCCTCCCAGCCTCATCCACTCTTCCAGTGCTATCTTCGATTTGATAGCAAATACGAAATAGGTTTTCAAAATCCTCCTTCATTAAGGAGAATTGCTTCCCCTGGCGATTATCTGAAGATAAAAGTGCAATATAAGCTTTTCTGTATACTTATCCATATTGAACCTTATAAATTTTATGAAAAAGTGAAACAAGTATCGATTTTATTGTATCTCTTTTTGGCCATCAGATATAAAAAAAAAATTACACATACCCTGCAAATGTATCCAAGCACGTCCTTGAAAGAAGACGATTGTGCATGAATATTTATATGCCGCAATATTCCCACCTGCTGTCGTGTAGGTCCCCTCTGTGACATATACTTCTTCGTTTTTTGGACTAAGTTGTATCTTTCTTTTTAAAGAACGTGTTGAAGGCAGACGACACGATAGCGTTTTATATTGAATCTTTTCCGAATTTAACTAATATACCCCCAGCCCTACATGATGACAACAGGTGGGTAGAGAAACAAAATTCGAAACCTTTATTTTTCTCAAACTAGGGTTCATTCTAGGGGTAGTTTTCATCAGGAAGGGATTCAGCTCTTGTAAGTGAGGGGTTAGGGGTCTTTCTGTTACTATACAAACCGACATGTGTAAACTTTAGTCCTGAATCCGCCCCTGAAGATGTCATTTTGAAACCTGACACTGAACCAGTATGAAAATTGTTTTGGAGTTGAACTTCTTTTCGAAAAATAAAGTTCACCTGGAGGTTACGATCAGTATAAGGTTTCCTATCTATCTGTTTCTGTATATATACTGAAGTTGAAAAAGTCACAATAATTACCCCAAGAAATAGTTTTTGTATGTACAATAGAAAGAATATATATATATATATATATATATATATATATATATATATATATATATATATATATATATATATATATATATATATATATATATATATTATGATTTTTCAATGTGGAACCCCCCCCCCTTCCTTTCAAACTATCGAGAAATTATATACTTTATCTTGTTTTCATACCACTGCCAATGAACTCTTATTCCGAAATTTCACAATCTCCCTCAGTATTGAATACAACACCCCTATTTTTATCTCACCGGGCGATGTATCTTATTTCTTTGGGAAAGGTCAGTTCAATTTGGTAAACATCCCTGGGGTGAATGACTCTGAATAAAGACCATGAGAGTTTATTAGATTTAAATTTGGATTAAACCCCCTTCCCTTTCCCATTTTAAATAAGTTAAATAGCTTGAACATTGATCCAGATAATCAATGTTTTGATCATATAGATTATAACAACTTTTATTACCAACCATAGTTTTAAAGTGAAAGCACTATAGGATCATGTATATTAAAAACTGAATCCCTCTGCAACATGTGTTAAAGTCCCTCTAGAGATCGAGAGAAAAATATTAATATAATACGGGATCAGCGTGTAAAACTACAGCGAAACAGCGGGAAAACATTGACGAAGGTGAAAAAAGAAGAAAAAAAAAAGAGAGAAAGAAGATGATCATAGCAGGGTGGTATACCTTCATTTTGTTGGCTGCTATGTTTGACTTTTTACTTTCTCTTGAGACGATACCCTTCAGGGTAAGCTGCCATGATGGGAAATGTATTTGGAAAGGGCATGGGTAGTACGTTGGAGCAGGATGCACTACAAATGGCGAAAATCATTCAAAGTAATAATATACTTTTTAGGAATATTGGTCCAAGATTAACCTGTCTCCCCTCTTATGATAAAATTTAGACTCGTCGTGTTTATAACATGGGCAATGTTATATGTATCTATATAAGATAGATACAATTGAATTAAAGATAGGTCTAAATGTTTATACCTATCTTTAAATAATTGAACCTTTCTTGAAGTAAATTACAGCTATCTTTAATGGAATTGCATCTATCTTCAATTCAATTAAAGATAGGTTCAATTGAATTATACCTATCTATAATTCATTTGAAGATAGGTATAATTAATTTAAAGATAGGTGCAATTGATTTGAAGACAGGTATAATTGAAACATATCCACAAAGGATTTGAAGATAGGTACAATTCAATTATACCTAGGTTCAATTCGTTTTTGAGTTACTGAAAGTAATGAATTCTCCCTTGGAAAGATTTGATCATGGCGAGAAATATGGAAGTCTCAGGAAACGCACCGAGTATGCAGATAGACGACAACCAGGATGAACGTAGAAATAAAGGTATGTAAAATATCCCGATGGCATTATATACAAAAAAAAAAAATAAAGAAAGAAAAATACTTGTAGGGCAATTAAGAGGAAAACATTTTTATTTGTTGACCAATGTTGTACTATATGAGGCATTCCTAAGGGGAAAGGCCTGGGGATAATACTCTGTGATGGACAGTTGGTCAATGAGTTCCCAGATATAATAACATCAATACAGTCAACTGATCTTAAAGAGTCCTGCTGGGTGCCCAAACGAATAGAAATAGAATAATAGCAGTACTAGTGATATCAGGAATAGATGATGAAGGGGTCGTAAAACTTCTAAATTTATGGACATGTTACTTGTATAAGACCTATTAAGGCGATTTTTAACCAAATACTTGCACAGTTTTCTCAATATCAACGATTTCTGTGCCCTGTTGCACAATAACAATGAACCCAGAGTATTTCGACACCCCACATCTGTACCTTGTAGGATGATTTCTTATTGTAAAAAAGTTATTGTTTAATTTTTGTCACCCAAAGCCTCCCCCTTCTCCCACAGACACTAATTTGTCTGTCATATTTGTTTTAGAGATGGACGCATTAAATATTATGTTTTTTGTTGTTGTTGTTGTTTTTTTTTAATCGAACCGAAATTTGAACAAACATCAAGAGAGCAGTTATTCTTGTCAATATCGTGATAATTAAAGATAGGCTCAATTCAATTGCACCTATCTTTAATTCAGTTATACCTATCTTTAATTCACTGCATCATCTTTACATTTGTACTTTTTAAAATTTTTTTTAAATTTGTACAATTTTACCTAAATGAATTAAAGATAGGTATAATTGAATTAAACCTATCTCTAATTCAATTGAAGATAGGTATAATTGAATAAAATTCATTTGAAGATAGGTACAATTATTTGAAGATAGGTATAATTATTTGAATACATTGTAGATGTTAATTTGGCGTTCCATAGATATCCCTCGGTCCCATCTAAATTTCATTCCGTATTAGAGTGAATACTTAACTGTAAAGTCTAATTTCGAGTTGGTTTGTTAAGTTACACTCTCTACGTCCGGTACGTTGAAAGTGATGGTCAAAGCATCGTAATTCCATTTCCCATAGGGTCCCATCGTATTACCAAACTTCCAGCAAGATTTACACAACATCCTACATTTTAGCTATATATAATCCACCTATCAAAATGTTTGTCAGACCCTCCTCTATCAGAATTTTAACTGTTTACCATAGGTTATCCACCTTAATTTCGAGAAAATCATGCTGGAAGGGGGCACCCCCAAATATTGGCCAAACTTCAAATGTAAACAACCACCCCTTTTTAAGTCATACAATTTTTACATTAGCGAATGAAATAAAAATTCATGATTTTACAGCAGAATCAATCTTTATTAATAGATAGATCAAATAATTTCATCCAATCACAGTTCCTGATACATTGAAATAGTAGTCCCTCTCTCCCTACATCACATTAGCCAATCACGGCTCTCGTTAATTACTGTTCTTTGACCTGATTGACTAATAATTAAATAATCGACATCTGACCGTACGGTATCATTTCATGGTCCATTGCCTCTTGAAACTAATACAATGTTAACAAGAAGGTGATGATTTATACTAAAATAAAACATTTGAAATACGCATCTACTGAATAATGCAAATGGGTGGCTAATAGTAACACGCAGGTAGAGCGATTGCTGTGTATTTCATCGGTGAAACGAAGATTTAGGACATGTTGTGATTGGTGAATCATTAATCAACTACTTGTAATGATACGCTAATTCACACGTGTAAAACGGTGATAAATGCACGACATGTATTGGTGGTATCATTGTTAAGACTTAGATTAATATCGTTGTCTGATTGGATAAAATTGATTAGGTATGATCACGTGGTCAGTCAACATCAAAGACGAGTCCAGATTTTACACAGGAATGTCGAAAAACAGTAAGCATTTGTACTTTGATCAATAATAAATGTTTGAAGTTCATATTCTAATATGTGAGTTTGAAGTAAGAAATTCAACTAATATTAAACATAAACGTAGTGTCATACTGTAGACTGATGATTCTCGCTAAAGATGCATGCCGTCTAGGACCTCTACATGCCATAAATGGCCGCTTTTTTGTACTGTTGCACATGGAAATAGCAATGCTTTACTGCTTATATTATGATAATCTAGGTACTTATAGTACTGATAGCCGGGCTTTCAGTAACTGGTCAAGTAGCAAAAGATTAAATTGGAGTTTAAATACAGTTGACAGGAAATTCAAGGAAACAAGAAGTTACACATTTCACTATGGAAGGACAATTGTTAAGGAATACTGAAATGAAGTTTATCATTGGTTAACTTTGAGTAAACATCTCGAGAGGCATGGCATCTTACCCTTGATCATGATGAAAATTACAAATTCATTACTGTTTTTTATAAAAGTTACACTGCTCTTGTCATGCTTTATTCTCTTGAACATAAATGACGTATATCTGTGATCTCCTATCGCTATGGAGGGCAGAATTGTGATCTTTCTTCAAGATTGGTGTATGAGTCAAAACAGCCCAAAAATAAAACGGAACACACCAAAAATAGGAATAATTTTCTGCTAAAGGCAATTTATTTAAGATAGAGCCGGTCTGAATACAAAAAATACTTCTGTCTATAAGAGCGATGTCTTCTAAAATATCTTGTAATTCTTTCAACTTTATTTATTACATTCTATTCAAATTATTTCAATAAATTTTCTTTTTCCCTGAAAAAGACTGACGACCTTGATGAACACTGAAAAACTCTTAAGACTACACTGAAAAACTCTGATAAACACTGAAGACCCTGAAAATCTCTACAAAACTCTGAAAAACTGACGTTACGCGTCTCCTATACGGTCCCTTCTAGAATAAGACCATTCTAGCGGGCAGTTACTCAATAGTTATCCGCCCTTTGCCGATAGGTGTCGCTATCGCATCCGCCATTATGGTACTGAAAAAAGTTGTCGAGATAGTGGAAAAGACATGTGAGCGTAGTGGTTAAAACCAGAGACATAGATTAATTTTCAATCATAGTCACCGATCAGATCATTCAATCTAAGGTTAATAAACACAAATATTGTTTTAACCAGAGACATAGATTAATTTTCAGTCATAGTCACCGATCAGATCATTCAATCTAAGGTTAATAAACACAAATATTGTTTTAACCAGAGACATAGATTAATTTTCAATCATAGTCACCGATCAGATCATTCAATCTAAGGTTAATAAACACAAATATTGTTTTAACCAGAGACATAGATTAATTTTCAATCATAGTCACCGATCAGATCATTCAATCTGGTTAATAAACACAAATATTGTTTTAACTTGAGGCATAGACTATGAACTTTCATAGTCTATGTCTCTGGTTAAAACAATATTTGTGTTTATTAACCTTATACTTACAATGAATATTAAACAAAATATTTCATATATACACTGGATAAAGAACTATGCATTACTTCCTGGTTTAACACCTATTACACAATCCATTTTTTTCGTCAATACAATCTACAAGCTCGATAAAAAGACATGAGTCGAAGCAAGGACTTCTTGTTTATAAGTCCGTGATCGAAGTTACAGTCATGGGCATAATCAGAGACTTGTCTCTGAAATAATTTAATTTACAGGGGTAGTGTGTGTGAGGGTGGGGTGGGGGTTGGAAGAGGCCGGAAGTGCCGAGAGGGGGAGGGTACGGGAAGGGGTGTACGAAAAGCGAATTTGATACACCAGTACTAATAACAAATCAACCAGAAAGGAAATCGCTTGTCATTCCTATTAAAGAACACAATGCTGTCTATTTCACTTCTTTTTTTTTTCTTTTTACGTGTTTACTTGTTTCTCTTTCATTCGAATGACATACGTACATTTTGCCCTATGATATATTTTAGTAGTTACATATTCACTCAATATTCAATAATGTTGCTTGAAATAGCAACGAATAAGTTTCAATATATCAGTGTAGTAAAGTACCTGCCCTTTGTTATGTCACTACTCGTCTAATCTGCATGTAACTGTATACAATAAAATTATACTTTATTCAACAGTATCTACCTTATTCCGTATTGTAACAATGTATCGAGAAGCTGGCGTGTCCTAGTGGATGAGGTGCTCAGCTCCTGGACCTAGAGGTCCCGGGTTCGATTCCCGCCCTGGGAACAGCGGTGTTCTGTCTTTCGGATGAGACGGTAAAAACCGAGGTCCCGTGTCATGTTAGGCTTGGCACGTGAAAGATCCCTCACTGCTTCGGGTTGGTCCGTTGCAAGGGTAGAAATTTCTTTGCAATGCATCAAACAGATGCCGTCACCATCTACGTGAAATAACCGTGGAGTGACGTAAAACAATAATCAGTCAATCAATTAAACAATGTATCCAGTAAGGGTCATGTACAGCAGTGGCGAATTCAGGGACGCTCGCCCTGTTGACTGGGACATCGAAGTCTTACATAAAAGCTCTGTCCTGTCAAAACTAGCAAAGTATTTGACCTTTTATTTTCAAAATGACTTGCATTGACCTTTAAATTCAAGTAGACAGTGTCATATTTAAAGTAGATTCCTGGATCTGCCCCAACCAGCTAATCTAAATCGGATATTTAAATAGAGTCCATAGCACCCCCCCCCCCTCTCTCTCTCTCTCTCTACCCCATGTATACTAGAATACCTTCATCAAAAAGTAAGGGCACAGGCATGAAATCTGTGAAATTGCTTTATTTCAATGCGACATATCTTTGTTTTCACCTTTAATCTTCTACATGTCATCAGTTCTCTATTACGTAATAAAATGTACGGAAAAAATATAGTGTTTTTATTGTAAATACTTCTTTCTTTTAAAATTCGATCAATAAAACAAGTGACATCGCGCTGGAAATCCTTTCTTAAAATTGTTTTTGCTTCGTACATAATTCATGTGATTTATTAAACTGCATATGTAAAGATCATGTTACAAACTTAATAAGTCAGAATAGGAACAATATATTAGTAAAATTATCTTTAAAAATAGTTAAAATAATTCGTTTAAAAATGATAGAAAAGGGAGAAATTTTTCTAATAAAGTCATCACATTTAATATATATTAAAGGATATAGAAAGATTACGGCGAACCATTTTAAGACCTTATATAACAGAAGGGACCGTATAGAAGTACGCGAGACCGCGACCGCAAGACCGGAGAGTATAGCGGTAATTGTCCGTGTTTTTCAGTGTCGTCAGAGTTTTTAAGAGTTTTGTAGAATTTTTCAGGGTCGTCAGTGTTTCAGTTTTTCAGTGTAGACTTCAGTGTTTATCAGGGCCATCGGGGTTTTTCAATGTATTTCAGGGTAGACTTCAGTGTTTTTCCACAGAGTTTATCCGAGAAAAACGGGATTCTCATGGGTTTTTTCGGCGCAGTAGTGCAACTACATGGAAATGCGCGCTCTCTCTCTCTCTCTGAGGTGCATTCTTTCATGTGCTCAAGTCAAGTTGCTGGCTTCCACTTTTGTTCTCTGAGGTTAACTATATTCATGGAAATGTGAGATCGCTTGCTGTCACTTTTATTTTCCTCTTCATGAGACAAATTCTCTCATGAGGTTAAGACAGATCGCTTGTCTTCACCACTGTTTTCCTCCACCTGATGTGCATTTTCTAATGTGGTTAAATCAGATCACATGCTTCCATTTGATTTGAAGTTTCATCCACCCGAGGCAGCATTCACTCACGTGGTTTAGTCGGATTTATTGTCTTCGCCTTTGTTTACCTCTATCTGAGGATCATTCTCTCGTGTACTTGAGTCTGATTTCTTGTCTTTACGTATGTTTACCTCTACCCGAAGAGCACTCTCGTGTACCTCTACCTGAGGAACATTCTCTCGTGTACTTTAGTCAGATTTCTTGTCTTCACTTTTGTTTACCTCTATCTGAAGAGCATTCTCTCATGTATTTTTGTCAGATATCTTGTCTTCACTTTTGTTTACATCTGTCTGGGGAGCACTTTCTCGTGTACTTTAGTCAGATTTCTTGTCTTCACTTTTGTTTACCTCTATCTGAGGAGCATTCTCTCGTGTACTGTAGTCAAATATTTTGTCTTCACTTTTGTTTACCTCTATCTGAGGAGCATTCTCTCGTGTATTTTTGTCAGATTTCTTGTTTTCACTTTTGTTTACCTCTATCTGAGGAGCATTCTCTCGTGTACTAAAGTCTGATTTCTTGTCTTTACGTATGTTTACCTCTACCCGAAGAGCACTCTCGTGTACTTTAGTCAGATTTCTTGTCTTCACTTTTGTTTACCTCTATCTGAGGAGCATTCTCTCATGTATTTTTGTCAGATTTCTTGTCTTCACTTTTGTTTACCTCTGTCTTGGGAGCACTTTCTCGTGTACTTTAGTCAGATTTCTTGTCTTCACTTTTGTTTACCTCTATCTGAGGAGCATTCTCTCGTGTACTAAAGTCTGATTTCTTGTCTTTACGTATGTTTACCTCTACCCGAAGAGCACTCTCGTGTACTTTAGTCAGATTTCTTGTCTTCACTTTTGTTTACCTCTATCTGAGGAGCATTCTCTCGTGTATTTTTGTCAGATTTCTTGTCTTCACTTTTGTTTACCTCTATCTGAGGAGCATTCTCCCATGTATTTTTGTCAGATTTCTTGTATTCACTTTTGTTTACCTCTGTCTGGGGAGCACTTTCTCGTGTACTTTAGTCAGATTTCTTGACTTCGCTTTTGTTTACCTCTATCTGAGGAACATTCTCTCGTGTATTTTAGTCAGATTTCTTGTCTTCACTTTTGTTTACCTCTATCTGAGGAGCATTCTCTCATGTATTTTTGTCAGATATCTTGTCTTCACTTTTGTTTATCTCTGTCTAGGGAGCACTTTCTCGTGTACTTTAGTCAGATTTCTTGTCTTCACTTTTGTTTACCTCTATCTGAGGAGCATTCTCTCGTGTACTAAAGTCTGATTTCTTGTCTTTACGTATGTTTACCTCTACCCGAAGAGCACTCTCGTGTACTTTAGTCAGATTTCTTGTCTTCACTTTTGTTTACCTCTATCTGAGGAGCATTCTCTCATGTATTTTTGTCAGATTTCTTGTCTTCACTTTTGTTTACCTTTGTCTGGGGAGCACTTTCTCGTGTACTTTAGTCAGATTTCTTGTCTTCACTTTTGTTTACCTCTATCTGAGGAGCATTCTCTCGTGTACTAAAGTCTGATTTCTTGTCTTTACGTATGTTTACCTCTACCCGAAGAGCACTCTCGTGTACTTTAGTCAGATTTCTTGTCTTCACTTTTGTTTACCTCTATCTGAGGAACATTCTCTCGTGTACTTTAGTCAGATTTCTTGTCTTCACTTTTGTTTACCTCTGTCTGAGGAGCATTCTCTCATGTATTTTTGTCAGATATCTTGTCTTCACTTTTGTTTACCTCTGTCTAGGGAGCACTTTCTCGTGTACTTTAGTCAGATTTCTTGTCTTCACTTTTGTTTACCTCTATCTGAGGAGCATTGTCTCGTGTACTAAAGTCTGATTTCTTGTCTTTACGTATGTTTACCTCTACCCGAAGAGCACTCTCGTGTACTTTAGTCAGATTTCTTGTCTTCACCTTTGTTTACCTCTATCTGAGGAGCATTCTCTCATGTATTTTTGTCAGATATCTTGTCTTCACTTTTGTTTACCTCTGTCTAGGGAGCACTTTCTCGTGTACTTTAGTCAGATTTCTTGTCTTCACTTTTGTTTACCTCTATCTGAGGAGCATTCTCTCATGTATTTTTGTCAGATTTCTTGTCTTCACTTTTGTTTTCCTTTGTCTGGGGAGCACTTTCTCGTGTACTTTAGTCAGATTTTTTGTCTTCACTTTTGTTTACCTCTACCTGAGGAACATTCTCTCGTGTACTTTAGTCAGATTTCTTGTCTTCACTTTTGTTTACCTCTATCTGAAGAGCATTCTTTCATGTATTTTTGTCAGATATCTTGTCTTCACTTTTGTTTATCTCTGTCTAGGGAGCACTTTCTCGTGTACTTTAGTCAGATTTCTTGTCTTCACTTTTGTTTACCTCTATCTGAGGAGCATTCTCTCGTGTACTGTAGTCAAATATTTTGTCTTCACTTTTGTTTACCTCTATCTGAGGAGCATTCTCTGGTCTATTTTTGTCAGATTTCTTGTCTTCACTTTTGTTTACCTCAACTGAGGAGCATTCTCTCGTGTACTTTAGTCAGATTTCTTGTCTTCACTTTTGTTTACCTCAACTGAGGAGCATTCTCTCGTGTATTTTTGTTAGATTTCTTGTTTTCACTTTTGTTTACCTCTATCTGAGAAGCATTCTCTCGTGTACTTTAGTCAGATTGCTTGCTGGCACATTTATTTTCCTCTACCTGAGGTACAATTTATCATGCATTTTAGTCAAATCACTTGTCACCATTCGTTCTAGGCTCAAGTTCACTTGACAATATATATACAATCGGAATTCCTCGGGCAGTTGTTGAGTATACGAAACACCCGAGGAGTTCCGATAGATTGTGTATGTATAAAACATGTATCAAGTATCTTGGGATAAAACTACTTGCTATATTTAAACACTGAGTTCTGGTCTTGATTGTATAAAACTATTTATAAATTTCAACATTTGAATAGTCATTTCAGTGAACATACAAAATGTAAAATACGAATATGATTGGCATTTTTCACTGAGGCAACGCGCCAGTATTGACAATGACTACAAGAAATAAAAGATAAGACCATGTCACATGTCCGAAAGAAGTAAACGCCTCCTGCTTAGCTAGCCACATCTACTGTCCCCCCCCCCCCCCCCCAATTTTTTTACTTACAATTATGTATGCCTGAACTACGAGCACATAAAGTGAATATGGACTAACCCAGTATAAAAAGTGTGGCTGAAGATGTATGTAATAATATGTAAGTAAAGCCACCGGATTTGCTAGTTCAATGAAAGTTGTTTTTATTATATTCGTATGTAGTTATGTCTTGCCATGTAACATTAGATATTAACAATTTATTCCGTCTTCTAACTTCTTCACATCGTCATCGACTAAGATGGTAACTGGAAACACATCACAAAATCCAGAAGCTATTTCTAAACTACCATTGTCATTCTTTAATGATCCTGAAATGCAAAAGACGTTATTTATAAAATCATATTTTATTCTTTATTTTTTTGTTTTTGTTTTTATTATTCATTCATTCATTTATATCATCATCATCATCAGCAGCAGCAGCAGCAGCATCATCATCAGCATCATCACGTCAACATCATCATCATCATTATCACCATCATCACCTTCATCATCATTATCATCACCATCATCATCTGTATCATCATCAGTACTAGCTAGTTATTATTACTGTTGTTGTTGTTGTTGTTTTATTCAAATTTCAAATACATTGCATACACAAGAAGGCAAAGATACATTAGACGTTTTTCATCCACAGACTCATTCACTGTAATGCATACATATATACATATTCATTAAACAAGGTTTCATTCCAAAATGTTCAATATAAGGAGAAAGGGGTATAGACATTATTAAGTAATGGGATTTTTCAAAATATGTTTTAGAATTTCCCATCCATCGTAAAATCTTACTAAACTATTAGAGGTCTGACCATTTAAGGTACCGCATCGAGAAAAAAACGTATCTAACACGTATATACAAGTAAAAGTTGACTCAAAACGGATCTACGATTGAGCGATAATTGCAACTAAGTATAATATTGGCATAATCTTTAATTTTAGACAAAATTCTTGTCAGAAAACAAACTTTGAATAATAATTGTAAATCAGTGCTTGCTTTTCGCATGTTTAACTCACGACTGAGCACACAATAGGTGTGCTTCATTTACCTTTCCTTGATAAAGCGCTTGACCTAAAATTGATCCGAGTGTTCGAAGGAGGAATCTTTATAATGTCAATATATTTAAATATCTCTCTCTCTCTCTCTCTCTCTTAAACACATTCAAAATAGACAATAAGCTTTATGTTAAATTTCCATCTTTATTCCTCATTCCGCTTTACTCATCATCAGATGATAATTTGGATGAAGAAGTAAAGGCATTATATGAAATCTTTATTGAGGCAGTTATAAGTTAATATTTTTTCACCAAAAATTAAAAACTCAAGTACTTCATTTATAAATCTCAAATCGAAAGCTTTTTCTAAGTCAGTCATAACAGTAAGTCCCTCTTTACCTTGATTTTCTATTTCGTACATTATTTTTAGCAGTCTTGTATTTTCCCAAATATTATCTGTTTTCATTGGAGCGTGTTTGGATTCCATTAATCAAGTAAGGAAGATCTTTTTTTTTAATTTTTGATGCGAAAAAATGAGGTTATTTTATACGTGATATAAAGTAAAGTTACTGGGTGCCAATTCCTCAGATGTTGTTGTTGTTGTTGTTGATGTAAACTCGGATATGTAAGAAAATACATTACCCTGAACAATATAATCTTCGCCCTTATCCATGAAGATACCAATACTAAGCAACTGATTTTTATCGACCAACTTGACTGTTTCTCCTCCAGACAAATCGCCACTTTCCTGAAATAGAATGATATAAGATAGGAAAATGAGTTTTAAAGTAATAACCTTATAATTCTAAACCAGAACTGTCAGCAAATGCGAATAGGAGATGTAAGCGTCCTCTGTTAATGTAGCAACACCCACCATACAAGCCAAACCTTCAAACAAAACACAGTTATTTCAGCAATGTATGTTTGAGGTGTAAATGAATAAACACTATAAAGTGTCGCAGGCACACAAGATCAGAATGAGGGTATAACGGCACTTGAGTTCAAATATCCGTCCGTCATGTACATGACCTGTGTAAACCTTAATGAGGGTATAACGGCACTTGAGTTCAAATATCCGTCCGTCATGTACATGACCTGTGTAAACCTTAAGTCAAACTCTCATCAAATATGAATGTGACGTTACTTTGTCAGTGTGGCATTAACAATAACGTACTAGTGGCGGATTTAGATGGGACCGAGCACCATTTTGGCCATAAAGTTACTGGATGTGTATAGAGGATAAGGTTGAAAGCACTCAAATAATATGAGAAAAACTATAGATTTGAAACCCAAAAAGGTTGAGTAGTTTGGCTTAAACTTGACTTTCACATTTTCGGAAATCATGGATCCGGCACTGCGTGCTATGGTGGATATTTGAGTGGACCCGTGGATGCTACTGCCCAGGTCGTTCAACTTGATTCATTCGATTTAGCGAATGGAACGGGTCGTTTCCGATCCGGATCGTCCGGCGCGTTACTAACGATCTTAAAATGGCAGCGCCCTGCCATGGTGGGTGAAATCATGTTTTTGATAAAATGAACATATTGTATGCAAGTATTACTAGGCTTTATATGTTTTAATCTAGAATTAGAAGAAAAACTTTTATTTACATATTGGAGTTCATTTTTCAGAATTACCAAAGTTACATTTATTTGAAATGAGTACGTCCGAAATAAAGTACAGCGAATACGTTCCTTTTTAGATCGGAATCGATCTGGATAATTGAACGCGACCTGGATGCCCGAAAAGAATAAAAAGCTATGATAAAAGTACGTTCTGCATTTTTCTAACAATCTTACATGAACATATAACCATTCAACAAATTGTGTGCGATTTTTTTATACATGAAATATCATAAATATCACAATTCCTTTACTTACAGATCTATATACGTCTTTTACTTTGATTGTGAACACAGCCGTGGTTTCAAGTCCGTTCTCAGAAATCATTTCTGTATCAAGAACCAGTCCTTTGAAAGCTGAAATAATGACTTAAATTGCCATACAATGTTTGATTGAACATTCATGACGTCACATATTATCGTCATTATCATTACCTTCTTCTTCTTCTACTTCTTTGTTTCCTAGCGAGAATTATCTCATTTGTAGGGTGACTACATCTGTCTGGTGTGTCCTTTTCTAACCGTAATTTTTTGTCATTGAAAGAGAGCAGGTGTGTTACACAGATGTTTCTGTATAAGTAACGTAACCTCACATTTTAGTATTCCACCCAAAAAAGACTAGCCACCGACGAGCCGCTGGTAGACTGGACACACGAGTCACCGGTACACTGGACACCGACAAGCCGCCGGTAGACTGGACACCGAAGGGTCACCGGTAGTCTGGACAAATTGAGCCGCAGGTGCACTGGACACCGACGAGCCGCCGGTAGACTAGACACAATGAGCCGCAGGTACACTGGACACAATGAGCTGCTGCTACACTGGACTCCGACAAGCCGTCGATAGACTAGGCACAAGAGTCGCCGATTGACTGGATACCGATGAGGCGCCGGTACCCTGGATACCGACGAACCGCCGGTACACTGGACACACAAGTCGCCGGTACACTGGACACGTTTTAAAATAGCTTCTTTGCTTGACAAACTGGGACCTGAGAAGTAAGATGTCAGTAGCCATAGGAAAGTTACCCCGCCCATAATATTGACTCTTTTAGTTAAACAGAGTTATTTCCCATTTTAGACGGTATTTGACTTAAAACAGTTATGACGTCATCAATTTCCTATGAAAACGTCATTTGTGGACTATCTTTTCCCTGAGTTTAGATCAGTTTCCATAGAATTTGATGATCATGTGTTTTACATCAGATACCGTCCGAAATGGAAAGTAACTCTGTATAACGAAAAGACCGAATAGATAAAGGTAAATACTTCTATATGTGCTGCTATACTGTAAATCATTCATATTTCCCTTGACTTTATTTTCGTGATTTTTTAAAAATTTTTGTTATATTCGCGAGACATCATTTTCACAGAAGACATACGTGTACTTGCAATAGTTTAATAGTCAAATCACGTGAATTGAGGACTTCATTTTTGCATGGACTCTTACTCGCGAAAATAAATTTAAACTGTTACACTGTATGTAATACATCACAATAAAAAATATACCTGCTAAAATTATCACCCGCTCCCCTGAAAAAAAAAAACCGCTTTTGTATATGAACCAGTGAATGATTATTGTTTTACGACACTCCATGTGGTTATTTCACGTACATGCATTGCATAGAAATTTAGACCTTTACAACGGACCCACCCAAAGCAGACCACCGGTGGGCCCGCGGCGGGAGTCGACCCCAGGACCCCTCGGTCACAACCCGAGTACTTCATCCACTGGACTACATCGGCTTTATATGAACAAAAATTTTATGTATATAAACATACATCATAATAATAAACCATTTCATATATTCCGATATTTACCATCTGGACTTTCGCAGATCTGTTCCTCTATCGGTTTCCAGATGCACAATCCGCTGTGTACTGGGGTCAGTGACAGGACGATAACTAGGGCAACGTGTATCTGTAAAAATAATAATAATATAAAAAAACTGCCTTGAACCGCTCAACTTTAAACAGAACGTTATAACGACGACTTGGAGATGCTATTTAATTACTTTATTTATTTCATTTGTTTATTATGTATTCATTTACTTATTTTTTAATTTGCGGAATTTTATATTCACATTTCCCATTTTCAGTAATCTACACTGCAAACACATGTAATTGTTTAATTGTTCAAACTGCACTCCAGTTTTTTTTTTTTAGTTTTATAACATTGGATGGTAAACTTCATAGCAGGTGTGGCTGGTCGGCGGTAGATGTTGCACCTGGTCTTTGGATTCCCCAAGAATTGTTCCTTTTCCATGTTTCTTTTTTTTTACATTATGGTATGGCTACCGTCCACTGTGATATCTTAGCATTTTTCTTGCAATAATTCAACAAATATCGGGAAAAGACCAAAAATCATGCAAATAAACACAGATGATTATATATTTCATTTTGAATTTAATGAGATTTTCCAATATATATAAATATAAATCCTCTCTACATATAGTTTTTAGTAAATAAATTTAAGTGGCGGCATCTATAAAAATCAGATGACTGTATTTCATGTAAATTGTTACATTGGTGACATCTTGATTTAAAACTTTATTTTTAGAATTTGTACTGCTCTGTACCATTAATGTCCGTGGTTTTTTTTAAGAAAATGAAAGGAAAATAATGGGAATTTAATATTTCAGAGGAGATTATCTTTTTCAAAATGGCTAATTGGTCCTTTGATGAAAGAAATTCCTTTTTCAGTATGTTCCACTTGCTAAGATTTAAAAGAAAACAGTTTTTTCTTAAATCCCTATTCCAAATTAATTGCCGGAATTCAATATAGACACAAGGGGACATTTATTTTCTAAACGGATTTATCTAGATGACGCACCCGTTGAGCTTGACCCCAAAGATATTTTGGGAGATGGGAACTGGATGCATAGGACATTGTCTACTTTTCTCTTTGGTCAGGAAGGTTTCTACAGAGAGCTTCCCTATCTCCCTACCCTACTCTACTAATACCTAATCCTGAGACGAAACATTATCAAGATTCCTTTTTTATTCTGCATCTTGATAAAGGTTCACCCTTGTCTTCCATCACCAACAACTAAGTTTTTGATGAAACATTTTCATGCTTCCCTTTCATTTTTGCATCTTGATAGAGCTTCATCATTTCTTTCATCGCGAGTAACTTATCCGATACAAATAATAACAGGAGCAAATTTATTTATGCACGGCAATCAAGTGCAAAAACGCACTTGTCTTGGCTACATGATAGAAACTGATTGATTGATAGTTGTTTTACGTCACTCCACGATTATTTCATACAATGACGGCATCTGCCTGATACATCGCAGAGAAATTTTTACCTTTGTAACGGACCCACCCGAAGTAGTGAGGGATCTTTTACGTTTTACGCTAACCGTGACACGGGACCTCGGTTTTTACTGCCTCGTCCGAAAGACAGAACACCGATGTGACCACGGGGGAATCGAACCCGGGACTTTTCGGTCAGAAGCCAAACACCTCATCCACTGGGCCTCACCGGCTTGTTTGAGATAAGTCAACGTGGGTCCGTTGCAAAGGTAAAAATTTCTGTGCGATGAATCAGACAGATGCCGTCGTCATATACGTGGAATAATCGTGGAGTGACGTGAAACAATAATCAGTCAAAAACGTGTCTCAAATCGTACAATGACTGGCTCGTGCCAAAATGATTCGCATCTCGCCAATGGGGAAATGTTGTCCTGTCTTTCGAATGAGACCGTAAAACTGATGCCATGTGTCACGGTACATGTGGCGCGTAAAAGATCCCTTACTGTTAAGGTTGGTCTGAACATTTCAGTGCAATGCATGATACCAATACCCCCATCATAGAAGAGAAACTTGGTGATACATAAGAAAAAAAAAGATTAAACAAAGCATCATACTTACAAACATTGTGTTTCGCTGAGAATTTCTGTTACTCTCTAATGGTACACATCTGAATCATTTTATATATATGATGATGTTGAAATGACGTCATCTTCCGCATTCAGTGAAACAATTTGTGTCAAACAGAATGGAAATAAATACTTAATATCGTATAATGATTACATGTATTGCTGGCATTTGTGGTCGTATGTCGCCAAGCTAAGCTATGATCCCTTAATTATATACATGTACATATTGCATGTTTATTGTTCTTGTGAAATTATCACATTAAGCCTACTCAGCAATAAAACAATTTTTATAATGAATTACGATAATTATTGGTACAATTATCCGACTATCGTATGCAATCATGTTCACTTTTGTCACAAGTGCAATTTACAATCATAAAATATTTGGAAACAGTTAAATGGTTGTGTGTAGATACACAATGTGTGGTTTGTGTTTCAGCCATTTTCAACAGTATAAATAGCATCCTCATAATTATAACGATCGTATTACTCGGGAAGCTTGTCTGCTGGAATGGTTACACCCTACCATTCAAAATTACTTTATAACGAATCGTACAATTTTCCAAATGGCATACCGTAATTTTTATGCTTCTAAACACGGATTCATAGCAAATGGGGAGCATATAGTCGCTGTCTGTCCAAATTCCATCAGAATTTTATCATCCTTAAGACAGCTGTCTCTCGGGATATGTGCCGCTGAAGGTCGTTTTTGAGAGGTCAAGGTCATTCAGAAACTAGAACTTAAAATACAAAAAGGATTACATGTTGTGAATTTTAAACAGGTAATGATCTGGGTCACTATAACTATCAGTGACTATTATTTAAAATAACACTCCCCTCCCCCCCAAAAAAGACCCCCCCCCAAAAAAAAAAATAAATAAATAAAAAAAACCCCAACAACAAAAAAGATAGAGAAACAAAACAAACCAGTTTGTATATTGACAAATTTTTAGGCTATTAGCGTTTGATTGCAATCCATATTTAGAATGCATGCATGCTACCAGAACTTTCTATGACCCCTGTGCCCGAATGTTGCACTGTACTTTGTATGTTTCTATATACAAGAATCCATTTCTGGGTATGCTTATAGTCGCAAGTCCGATTTCATATGTCTTCAACCGTTAATCAGAATTTTATCATCATTCAAAATTGGTCACTCGGAATATGCACTTTCGGACAAAGATCACAGAAGATCAGTTTTGAAAGGTCAAGATCACTCGGAAAATAGAACTCAAAATTCCAAAACTGGGTTTATATTTTAATGAGTTTTCAACAATAATTGTCACTCAGCAACAGAATTCATGATACCAAAACTGCCCTATATTATGGCAAATTTTCACCACCGTATGTTCATACTCCATGTTAGATTGTTAGCCCTTTTTCTCATATCTCCTAAACTGTTCATCTGAATTTTATCATATCTCACCCAACTATCACTCGGAATATGACCTTGTGGATCAAGGCCACTCAAGATAATTTTTGAAAGGACAAGGTCACTCAGAATATATAACTTTTAAAAATACCAAAAAGAACTTTTATTTTATTGAATTTTCCAACATGAAATGATGCTTTATACAGATGCTAATTGTCACTTGGAATATGGGCTTTCAGACCAAAGTCACTCGGGTCATTTCTCAGAGGTCAAGGCTACTCAGCGACTAGAGCCCCCTAAAGGGTTTATATTGCTAATTGTCACTTAATTGGGATATGGACTTTCAAACAAAAATCACAAAGGTCACTTAGCGACTAGAGCGCCCCAAATGTTTATATATATTGTGAAATGTTCACAGCGTATGTTTATATATACTTCATATTTAAGATACATGTAGCCTTAATTTTTTATGCTCCCTAATTAATTTCGGCGTATTAAGGGTGTCTTTTTATGATACTGTCATCCATTGGTTTGTGCAGTTTGGACAGCATCCATCATTGTTTCTTATTTCATTGTTTTTGAATTATATTGATGAAGTCAGACGCTGGGCATGATGTTTGATATAAAATAAACACACACACACACACACACACACACACACACACACACACACACACACACACACACAAATAAATTACCAGGACACCCCCCCCCCCCCCACTTTTTTCCCCTTTTGAACAATTTCTAGAAGAGAGATGCTGGAATCTTTGTCTTCATAGCAGCGGGAAAAAATTGGAAGCAATTTCAAACAAGAAAACGATGTGTAGAAAGTGAAACAGAACGGAAATAAACGGACAGTGTTGGTACGTTCTGATAGATATACCATGGTTATTATGTTATAAACCACATTTTTCATCAGTATAACCCCGGTTTACCTATTGTAAACAAGGACTTTAAACGTCTACTTTTATTATCGAAGTAATACCATTAATTTGTTTCATATAATATCATTTGACTATCCATCAGTGCAAGATGCGGCTATAGAGTACATACACGCAATACAAGACCTGTTCAGTGTAACATTCTCGGCATCTCACTTAACAAAAAGTGGGTTATATTCTAACAATTTCTAAAATCACGTTCCTATCTCTATAACAGTGGCGTATTGTGTGTTGGTGCCACAGCAGTGTAGTATTTTCTATCGGGTAAAATAAGTAAGACATATAATTTACTGTACGCATATGATAAAACATGAACCATTTTGTATCTTTAAAGGGAAGGTGTCCTTGTTGGAACCAATTAAATACTTCACATTTATTCTCAAATTACCTCGTTTTGAAACACCATTTCCACACATTCTCAATCATTATACAAATATCAACCCCCCTAAATGTTTAATGATAATTCAAACAAAGCGTCCTAGCCTAGACAACACAAGCAAGAGGAAGCAACTTTTAGAAATAGCAATTCCGAGTGTAACATGCCCAGACGCAAACAATTAGTAAGTTAAAGTATTAAAGAAGAAATTTACTTACCATGTCGTTATGCTAGAAAGCAGATTGTCGCATAGTTAACCGGAGCATTCCTTAGGCAGGACAAATATTCCTGCAGTACATTATCACAAACTTTACTATTGTCCACTCAAGAAGACAAAAAGTTTATTCCATCCCATTCATACATACATTATAGGACTTAGTTGTGATAAACCGGAGGACCGCTTAAATCGCCAGATTTCGTGATTAGGACCTAGGACTAAGAACGAAGTTGTCCTCAGCCAATTTCATTTAAGCGTTATTACACAAACAAGTCAGATGGCTCATGTGGAGTACATGCATCTGAAAACAGCGTCTTAGAATGGACAATATACATCTTAAAATGGACAATACACATCTAGAATGGACAATATACATCTTAGAATGGACAATATACAGAAATAGGGCCTTACTCTCCTCGCTATCAAATTCATTCCTGAGAATTTGCAATAATTTGCACATTTCTACACTTATCTAAAACATAATTACATTTCAATCAAAATCATTTCCTAGAATTAAATTACTTGTATTACCAATTTGTTAGGATCAATACCAACTAGCTAGGACATTCCATAACAAATATTACTGTCTATGATCTTTCATGCCAATTAAAAACACTTCGGGTCAAAATCTACCAGCTATACCTAGTACCTTGGACGTATATATCTAAATAGATATATTTATATAGATATATATGTCCCTGCTAGTACGTGTATTACCGATTTGTTAGGATCAATACCAACTAGCTAGGACATTCCATGACAAATATTTACTAACTATCTAAGACCTTTCATACCAATTAAAAAGATTTGGACCAAAATCAAACAGCTAGGACCTTCTAGATCAATTATTAATACAATGTAAATTGGTAGGATTTGGCATACCAGGTATCAAAAATCTAAGACTAACAAGACACCACTTACTTAGGACATTAAACTGAATCTAGGTAGAAATTGTTACATCAAATAGCTAGGACCTTCTATATTAAGTATTACTAGCTTAGTAGTATATCAGGAACCAGCAATCTCAGACCTACAACACCACTCACTTAGGACATTAAACTGAATCTAGGTAGATTGATTGTTTTTTGTTTAATGTCACACCACGAATATTTCACGTATATGGTGACGGCATCTGCCTGATGCGAGGCATACAAATTTTTACCTTTGCAACGGACCCACCCGAAGCAGTGAGGGATCTTTAACGTGCCATGCATACCACGACACGGGGCCTCGGTTTTCACTGTCTCATCCGAAAAACCGGCATAACCAGAGCGGGACTCGAACCCCGGCCTCCCGATCAGGAGTCCAGCGCGATACCACTAGGCCACGCCGGCTTGAATCTAGGTAGAAATTGTTTCATCAACTAGCTAGGACCTTCTACATCAAGTATTACTAACTTGGTAGGATATCAGGTACCAGCAATCTCAGACCTACGTACAAAACCACTCACTTAGGACACTAAACTGAATCTCGGTAGGAATTGTTACATCAACCAGCTAGCACCTTCTACATCAAGTATTAATAACTTGGTAGGATAATAGGTACCAGATATCCAAGACCTATGATCAGTTAGGACATTAAAATAGGTACAACTTGTTATACCTACTAGCCAGGACCTATCTGTCACTTAAGGACATTACACTCTAACTAAATACATGTAGAATCTGTCATACTGACTAGTAGGACCTGACAGGGATCTCATAAGAGCCAGCACCCGGCGAAATACTGGCAACGGAAATCGCCAGTTCGAATTATCTTGCATTCACGCATACAGCGATCAAATTGATATACCTCAAATTTCTTAATCAACTCCTTATATAATACTTATTGAAAACCCTGGGACCAGCAGCACATCAGCTAGTCCGAAAATCCTCTAACTTCGTAAGTTGAGCCACTGTTTTCTTAAAGCTTTGGCATTTAAAGGAAGAAATTGAAAACAGGACCGAAGTTGTAAAATAATAATAAAGGTTTAATGGTAATAAATCATGCAGCACAGTCAATATCTAAATAAAAATGGTCAAAATGAAAGACATATCTATCAAACATAATGTAAATAAATGTATCGATGTAAACACTACACCCTGTGGTTTGTTTAATGTAATAGTTCAGGTTCAGAACAATCTGATTAACACCATGATATCTTTATTCCGCTTCTCTATTTCTTCCATTGCGTATAAAGATCTGGTGACCTCTGGTGACCTCTGATTTTCAGCCAATCAGTGGATCGGCTACAAAATCTTAGGGATGGAATTATCATTCACAGAGTGCGTGACCCACAATGTAGTTTTTGAACGGTGCTCGTTACATATTGCGTCACTATCACGTGCCTAGCCGAGTCACTGATTGGCTAAGGGAAATAACGGTTTCAGTGACTGAGACGTCATCAAAGGTCACCAGAACGTGAACCCTTACGGGGTTTCACCAGATCTTTATACGCAATGAAACAAATAGAGAAGCGAATAAAGATGTGGTTTTAATCAGATTGGGTTCAGAAAAAAAAGTCTCCAGTGATCAACTCCGTCAGAAACAACAGATAGAAGACTGAATGAAATTTAAAAAAAAAAAATTTGATTTGCGCATCTCCATGCACTCCTCAGGAATGCAGTATGTAGCTTGAAAAACTATCATATTTTAATCCGTTTAAAGATGTTTTAGGTTGACATGCAGTCCAGTGTGACAAAAAATGCATGAATATTACGTATAACGTTACATAAAAATTTCAATACTTTTATCATGTGAAAATATAAAATCACTACAAGATATTTCATTGTTTTATTTCTAGAAAATACCTCAGTATCAATATGATTCAAAAATATGCTTCTAATAATCTTTGATAACTTCAACTTCAAAATACAATGCTTAAGAAATATATCATTATTATCAAAGTTTTTCACAATAAAACAAATTAAGTTGTTTTCAAAACTTCAAATGACACAAGTGACATCTTAAATAACACTATTGCTGTAATATCCAGGACTATCGATATGATATGGTAATTTCTTCATCAAAAATGTCATATTTACTCAAACCACAGTATAAAAATAATGCTGAGTATTCCAAGAAAAAAACACCCCAACTTGTATGTAACAATCCTGAAATAAATACATCATGTATATACACATTTGTTCATATTTATTTAAAAATGATAGAAATTTCACTTCATCATGTATATAAATACTTGTCCATGCTTATTAAAAAGTGACAGAAATTTCGCTTCATTGTGTATATACATACATGTCGATGTATATTAAAAAATGAGAGAAATTTCTCTTCGATCTTAATTCAATACATGCAATGTAGAGATAAAAAACTTTTTAAATGAGGCAAAGCCACATTCTGTGTTAATTTTATTGTTGCCACTGCATCACAAAAAAAAAATTGATATTTACTGCAAAAAATATAAGAATCTTAAAAGAATTCTTGTACTTTTTTTTCACAAGGATACATTTACTAGGTTCATCAGCTTAAGTCTTCGTCATGACATATAATTTTTTATGGTTGCCACTTACCCACTATCTCTAACTAACCTCCCACTTCCATCTTAGATCACTTTTCGGCATTTGACATAGGACGACGAAGAAGATGTAATAACACATCCACACAGATATCTTGACTTAACTGTGCAAAGTCAAGGTGATAAAGAAAGAATTAAAAGAAAATTAAATATGGCCACTACTAATAGTTCAAACTCTTTAAAAACATGAAAGTACGGATAGTTAGAAATGGCTGGTTGGTGTTTTATATCGCTCTCAATGATTTTTTCAGTTATGTTGCAACATGGAAGTAGGAGCAACCTCTTAAAGTGGTGCAATTTGGGAATCAACCCAGTATGGTCTGCACCGCAAGCAAAGTACATTTGTATTTAACAACTACATCAAGTTTGCTCCTAGCATGAGATGGAAATTTGGCCCCATTAGGTATATTGTACCTTATCTCAACACTGTGGTGCCTAGGTAAGGCTAAAGTATCAAATCAACCAGTACAAAATACATGTAAATAAAGCCTTGTAACAATACAAAACAATACCAAAAACTTTTCCTAACTAATCTACTAATGTGTCCTTAAAATCACAACAAAGATGGTGTAGAATGTATAAGCTTTCTATGAAGAGGTGGTCAATGCTGTTGGTTCAAACTTGATGCATTGCTGGAGTGTGCTAATTTTAACCTATGGCACCGCTCGACTTTATAATCTTTAGTGCGTTGTTTACTCTCACAGTCAGTCTGTTCTCGAAGTCGTAATCTTTATAGCTGTCCTATAATGAATACAAAGCGTTAATTTTATTAATTTCATTATAAAATCAATGCTATATATGTAATATGGCATAGTTGAGAGTTTTGCTGATATGTATTTGGAGATATGTCTATAAAGTAAAAGAAAAAGAGTTGTCAGAAGGTAACAGCGCTCGCCAGTGGCAACCAAATTTAAATAGAAAAATTGTTTTGTAAGTAGGTCAATCTTCAAAGTCAAGGTCAAAACAAAACATTTTGATACATAATGAAAGGTCTTGTCACAACAAATATACACATGAAATATTTAAACCTTATCTCTTACTGTTCATAAGTTATAACCAAGTTTAAAGTTTTTGAAAAATAGGTCAAACTTCAAGATCACGGTCACAAGGTCAAAAATTTTGGTACGCAATGAAAGGTCTTGGCACTAAGAATATACATGTGAAATATTAAAGCCCTGTTTCTAATGATTCTAAAGTTATGATCCTGGTTAAAGTTTTTGTCTACAGACAACAACAACAACGCCGACGACAAGGACCTCAGGGGTATGACAATAGCTCTCTGGACATTCATCCTGGAGAGCTAAAAGATAACAGAAAATTAAGTATCATCATTAACATGTGCACACTGTGCCGTAAGGTAATTTCAATAAGACATTAGATCAAATCTTAATGTCAAAGCAAGCATTATCTTACTAGTACTAATTACGCAAAACTTAAACTTACTTTGATTTTTTGTAAATGTGATTTGGCTTTACCCATTGTCTGAAAAACAAACATTTATGATTAGTAAAACAGTAGCTTTTTCCCTTTTTTGTAAAATTTACATAGGATATATTTCACTCTGTGTTAGAAAGTCTTTTATTTTAACTTGATTAATTTAAAACAGCTTGGGAAAAAAATTCCACAGTGCAAATACAACTTTATAAGCAAGTAGATTTTGTAATACAAAGTTTCCTCAGGTATAATATCTTTGTCCAGACAGAGATAAACACTATTGGATAGAAGCATATTACCCTGTTCACTAAAAACTTGAACTGTTTTCATATGAAAAGTTTGATCTAAATTAATAACATCTCGATTACCTCAGGCTTTTTCATGTAAATGGATGCTAATTCAAATAATCCAAATGCAGGAATATGATAATCCTCTTTCATACCCTGATGACGAGCCAAAGCTTCCTCCAGGCACTAAAAATACAAGAAAAAATTCATGACTGCAATGGGTTAAAGCCTCCTGCAGACAATACAAATACAAGAAAAAGTCATAACCAATTTACACCTACAGTCACCTCCATTTACTGTATCTTTTATGTGCCACCCGTACCATGACATAGGACCTCAGTTTTCACTGTCTTATCACCATGACAGGACATTGGTGTACCCATGACAGGAGTCAACCAGGGACCTTTTGGTCACAAACCGAGCACCTCATCCACTGGGCTACATTGGCTCCACTAACCATCACAAATACCAGAAGAAGATTATAATGAACATGGCTTAAAATTTACATCATGCACTACAGTAAGAATATAATGAATACCGGCTAAAGCCTACTCAAGATGCTACAAATACATAAAAAAAATTATACTTATTACTGACTAATTTCAACACTTTCATTACATCATATTGATTTATTTTTCACTCACTCTGATTTCACTTTTGTTCATTAGTTTGGCTGGTATACAGTAGAATAATACATGATATTTTATCTACTATTCTGATGAAAGTACCAAGTACCTCTTCTTTTTTTTTTAACTCCTACCTGAATAGCAAGTTCCTCTTAAATCATTTTCTTCAAGTATAATTGAGTACAAAAAAGTAAACCTCTTACCTGTATACATGCAGCAAGTTCCCTCTTACCTGTATAGCAAGTTCCTCTTGTCCTATCTCTTTATATATTGCACCTTCTAATAAACATTTGATATGAAAGACTTTGGGATCTGTTTGCATCTCACAAACTGAAAGTAAAAATAAAAACAAAAATGTTGTTAGCACCTGTATCATAAATACGGAAAGATGTTAACACCTCAATTCTAGAAATTGTGGTATATGGCAATATGAGGGGCAGGCTTGGTGTAGTGGTTTAGTGCCTGGCTTGAGGCGCTGCCGATCTGGGTTCGATTTCCGGGTTGCACCGTTATGTTTAAGAGGTTGGTTACCTCCTGCTTCCACGTCATGATTTAACTGAAAAATTGTTGAAAGCAACGTAAAACACTTATCAACCAACCAACCATATGGCAGTATGTTAACACCTGCATCACTGAAATTCTGGTACATGACCGTAAGTTAACACATGTTAGTTCCTCTATAACTGAAGCAGTAGTGTACACCATAACTTAACACCTGTATTACTGAAATTGTGGCATATGATGGTGAGTTAACACCTGTATCACTGAAATTGTGGTATATGACGATAAGATAACACCTGTATCAATGAAATTGTGGCATATGACAGTAAGTTAACACCTGTATCAATGAAAGTTTGGTATATGACAAGAAGTTAACACCTGTATTGCTGAAATTGTGGTATATGACAGTAAGTTAACACCTGTATCAATGAAATTGGGGTATATGACAACAAGTTAACACCTGTATTGCTGAAATTATGGCATATGACAGTAAGTTAATACTTGTATCAATGAAGGTATAGTATATAATAAGAAGTTAACACTTGTTTCATGAAGGTGTGATATACGACAATAGATTAAACCTGTATCATTGCAGGTATGGTATTTGACAAGCAGTTAACACACTGATCGTTGAAGGTACAGTATATGACTAAAAATTACCAACATTATCATTTACGAGATAGTATATGACAGTAAGTGAACACTTGTCTAGGTGACAAATATTGAAGGTATAATGTATAATAAGAAGATAACCCCTGTACTGAAAGGTTGGCATATGACACTAAGTCAACACCTGTATCATTGACGATGTGTATATGACAATAAATCAACACCTGTATCATTGAAGATGTGGTCTATGATAATATATCAGCACCTGCATTATTGATAAGGGGGTATATAACAATATATCAGCACCTGTATCATTGAAAATGTGGTATATAACAATATATCAGCACCTGTATCATTGAAAATGTGGTATATAACAATATATCAGCACCTGTATCATTGAAAATGTGGTATATAACAATATATCAGCACCTGTATCATTGAAAATGTGGTATATAACAATATATCAGCACCTGTATTATTGAAAATGTGATATATGACTGACAACACATCAACACCTGTATCATTGAAGATGCGGCATATGACACCTGTATCAGAGAAAGTTTGATTAGATATGTGTATACTAAGATTTCAGTTACTATCATCTTTTAAATAAGTTTCTAACCAAGAAGTAATGAATAGTTTACCATTTAAAAAGGGTTGAAGTTCTTGTTCTGTACAAGTGGGTAGGGCATGCCAAAGAAAGATCAGCTCCAGGGACAAAAGCCGACAATATTCCTGTGTTGGTGGACATTTCTTCATCTTCTCTGCCTAATGTCAAAAAAGAAAAGCACTGGAATACATCCCAACTTCCATATCTAGTTTTCCAAACAAATACACTGACAACAGAACCCATATCAAGCATATGATCACCTGCATTAAACATTCAACTACGTTACTAATGACATTAA
This sequence comes from Pteria penguin, assembly GCA_035048485.1. NCBI lineage: Eukaryota > Metazoa > Mollusca > Bivalvia > Pterioida > Pteriidae > Pteria > Pteria penguin. The sequence goes on along the minus strand of CM068586.1, from coordinate 42,206,042 downwards.
GTGCACCTGGTTTCCAAGTGATAAATCTGCATTATTTTAATTGAACGATTAAATCATATTTTATGACATTCACTGTTCTTCAAATTCTGTATGGAACAATGATAAAAACTACTATGAATAGGCATAATGTTTACAAGCTGGGAGAAACTCTAGTAGCATGGTTACTAAATGAACATCTGGTAGCCTCACCTAATGAACTTGACGGACATGTACCTATCGGTAGCTGAATTAAATATCAAGGCATATCTTAGGCAGATTGATCAATGAATTTAATGTCACTCCAGGATTTATTAACCTAAGTTGGCAGATCTCTCGACTGGTTTTTTAAATTTATGTAATGCCACAAATAAGGACAGTCAGTATGTCACACATCGATTTGTTACCCTTTACGGCAAAAGTACCTGCATTTTGCCAATTCACTCCAGAGAAAGACAGGTGATCATGTTATCAAGCATTTTCAGGCTCTTTGTATGGATGCAGGGTTTTCAATAAGAATCATTTGAGGAGGCGATTTAGAAATTCGAGGTGTATCATTTAGAGCATCATATGCACGAATGTGAATAGTAAATTTGAGATAAGAGGGAATTCGAACCGGCGATTTACATCATTTGAAGCGGTGGTATTTCACCGGGTGCCGGCTCTAATTGAAATCCCTGCCGATGTGATAAACAAAGAAAGTTACTATGAAGAATCCCATTTCACAAGGCATTCTGTATGTCTCGAAACAGAAATACAATGTATTTTTATAATAGTAATGCTTCACTCACACATGATAAATTCAGTTGACAAAGTTAATTTCTTCCTCTTGTCAAGCACTTTTAAAGGTCTGAGCAAATTAAGAAATCCAGAAAAATTTTTGTTTTACTTCCATTTCAAACATACAATAAATACTATCCATACTTTACATGACATATCATTAACATCTGATTTACTGAGTGGTGTGCACATGTTCCTAAGGACACAAATTTTACCTCAAAACTTTAAAATAGGCAGACAAACATACTGAGAGAGAGAGACATACACACTGATAGCTCGACCACAGATACAACATATTTTTTATCTATCCGAAATCTTCATCTATAGACAAAAAATTACATAATTATGCAAGAAATCTTCAGAGATGCATGGTAGCAGAGTATCTTACCCTCCTAGATGCATAAGCTTCTATCTGATTGTTCTTCTTCCTGAGCAAGCCAGGAACTTCTAAGAAAATATCTCTTGCCCCTTTAACATCTCCCATTGCACCAAGACACACTAAACAAATAATGGAACATACAGTTAATGTAAGGCACTTACCAGTATATCTTGAGTGACCTTATTTTCGCAAGAATATCATTTTGGATATATATTTGCAAAACGTTATTTTCAACATGAATCAGGGTACAGAGTCATAAGTTTTTCATTAGCTTCTATTGACCCCACTATTATAGAGACTAAAAAGAAGCTACAGTCAAACCTCGATATCTTGAAGTCGGAGGGACCATGGAAAATACTTCGAGATATCCGTAGTTCGAGATATCCAAATTTCGAGTTTAGGATCACAAATTTTGAAGTTGTTACGCCGGTACATTTGACACGTGTGTTTGTTTTTATTTTAGTACGTGATGTATTTATCAAGAAATACATGTTTATCATTTCTTTTATCTATAAATATATACAGAGAATATACTCCAAAACTGAAAGTGTCATGTTTAGTTCTCAGTAATTTTGTATGTTAAATTTAATACTGGACATAACTGTCGTATACTATACTTTAAACCAAAGACGGACTGATGCATGAGATGAGGTAAAGAAACTTGTCATAATTTTATTTTATTCAAAACTATTATTATTTTGCATAAAAATACACAGACATATTCATGGATACGAAATAAAAATAGAGTAATGAACAATGTAAAGAAATTTCTTTACGTAAATGCAAGTATGAAAAACTGAGTTATATGGTTTACCCTTCGGTACTTCTTCGTTTTTTACTTATTGTTATCATTATTTTTTTTTTTATTGCAAAGTCAAATTTAATAAGCTATCATCCTTTGGTTACAATAAGTATAGATAACAAGGTATGAATGGATTTGATTGATTATGTAATTACTGCAGCTTTCTACATTGTATACCGACATGGTCAATTGATCAAACCGTGCGCGTGATCTGTCAACTAGGAAAGACGCCACGGAGAAAAAGAAGCCAACTTCGAGATAAACTTGGTAAATAAGAACTTCGGGACTTGAAAATATATTCAAGATAAGCATGGTATTCGACACATCAGTGTTCGACACATCCGGGGCAAATTTAATCATATTATAAAAGAATTTTTCGGGACAGACGTCCAACTTCGAAATATCCCGGGTATTCGAGATATCAGAGTTTGACATATCGCAGTTTGACTGTACTTCATTTCATGCACTTTATTTTAATCATGTAATCAGTTTTTCTTTAAATACATAAAAGTAGAGAAAAAGATTTTCAAAGAATAAGTTCATGGATGTATTTACCTGCAGTGATATAGGAATAGTAACACTTTGACCACTTGGTCTCTTTCTTTAGCCTGAAACAAAATTCACCTGAATCAAGTACACACTGCTTTGTTCAAATGTTTATCATTGTTTCAGGCCATGCTAACTCATAAAGACAAACATACATAACATACATCATCATTTATATTATACGACGTAAAGCAAACTTCTTAAACAAGTGATTACTGCCCCTTAAATAACAAGATTATGGGTATGATTGCTGTTTTAAATTTCTTCTGTCCTTACATATTAATGTAAACTGATGCCCCTTCAATCTAAAATTCACCCGTCTAAAAAATTGTATTGAAAACTCTGATAAACATGCAGATTGCAGGAATGATTACAGTTGTCCTATGTGAATTTTTTTTGCAAACAACTTATCGATCCTCTACAATGTAACATTTAAATTAGACGTCGCCTAAGTAACTATACTGATTTTAAAGTAAGATAGCACAGACAGTTTAAATGCATACAAAATTGAGTTGATAATTACCGAGTATAAAAAAATCAAATGACTTACCTTGAAAATGAACCTAAACAGTTTCTCCACTGTAACTTCATTAAATTTACCCATCCTGAAAGTATTTCAAAGTTTGTTCACCTTATGTACAGAAAACAACCACGCATCATTAAACTGTGAAATAATTCTTCGCGACAAAAAATAAATTTTACCAGAGCCATAAGTAGTAAACTTGAGATAACAAAAACTTTACAAATTGTCTATATGAATCTTGATCTATTATCTGCAATTACTTTTATATATTAGATAAAAAATCTTAGCATATCATCTGAAAATAATCTAAGCAATTGCAGGAAATATTTCTGTCCAACTACTTTTTCAATATAAAACATCCCAGCGATATTGTAACTGTTAATGTTACACTTTCTCAAAGAATGTAATGATTTCCAATCATAATAGTCTATGACCAACAGATGTATTTCTTTCTTCATATGAAGAAAATACAAAATGTGTTTGTAGAACACAAATGCCCCTGGCATGCCCATGCCGACAACAATTTACCTTACTATAACTAAATTTATTTGATGATACTAGTATACTGACCTATTTCATATTCACACATGAACTCTAATTCTCTCTGTCCAACTGCTGCCTCTAAAGCTTTCTGATACATTTCTAGAGAGAGGTCTGTTTGTTTCTACAATGAAATTAACACAGATTTAAATCTACAGATCTATCTATACCATTTTTATAGAAAACAATAACTTCTGGAAGACATTTTGAAATAAATAAGGACTGAACAAAACTTAAGTAACAAGCATATTGAGTACTGCTGAAGCAACACATGTCCCCCACTGGTTTTCATAAATTTACTAAGTCCAAGGACCGTAACTCTTCTAAGAATAGATCAATCGTGACTAAACTGAATGACTGACTGACTCATTTTTGTTTAACATCACACCACGAATATTTCATGTATATGGTGACGGCATCTGCCTGATGCGGGGCATACAAATTTTGACCTTTGCAACGGACCCACATGAAGCAGTGACGGATCTTTAACGTGCCATGCATATCACGACACGGGGCCTCGGTTTTTACTGTCTCATCCAAAAGACAGGACACCGGCATGACCAGAGCGGGAATCGAACCCCAGCCTCCCAATTAGGAGTCCAGCGCGTTACCACTAGACCAAAGCGGCTTCATGACTAAACTGAAATTAGATCTATAACTTATTGATACAAAGCTGCATACTAAATGTCAAGTCAATAACCACAAAGGCTGCAAAATAAAGTCCAGAGAACCAAAGTGTCCTAGACAGATCGACAGACAGCCAGAGTGAAAACCTATAGTCCCCTCCGGTTTTATAGGTGGCAGACTACAAATTACAACCTTAACGATCCAGGGTAAATAATGCTACAGAATTATTCATTAAATGTTAAAAACCAAAAAAGATATCTTTTACATGTACTTTCTATATACAGACCCCATGCTACAGTATACTGCAAACGCTATTTCTTATTAGTATCATTGAAGTAATTTATTTACCCTGAGCCTGTGTATTCTGCCTCTAAAGAACAAAAAGAGGGCCGAATTCCGGAACTCTGTTTCCTTTTCCTCTATTATCTTCTCTGCATCTTGTGTTCCTAAAACAGATTAATAACTATACAATTTTATCATAGTTTTTTACCACACTCGATTTAATTAAAATCAGACCTCTTCTCCGCTCGTTATCAGTTTGTTCGCCAAGACAGATAACAAGCTGAGTAGAGGTCTGATTTTAATTAGATTGTGACAACACACTTACTGGAATTTCATATGTTTGATGCCAGCTATATATTAAAGGTTGACGTTCCCAGACTCTAATGATTCGACTTCTCTCCTTGGTATATAAGTATATATAAGCAGATTTTCCAACAATTCCAAATGTAGAATTACGCTTGTCTAGTATAAGAAACTACAGTACTGTAAATTGCAAGTTCCAACACAAAACCTGCAGCCCTAAGCCAAAGTTGACCATTAATCTAGTTTTACAAATATGTTTTTTGCTTGTTTGCTACTTTACGTAACTTTCTAGAACTACTTCAATGTAAACTCTCTTAGCATGTCAAAATTCGACAAGCTGATAAGCACCATTTCTTAGAAGACATGAGATATTTATGTTACATGCTAGACCTATATGTATCCTTGATGTGAATTCCCACCTTATGTCCTTGCCAAAAAATATCATACATGAACAGAAAACTAAGAATGAAGGACCCATTAAGGTTTCAACCTGCAACCTTTTGACTTCAAACTGAACACATATTCGTCAATCTCTTAGTCACACAGCATTTAATTTCTGTTATGTAAATAACATCAACTGGCAAAATTTGTAATACATGTAACAAACCATTTAATGTAGTTAAGAATTTCACGTTTTCAACATGTTCAATGAGTATTATTTTTCACTGATAAAAGTGATATGCAAAAAAGAAAGAACAAGCTGTATGTGTGAAACACTAATGCCCCCGGCAGCACCAACGTCCAAAAAGTTATTTTTAGTGTAAAGGTCATTGTCAAGGTCAAAAGGTCATTTGAAAGGGCTTAATTAGTTGAGTATGTATGTCAAATATGAAGTGTCTATCCTTCACGGTTCAAAAGTTATAGCCAAGATTAAAGTTGACGACAGACAGACAAAAAAATACAATACGCTCCTGATCTATCGATCTGGGGGCATAAAAATGATTTTATTCAGTATTACCTGCACAATAATCATTGGCCCCATCAAGAGCAAAGAATGGACGTAATACTGTATGGTACCACAATAACCCTAGAGTAGCAAGTGGTGCCTTCATATCTGTACTATTACTGGCATAATCTAGTGCTTCTAATCCAGCTATCCTATCTCCCTCAAATCCTAGAAACTCAATCAATTTCAAGATTTTAGGTGGAACCATGGATATGCACAGCTGAAAAGTTCCATAACCAAAGCAGACAGCACCTTGTAACCTAGCCAGAAGTTCCTCTGATATTTCATTATCGTTTCCATCTATAACAGCTTCAGCAACAGTAATGTCTGACTCAGGAAGACTATTTTGAGATCGGCTTTGTTTCATTTTCATCTGTTTTGATTGTAACTGTTTAACATCTTTGTAGAGTTTTTCATATATTTTGTAAGCTTTCCGCAGATACCATCCCCCTTTGATGTAACTCGGAATATCCTGATTGGTGAATACTAGTATAGCCTGGTAGAGAAGTGAATCAGCAACAATAACTTGTCTTTGTATCTTATCCTCCACACTAATTTCATCCTGAAAGCAGACACAAATTTGGAAATATTAAATATTTTAGCAGCAGCGTTTTTTTTTTTTTTAAAGGTGCCTGTACCCTCTCATTTGGGAATTTTTTGTCCCATTTGCAATGTGCTAGAAGATAATTTTGAGAAATTTTGGGAAAAATCAATGAAAATTCCATTAGGAAGGGTCCTTGTAATGGACCTGATTTGTCCAGTCTTCGAAATAAACCACAAGCTCGATGTCCAAGACCTGTAAAATTGGGATTGGGCATGTGAAAAAACTGAGATTGTATGCCTGCGAGTCTTGTAAACATTTTTTCATTATCTGAAAATTATTGTAGTATATCTTCTATTTTTGAAACATAAACAAGGGGCTAATCCTAGCCGAAAATCGATTAAAAGACCACCACCATCAATTGAGGAAATAGAAGGGGTAAAAAAGGTATGAAATTAAATGACAGAAAAAATTTCAACAACATTGGTATGATGGTAGACTCTGTTTTGTGCAAAATGTATTGCAAGTGGAGAATGAGAGAGAAATCCAAAGAGAACTTGTATTGTTATGATAATTGTGCAGTTTCTTTTTTGAAAAATAACAATTACCGAAAAACTTAGGGTTTGTGAAAATCTATTCAGGCTTTTTAATTTTTTCTTTTACCTGCCCTTTTGGGCTTGAATTGAAAAATGTTTATTTCGAAGACTGTTTGTCATTTGATGAAAAAAAAAAAGAAACAGCAGTAACAGTTCTGTAATATAGGCACATAAACAGAACCTACTCTAAAGACCACCTGTACTAAGCAGTCACCTGTCTTTATCAACCACCTCTCTCTGTTCATTACTACTAGTTGTCTATACAAAACTCAATCTGTATTAAGAGGTCACCTTCTCTGAGTGACCACTTTTCAGGATTCTTCTCAGAGGCTGCTTAATACAGGTTTAACTGTACTGGTCAGGAAACATAAATCCGGACACAAGATAAATTTCGACGGTTTGTTAAAATGATATCAAATGAACAGATTTTAAAATGCCCACTGGCATACAGTTTAAAAATATGTTGTTCTTTCCAGTTGTGCAGTTAAAATTACTTGAAATGGTCAATAATTAACTAAAATAGTGATCATCCGGGTAAGTACATCTAAGTATTTAAAATTCTCCCTTTTGTACTGCATCTATAACCTAGAAATTATCATAATCTTAAAAGTCATATCTATCATTAATTCTTGTCAGCTGCAACTTACCTCTCTTTTCTTTTTAGATTTAAATTTCCTTCGTATAGATTTCAGCACACCTGAATCCGTATCACATGATTTTTCTGTTTCTTGTAAAATCTTAAGTGCCTCTTCAAGTTTTTCCTCTTCAAACGACATCAAAGCTTGCTGAAAACAAAACACAATTTTAAATCATGAAATCCACGTTAACAAAATGGGTTCAGTTCATGATGAACAAGAATATTGAAAGCGTTGCAGTAGAAATACAGGACCTATATCAGTCCTCACAAATTTCAAGCCAAAAGAGAATCAACCAACCTGACAATATGTGAATTTGAACTGTAACCTACATCTGCAAAGCACTTACAAACTTTCATCAAATATCTAACTGTATTATAAAAAGTCAAGAAAACTAAATTTTTTGTGAAGAAGCACAATTCTATCAAAAAGAAGGTCAACCATGAAATCAAGTATGAGACAAAAATTTTTTTTGTGTTAGGGTTTTTAAATATAAAGCGGTCTATTTGGATGACCACTTCAAAGTGAAAGGAAAAAACATGGTTATTTTACTGAATGGAGATTGACAGAAAGGATAACACTTAGCCTCGTTAATTAGAAAATTATCCATAGAATTTATCATATAATGTCATGATTGATTGACATTCACCTTATTTTGCCAAAGTAAATCCAATTTCTGAAATTGTTTGATTCTCCATCTTTTCCTATGCACATTTCTCAGACCAAAAATACCCAACACACAAAAAAGTTTTTTATCTGTTTTTGGTCAGTCAATCATGACCAAAACTCAAATATTATTGTTACTGTAATGTGTTATAATTTTACTATTATCATGTTTTATGCACATGTCCCTGGTGACTTTTGTCATACAACCTGGTCAGGTGTCTTCTGTCTTCTCTTCTATCATTCAACATCTAATTTAAATGTACTATCATATTGGAGATCAAATTAAGTTCATAACTTCAATTAATGCTGTGAAAATAACCTTTGATTTCAAAACAAGAAGTATCCTCCTCGTTTCAAAACCTTATGTATGGTAAATGACTTATCATCTGAAAACAATGAATTTACAACATTTATACTCTAAATTAGATGCTATGATGTTGAATTTCGATTTGATGACCCCAAAATCAATACATGTAGGCGTTTTCCTCTCTATGTAATTGAATATTTATCCAAGTCTCCTTTCAACCCAGGATGGCTGAGTTCAATCTGTAAGCCTCTTTGTTGCAAAATAACTGATCAATGAAAATAGAGGAAACATTTAGTGTTTCTGACTTTGTCATTAGTGGAATAGCAATAACCTCTCACTGCAGTACATCAGGTCTTTAAGATGTATCATATTAAAGATGCATGGACATGTATCAGCTAGTGGCCATTCCATATGACATATTCATAAAATGAAACCTTGTTAATATCATATTAGCTAGGGTACAAGTGGAATTTAAAAATCAATTTCTCAACATCAAGCCATGTCACAATATTATTCTATTGATATCATACCTTTGTTTACCATGTTTACTCTTTTCTATTACATGTATTGATGTCTCACATTTTGATTAAATCCCCACATTTAAATGAACAATAAAATTAAATGTCAACAGGGTTAAGACTATTTAATTAAACAGACAAGTTAAGCTGAATCAGAGCTAAGTGTTCTATATTTTGACCTTTCCCCTGAAGTATATTTCTAAATCCCCTGAAAATTCAATGAATGTTAATAATGTTATTTATAATCTAGAGAACTCACCATGAAGAAAACAAAACTGTGGCCAGCATTCATCAAAGCACTGTCATTTCTGAAATATTCATAATACAATGGCCATATTTTACAACTGTATCAATAATATATATTTGTCTACTTCCATTAGATCTGTACAAAAAGTCTGACGGAAATAATATTGCATCAGGCAAAAACAAAGATGTTAGGAAATTGGAACTAGAATATAATGAACCTGTAGATATTCAACCAATCTCATTAAAACTCCATCTATCACGCTCCTGAATTTTATCATGTTTGCTGTGGTAGATATCACCCTCTGTAGCAGTTCATCTCGGATCAACTTTTGACAATGACCAATAAATGTCCACTGCATGAAGCTGACCAGTTCTTTTTTTACCATCGCTGTCTACAATAATTCAAATTTGAACCCACAAAACACCACATTGAACACAATAAAACTAAGGAGCCTGATAGATCCAGTTTTAATGAGATTCAGATGTTCAACAATCTTCTGACTGAGCTACTTGGGTTGATAAACCAGCATGTCATATGCTCCATTGGTGAACCTTGCCAATAGTTTAAACCAAATCATTATACATTTAATTATACTCTTGTTCATGCCTCCAAAGCTGGACCTCTTCTTAAGCCCCACAGTTTAGAAAAGAAGATAAATACTTAATGAATGAGATTTATAGAATTCTGTGTTCCTCTTTATTTATGATACATGTACAACATGAAACTTTCAGTATAACAGTTTGAAATATGGTACTATCAATTCTGCCTCAGGTGGTTGGTTGACTGGTGTTTTGTATAGCTTTCGATAGTTTTCAGTCATATCATGACATGGAGTTAGGAGGTAACAAACCTCTTAAACATAGTGGCGCAATCCAGGAATCCAATACGGATCATTATAATGCATCATAATCCAAGCCCTTAACCACTACATCAAGTCTGCCCCTGCCTCAGGTGACATTTAAAAAACATAAAATTGTTATATATGGTAAAAGAACCTTTTTCTGACCTATCACCCCATATTTTTTTAATTCAAAAGGCAGGAAACAGAAACAAACACAACACACGAACTTCATATTCCTCAGGGTATATGCAAATAAATTCAACTCATGAGAGTTGGACACAGCACCAAACCTGTAAAAGGCAGGAAACAAAATAAGGCCCTGCTGTGACCCCAGGCCATTCTGTCTTTATTACAGATGTCATTTAACATCACAGTGATAAAAATACCTCAATTTTAAGATATCATTCTTAACTCAAGTGACATCTTCGTTCATATGGTTTCATATATGAAATATGAAAAGGACAAAGATTCTGTTAATCAGGGGGAACAAACTCTTCTATTGGAAGGATAATCTCTCCAATGTGAGACCTTCTCTCATTTGAAAGACAATATAGAGGGTTTTCCAAAGTTTAAATTTCCAATCTTAGAATTTTGGTCTGCAACTCAAAAAGTTCTGATTTTTAACATGTTTAAAGTTCACAGAACAATGCCTATTTAAGAATAATGACATTTCCTTCAACAACTGGGGAACTTGCTGCAGCTGACATATAGAATATTTTGCATCAAAATTACTCAGAAACTGCCACTACTAATGCTGGTAAACATCTATTGTAAATATTGTTTAGAATTTCATATTAAAGATGGGTGCTTTATGGTTTCAAATAAAACTTTAAAACTCTGATATTTTGTTTTAGTACTTGAAAACTGTAACTCAAATCAGAGAATATCTTCACTTTGAGAGATATATAAAGGTGTGCTCAACCCATTACAAGTTTTTTCAGTAAAGAATCACATGGAAACACATTCAATAATTCAATAGACATACCTTTTCACATTTATTGGGTTGGGTGACTGGTGTTTTACATCGCTTTCAACAATATTTCAATTAGATCGCAACATGGAAGCAGGAGCTAACCAACCTCATAAACATAGCGGCGCAACCCGGTGAATCGAACCCAGATCGTTGGCACCGCAAGCCGAGCGCTTAACCACTACACCAAGTCTGCCCCACACATTTATTGGGATAGAGTAATCTTATCTCTCATTTACCCAATATATAATGTTCTTTACTTTGTAATATGATGCCACTATCTAAATAATAATGTCACAACAATGAGATTCCTGAGTAAAAGTAGCGTGTCAGGTATTACTGGTAGGCACACTAGATCATGTATAATGTGAAAATAAATAATAGTCTATCATTCAAATTCTTCCAAGTCTGGTACATACCATTGAAAGCTTGTATACTGGTATCAACACACACAATACAAGGACAAATTGGTACAATTGAGGTAAAAGAACTTTTTAAAAAGTAGCATAGTTAGATGTACAGTTCAAATTTTTCAAAAATATCTAGTATCTGATGGAGGTGTTCTGGAACTTTGACACAGTTAAATAATGGATCACTGTGTGCTGGTTTTGTGTTCCAGTTGTGTTCTCTATAAAAGGAAATGCTGTATGATATGTCAGTCAATAGCATATTTAACAAGGAAGTTTAGTGGCAACCTGGAGAGATGGTCTGTATTATGCAGGAATGCTTGAGTCATATAGGTATATCTATCATTAGGTTAAACACTTTTAATGCTTCGTCACAACTTTAGCCTGGACTCTGTGCCCTGACTGAGGTTTCCACTGGAGATGGTTCAGCATAATGGATATGCTGCTGATAGCTCAATACACACTGACCCCATCATGCCTTACATATTATCACTGATTCAGTGTATGTGTCCTCAGTGAATAAGATAACTAAGTAAAAGTATATCCCTCTAGCTAAATAATCTTATCACACAACATGTATGCCTCGTGCTGTGATAACATGTATACATTATCAACATAAGTACATATATTAACTGATTATGGGCCTTCACTTGGTTTAGGGGTATAATAGGAACCCTTTAAGATAGACAGAATGTCAACTAATTACAGCAAGATATGATAAACACAAACAAAAAGTCCCCTTAATTAGACAGCAATAAAACTAAATGTCTCACGTCAATGATAACTTACTTGTATTTTTCAAAGAGTTTCCTCGCTTCTTCAAAGCCATTATTCAGTAACATTTTTATTCCGGTCAGGGCTAACTCGGCGTCGTCTTGAGTCCCTGACTCATCACTGTCCATGCTATTCCATTCTGTTATTGTCTCTTTTTCGGCCATCTTAATTCAAGTAAAATTATTCCTGCTAGTCGATCGATCACTCGAGTCAAAGGTCATAAGCTTTTACACAGCCATAATATTGTTTGTAGGTTGCCACAGAATTTCACTTCCGCTGGAAGTAGGATTTCCTTACTTCCGGGTCAAGAAAGCCGTAAGGAATGAAAACGGCAATGGAAATATAAAATATGAAAAACTAGTTTTATTCGCAGTTCATGTGTAAATAATCACATCATATTCTTCTGATTGTTGTTTATGAGGACTACTCTTCATTATATCTCTCAAAGTTTAATACCTAGTATTGTATGAATTCGGAGTTAAGATTTATAACCCTTTTGGTTCTCCAAAAGTACCTTGTGCAAAACGAAAGTATTGGTACTGGTGGAAAGGCATGAGAACAGAACTCATTTGTTGTACACATGTAAGTGGTGTTTAAGGGTTTAATTCTACATACAGATGTTTTTTTTTCTAAGTCATGCATTTAGACAACAGTCAAATATCACAATTATTCAGTATGTCATTGCCTTAGAAATTAATTATAATTATTACAGTTATGATCAGGTTGGGGGCAACCTAATTTCTATTGAAACGGTCGGCTCATACCTTCACCACATGAGCCGACCGTTTCAATAGAAATTAGGGGCAACCTTTCATTTGAGAGATAATCACTCAAATGAGTAACTATATTATATAGATGTGCCCTTTTAAGTTTAAGTCAAATTTTTGAAACTTTAATTTTTTAGTACTTGTTTACTTCTGTTCATTCCTTGAAATTGATTACTGAAAACAGTGATAGTTACTCATATGAGTGATAATCTCTCAAATGAGAGGTTGCTCCCAACCTGTTAAAATTTTTAAGACGGGTGTATTATGTTATGGCGCTGTCCGTCCAGCACCCGGTATAAGTTTGTCAGGGCCATTACTTCTTTTCCTGTGCATGGATTTCAATGATATTTAACAGAATTGTTACTTTAAGGACCCAAGGGCGTGTCATAACCTTGACCCAAGGTCATAAGTCAAAGGTCAAGATCACAACATGCAAAGTAAGTAAAACCTTGTCCGGGCCATAACTTCTTTCCCTATGCATGGATTTCAATAATATTTCACAGAATTGTTACTTAGGACACAAGGGTGTGTCATGACCTTATCCTAAGATCATAGGTCAAAGGTCAAGGTCACAACATGCAAAGTGAATAAAATCTTGTTCAGGCCATAACTTCTTCCTCTGTGCATGGATTTCAATAATATTTCACAGAATTGTTTCACTTGACCCAAGGTCATAGGTCAAAGGTCAATGTCACAACATGTAAAGTGAATAAAACCTTGTTTGGGCCATAACTTCTTCCCCTGTGCATAGATTTCAATAATATTTCACAGAATTGTTACTTAGGACCCAAGAGTGTGTTATTACGTTGACCGTCAAAGGTCAAAGTCACAACATGCAAGGTGAATAAAACCTTGTTCGGGCCATAACTTCTTCCCCTGTGGAAATAATATTGGATTTCAATAATATCTTTGCTATAGTAAAATGTTATGGAACGCAATAACTTTAGTAAATGTCAGCTGTTTTTCATGAAACTAATAAAGAGTGCTTAAATAGGGTAGAGTAAGTGGCCTTTCGATTTAGAGCAAAAAGTTACTGATTTGAGTGATTATTTCTCAAATGAGAGGTTGTCCCCAACCTGCTGATGGCATTTAATTTGTATTATTATTAATGTTAGTTACAATATATCACCCTAACGCACTTGTTATTATTCGGTCGTTTATTGTGTGTGTTAAGGCTTCAACGCCGTGCCATTTGCCGTAATGATGCAAGCTGATTGTGAATCACAATCGCACTTTATCAGTTGATTTGGAGTAAAAATCTTCACATGTCAGTTCTTAATTTACCTTGTTTTCATGCATCCAATTTAAAATTCCATCTTAATCCATGCTATCATCCTTTCTTTCTGCACTAAAGTTTGTTTCTCTAAGGCCATTGTTTCATAATGTTACAAGAATTTTTCCAAATATGGTGAAGGCCATGTAACATATTTCCTTATTCGCAATATCATCTTTATTTAGGATTGTATGAAATACTTCTCTTTGTTCTTTTCTTAGACTTACAGATTTATATCTAAATACTTTAAAGTTTCAAAGATTGTGCGATCTGTTACCACTTATATTCTCAAAACAGGTCATGATGTTTTGTGTTACTGGTACAAGCGTTTTAAAACAAACTCTCCAAATACTGCAACAAGACAAGAGTTATAACCACCCTCCTAACTATGATGACACAGTTATTGTTTAACTCTGCTGGACCATTCAGGATCCTCGGAATTTTGATGCACTATAATCTTATTTGCCTCTCACAAACATTTTTATACATCTGCATAAAATATGGCCATATTATGGTATACCGCTGTCGTGCATCTGTCCGACCTATCTTGTCTTAACAATCCTCCTAAACCTTTGAGGGGATTTTGATGAAACATTGTACAAACCTTTTGAGGGGATTTTGATGAAACATTGTACAAAGAAGGAACACCAAATGAAGGTGTGCATATGGGAAAGGGAATGCTACCCAAACAATTTACAGGAGTTAAGAACCTTGGCCTGAAAATACCTTGTCTTTGCATCTCCTCCTAGAAACCCTTCAGGAAATTTTAATGAAACATGATACAAAGAAAAAACACCATATGAAACTATGCATATTGGAAGGGAAATGGTGCCCGAAAAATTTACAGGAGTTATGACCTTTGGACTCTGATTTTCTTAAAGTACTGTGTCTTTGCAACTCCCCCTAAACTCTTTGGGAGATTTTGATGAAACTTGGTATGTACAATGAAAGAACACCATGTGAAGATGTGCATAATGGAAGGGGAATACTGTCCCTAAAAAAAACTAAAAGAGTTATGATAATTTTTCAAGATAAGGACTGTAACATCAGTCTTTAGCCACTTTGTTTGAATCTTTACAGTAATGTCCAACTCAGGATATTTGACAAACATATTTTAACTAAAACATGGCGTTTTGTTGTTTAATATGCCATTCCGTCTCTGAAAATGTCCAAATAGCAACAAGTCTGGTAGTGGTACCCACATTATTGTAATTATTATGGTTATATAGGTTAATATTCTTGTGATCATAGCATGTGAAAATATTAGAACTGGATTATTATGGTAATTTTGATGAAACTTTACACAAGTGATTTACTACCTAATGACTGTATGTAAAAAATATGGTGTTACGTAGTTCAATATGGCCACCATTGCAGCCTTCGTAAAAATATTTGAATCGGACTTTTTCTCTCATTTTCACAGCAATTTTGATGCCTTGATACATAAACATGAAAATGCATTTAATTTTGTAGAATATGTTTCTTAATCTGACTAATCAGCCCTCTCCATTGATGAGATGGTTTTTAGATTGGCATCACGCAACATGGTTGTAAGGAATTGAAAACTGTTAAATCATTAACATAAAATGGGCTGAGTGGTCAGACTTGCAGCCTGACTGCTACAACAACACAAAGCAAGTGACCTTTCAGTAATGTCTCGTACAATTAACTTTTGGATGCAATACATGTAGTATTGCTGGCTAAGGATTACAGGCTTTGGAAGAAATCAATGCTGCCATCGCAAAATTCTAGTATATTATATAACCATTTGCAACCATTTTAATTTAGCATAAGTTCCAATATACCAATAGAGTGGTAAGATACTGTGTATAGGAATATTACAGGGTTAAAAATGAGATGTCGTCCAGTCGTCAAAAACAACCTTTCATCTTCCAAGCAACCAACAATTTAGAAAAAAACATCAAGGTTTGCAATTTACTTTCAAAATTGTGGGGGGGGGGGGGGGGGCGCGGGGGGCACGGGGGCACATGCACATGAGGTGCCCCCCCACCCCACCCCCCACCCCGACAAATGAAGTTCTGGATCTGTGCCTGTTAAGATTTGATTTTTTTTCTTGTTTACAACCCTGTAGAAAATACACTTTGTACATAAACAATAGATTGGTAAATTATGACATACATGTACTGATGTTATGAACCAGTAAAATTGATAAAGGACTATATATCAGTGAAACTATTGAAATATAAATTATATACATTGCTGTATGGAATATATGAATTTTTTTATTATATAACAAAAGTGTTGTTTTGTTTTGTACAGTTCCTATGCAGTCAACAGAAGATCATAAACAGGAAGCGAGAATATTCCTAAGGGAAAGATTCCTACGACTGTGTGCACACATACCCAAACATGAGGCTGTAATATCCATGTACGAAAACACCAGAGTAACGTGTAAATTAGGCCACATCGATATTGATGTACAGCACTTACAGACCACAGATTTAAAGACTCCAATGGGAGTGTTGCCGGAAGCTATTCTCAGAACGTCGGACATCATTTCCATACAAATTCCTGATCTTAACGCACAGCCTATGAAGTAAACATTCATTGCTTGATAGGTATGTTCTTACATTGATAAAGACAGTGCTATACATAGTTTTCACTGAGGGAAAATTCACAGGAGTTGTCTCCCGTTGTCAGCCATTTTGTGGGTCAGAGTGTGAAGTTTTTTTCTTTAATCAACAAAAATACAGACTGAATTTCTTTAAAACCCTCTTTGAAAATTTAAATTGCTCTCAAACTCAGACCTTTTCATATTGCTACACTGGAAAAAATATGACCATTTCCAGTGTAGGATATAGTGGCAATATGAAAAGATCTGATTTTAATTGGTTTGATTGCTTATAAACCAATAAATATTAAGATATAATTTATTTTGAAAGTGTTGGTTTTGGTGCAAAATTATGAAAACCTCTCCAAACAAGGGTCTTAGTATTGGTAATACTATGAAAAAAAATCTCGTGGTTGACCCCAAATATGGCTGAATACGGGAGGTAACTCCAATAAATTTAGACTAAGTAAATACTATCTATACGTGTACATTGTACATATCACAATCGCCAGTGCTTACTTGTACCAAAGGCGTTAGAAAACTTAGAAATAAAAATACCTTTACATTTACTGTATATGACCTGACAAGTTCAAAACGTTAGTGTGCCTGGCTCAGCATCAAGAAGTTCAAAGATCAAATTTCAGAAATGACTCTTCAGTCTACGGTCTTTCAGATGAGGTACACAGATTGAAAATGGAAGTCCCATATCAGAAATAACTCTGATGTACTGTCTTTTAGATGAGGTGCATATTATAGTGAAAATGGATGTACCATGTCATATTTGACATAGACACATCTAAAATCCCTTGTTGCTTTGGAAGACGTTTATTGCATAGGTCAAAATTTGTATGCAATGCCTCAGACAGATGCCGACATTATATAAGTTTGAAAAATAATCCAGACATGACACAAGACAACAAAGAAAATAATATTTACCTTTTTAATAGTGTAGTAATGACCTCTTACCTTGTCTTGTCTGGATTTGAATCCAGGTTCTGTTAAGTGGGTAGGTGGATAGGTCTACCCAAGTTACTGCTAAAAGTTTTATCTTTGGTTTCCTCTATATCTAAACACTGGATACCACTAAGTAGGTGAAATAATTCCATTGTGGTATTTAAAGATTTCCATATCCTGATATGGTTAGAGTGGTTGATATTCAGTTTCAGCAGAGTACGATCCTAATTGTATGTTATTTATACATTTAAGTAATGCAGCATGAGTAAATCTTAAATACATGTACCGGAACCAGTTTCAATTTGGCCAGCCTTTGAGCTACAATAATTTAGAATTAGAATTCATTAAAGTAAATGGGGTAGGCTATGTGACAAATTTAAAGGTCACACACATGTGCAATGTAGCTTATAGTAGGGACATGGACAACCCTACTATTATTGTCCATGACATTCATTTTTTGCTGTCTTCCCTATCTAAGTTTCAAGATTTAAAATGAAAGAGAAAATGACACAATCATTTTTTTTTTCAGTTGTGTAAAAAAATGTCCGAACTAAAAGAACTAAGGAGATTAAAAGATGAGGAACGAGCATTGATGAACATTGCCTCTAAACTGAGTGATCAAGTCAATCGATTAAAAGTGGAGGAGCTGGCATTACTAAATATGATCAGACTGAATGAGGGTAAAAATAGTACATCAGAGACTGTGGTAAGGGCTGAAGGAGTTTCAGGGAATCAGGTAGATGCCATTCACATAGAGGAAGGTCAGAATGTAAGTATTTTAGGTATTCTTGTTTGATTTTTGGAAAAGTACAAGTTCACATTTGTGTATCTAAAATACATTGTCGAATGTTGAAAAGATGACACCCTAGTGCAGTTCCACTGATCATAGTGGAGTTCTTGATTATTAAAAGATAGTAAATCAAATCCACACAGGAGTCCAGAAGCAGTAAACATGATACCTCGACACACCTTGAGAATGGGAAAGTGTTCCTAATTTGGTTGTATCTAAATCAGCATAAAAATAATACCGGTAAGCATCAAACAGGTGTGAAAATTAATCTCAAAATACACAGTTGTCAACCTGGATGATAAAGTATGCACTGTCGTATGTCTATGAATGATATGCATGGAGGGGTAAAGCCATTATGGAGGTGTGAAGACAATATTGAGGGGTGAAACCATCATGGAGGGGTGAAGCCATTGAGAGCATTGAGTATTTAGGACGTAATTTGCCCTTACTGGTACACACAGGGAATTGGAATTCATTTGGAATTCAGAATTCTAAAATTCTGGTGTTCATGAAAAGATTTTATTATACTTTATAGAGGTAAATGGACATTTTCTGGGGATTGATAGATGCAATTGATGTGTAAAAAACTCATTAATCTCAGTACAGTGTATATATGTTTAAAGTAAACACACGCATCACATTCAGAAAATGTTAATATTCAGATTTATTACATTTCTATTTCCTCTGCAGGAAGAGTTTCCTGAGGGAGATAACTCTGAAATGATGGAGACCTCAGAGAGAAAACATGACTTAGTTCCTGTTGATTTGAAAGTTGGAAATCAGGATGTTGTAGAAGTAGAGGAAGAAGAAGAGGAAGATGATTTAGAGATGATGGCAGCATTCAATGATCCATTGTGATTGCAGAGGAAATAAAGGATTGTATTGAAGAATAAGTGATGAGAAAAGGGAGGAGGGGGTAACCACTATAAGAATAGGAGAAAATTTAAGGATATGTGCTGGATTAATGTCGTCATTTATATTCAGATGTGTAAGAGAATCATTATTTTTGAGAATGCATAAATAGATATCACTTTGAATCTTACTTATGAAAATCACCTTCATCTTGTTCATAAAGATGTGTGAACAGATATCATATCGAAAATTGCTTATAAGGATGTATGAACTGATATCACTTTTAGTATTACTTTTGTGATGGTGTGTGAACAGATTTCAGTGAATTTTACTAATGAGAATATGTGAACAGATATCACAGTGAATCTTACATTTGATGATGTGTGAACAGATATTTACTGTGAATTTTAATTATAAGGATTTGTGAACAGATATTGCTATGAATCTTATGATGTGTGGGTGTATGAACAGATATATGATTAACTATGAGTCTTAATTTTAAGGATGTGGAAACTGATATTACTTTGAATCTGGCTTATGAGGATGTACTTGCTGAGATTGTTTCGAATCTTGCTTAATTCATCATACATATATATATATATATATATATGTTAATACATTTATGTTACTGCATAGGAAAATTCTGAATAAAAACCAGGAAAATTCTTTATATTAAATTCAAATTAATCAAAATGGGCTGTGATATATTTTTTTTTTTTTTTTATTGCCCCCAAATCGATGGCATATTGTTTTTGTCATGTCTGTTTGTTTCTCTGTCTGTTGTCAACTTTAACCTTGGCTATAACTTTTGTGAACCGTGAGGGATAGAGACTTCATATTTGACATGCTTACTCAACTAATGCAGCCCTTTCAATTTACACCAAGGTGGATGACCTTTTGACCTTGACAAAAATGTGCATGTGCATGTGCATGTATGCTGTATAATGACAACTTGTCGTTGCCTGGGTATCAAGAAGGAAGTAGGCTATTCAAAAGTTTTAGCTGTACTTGTTTGTGTTAGCACATATCGCATACTATATGCAGTAACTTCTATTAAAGTGCAGCATATCTCATTAGAATACATACCTTATTGTAATATATGTAAGTCTAGAACACCATCATCTCATTCCTTTTCATCACAAGTTATTACTTTTTAGCTTGCCAGGACAAATGTCCAGAGAGCTATGTCATAATTCTGGCATCGTCGTTGTTGTCATCAGCGTCTGAAGACAAAAACTGTAACCTGGCTTAAGACTTTAGAACCATTTTAGACAGGGCTTTAAATTTTGACCGGATTGCAAAGCAGTTTTGGTCTATGAATTGGCGAAAACCGTCCGCACGCACGGCGTCAACATTTTGCGTTTAGCTTGGTGTCTTTCATACCCTAAAGGGTACTTATGTCAAAGTTGGTAGGTTTGTAGATACTTGAATGTTCTGTCCAACAAATACAAAAATTTAGTGACCTTGACCTTGACTTTATGCTTCAGTGAACACACTGTTTTTTGCCTTTAGGGTGACCACTTGCATACATGTATTGTTAATGTTAATACAAAGCAATTCTGGTCTATAAATTGGCAAAATCGGTCGGTCCATCTGTCCGTCCGTCCGTCCGGCATCAACATTTTGCCTTTAGCATTTGCAATCCGGTCATACCGTCCTTGACGGTTTCTTGTTTACATGTGTATTTCTTATGCCAAGACTTTTCATTTGGTACCAAAATCTTGACCTTGTGACATTGACCTTGAGTTTAACCGACTTTTCAAAAACTTAAACCTTGGTCATAACTTTTAAAAGGTAAGAGATAGGGCTCAAATATTTCATTACATACAAAATTTTTAAGTTTTGACCTTTAATATTGACCTACTTAGAGAAAAACTATAACCTTGATCATGACATGAGAGACAAGGATTTAATATTTCACATGTGTATTTCTTTTGACCTTGTGACTTTGACCTTGAAGTTTGACCTTCATTTAAAAATTTTAACCTTGGTTATAACTTATGAACATTAAGAGATCAGCGTGAATATTTCATGTGTGTATTCCTTGTGACAAGACCTTATTTATGTATCAAAAATTTTTCATGTGTTGACCTTGACCTTGAAAATTGATCTAATTACAAAAATCTTTTGCTATTTAAATTTGGTTGCCACCAGCAAGCACTGTTCTCTCCTGACGACTCTTGGGTATTGTTTGTTCACTGAAAGTATTATCTTCATGCTGAAACCTTGAGTTTCAGATTGTGCTCCTTCGTTTCATCCTGCTTCAGTGTTGCAACTTGGAAATTGTCGAAAGTGACGTAAAACACTAATCAATCTATCAACCATAACCCTGAGACCAGTGGAGTGACAAGTTGATCATGTGGTTTCATGTTGATTGATTCATGATATTTTTAGAAATTTGTTAATATTTACACTTCTATAGAAACTTTTTATATTAAATATATAATACCACAAAAATTGCACAAGTATTGCAAAAAACACGAAATATTCCTAGTTTGGGAAAATTACAGCTTTCCAGGCCAGCTGAGAAAATATAAATGCCATGCGATTAAGATCTAGAGATATTATCATCTAAATATTTGAAAACCAGTCATCATATTTGTCATATATGCTAGTATGTATATTACTGTCAAATAAATTTGATTTAGATTAATATGTCCAAAAAAGGATGTTAGTTGTCTCGGTCAAGGTGAATAAATGTCAGTAATTTCTCTTTAAATCTCGGGTTTATCAGTAAGAAAAATTAAAAAAAAAAACAAAATAGAGTTTAATGTTAAGTTTTTTTTCTCCCGCTCATTGTTTTCATCCCATTGAACCAGAGACATAAACTACCTCCAAAGTAGTCTAGGTCTCTGCATTGAACGTAAATTCCACGAAAGGATGATGTTTTCAATTTGTTAATTTAGTACACGGACACATTCTCTCCACTGCGCCGACTGAGTGTAAATCTCATTTCGTCTTACGATGGGGACAAGCAGTGGCGAATCCAGGATTTCCGGAATGGGGGGGGCTTATGTGAAAGTTAAGTACATGTATTGGCCAAAATACTCGGCCATTTTGGGTGCCAAATCTGAAGTTTTACTCCTACTTCTAGCAAACAGTGGACCCGGGGCCCCCTCTAAATCCGCCACTGATCAGTACAACCGTGTAGCAGACACATAGACTACTTTCATTGTTCTAAGTCCTTTGTGTCTTACAGGATATTCAAGCTTTCAGCGATATTACTTTAAAAAAGAAAAGTAATCTATGTCTCTGCCTGTAGAAAGCATTATATCTATTTACGTAATTATTTAAGGAATAACTCTTTTTTTTTTCCCTAGGTTCATGGGGAATGAAATTGGGTGAGAAACAAACAAATCACGTGAACCGCGAAGCGGTTCTCGAATGATTTGTTTGTTTCTTACCCAAGTTCATTCCTCCATGAACCTAGACAGAGACATATATACACTCTGACCTAGAAAAAAAGATAGTCATTCCTTATATTTACAAAGCATTTTAAAAGGTTCTTTTTTGAAAACAAAATATCAAATTCCCCGCTATCAAACTGGCAAGGACCGAATTTTTCCTGAAATGGAAAAGTACTTCCGCCACGCAATATAGTGCGTGTTTAGAATGCTAAAAATACTCTATCTATCAAGGTAATTTCTTTAATTGCTCAAAATTGACAGATGCATTAATTTCGTTATTACAATTCTTATATTTATTTAATTCAATTATGCGAGAAAAGATAAATTAGTACGCGTGTGATTTGCCATACGCCGGGTACTACTTCCATGACCTAAGTTCATGGGCTGATGAACCGAGTCTGTTTAGCATGGTTCATCGAAGGAATTAGACTAGCATTGTAAATATTCATAAATAATTACATTCATTTCAAAATCAGATCCTTGATTCTTACGTCAGTGTCCACCTTTCACGTGTATTGTATGTTTAATCACGGATACAAATTGAATGTCAATTTCCCTCCCATAATACCCGGATGACGTGTACACAAGTTTGTTGTAGAGTCTCTGACAACATTAAGGACATCACGCCACGCTCAGATGAGAAATACACGAAAAAAAGGATCGGACACTTAAAATATGTTTACCTTACCTAAGACGGAGTCACGATCCTAAAATAAAACACTTTATATATAGAGGTGTTTCAAAATCACAACTCGAAGTCGGCCCTTTAAATTATCTTCTGAGCTCGGTGAAAGTAGTTGGAACGTATTTTTTTTTTCATTTATCAATAACTGAGTCTTCTTAATTATCGTATAGAAGGTGTTTTTGCTGTTGATACCATAAGTTAATAAATACAATGGGATGTTGTAGCGATTCCTCAGTTTTGTCTCGTGTAGCAACTGTGGTCAGCGTTGTGTCTTTCGTCTGTCTGACCGTGGCTATTTTCACACCTTATTGGACGGAGCAAACATCGAATGGTACAGTGAATTATACAGGATTGATTTTAACCTGTCAGAATGATATCAGTAACTGTTTCAACCTGGATAACGTGCTCTCCGTCTACCAGGGCACAGGTATGTAATACCAAATTTAATAAAATAAAATTCACACCTTTCCTCTGTTAGCCTCTATAGAAAAAGGTATTTATAACCTGAGTATGGTCTAAGGAAAACATAAATGACAGAAATGCAAATACATTAAAGTCGAAAATTTGCAGTATAGAGTGTCTGTGTTCTTTCACTTTTAATGTACCGGACTTCCCTTTGGAGGACTACTTAGAATCTTCAAAAGTATGGGGGATACTAATTTTCATATTAAAGGAATAATGCGACAGGCAAAGAAAAAATGAAAATCTGAAAGAAAAATAAGGATCTGTACGTCACCAATTATTTGTACAATTATAACACTTGAAATCTTTAGAATGTTTAATCATTGAATACCATTTTTTCAGATAATCTTTTTTTTTTTTCTTCCTATCATTTGTATATTTCAAATTTGGGGAAAGGTTTTCTTGTATAACAGAGGAGTTCCCATTCCCTATGCATCGTTGACAAGAAGGTTAACTATTACAGGCGTATGCACACAGACCTCTGGGTCCGGCGCCATAAACTGAGAATATACTTAAGTCAAATATTTCATTTTGATTTATTCCATTGTCAAACGTTTAAATAAATTCTCATGCAGAGTGATTTAATTCTATTTATCAATAGAATAAAACAAAATGAAATCTAAATCCCAGTTATTAATTCAATGATGAACAGAACAATATGCAATTTTGACTTAAGTATATTCTCAGTTTATGGCGCCGGACCCTGGATGCAACAAATAAAATAGCTCGAAAATATATATCCAAGAAGCCTGATGTACATTTTGTGTATGTATTTAACACAAACATGTATTAATTAAATGACCAGGTTAACACGAGATGAAAATAATTCTGAATTTATGTACGGAATTGTTCCAGTAATCGATTAATTTCGGCAACTTGGGGCCTACACTGACTTTATTTTTAGGCAAATGTACATATTTATGTAAAAGAACCGAAAACTGTCATACGAAAGTGTACATACATGTATGATTGATTATTGTTTTACGATTATTTCACGTATATGGTGACGGCATCTGCGTGATGTATTGCATAAAAATTTAGACCCTTACAACCGACCCAAAGCAGAGAGGGATCTTGAAGGTGATGCAGGACCTCGGTTTTTACTGTGTCATCCGAAAAACAAGACACCGGTGCGCCTACGACGAGAGTCGAACCCGGGACCTTTCGGTCACAAGTAGACCACCTCATCCATTGCGCCACACTGGTTTCATACATGCATGAAATGTACAATGTAAACTTTAAAAGTGTTATATGAGGGAATTCAGAAAACCACTTCATCTTCATTTTTATTTTTACATCCGAGAAGTTACATCTACAGATATTAATTATAATATTCATAATTTTTATGTAAAATAATAAACCATTTTAGACGTTCATTACTAAATAAGGAAATTCAGATATTAGTAAATTAAAATTAAAAATTCTTCACATATTCAAAACAAAGAAATAAACATTTGTAAATAAACAATACAATGTTCTTCATATATTCAAAACAAACGAAAGAACAAACAAACAGATGAATGAACAAATAAATAATTAAATGAAAGGTTTTACTCCTTGAACCTCTCCATGGGCATGAAACTAATTTTTCGATATCCAGCGCGCCTCACGGTCCCGCTGAGAGTGTACAAAATACAGCGCGAAATGCCAATAGCTTTTATTATTTTCATATACTCTATTAACTTGTCGCAGTGTATGTAGTATCATGAAAAAATTGAATTCCGTTCAGATTTCAATGTAAATGACATCCAGTCACTCTCTTCAAGCTCCATTTGATATGATTTGACATGCTCTGCTTCGCAAGATATTTGTGTATTCACTCTGGGTAGCCATAGCATTAAGGAAAAAATATATATATTCACCGTCATCAAAGTATTCTCTGTGTAGGGGGTTATCGAGTAAATCTACGTCAATTATAGATTATACAGGTGTTTACAGGTGAAAATAAAGTAATAAAGTAAAGATCGGGGGATTTGTGTTGTTGAGCCCGATCTGATAAATCCGACAACTTAGTGTTTGGTTTATCCATCCAACGTTATTTGATTTATTGTGGGTGGAGGTACCTTGTTCTACGTCACATCAGCCATATTGCACTTATATGGTGGCGGCACCTGCTTGGTACAAGGCACAGAAATTTCTACCTATGCATTAGTCCCATCTGATGAAAAAAGGGGGGGGGTCTTCTTCGTGCCACGTCTACTTTGGCACGGGACCGTGGCTTTTACTGTCCTGATCTGAAAGAAGTCCTCGAGCGAGATTCGATTCCGGAACCTCCCGGTCACGCATCAAACACTTTCAGATTTCGTGTTTTACAATATACCATATATGATTATACTACACACTTTGTGATAAATGATATGCATTTGCAGAGTATCACGACATAAGTAACAGTTTATGTATATATTTTACTTCTTGTAGATAATATTAACATAATTTATAGTGTACCACATAAATTTACATTTTTGTAGATTATCACGCCATAATTTATAGTGTACCACATATATCGCATATTCATAGATAACTACAACATAATTTATAGTGCACCACATACATTTCACATTTCTAGGTAACTACGACATTTTTTATAGTGTACCACAGATATTTCACATTTGTAGATTATTGCGCCATAATTTGGATGACATAATTTATAGTGTATCACATATATTCCAAATCTGAAGATAGCGAACACATTATTTATAGTGTATCACATACATTTCATATTTGTAGATTACTGCAACATAATTAATAGTATACCACATATTTTTAAGATATTTGTAGTTTACTGCGACGTAATTTATAGTATACCACATATTTTTTTTTATTTGTAGTTTACTGCGACGTAATTTATAGTATACCACATATTTTTTTTGATATTTGTAGTTTACTGCGACGTAATTTATAGTATACCACATATTTTTTTTATATCTGTAGATTACTACGATGACTTCATAGCCACCTTGTCTCTACAGCTGGTGGGATGGGTTTTGGTTCTGGTCGGAATGATACTTATGATAATCTTCAGCAGTTGTCTTTCACAGAAAATATTCGGCTGGGTCTGCATCATATTCTTGTTGGTTGGCGGTAAGTTAAATTAGCGTAATTTATGTACTTGTGCATGTTTTAGCAGCCTAGCATTTATCTTGTTGGTTGGCGGTAAATTAAATCAATGTAATTTATCTACTAGTACATATATTTAGCAGCCAAATATTTATCTCGTTTTTATATGACGTTGTGTTCCACTTTTTCTGCAAAATATATTATTAAAACGACTGTCATTACCTTATCATTTTGGGTTTCCTTTAACTAGAAATACGTAATACATGATTTTTCCTCACCCCAGAAAACGTCATATTTA
Organism: Pteria penguin; assembly: GCA_035048485.1. Lineage (NCBI taxonomy): Eukaryota > Metazoa > Mollusca > Bivalvia > Pterioida > Pteriidae > Pteria > Pteria penguin. The sequence goes on along the minus strand of CM068586.1, from coordinate 42,178,719 downwards.
TGGCCCTCAACAATCAAAAGTCTATATATAAAATATTGATCAGTTAATGGAGTATAGCTGTGAAACGTGATGCTAGGTATGATTTTGTTCATACTGGTTATATATATATATATATTTCTATACTAACTGTATGCCTAAATAGATAGTTACCGTCTATTTGGGAACATACTAACACAAAGCTTAACCGTCTTTGACTCAATCAAAGTAATACAGGCTCGTTACCGCCTTTGTTTATTGGTGGCGTCTCATAAAAGAGATTGTGTAGGTTATATGTATGCCATGTCACTCTTGTGTAAACCTTCGGCTAAATAACAATTATAAAATTCTTTAAGTATAATTTTTAAAGTCCAACAATGAAAATAACGATATCGTCATTAAAACTTGAAAGAAATCATATACTTGTAAAAAAAAACAAATAATCTCGCTCATTATATGTTATTTCAAAACTATGTCTTTTTGTTGCAAGAATTTCAGTTTTCATCATAACATTTATTCATTTATTTATTCATTTTATCTATTTATGGGTTTTTTTTATAGGTTTGTGTGTCACAGCTAGCATTATCCTTTATGGCGTGTCGCTGACCAATCTGTATAACTCTCTACTGAACTGGTCATTTGGACTGGACGTGGCCGGAGCAGCTTTAGCACTCATAGCAGCCATTCTTATGATCGTTAATAGCTGTATCATTCCTTAGTACTAAGCATTGCCGACAGGATATCATTTTACACTAATTTTCATTCAAATCATGAAAAATATTTATTTTCAATGTCTGCAAAGATCGAAAAAAGTTTTTGATGCAGTGGATCCCATCGTGGTTATTGGTTCATCTTTGCTTCACATGGGAAGAGTAAGAAATTTCAACTTTTTATAAAGTGTAAATGATATATCAGGGAAGATGCGAGTTGGAGAGACTAACAAATCCCCCCCTCCTCCACCATTCTCAAAAAAAGAATTTCCTCAACAAAGGGGGTTCTTTCAGATTCGTCAGAAATATTTATGACGTCACAGTTCATGTCACACCAGCTGAAACTTCTCGGATTTTTTCAAAAATTTTTCACTTAGCTCAGTTTGAATAAGCAATATATGTACATTCAAAGGCATTCCGAGGAGAACACATCTATACACGTAAAACTGTGATCGAAATGTTTCTATGGCAACATAAAACATCATTGACATCATGTCGGTATATAGCAAAGTATGTGCGTAATTTACATTACATTATTATCATCTCCATGATATTAATTACATTCGTTATTCCATGTCCATTGATGAAAGTTGTGCCATAACGTATTACTAATCTCAGGTAAAACACGAATGTGATATAACATATAACTTATATATATATATATATATTGCCAGATTCGGTAAAACATGTTGATTAGTTTTATTCAAGAGTTTAATTACTTTTTTTTTAACATTTATATTTAATAAATCATGCCTTAAACATAGTCTTAGTGTTCACTCATTTACAACATTATCAAAAGTTTCAAAGACGTGTGTGGCCCAGAGGATGAAGTGCTCGGCTTGTAATCGAAAGGTCCCGGGTTCGATTCCCGCCGTGGACTCACCGGTGTTCTGTCTTTATGAGGAGACAATAAAAACCAAGGGAAAAATACATCAGCGAGTATATTAGGCTATTTCGCGGGAAAAATAAAATTAGAAAGTGTGTTAACTTGAAGTAAGTATCCCCTGTTGACATCTGCTGTTTGTTTAAATTCTATAATAAATTCAGATAATTCTGTTACAATTCGAGACGGGGTAACGCTGTCGAAAACTTGAAACCGAGAAAATTCTGGTTCGATTCCAATTTGTGACTCGTTAGAGTCTTGTTTTTTAAATGAGACGTTAATTACCGAGGCCATGTGTTAAGATAGATTCATTATGTCGGCACTGTCTACCAGGCAAATGCCGTCCATGTGTAAGTGAACGTATAACTACTAATAAACTGTTCACAATCTACATGGGAATAGCTGATGTGTGATGGAAAGAAAACGAACGTTTTCTCTCGACTGGCAATTTATTGACTCAGACTGACCGTTGATCCTTTAGCTACAAAATACAACAGCATACAACGTCATAAACCATTGGATTACAACAAGAATGGGTAAATTCAATATGAATGTAGTTCAAATTTCTTTTAACGGCAAGATCTTATAATGAACACACGGTAAAAACGCAAATGAACACTTGTATACAACTACCATATGGTACACTGTTTATTTGGTATGTGTTCTGCATCGTGTTCATTTGTTAGAAGTTTACATGCACATATCCAGTTGTTACAAAGAAACAACAGTGGCAGACTCCGAGTGTTGGATTACTGGGATGCAACATTCTCTCCCTTCTTTGTATATAAAATTCACTTCCCTTGCGGAAAAGATATCATTTTTTGACCATATTTGAAGTTGGGCTTCTTTCCTTGGCAATGTTTTCCGCCAAAAGGTATCGCCTTTCTTAGAAATATACTCGACTCGTTCCAGATTACGTGCACGTTTTATACTGGTAAATTCGACTGTAATTTGTTCAGCAAGATGACATTCTGTCACATATTATAAGTACCACAGCTATATTACCTCGACATGTTGCCATGGTAATGACAAATCTCCAGTAGTCATGAATTGTCCTGGGTGACTACCTTTATACAAAATATTGTACCTATCTTTATGCAGGATCTCTAATTCTATACAATATATTTTACCTGTCTATATACAGAATGACATCTCTTTACAATATATTGTACATGTCTATATGTAGGATGACTAATTCTATACATTATACAAGTCTATATACAAGATGACTATCTCTGTACAATATATTATACATGTGTATATACAAAATGACTTCATATATACAATACATTGTACATGTCTATATACAGGATGGCTACTTCTATACAATTTATTGTACACATGTAAATACTGGATGACTACTTCTATACAATATATTGTATATGACTATATGCAAAATGACTTCTTCTATACAGTACATTGTACACGTCTATATACAGAATGACCTCTTCTATACAATATACTATACATATGAATGCTTCTATAATATATATTGTAAACGTCGATATACAGGTTAACTACTTCTATACAATATACTGTGCACATCTTAATACATGGATGATTTCTTTTATACAATATATTGTACCTGTCTATTTAAGGAATGACTACATCTATACAATATATTGTACACTTCTATACATAGAATGATTGTTCTACACAATATACTGTACCTGACTACATGTAACATAACTACCTCTATACAATATACTGTACCCGTCTATATATGGGATGGCTACTTATATACAATACATCTAATTCTCTATATGCAATACAATCACATCTATCATATTCACTATACAACATATTTGGTATAAATAATATTAAAATAAATTGTTCTTGAGATTCCACAGTAATATATCAAGATAGAATAGAATTTATAAATATATATATGCACCGTGTTGCCATTGTGAATAATATACTGCGCTGTCGGTCAACGATAACAAGACTGTGACATCATTGGTAACTTGTCAGCTGAAACTGACAGTAATAATGCATTTCAACAACGGTATCATTGTCGATAATAAACGACACCTGACGCAGACTGAAAACTGAAACATCATTAGGACAACAAATAAACATCAAAGTCATTATAAAATATTGTTTAAAAATACATGTGGTTGAAAGATGATAGAATAGTAAAAAATTTATATTAAATGTTAAAACAAAATGGTGACGTAAAGTTGTCTAGTACTGTAGTGAGTTGGAGTTCACGCTCTCTTGCATTCTGTGATAAAACTACAAGGGCATTAACCTATGACATCATGAGCAATCTGTCTTTAGCTGACTTGTTATATATGTCTTTCCAAGCAGTAGAGTAGCAGATCTCGACCTGCAAGGACCTCTAGTCGTCCGTTGTCGGAAGAACTCTACTTAAATCTTTGTTTTACCCATGCCAGTAAGACATTATATTGCACTTCAGTACATTGATAATGACATGTATTGGCAAGGTGCAGCAAGTGCCTACAACCATCTGAAAATGATATGGTATAAAACATGATATAAAACGTATATGTATGATAATACTGTATAGTAGACTGCATTGCTTAGTTCAGTGCATTACAGTTGGGTTGGCGCCGGTTTCACGACAAATCGACTACTAACGGATGTACTTTTCTTAGAATGTGGAACATTTGTATCAGATCCGAATATCTTCCCGCTGGAACTGCTCGTTATGCCACCAGTGTAGTTGATGTCAAAGTCTGTCTGACTGGGTCTCAACTGTTCTGAAAAATTTATTTGGTTCCGATCTTGGACATTGTTTTTACCCGTTACAAAAGCATCCATCGTGTTGGCATTTCCGTCTCTGATGTTAGGATTTGTGGGGATATCATTGTTACTTAGCTGTCTTTTGATGACTTCCGTTAATGCACCGAGATCTCTCCTCTCAGATTTGGCACCGACAGTTTTATAATGTTTGTCTCCATTGGATATATTTGAAAATGATGCTCGTCCCAAAGGATCGCTCCTCTGACGAGATAATGACGGCTTCATGAACATTGCTTTCACCATATTCCAACCCACCTTACTGGGTATAGCGGCCATACTAGATGGCTGGATGACATACCTATATAACAGAAATTGCAATCTTTAATTTTAAATTACACTTCACTATAATATATACCGAATAACAAAAGTTTTAGTGATTGATTGATTATTCTTTTACGTCACTCCACGGTTATTTCACTTATATGGTGACGGCATCTGCAAGATGCATTGCACACAAATTTCTACCTTTGCAACGGACCCATCCAAAGCAGTGAGGGATCTTTTACGTACCAAGCCTACCGTAACATGGGATCTCAGTTTTTACTGGTTCATCCGAAAGACAGAACACCGGTGTGCCAAGGGCGGGAATCTAACCCGGGACCTCTAGGCCACGAGCCGAGCACCTCATACACTAGGCCACACTGGCTTATATCAATTTAAGTGTATTGACAGCAAATACGTATCATATAAATAAAAATTCGATACAAGTTCAAGATCTATTCGCGAGACATATTTTTTTAGAAACCATATGCATGCGAGGACGTTATTTTCGCGCGGCATTATACTCGAAAAATAACGCCAAAATAAAATCCTTGCAAATAAAAGATGTCTTACAGTATTATGATAAGAAGTTGAATGTCACTTACACAATATCACCAACGCGAAGTCTGCGCTTAGGAGTTGGATTCAAAATGACATAGGAGATCAAATCAACGCTCTCGTCCGTCTCCGCTGATGAAAGAAATAAAATCACATTTTATAAAAATAATGAACAAAATTTTGCAATGTACAGTCAGCGTGACTCAATTGGTTATATGCTTTGCTCAAGACGCAAGGTCCCGGGTTCGAGCCATGTTCTTGATAGTTAACAAGAAGTACATGCCGATATCAGTTACCTGTAATTTATTTAACAAATACTATACGATATACATTGTAATTTAGTTGAAAATGTCATGCCAATTTTTCTCAAAAAAGCGTTTAAACAAGAGGCGCAAATGGGGCTAAATCGTTCATCTGAATACTTTGATCACATAAAAAACAGAATGTAAAAGAATGCTCTCAAATGTGTACATAATATCTCAAAATCATTGATTCAAAATTCAAGCAAAACAACATTATTTTATTCTAAAACACTCTCATACATTTGGAATTTTGTTCTATGTAACCAGTGTTAAACTTCCTTTACAAAAAATGGTACCTCCCTGGACCTTTTTCATACCATGGACCAACCTCTGGGTAGATCCAGCTGAATCAACAACAGTACTAGTAAGGACACTGAGTTCTTAATTCATATTGATTTTCAATCAAACCTCCTGATGAAGTTGATACAAAACATGAGCACGTATATCCGTTATGATTTTGTGTACCAGACGCGCATTTCGATAACTTATGTCTCTTCAGTGTTGCTCATGGCTGGATGATTGGAATATTTATAATGTATAGATATTTGAAGAGCAGAGTTAAAACCAACGTGGCTGTAAAAGTGATCCAAAGAATCAATTTACGGACAGAGCTATGCATGAGGGAGATACTCCTTAGTTTTAAAGTGATTTACAAAATTTCATGACTAAAAATATTAAGTATATATTTCACTTCAGAACAAAAGCACTGAAAACTAGATATATGATGCCCTCTGGGACTATCAGTCGAAAAAAGATGTTATATAATATATAAAAATTGAATTTTGATTTGATGCATTCAAATTCTAAATCAAATTACAGTTGTGTCTTTACAATTATCTTAAAAGTGCAAAAATGACGACGTAAAAAGCGTCAATTTCGGAATGGTACGGAATGGGTCTTGGGCAAAAATTCTGTGAAATATTATTCAAATCTATGCTCGGTGTAAAAAGTAATGGTCTGGACAAGAATCTAACTGACATAAGCGCTGTGACCTTGACCTTGAAAATCAATAAGTTTCAACCTCTAGTCATGTGAAAAAAAGTGTGCAAAGTTAAAGTTCTAGCATGAACAGTTTAGTTTGCACCTTGTTTACAATTTGCATTCTCAAAAAGTTCCTATTTTTGCCCCAAAATGACCTTAACCTTTTACTTTGATATTGAATATCAATAGGGTTCGTCCTCATGTCATAAGAAATAAGTTTACTAAGTTTGAAAGTCCTAGCCTAAACGATATGGTCTGTATCTTGTTAACAAAGTGCGGACAGACCCACTGACCACAACGCCATACCATGATATGTCTGTCTACGACAGGCGTATAAAACGTGAAATGTTTACGGACGACGATGGACGGAAGCCGAACGACACAATATGAAAATAGCTCATTTCTGCCTATGACTTAGGTTAGCTAAGCGGAATCTTTCCTTATCCGTGTAATCGTTCCTAGACAAGTTTAACGCTTAGTCCTTAGCAGAAATGACGCCTAATAGCTGAAGTTTAAAAAATTATACCAGAAAAAAAATCTTACTATTGCACTATGAAAGCCAATGCATTTTAGAAAGCTAACGTTTATAACAAGTTTTTATAGAAAAGTACATTTTCATTTTGTCAGAGAAATCTTCAGTCTGACTACAATGCGCCAATGAAACAGCGGCAATGTGAAATGACATGCTAAGATCGTATTATTACATGGCTTCGAGAATAGCACATTGCAAATTCTACGTCAATGGTTGTATGTAGCAAGACGCATTCATAAATCGTGCACACGAAAGCTTGTTACTTTCTTTCATGTAAATATGAAGGAAGAATGATCTTATGACATCCTATTTAAATACGTTCAAAGTGTTCATGCGAAAAGAAAAAAGCAGCTTTCTGTATAAAGAAATGACTTGTTAGTAATATTGTAATATGGCAAGGCTCTCTACTTACACCCTATTATATCTGTAAACATAAAACACCATGAACAAAGACAGGTTTAGTAAATAGAAATAAACCATACACAGATAAACTAAATGCTGGGAAACCGAAAATAAAATTATAAACATGTAAACCTATAATACATACATGCGATCATGTATCAAGTATTAATGTATTACAGTAAAATTGTATAATAAATAATGGTAATTAGAACAGAGCACACGTCAAAAACTATTTTATATTTCTTGCATAGATAGTGTCCATTAGCATAAATGAAATTGGAAATTCTTCCCTTGGAATACGGTGTCCGACCTTCTTTGTTATATATTGAATATTGTTCATAAATCAACCAAATTATGCAAGCAATTTCTCCGAGATAGGGACAAATCCTGTGATTTTTTCAGTTCTTTTGGCAACTTTTGAGACTTTAAACTATATAAAAAGTTTCTACTAGAGGTGTAAATATAAACAAATTTCTTTTGGAATGAATATATGAGGCAAAAACTCATCCAAGACCACAAACATGACCGACAGTTTGGGTAACAAAAACGAATGAGGGAGCTACCATTTGATTTTTAAGGGGGGAGGGGAGAGGAAGACTTTCACCGGCTTGAATATTTTTTTGCCAAATTACATAGCCGGGTTATTATTTTATTTATTTATTGACAATTATTGTTATTGTTTTGCCGGCCCCCAAAATTTGAGCCGGACTTTTGTTTTTGCAAATCTTCCTGCCCCCTCCCCTTCAATAAAAATCAAATGGTTGCTCCCTTATGGTTTGAAGGGATATTCATATTTATTCAAAGTAATAATCACGTTGTACCAGTTATTGTTGAAATCAAATACAAACTCAACTTTTCAAGAATTAGGTGGTATTCACGAAGAATACTGTACCTGAAACAAATACTGATTATGGTGTTTTGTGATTGATTCAAATGTGATATTGGGTGTAGGACTCGAGTTAGAATAATAAAAATAAATAGGTCTTGATATCTATGCCCATAGTTAGTAGCATCAAGACCAACAGACAAACGGATCAAGAGAACCAAACAAATATGGTGAGTTTACATAACAATGTAAGTTAATTCATAGGGAAAATATTTATAATTTGATACATCTTTACATATCTACTAATCATGCAGTTAAGTCAATATTATTACTTTAGATTTTTCCTATCCGTTTTCTGACAAGCCCATGCACACGAAAAACAATTTTGTCGAACATTCGAAAATGAAAGAATACTCACTGTAGTCTGTTTCTTTCATGCCATGATGTTGTAATCGGTTCTTAATGAGATCCCCTAGACCTGATTTATCAGATTCCACGCCTCTGAATGCAGCTCTAGGGAACGGTGCACCACGACTATGCTTCTTATTAGGTGTAGTGGTCTCGTTTTGTTTTGTGTTGTTATTCACTTTTACATCCTACAATTAACAATTGATACACTGGTAATTGACAAATAATACACTGGTAATGGAAAAATGATACTCTGGTAATAGCCAAATGATATTCTGGTAGTTGACAAATGATGCACTGGTAATTGACAAATGATACACTGGTGATTGACAAATGATACAACGGTGATTGAGAAATGATAATGATAGCGTCATTCTAAGAATACTTGTTCACTTAACAAGGCACTTTGGGTACATCATATTCCAATTTAAAGAAAATAAAACAAGCAATAACATTCATTCCTGGGGTCCAAACACTTGATTTGCAAATGTACATGGAATACACCATTTTGATACATATAGAACTTATACACCTTTTAATTTTGTGCACCAGATGCGCTTTTCGACAACGTATGTCGCTTCATTGATGCTCGTGGCCGAATGATTGGAATTTTCATAATATATGAATATTTGAAGAGCAGAGTTGAAACCAAAATGACCGAAATATTGAACCAAAAATCAATCTAAGGACAGTGTTATGCATGAGGAAGATACTCATACTTGATATGATATCCATCTGTATTCATAAACAGTAATGCAAAATAAAGGCATTTATAGAAATTAAAGTTAGATTCCTCGTGTGCCTGTATTTTCACATGAGGTTACTTCATACTGTTAAATCAGATAATAGTAGTTGCAAGTTTTAAAAGAGTGTATGTGTGTATAACTCTCGATAATTCACGCGAAACTCTCAGAATAGGGGGACATTGTCTCTGTAATTAGGGCTATCTTTATGATTACATTATTAAACAACATAGTATAATATTATGATTCCACATGCTATAAAAAGAGATATAACAAATTCGTTTCATTTACCTGCAACAATACAGCTTTCATATGCCTGGAAGTATTTAAAACCAGTATCACAATGTAACAAGAAAGTAAATGAGACTTATAAACACCATAAAAACAGATGATCAAATGAAATTACCTCATTAGAAAAAGCTGTCTCTTTCTGTTCAGTTCTATAAATAGCTATAGGGATTTCCCCTGTTGTGGACGCCATTCCATGATACAGTTCTTCATATGTTTGATATCTTGTCAATGTAATACGCTTAACAAGTACCTGTAAGTCATATTTAAACAAATGTAGCTGAGGTTTGAAAAGAGGAGATGCATGAATTGTAACTCTTTTCATTAGTCTTGTTTTTAATTTCTAACATTAAGACTAAAAACTTCATATGTAGGTGTATAGCAACTATTATAGAGATATGATTAAGTTCATAGTTATTTATGAATGGGGTTAACCGGCTTTATGTGTCCGCTTCGAGTTTTACATAATGCCCGATCCTTTAATAAGAGGAGGTCAGAGACATTCCGAATGTGTTATAGTTCAGTCAAATATTATCAATATTATTGTAAATACCAGAATAACAACAACTGAATTCACTGGAGAAGCACAAATAGATGACATAACCTTAATTATTATCTTATTTCAGACAGAAGTCATATTAAAACAAAGGATCGAAAAATAAGATTTTACTTTGAAACTGTAAATAAATCCCGAGGGGTATGATCCATGAAAAGTCACTTGTCAGGATCATCTCAGCGTTTGACAATAAACCCCAGTACTACAGCATACAAATAGGTAGAAGGGAACAAACTCATGTTTAGTTTTCACATTAATATGTATTTGTCATATCTTTGTTATATACTTGTAGTGTTATGCTATTCATTTATACTATCTTGTTAGCATTGTATATTTAAACCTAATTTCCACATTCTCAATTAAACCAGTGTGGCCTAGAGGTATTGCGCTGGACTCCTGATCGGGAGGCCAGGGTTCGAGTCCCGCTCTGGTCATGCCGGTGCCCTGTCTTACGGATGAGACAGTAAAAACCGAGGCCCCGTGTCGTAGTATGCATGGCACGTTAAAGATACCTTACTGCTTCAGGTGGGTCCGTTGCAAAGGTCAAAATTTGTATGCCCCGCATCAGGCAGATGCCGTCACCATATACGTGAAATATTCGTGGTGTGACGTTAAACAGAAATCATTCAGTTGTATATTTAAACCAGGAGCAAGGTGGTTCATTTAACAGGTGCTTTCAGACCCTCACTATATCCATACAATTACAATATCACGTCAAATTTGACCTTGATGAATTTAAACCATACTCACACTTGACAGATGTCCAGAGTTCTCTTGTGCATCAATACTAAGCAACAGCCTCACAAAAGTGATCAAATAGCCTTTGACATAGGTCTGTAAGAAAACAACAATCAATTGAACCAAAATCACACATCTAGAAGGGAAAAGGAAGCACACATGTCCGATGTGCCCAATGTTTCTTGTCATATTAAAATATTACAATAGGTGTAACATTCACGAAAATGCTTTTAATTGCTCATTTTAAATATTTGCCCTACCTGATACAATAAACTATTTAGCATGCTGGCACTGAATACTTGTCCTGCAGCAAATGGCAACCGGAAGAGATGTGACAAAGTTGAGCTTGTATTAGCATTCAACATCTGTTAAAAAAGTTGATATAAATCATTAATGATTCAAAACATGTTTTAAAAATATTATTTTACATTCACTTGTTCTAAATTGTTATATCAATGTTGTATTGTATAATACCAGTATATGATTTTGATCTGTTGATCTTAAGCTGGTAAGCCTCAGTGGAGGAGGTGCTCGAGAGGCCCCAATTTCGACTCCCGCCATGGGCACACCCTTGTCATTGCCTTTCGGATGAGACAGTAAACACCGAGGTCACATGTCACGGTAGGCGTGACACGTTAAAGATTCCTCACTTCCTCTCGTTGGTCCGTTGCAAGGGTATAATTTTCTATGCAAATGCATCAGACTGATGCCGTCACCATATAGAAATTCTTTTCTTGTTAAAGTAATTCTTAATCGCACGTCTTTATACAATGGTTATTATAAAAGACAACATTAAAAAATCAAATGGAAATCTAAATATACCGTATGAAATACTTTTATGAGCTATACTGACCCTCTCTATTTTAGAGACTTTCCTTGTATACTCATTGTTAGCTTGGAATTGCATAAATCTAATATTAGTTGCCTGTCGTAACTCCGTAATAATATTGGTGTTGGGAAATAACCTAGATTAGAAATAAATCATAGATTATTAGAATGAATGATTACAAAAAAGAATACATATAAGGAAAATATATAAAATGTTCATAAATATGGATCGTTCTAAGACATATTATACATTATATTATCTTAAGGTATTATATTAACTGTTATATTTAACAGTCAAATGTAACACAGAGTTTATCGGACAAAAATGTAAGTTTTCATGTAAATAAGGAAATAAAAAATATGTATACTAACTTGAGAATAGTTTGTACAGCAACTATAGTTTCTGAGTCGACCATAGCATCTCCCATTTTATCGCTTTGTATCTCGCTATTGGCTATAACCAAATGACTCACTTTGTTAATACCAGCCAGTATAAGATCATCAATGCTGTGAAAGACAATTACTTATCGTCATGAAAGTTTGTATAGTTTTCTTAAGTAATGAGGTATCTTCCTCATGGACATCTTTGTCCTTTATGGGGGTTTACTCTAACTTTTAGGCATTTTGTATTCAGTTTGTTCTTCAAATAGTTTTGATTGCCACAATTTCGACCTTAACTGAAAGACATATTTAGTCAAAATGCGTGCAAGAAATTCATATAAAGTATACATGTTCCAATATTTATCGCGTGGTCTATGAATATACTAATGTTCCTCATGCATAGCTCTGTCTTTAGATAGATCCTTTGGTTCACTTGGCTATATTTATTACAATCACTAGGCCAGTATCATTGCTGGTGGACTGATAGACCCCGAGGGCATCATAAGTCTATTTATTACAACCCATCAGAACATTTGAAGTCAGCGTTTGATAACTATATATACAGATTTCATTTCGCTTTCAGAAATTGTAACTGCATGTTCAGTGTTACTTTCAGGATGAGAGAAAATAGAAGAGGAGCTTTTGGTTTTTATACATCGAACGCATAATACTAACTATTTACTTGACAAAAAAGAAGACATTGGTACTTACTTTGTTATCTTGCCCTTCATCCAATAAACGTGGGGTATCTGACCGATTGTGTCTAAGAACATATCATCCGGTCTGAAATAATATATAAATTGAGAGGCACTATAAAAAAGGAACATGATGTTAACCTCATTGTTTCGGAATGATTCCACAGAGTAGGAAGGTAGGGCCCCTAAACGGGTTAAATTATGAATAATTCTTTGTCAAATATTTCGTTACTGTTGTCACAATGCTATCAAATATTGTATTGACGTCCTCTATGTATATGTATGTTTTCCTTTTTTCATATTTTTGGTGTGGATTTTGTCATGCGATTGAGCAGGATCCTGTACCTTCTATACTTTAAGATCCTGTTACTTTATTGGGTTGTCAATGAAATATTGATGTATAAAACCAACTCAGTAGTCCAAAAAATCATGAAACCGAAAGACGTACAATAAGTTAAATTGAAATTCAAATACAAAGAATCTAAAAACACCTACTAGGGAACATAAGTGAACCCACATATTTTTGATAGTGAGATCAGGGGATGGTAAGTTTCCCCTGCGTGCTAGCAACGCCAGACACTTAAGTCCCTTAGGAATCGTTCAATTCATAATTTGAAACCATATTGATACTACATGACAAAGACGAAAAAATTTACTTTTATTGGTCCGCACGTTGACGTGTGATTGAATGCGGCAGTGTGAATTAGGTTACAAGAGACTAACAATGTATTATTGCAATCAACATTAAGGAATAGAGATTAAAGTTCATAATAATTCATTGTACATATCTTATGCAGCAGGAAGATGAATGTGAAATTTTCAGAACTTGTGAAAACCTTTTAAATACTCAATCGAAAGAAAACAGTTCAATCTGATGGACTGATGTAGTAAGGGTAGTAGGAAAAAAAACAAAACAAAAAACCCCCAAAAAACAAAAAACAATACCCCCAAACTATTACGAAAAATACTTAGAGTCTATATGCTTGCAATAAGATATACTTACACATCTTCCAACAGCAATATAATAGGACTTAAAGAATTTTGTCCGATGAAATGTGACCGGAGAGGTACAATAAAGTTATGTATTCCAGCACTGGCCTGTTCAGCTGTCAGAATAATTAACTGATTCTTCCAGCGATCATCACGTGCATTCTTATATGTACAATGTTCACAGTCCTGAAAAATATTTGAATGTCGTACTGTAAATCACTTCTTTTTCGCGTGACTTTATTTTTGTTTTTATCTCACTTTTGATATATTCGCGGGAGACAGAACTTTTGCGAGAAACTATATACATTACATGTGTTATAGTGTAACAATCAAATTAAGGATACTTAAAACTTCATTTTGCATAGTCCTATGTGAGAAGTTACGCGAAACTATTAAAATAAAAATTATTTACAGTATACACGTAAAAGTTATACAACTTTGTTGTTTACGAAGACTGAATTACCAATATGTATATATGACTTATAAAATACAAGAAAAAAAGCCCTCCAGAGGGAAATATTTAATTGATGAATAAAAAACAAGAAACACTCAAATGGTTCACAAATTAATCTCTTGGCCTTTATCAATTGGGAAAAGAAAATAACAATATGGTTACATAATATCCCTGCCTGTTGGTGAAAAGAACTCAGCGTAAATAAACAGGATATGACCTCATAATCAACAATGAACAATACAATAAAAAGCAAAACCGGCATTGTGTATTCATACAACGAATAGACAAATGTATTTCAACAAAAATCTATGAATAAGAATTTGGAAAGTTATACAGTGTTCAAGGATAATATAAGTAGGCATAAAAAAATTTGACCTTGAGTTAACCCACATATAAATTTCTGTATTCACTTGATAAAGCCCAAGAGACCATTTGAGTGTTTGTTGTTTTATCTACGAACATATGCTGTTGATAATGTGGTGTACTGTAATTGATTTATTACTGTGCCTCGGAAAATTTTCATTCTGTCTTCTTACCACTGTCTCCACCGAAATGAATCGTGATTTTGACAAAACTTTCAAAGAGTAATTTCTGCACAGGTAAATAAACTACTTTTTTCGATATATATAGCGTATAAACACCTATGTACATTTTACAGTAAATGAATATATTTCCATAGTTACGAAAATCATTTAATATAGCAAAAACATATCCATATCCCCATTCTAGCATTACGTCTCCCCATTATAACGTTACTTCCCCCATTATAGCATTACCTCTCTCCATTAGAGCATTGCCTCGTCCCATTATAGTATTACCTCTCCATATTATAGCATTACCTCCTTTCATCATAGTATTACCCCTCTCCATTATAGCATTACCTTTCTCCATTTTAGCATTACCTCTCCCCATTATAGCATTGCCTCACCCCATGATAATATTACTTCTCTGTATTATAGCATTGCCCCTCCCCATTATAGCATTACCTCTCCCCATTATAGAATAACCTCTTTCTATTATAGCATTACCTCTCCCCATTATAGTATTACCTCTCCATACTACATCATTACCTCTCCACACTACAGCATTACCTCTCCCCATTATATCATTACGTCTCTGCATTTTAGCATTGCCCCTCCCCATTATAGCTCCCAGTATAACATTACCCTTCCCCATTATAGCATTACCTCTCCCCATTTCAGGCAGCAGATTGGTCGTTTGGTCTTCATGATATGACATAGAGTACGTCTATTCCCTGAGTAAAGAGTTACTGGTGGTGGTCCCGTGATTATTCTACGATAGTAAAGACATGTAAAAATAAGGACCTCATACTATGGATACACACCAAGATTCACCTCAATATCAAAAATGTATTAAGTACTGATTTCCATCAAAGTGCGATAACTCTTGCAAAATACATAAATTGCCATAAAAACAATATTCATATGTAGAGCATCAACATGTACTTGACAAATTACATAGAATTTCATTTGAAAAACTCATTGGAAAAATTTGCCCCATCATTGAATAATATTTTCCGTCTAACGAATTGGGTATAGAATGTTTGTTTATAACTCACTTTTCCTGCCCCATATCTGAGTACTCCTTCAGCACTCGTGGTCTCGTCTGGTCCACATGAGAACCTACATGAGTATATACTTGGGGATCTATAGCTTTGTTGTCCTCGGTCTCTACTGGTGAGTTATCCGAGCCCGTGGATGTCGTTCGTCCTATACTACGTCTCCGGATTCTTCGTGCAATCTCCTTCCCCACCTCACTAGTTATTGTCTGATTAAATAGACTCTCCTCTGCGCAGTCTTCATTGTTGGCTATGTCCTGCTGTAATAATCGTTCTAAAGCATCTGGTATCTCGCCTAAATAAAAGTATGCAAAACAAACATTTAAATAAACTGACGATAAATTCCTGAAATTAAGGTTTTTCATAATATTTAAGGTTGTGACCTTGAGTCCCACGGGAAAACAAAAAGAAAGCAAACCAAACGGCATCTACATAAGGAGTATATATGAACACCTAAAATGGAGTAAGTACAGATGCAATGTGAATGTAAACATCTCCTGCTTGCTAGCAACGTCCATTACTTGTGTTTAGTAGAAATCTAAATGTAAACATTTAATCATGAACATAAACCACACTGCAAACGATCAAAAAGCTCTGATTATATTGAAATACTACTGTGCAATATCATTTACCTAGATCCTTGGTCTTCTTTTTGGTACTATGTAATGTGGTTGAGTCGGAGATGGTGGTGTCAGATACCAGTTTGCTATACTCTTCTTTGAATTCTCCTATATAGAAGCAGTAGTCTGTGGCTTTAAGGACATAGTCCGCACCAGGGTTTAACTGGAGTCGTGGTTCACTAACTGTTATATCAAGGACGGCAACCAGACAAACACCAAACCTGCAGAGATGATGATAATAATTTGACTTCTTCAAATGTTCAGAAATTCTCATTTTGAGTAGTTTTAAATCGTATGTTATAATTACTGATAGACAGACTACATAACATGATTCCATGCTTAAATACAAAAATGGTTTAAGAAATGACAAGAAGTAATGTGAAGAAATGTGAATTAACTAAATAACAAAACATTTGATGTTCACGTATTTCCGCCATTTTGCCATTATCAAGAGGAAAAGAGTAATAATTAATTTCATTTCCATTTGATAAAGGTTTTTTGAATATTTCCCCAACTTATTATTGTTTTAAATTGTAAATTTTGTCATTTATAAAACATCGTCAAATTCTGGTTAGACACATAGCATATTCGGTGCATCTGTCATGGTAGGAATTCACATTAACATGTATATTCAAGTTATTACACTTTATAAATAAGACAATACCGGATCCATAACGCAATGCTTTTCCAAGACGTGATAGAAGTAAATAAAGATCAAAGAAATAAAATAAATATTCATCTTTTAATAACGCATAGAACAAATCAAAATCGGAATAACATTTATGGAATTGGAAATGATAGAATAAAAATCTTAAGCGTTGAGTAGCTAGCCAATAAAATTAAACTTGAATAAATACTGTACGTGTACTTATTTTAGCGAAATTCATATTTTAGCGCAATTAGCGCTGTCCAAAGTGCGCTAATTCATGACTACGCTAATACAAAGTACATGAGATCGATAGAATTAAATAGGCACTTCCATTTCAACTATATAGTTATGTCTATCAAATAAATATCAGGAACAAATTCATCATTTATTTTGATAAGGCATAAAGAGGACACAAGTAACGATCAATTAAAGACGTTTGCATTACCGGACACTGTCGATATGATTATCACAAAACCAACGCAAGAATTAAAAAAACGTGGTTTGAAGTTTAGGAATTAATCCCCCGCTAAGCATATCGCTTCTACAATACCGTCTATTACGTAATTATAGGCAAAGAGCGGTCAGCGATACAAGTAATTTATCTTATATCAACTTATGAAAACAATGGCTTCGTCCGTAAAACGTAAGAAAGGCATTTTGTTTTCTACATGTCTTTCTTTAAAACAAAAATTATTACTTATCATTATAACTAGGTGTTTTGCTTTCAATGATATGGTAAGTTATTGGATAAACATGAATGAAATGAGGTTGTATTTGAATCACTGCATATAATGTGAGTAAGGTAATTAACCCGACGCTTGTCATCCAAGCCAATCAACGGTTTAACAACTCCAGGTACATGTACTCGTTAATTATGTCCAATGGCAAACGTGTCATACCAGCCGATTCGATAATCGCACGCGTGGCATATATTTCAATTCCTCGTAAGTAAGATATTTAAACGCACTATTTTTTACCCAAAAACTGTTTTGAATGCGCTGATTTAATGGATAAATTGCGCTAATCTAACATGACAAATGCGCTAATTCATGACTACGCTAAAATGCTGCCGACCCCTCTTTCGAGCATTTTGCGCTAAAATTTGATTGCGCTAATATATGTACACGTACAGTAATATATTCCAATAAATACTATGCATCAGGATATTCTGGCATTTCAGGGTTTCCTTTTCACCCTACGCCAATGCCAACCGAGACATAGGAATCATTTATTCCTGCTACATTCAATCCTGCTGCCTGAAATTCCGATGTCAGAAACGCACGTGAACAAATGTCTTTATTTACATATATATATATATATATATATATATATATATATATATATATATATATATATATATATATATATATATATATATATATATATATATATATATACTGTAAATCCTACCATAATGACCACTTCCATACAGAGATATTTGCAATTTTTTTTTGTTTTTTTTTTTGCTTCTTTGTGAAATAAAACTTTTTATTACAGTCGCCTTTATATTAAGGTCACATTTTGCTTCTCTCTTGTATTACCTTTTTATACAGGTTTGACTGTGATTTTGTGAGACAGGAAAATCTCAGTAACACTTTATTTTGTCAAAATAAACACCCATAAACTATCATGTACAGTATCATATAGCAACCTCTAACACATTCATACAACTCGTCACTTATTCTATTTCTCGTTATCAGATCAATATTGCATAACCCAGTAACAAATTTACAAATGGAAGTAAATCGGATTAAAGCAAACAACATGCGCTGCATAAGTGTTGAAAGTTTATATACTTCAGATCAGAACAATGCAGCCTTGTTTACATAAACAGGAAATTACCTTTTTTCAAACTTTCATACTTCAATAATTCAAGAGATTTATTTGTTGTAATATGGTGGGCGAAAAGAAAGTACAGGAATGCTCGTCATACTGAAAGAGTGTTCCCATGATAAAATAATGTAAATTAGGAATATAAAGTGCGAAGGAACATTATATTACAGAAATCAAAATGTTGATTGACGTACTACAAAGAGTATATACACACAAGGCTAATAAAAGTATGTATGTATAAAAATCAGTTATTAAGTCAACTTACCGCTTATGTGCACCACAAGAAGCCTCGGTGAACTTATGACCTTCATAATTCCGGAAGAAAACACTTTTCTGAAGTTGTACATGATACACTTCGTTTCCAGCGTGCATACCATAAACCTGTTGCCATGGTTCTTGAGCAATCCTCCCTATTCTGTTTTCAATACATTTGAAATTTAAAACTGTATTATGTAAATACGTCTTTAGTAGTTTGGTTATTTTATAATGTTGTTTTTCCTTGTATATTCTACTATTATCATATCTTGTGTGCATTTTTTGTTGGTGATTTTTGTAGTACAGCTTTGTCAGATGCCTTCAGTTTTCTCTTTTTGATGTATGAAATATATTCGAAGACATGAACTTAACAAACTGACTAATATTTATTTATTCATTTATTTATTTAGTTAGTTAGTTATCTGTTTATTTATTTATGCTTTTGAGTTCCACAGTAAGGCTTTGAGCATCATGGAAGATACATAATTTGTCAAAATGTGCATATGGTGCAAAGTAATACACGTATATATGCTCTGATATTTATTATTAATGCAATACACGTATATATATATATATGAATATGAATAAATAATTAATGAGTTGTATAAATTTAATTATCAGCAATATTTTTCATATAAACAGTATAAAGCTAGTAACAGCCAATACATTTAATGATATCACAAAATATTATGCCTATACGTCTTGATGTTCGCTTGAGATAAAATAATGTCATAAAATGCAAATGTTTAGCAGGGCCTTCTATTAACCAATATTGATACTAGAAGTCACAAGGATAATTTATGCAAAATATACAGTTATAGTGATTTATGGGACATGAGGACAAAATTTTTAATGGTTTTACTTATAAAATCATATCTATAATGGGGCTCAGATGAACAAACAATGCACAAAAATATAAATACTATAAAGTATTATAATATTTCTAGACCGACTTATTATTCCCATCAAAACTATAAATGTAAAATTATACTCACTCTCTTGATGTTGTATGCAAAAGCATTGTTACCAAAGTCGACAACCCTGGATACAGACAATTATTGGCAAGCAAGGCATATTTGAATTCATCTTCACAAACTACATGTTCTGAAACAAAAGTGAATGCCATTTACGTATTAGTCACAAATTATTTCATATTTTCACATAAATAAGACATACAGTGAGGTGCAGTCCTAACATAACATTATGTTAACGTCGCGTTAACGTGAAGTTTGCTTTCCTCGTGCGCTCAGGACTGCTGAGCACACGCGTTTGCGTTAACGCAGATTTCCTCGTGAACTAAATTTTGAGACTGCGTTAACGCGTTGGACTGCCGCGTTCACGCGCTTGGCTGCCGCGTGAACGTGCCTGACAGCCACGTTCGCTTGCTTACAACTTATATAGAGAAGGATTTAAAGGAGAATCGATATATACATTGTATATTTAAATATAAAAACATATTACTGTGTGCATGTAGATAAATATTTAGAATTAAATAAAACGCTTACGAGTAAAGGGGTGAATTTAAAAAATATTGAATACATTTAACCGAACATTGAATATAATAAAATTTATTCTTATTTTAGGGTAATAATAATAATAATAATAATAATAATAATAATAATAATAATAATAATAATAACAATAATAATAATAATTAAATAAATGAAAAGAATATTAACGATGATAATCATGGTATCCATATATTATGAAAAATAGCTAAATTAAAAAAAAACAATTGTAAATACATAAATCAGAAAAAATACATAAGAAAATTATAAATAAATAAACAAATAAGAAATAAATCCATAATTTTATTAATTTAAAATAAACAAATAAAATAGAGTTAGAATGTAATTTTCCTAGAGTCTTTATTTATAGTATAAACTGACGAAGTTTTTCATAAATACCTGAGTGTATGTCTACGCTATGATTTCCATTATTATATTACATATGAAACACTTAATGCGGGGTGTCATTTTAACATCACATTTAATGCACGTATATATGGCGACATTTGCGGCAATTTAATTAGATTCCTTTTATTTTCTCCATTCGTACCACTGTAAAGAGAATTACAAATGTAATCATGTGAACGCGCGACTGGACTGAGCGCACGCGGGAATAAATCGCGTTAACGCCAATTTCCTCCCGCGTTAACGCAAGGAGCGCACGCGCGTCCGGTCGAGCAGTCCTAGCACGTGTGCTAAAGCAGTCCTCGTGACTGCTTTTCGCGTTAACGTGAATGTTATGTTAGGACTGCACCCATCTGTAAAAAGTAAATAATCATTATATATGGTTTAAGGAGCCTCCAAAGGGAAGTTAAAAATGACCACTAACAGTAGGTAGCCTCTGCACACAGGTAATTTTTTGTATGAACAATCAGTAGTAAAGAACAAAAAAGGCAATATAAACAGGTGATTGCTAAGTAAGGGTGGTTTTAAAGCAGATTTGACTGTATTTTGTAATGTATGTAAACAGTTTAAGTATCCTTGTTTGTACATGTATATGCTTACCAGCAAATTTGACATGGAGCTTGTATTCAGTTTTAAAAAGTTGAATATATTGACTACAAAAAGGAGCAAAATCTTTCACAGCCCAAGATCTCAAAACAGTATGTTGATCCTGTAATATAAGGACGGTAAATAATACATCAGTTGTAACTTATAATCCACTGATTTCTGTGTGGACAAAGGATACACATTTACTGTAAAAGAACGCTTTCTGATAAGTGGTAGTGACTTTTAATTTGCATGACTTTTTTTTCACGATAATCTCATTTGCATATATTCAGAAACATAATCTTAGAAGAGTTATATACATGTTATACTATATAATAATCAAGATTTAAAAAAAAACTAGGACGTAGTGTACCTAGGACTAGATAGTCAATTTACTAAAAAAAAAGTCCATGAATTAAAAATGTTTGACAGTAAATAAAAACTCATTAACATAAACAAATTTTCAATTTCTTCTCTTAATTCGGCTAATGTATATCCGTTATCTAAGTACATCGATAAATCGAAATAAATGACAAAGTGAAAAACATAATCAATAACAGCATTTAAAGTGAGCATGCTCACGTAGATGTAAAAATGGAAGAAGTATTACCGCTTCGTCTTTACTGACACACATGCTGGGAGAAAGAATAAAACATGCATCGGCATCATTCAGCCTACAATGTAAATACAAATTCAATGACTGACCTTTTCATATCTACCAAATAAATTATACAATCTATTTCTAGTAGAAATATACATACAATAAAACAATAGAACAAAAGCATTGTTTATTTGTACAATGGTAAAATAAATTCACAAGCACGAAGCAAATCAGCACTCTCACTCAAACAAAAATAGTTAAACTGTATAGAAAGTACCACAGCAACATAAAACCAGGGCATCAGGGCAGGGCTATAGCAGATACGCATATTTATAAAATTGATACTATGGTAAAATATCAAAGTAATCTGATACGGTATCCGTGTACCACTAACAATAACTCAAGACTGGATAATAATACACTCTCAAAAATCAGAGATGACACATAATGTATGGAAGGAGTCAACGTCTCCTGTTGAGTAGCCGTACCTGCAGTGAATTTCGATACAAGTAGACGACAAAAACAAATTTCAACAGCATTCACTTAAGATAATGATGAACTAAGTAATACTAATGAACTAATAATGATATGCAATGTTGAATATCAACATTTTGAATACACAATTACATAACAAAACATTTGCACACAAAATAAACAGTATGAAATAAAAACATATTAAGTTGTCAACAAAAATTGAGTAATACAAAAACACATACCAGAACACTCGCATACAGAATTATAGGACAATGTAAACAATAAAGTGACCTTTATACCTGCATCGTTTGAGGTCGACATCTTTCAGTGCTGAGCCCCGCATATATATGACACGATGTGCCCATTTCGGATCTTTCAGAATAACTTGTAAATTCGAATCTTTTTCTTCAGAGTTTAAGAGAACAACAATGTGGTCCTGTAACCAGTGAGTGCAAAAATCAATGAGACGCATGAACAATAGTCATATAACCAGTAGTGGAAGAAAAATTATTTCCATGTAAAACAAGGAAAGAGGCAATTTTCATTAAATAATTGTATTGAAAAGAAATGAAAACTGATCTAACTTAAAAGTATTACTAAGATTAAAGTATAACATACAGAAGTTGCAAATATATATGACGTAGTATGACGTAGATGACGTTCTGTCTTGGGCGGTAAATTTATGTGACCGTAAACAATTATAAGAATACGATTAACAAAGCGATTATTTGTGTCTTTTTCTTTTTTTATAGTACAAAGGCTTATAGGAGAAATAAAATTCCTAACAGGTCACGTTGATTAACTGTTACTCTATTTAGTGCCAGAAATATTGACAAAATAATGATATCACCTCTAGTTTTGAATGAGCGTAGAATTCTATGAGGAAATCCATAATGTGATCTGCTGTGAGACTACTCGAGCATACAACCACATGTTTATGTCCCGCCGCCTGGCGGTGACTGTACTCTCCTCCTGTTTTCTTCCTTTCTTTTATGGTACAATGAATGCCTTCCAGCTGGAATTAAGAAAGAATTACGTCATGTTTTTCCATGTAAAAATCTCTGAAACATTGCTTACAATTTCTAGAGTATAAATAAATACATCATAAAGTATTTTATATAAGACATAAAAGCAAATAATTAGTCAGGATATGCTTTAACTACGTAAGAAAGTGCGTAGAACTTAGGTACTATTAAAGTTTTTACATCATAGATACTTAAACAACAATAGTAAAAGAATTCAGCGATATGCAATTAACTTCTCCGTATGCAGTTATACTGAGAAAAGGATCCTCTAGTACTGAACATAAAACTAAAAGCAGATATGAGAAGATAAAGAACGAAAACAGAGAAGAGTTATGCACTAAGATGCCTTTGCTATAAAACAACGCCTATAATGAGTTCCAATGATACTTCACAATCACTCTTTACTAAATGTATCGTATAAAGTTCAAAGTGTTCTATATATCGATTTCCACTTGAAATAAATACTTTTGTGTTTTATAGACATTAAAACTAAATAATACTCGCATCATTATTTCAATATGGTACATAAAAGGGGATTATAATAGACCAAATGTCGAGAGCAGCATAAATATTGTTTAAACTTCTACTTTCATCTTTTGAGCATTGACTACTTTTCTGTGTAATCTGAGATTTGGAATCCCTTTTGATACCGCTACAAAATTGTTACAATTCATTGTGAAGAAACGAGAAATATGCACAGCTCTTGTCAATGTTGCAAAGGAAATTAAATATAAACAATGAAATTCATTTATCTTATGGGTATAGCTTAGATTAACTTGTAATAAATAAACTGATTAAAAATGACAGATGACCCAGTTAGTCAAAAGTCGCCACAGACAAATATTATCATCAACCCCTAGAGCAAATGACAACAACAAAATACTTTGTAACATAATTCTCGCTATATCACTATGCAACATGGACCTCTAAAATCTGAAGAGAAATCAGACGCTTTGATAGTGTAAGCGTCCCCTGTTAAGCTTACCACATCTGCCGTGAAAGGCAAAATTCACAAACAAGACTACGATATTTAAAGACTGCATAGATCAAGGAAATGTTGACACAACCATACAAATTAGATAGGTGTATAATGACAAATTCTGTACGTGAACTTATAATAAGCTCCGTGCCTGCAAAGGGGAACGAATTTTACAGTCCAACGTGCTTTAAAGGCCAACTGTATTAAGTAATCGCCACAGACATGTATATGGCAAACAGACATCTTTATGTCAAACAGACATGTATATGGCAAAAAGACATCTTTATGTCAAACAGACATGTATATTGCAAACAGAAATGTTTATGTCAAACAGACATGTTTATGTCAAACAGACATGTATATGGCAAACAGACATGTTTATGTCAAACAGACATGTCTACGTCAAACAGACATGTAAATGGCAAACAGACATGTTTATGTCAAACAGACAAGTATATGGCAAAAAGACATCTTTATGTCAAACTGACATGTATATGGCAAACAGACATGTTTATGTCAAACAGACATGTTTATGTCAAACAAACATGTATATGGCAAACAGACATGTTTATGGCAAACAGACATGTTTATGTCAAATAGACATGTATATGGCAAACAGACATATATATGGGCAAACAAGCATTATAGTTTAAATTCTTAATTGTAACCTTACTTGTCTAGGTATAAAGGCAAATGCTAAGCATATCATAAGGGCCATAAATAACTGTCCCAGCCAGGAGTCGGGATGTATGTCACCATATCCCACAGTAGAAAATGTCACTATCACAAAGTAGAAGGACTCGAACATGGTCAATCGCCTAGTGGCATCACTGCCCCGCTGAATATGCTGGATACCACAGATACTGCAACAGAACACGAACCAAGTGTTTATACTATATATGGCAGTATATGCTAAGACATCTTAAGAGGGGAACTTTTTTCTTTTTCAATACATTTTAAAGAAATAAGAGAGGAGTTACTGGCTCAGTTATGTGGCAGAAGTCACCATGGAGCTATACATGACTATAAATAATATACTAGAACATATAACACATTACAAAAATATTTGATTGTAGTGCAATTACGATACCGACTTAGGACGGTCATTTAATTTGACAAAAGCCAAACAAATGGTGTGGTTAACCGGTTTACGGGCCCACCGTCCCACTCACCGTAACAGCAGAACAATCAAAGGACGTACATTTAAAAATTTATAAATAATCCTCCATGTAAAGAACAAGGATCAACAGGTATCGCATATTTCATATTTAAAACCAATATGAAATAATTTTCTATATAAAAGTCGTACTTTTTTGCACTATCCTATCAATATTGAAAAATTCGTTATGTATCTTCGTTTACTTCCATTTCTATTATTACATTTTTTTTCCTTTTAGTCATTGCAATGCTCTTTTGTGGAGGAATGTGCCATATGACTACATGTCTAATACATGTATATTTAAAAATAGGTACGATATATAAAAGACCCCACTTCAGTCTATATAAATAAAATAATCCCGATTCAATTATAAACATTGATATCATTTTATTTATATTTCACCTTGTATACCAAGTCTCTTTCAGCAAATGGATACGTGCCTATTGCAGTTATTCTGTTTAATATTTTAATTCCCATTAATTTTCAAGGGACTTACGTTGTAAACACTAGACATAGCATCGTGACAAACAGTATGAGAAGTTGCTGAGACAACGTCACCGATATTGATTGAAATCTCTGTTTCGTCAAATGCAGGTCATTCTACAAAAAAGATAGAGAAATGAATGTTTTGATTACATGTATACAACTTTGAAGTCTGCGAAGTTGGCTTATCCTGTAGGATATTACACCAATAAATCAGCTACCTGTAAGGAGAAATTGGGAATGTAAGCTAAATCGCTTTCAATATATCACATCAGAAAAGGAAGAAAAGAGGTATGTCTCGGCTGTATGACAAAGGTTTCCGTGATCATTTTTAGAACAAAAACACAAAGCAATTGATGCATTATCACTATGGCATTAACACTAATGTACTATGGTAGGTATGCAAGTACTCCTGGAAATCAAAGGCGAAGCCAGGTTCCAGGATAAGTAAGCGTGCCCATTTTGACCACCAAACCCTCTATGAATGTTTTAAATGACCCAAAACAAAATTGGAAATAATACCGATACACTTAGAAAAATATACAGGGTAATTGTTTTGCCTGTAGCTCGACGTTCAATACATGAAGCTCGAATGATTTAACGATGCAAAGAAGAAAATTGATAAAACTGACATTTTAAAATTTCAGTATTTTCAGAATATATGTATACATGTTATTGATACCACTGCTGTAGAAAATCGTTTATTTCTGCGCCTAAAGTTATCATTTATACAAAATTCGTCACAAATTACAATATTCTTTAACTTGTAGAGCTTTGACAAAAAAACCTTGAAAATGGGAAGGAAGAAATCTGAATCGATATAATGGCACATCTCCAAGAAATAAAGACTAGAAAAAAAAATAGAAAAAAAAAGAAGACACCAAAATATTCAATTATATTGCATACAAGGTATCGACTTAAGACGGCCAGTTAAATAAAGTACGATTCACAGTCACTTAAATGTTAAAACCGTCATATTGATGTTTTATTTTGAAATGTATCTTTCGAGGTATTTCATATATATATATATATATATATATATATATATATATATATATATATATAAAGCACAAAGACACTACATCTAACATCCACCGCATATTTCACTTATATTCGTTCTCCGACGGGGATTCGAACCCACCTATGGTACCGAATCACCTAGCTGTCATGCATCCGACCGTCTAACCGACTGAGCTACCCGAGCTCCACAAAATTAGAGCTTTAATAGACAACCATTAGCTAATCGTATACATGACAACACGGCAGCGGAAAGTGAAGGGATTTACCCGACGTAAACGCAGGCGGATCCTCTGAAAGAATACAATTACTGAAACAGAAATAAACAAATAAAGCACAAATAGAAACAGTGAAACACCCGGGAGTACAATGGACCTTGGTTCTCCGAAGAAATACTTGTAAAAATAAATACTGAAGTCAATGATATTCCATTATCAAACGTTCAAATAAATTGTCATGCAGAATGGTTGAATTCTTTTTATCAATAGAATAAAACTCAATAAAATCCAAATCCGAATTTTAAATTCATTGTTGAACAGATAAATTTGAAATTATTACTATTTTCTCAGTTTATGACACCGGACCCAGGTCTCATTCCAGAATATCATTCAACATTTCGGATAATGAAATATAACATTAAAAATTCTCGCATCGACTTTTTAACTTCCTCAGCGACTGTGCTGTTCTAAACTTGCATATCCCTAACTGATTAGATTATGTGAAAGTCGCTTTACATTCATAAAAAAGCTAGTCAATGTATTTTGAACTTGTTCCAATAAAATGTATTAAATGAGATATGAATACCCCATAGACAGGCGATGGTGGGATTGTAAACTACGAAATATCTTATATGAAGGAACCAGGACGGTCTTTTCACAATTAAAATTTACTTAAACTGTCAAGGCTTTATCAACCAAAACTATACCATTACCAATATACATAAGAAGACAAATTACTCTCAATAGTATACAATTATGTCATGAGCAAAATTTATTATACTTACAAATAACCTAATGAGACTACGTTTAAGTAACCAAATGTTGAGGAAACTTGGCACATACAGATTCATCAGTAATGGAGGATACACAGCCTATTCAAACAGAACAAGATAATCTCTCAGTACATGACACATGTATTTATATCATAAGTTGTCAGTACATGATATTTTTGTCATAAGTTGTTAGTAAATGATATTTTTATCATAAGTTGCTTTTTAAGTGAAACCTTAGATATTCTTATTTGTAGACCTTCTGATATTACATGCCTTCAAACTGCAATTATTAATTTATAAACTTGTATTTAAACTGAATCAGATATCATAAGATAAACATGAAACTACACTAAGCATTAAATGATATTATAATCACTATGTACTTACACTAAGAATTAAACTCTCTACTTACTGTAGCTAGGAGTGGAACAGAGCAGAGGAGTTCCAATATAAACCCTTCATGGATTGTCTTCTCTAAGCATACTCCCTAATGTAAAAGAGTGCAGTCTGAACAAAGTATTGTTACGTTTGTACGAAAGGGAAAGTGCATCCTTATCAATTGTTAGGAAAAGATACCAGCATTCATTAAATACAATCGCATGTTACCTACAATATTATGTAAAAGTATTTCATCATATTATCTAAACTTATTCGTTTATCTCAAAGAGTCGTTTATATGTGTATGCTTCTTTACCTTGGAACCCACGCAGATTTCTAGCACTGATTTTGCCAGTGTGGTCCCTGACAGTACCACCTGCATTACCCACAGGACCATCGGACGTTGTACCCATTGCAAAACGTACCTGTCACATAAGATGATCAAGTTAAGTTACAATATGAAATGCATTATTTGAACGAAATACAAATTATAAAGTATTGACGTTAATAGACGATCTTCATATTTTACATGATATAAACGGCCCAAGACCCGATATGCAACTCTTTGGCGGGATTTTAATTTTGACGTTATTGCTTAAATTGTGACGTCACTATATAGTTCTTTACGTCAAAATGAAACCCCGGCAAAAAGTACTATGTCGGGTCTTGGGCCGCTTATATCACGTAAAATATGAAGATCGTTTATTGATTAAATGCAGAATTCGGCAGGACCTTTCGATATGGTAAATTCGTCATGAATTATGTTGCATCATCTGCTTCTTCTCGTGTATGTTGACGTTGTTGTAGTTGCGATATTCCGTATTTTAAATGATATAAGCAGCCTTATGCTCGGCATACCACTTTTTGCCAGGATTTTCATTATGACTTTATTGCTTTTATCGTGACGTCAAAATAATTTGACGCAAAATTTGAGCGGCTTAACATCATATGTCAGATAATGCCGCTTACATCATATAAAATTGAAGGAAGGTGTATTGCAAAAGACAGCATAAAGACGTCTGACTCCGCCGTATGACAAAAGTCATAACAAACAAAGAAGCAAAAAAAAAAAAATAAATAAAGACATATAAAAACATGACGGAAAAAAATCAAATTGTAATGCAGTTGTTGCACCGACTTAGGACGGTCAGTTGAAGTACCTCAATTAGTGTGGTTTACCGATTTACGTGCCCACCTCAATGAAAACTCCCCAAAATTAGAATTTGGGATATTTCCATCCCAATATTGAAACGGTGATCAAGTTGATAGAAAACTTTCGGAAAGCTACCAAGAATTCAAACAGAGAGAAGAAATATTTTGATCATGAACAGTAAAAACATGATGTGTTGACTTAGTGTCCAGTAAATTTATTAATGATACACTGAATGCAGTAGATACATAATGCCATATCCAGGATTATGACAATTCAATTTCACTACATGTATATAGTCAGCAACGAATTTAGAAATATCTTTAAATGTTCGCTAAAACTAAATCTTTTTCATATTACTGTTTT
This sequence comes from Pteria penguin, assembly GCA_035048485.1. Classification (NCBI taxonomy): domain Eukaryota; kingdom Metazoa; phylum Mollusca; class Bivalvia; order Pterioida; family Pteriidae; genus Pteria; species Pteria penguin. The sequence goes on along the minus strand of CM068586.1, from coordinate 42,148,384 downwards.
TGTCATGTTCAAACGATGTTTATTCACAAACGCTGAGATGATCCAGACAAGTGATTTTGCATTAGGTATACCCCTCGGGATTTATCTTTAGTTTCTACGCAAAATCCTATTCTTGTTGTTTTGTTTTACTATGATTATTGCCTTTTGTGAAATAATAATGAAAAAGATTTCATTTATGTATGCTTCTCCCGTGAATTCAAATGCTTATATACATTTTTTTACAATGATATAAGTAAGGTATGACTGAAAAATTGCCTTATCGCATACAATACTAGTCATAATCTATAATACATTCGGAATGTTTCGAACATTATATCATTTAACAATCCGGAATAATGTAGTACTCGAAACGGAAGCGCTTAGCTGATGAACCCCATTGTTCACGAACATGTAAATATGTATCTCTGTGACAAGATTAATTTCTTATATTTCCTTCTTCCGGATTTTGTGAAATCCTGTCTTTGCTGTCAGTCTCAAACTAAGCAGATCATTCTAATACAATAATAAATGTATATTTGTCTCTTCATTTAGGTATTGTGCATTTGTAGCATGAAACAAAAATGTAACTTATCCAAAATCACTGAAGTATTCACAACAACAAAGAATTGTAGACATTCATGGACCCCTGAAAGCCAAAGTTAGGGCCAAATGATGCTCGGGAGTCTTGCCAGCATAGACTGCCAAACATTCAGAGATCACAAAAATAATTCAACAATGCAAACACGAAATGAATCTGTACTCCATCTATAAAGAAAGGGCCATGGCCAGACAGCATCTAGACAGATGCATCATAACACTTCACTCAAAACAGAACATTATAAAACAAATACGAAAATCAAAAGTGACAAAACAATGGAATTTGCCGACTACACGTGTCCGCTTAGAGATTTACATAATGTCCATTAATATAATAAGAGCTCCTAAACATTCCGAATGTATTATAGAGTATGACTTCGGTTTTTTCGTAAGTGATAATGCACATTTTCAGTCATATATGACTCATATTATTGTACATAATATGAAAATCCGCATTTAAATTCACTGGAGAAGCATTCATTCATGAGATATTCTTGTTATCTGTCTCACTTAAGGCAATAATCATAGTAAAACAATGGACCAAAAAACTAATTTTAACTTGGCAACTGAAGAAATATCCCAAGGGTATATCTCATTCATAGTCACTTGTATCAATAATCTCATTGTTTGTGAATGATCCCCATTTCAGCAGAATTTCAACTACGCCAAAATGAGAAATGTACATGTAGGAACATTCTTAGTAGATACGTACCAGTTTATGGCTGTAGAGGAGAACTGCATACTCTGATCGTCCTCAGGTAGGCTGAGGTTGGCTGTCTCACAGTGATGGCCCTGACTGCAAAATAACAACAATGTAATATCAATAAACAGCATACTGGAGAATTAAAAACATGTTACACCATGCTGTTAAGATGGTTATACAGTAGAGTAATGCATTATATACATCACCGTAGAAACATACGTGGTCGAAACGGGCATAAAATTTGATAATTTTACAGGTAAGTATTAGCTACTACCTGGTGGACCATCAGTACCCGAGGGTATAATTGTATAAAACCCTCATAAATGATTGATGATCATAATCGAAATGAAGTGGACAAAATGATGATATTACGTTACCAACCGAATAAATTTATTATGCAAGATAAAATGTTATTACCTTAAACGCGAGTTTACTGAAAAAGAACGAAAGGTGTGGTTCTTAACATGTGATAACGTTCATTTGTCTTCCAAATGGCTTTTTTCCACATCCTGATGAAAACTGAGGTATTAAGTGATAGAAATGAGATGTTTTTATAATAGTTCGAAGGCCATGGATTTAAGGTATTACATCCATGCCGTTTTTACATATTACGTATATAAATGTTAATTCGAACGGACTTTTATGTCATATGAACGGCGTCAGTTGTTCTAACAAATGAAGAGATGATTAATTAAAACATGCAGTTATGACTTAAAATGAAAGCTATAAAACATACAGATTTTTGTCTTTAGGAAAGATTAAAACACATCCAAATACCAAATGGAAAATTTTAAAATCTCACGAAATTAAAACTTGCGGTACATATATACACTACTGTTGAAATAGTAAATGCCATTGATTGATTGATCGATTATTGTTTTACGTCACTCCACGGTTATTTCACGTATATGGTGACGGCATTTGCCTGATGCATTGCATAGAAATCTTTACCTTTTCAATGGACCCACCCGAAGCAGTGAGGGATCTTTTACGTGCCACGCCTACCGTGACACGGGACATCGGTTTTTACTGTCTCGTCCGAAAGACAGAACACCGGTGTGCCCAGGGTGGGAATCGATCCCGGGACTTCTAGGTCATGAGCCGAGCACCTTGTCCACTAGGTCACAACGGCTTTATTACTTATATAAAAGGTACTTCGAACAGACTTTCATGTCATATGAACGGCGTCAGTTGTCCTAACATCTGAAAAGTTGATTAATTAAAACATGCAGTTTAGCCTTAAAATAACAGTTATACAGCATAAAAATCTTTGTCTTTGGGAAAGATTAAAACATATCCAAATACCAAAGGGAACATTTTAAAATCTCACGAAATCAAAACTCGCGGTACATATATACACCACTGTGGAAATAGTAGATGTCAAAATACTAAAAGAATTTGTAGATTTCTTTATGCTTCATCCATATTAAACGAAGTTAAAGACTCCAGAATATTGAAATATCTTAAATATCAGACATACAAGAATATATCTTGAATAAGCATATAAGAAAACTTCGAAAAGTGCGCATTCGAAAAATTCCCAAATCTACAACTATCATATCTGTCAATATAACGTGCGATAGTTACTCATGTCATTGTAGCGTCCACATCTATCACCATGAAAACCCTAGAAATTAGAATTGAGGCAACAAAAAATATGACATATAATTTCAGTTCAACATACTATGGTCTACATCGCTGTTAAACAGCTCTTGTCTTTGCCACTTTTATAAGCTATCAAACAACTTAATTGTAGCTATGTATACAAATGTTTTAAAAATGTCATATTCTAACAATGTCACAATTTCGTGTTTTATGACCATTACAAATAGACCTTATGTTCATAGGTTGTATACTTTACATCAGTTTAGTTATTATTAGAGTAAATGCTACTTCAACAGAGAGCCGAAGGAGGTTCATACAGTAATACGTGTACAGAGACGGGTACTATTCAGGGGTGAATCAAGGATTTTTTTCTTAGGGCGGCAAAGTCAGGCGAGGTGTCTGGGGACCGCCTAGGTCCCCAACAGAAGCCCTGGAGGGGGGACAAGGGGAGCGAACTTCTTTGTTTTTATGTTTTAGGGGGGGGGGGGGGCGCGAACGTCCCCTCCGCTCCACTCTGAATCCGCCATTGTTATTAAATTTATTTTACGTTTGCAGAATGAGAATATAATGATTGACTTAAAAGTGGTGTTAATGGTGTTGCATGTTATCAAATTAAAACATTAAAATAACAAAAAGTATAGGGGGAAATGTTCAAGTGGAGAACTGAGTGGGAAAAGGATAGGTGTGAAGAGGTTACAAATACGACGTAGTCATAATGATAATTGTAAAGATAATGAGGAGATTAATTTTTTTTTTTTTTGCAGTTCACATTAAGATACATCCTCGATTCGTGATTTTCGTATTCCAGAGTTATTTCCCGGCGATAAGGTACCCAAACGTTATAATTATTGCTTGTAAGTTAACACTCCCCCCGCCCCACTGAAACCCCCCCCCCCTTTTTATTTTATTTTTTATTTTTGTCCCTACATTTCCTGTAGTTTTCCTCTTTTTTTTCATTAATTTGGTTTATGTCACAATTATTCTTCGTCAGATACGATCTAAAAGGGAAGACAACTCTGTATTACGAAAATACCCAATATTAGTATAACAATAGTCAAATGTAAAACAGAGGTTCCCTTTTATAAGCAAGTTGTAGTGAAAGAATGGTCATACAGAATTATATTGTATAATTTAATTGTTTCTAGTAAGCAGAACTAAAAAGTTCACAAATATTTACCAAGAAGAACATGGTGCACATGCAAATCTTATATTCATTTAACATGGACTATTATGACAATTAATCTGACCATACAGAGTGAGTATTGTTTTACCATTCGTATTGTGTCTGATCGTCAAGCACGACCCGGATGATATATAATATACAAAGTGTAATCCTCGCCAACAAATCGAACACTCGGAATCCTAATCCTGAAATAATAAATCATAAGTATACATAAGTGGCATCCTCAAAAATGTAACACAAAACACGATACACAAAGATTATTTCACATGTTTGGTGTCAGCCAATGTTCAGTAAGGGGTAAATCTAGATGATCTTTTAAGCCGGCGTGGCCTAGTGGTATCGCGTCGGACTCCTGATCGGGAGGCCGGGGTTCGAGTCCCGCTCTGGTCATGCCGGTGTCCTGTCTTTCGGATGAGACAGTAAAAACCGAGGCCCCGTGTTGTGGTATGCATGGCACGTTAAAGATCCCTCACTGCTTCAGGTGGGTCCGTTGCAAAGGTAAAAATTTGTATGTCCCGCATCACGCAGATGCCGTCACTATATACGTGAAATATTCGTGGTGTGACGTAAAACCAAAAAAAGAATCAATCAATCTAGATTATCAGCAAGAGCACTGGCACATCTTCCCACGAACATAGAATAAAAATATGTGAATATGGTAAGTTCCAGTGTTACAATTATATCTTTTTTGATCATGAAATCAAATTATTGATATTTTATGGTTTTGTATTTTTCTTGAAAATGAATTACTGATATGTTTGTATTTGTTTAAAGGCTTGAAAAAATTTCATCCTCGTTACCATTACAACGTATAGCCTTATCCTGTGGCTGTAATGAATTAAGAGCTTACGTGAGGATGGGTTCCGAATGAAGATCCTTCGGAGTCTTCCCCGACATGATAGTTCATTTGTAAAATATTTCACAGGGGACGAACTGTAATGATAAAAAAATATTTGAAGATAATTCATAAAAACAAACGAACAAGCAAACAAAAAATCAATTCAATACAATATGAGACAGGAAATTTAAGTACATTTATGATAGTATCCATTCTAAGCCAAACTTACACGAATAAGATGAATACAATTTGTACCGTGAAAATTTGTCTGAAACAAACACCAGTGGGAAGGCGGAAGTGAAGTGGCCATTTAAGGCAAGTGGTCTCTAAATACAGGTTGATATTTTAGAGAAAGTAGCAATGAGAGATGGAAAGAGGTGGTTGTTTATGACGAGTGATTATTTGATACGGGTGGTCGTTTATGACGAGTGATTGCTTGATACGGGTGGTCGTTAAAACAGGATTAAGCATATAAAATGTCAGTTTGCTTGCACCACATTATTGATATCAATAGTATGACGGAAGCCGCTGTGGCTCAGTGGATGGGGTGCTCGGCTCGTGGCCGAAAGATCTCGGATTCGACTCCCGCTCTGGGCGCACCGGTGTTCTGTCTTTCGGATGAGACAGTGAAAACCGAGGTCCCGTGTCAAGGTAGGCAAAGTGGCACGCAAAAGATCCCTCACTGCTTCGGGTGGATCCATTGTAAAGGTATAGATTTCTATTAAATGCGTCAGGCAGATACCATATACGTCAAATAATCATGGAGTGACGTACAAAAATAGTCAATCAATAGTCAATAGTATGACTATATGACGGATCAGATATCAATGGCGTAGTTAACCGGTTTACGAGCTCCTTCTTTGCAACTTACGAGGAAATCAGAATATTCAGAGGTGTATAAATCAAAATTACGTTTATTTCAATAATTAAGAAAGAAATAAGAGTCTTACAGTCATGCTATATGAATATACATATTGAAAACACTACACACATATTCCTATTCTAGGAAACTAAATCACAACATATACATATATGTATGTTTCATGTATATTTCTACAGCTTGTTTACACATTTGCAATACATTTTCGTTAAAACAAACAAAGAAAATGTAATGATAGGTGCATAATATATATGAAATAAGAACAATGATCTATATACAAATATCACAGTCTACTTTCATATGAATGTGTGTATCATAATACCTCAATCTGGTAAGTGAGATTCGTGGTTATTCCTGTACATAAAATAAGACAAAAATGGGTCATTGATTGCTATCAGTGTCCAGAAGCATATGGTGTAGTTTAAATTAATTCCAGCTGCTAAATTGCTGCAAAATGTGGCAATGGTTGATGAACTGGTGCTATAGGTCAAAGAATGGTAATAAACGAGAGGCGTGGTTTCAATGTATCGGGGGCACTGACTGGATGAAATTATTTGATCAATCTATAAATAAAGATTGATTCTGAAGTAAAATCATGAGGTTTAATTCCATTTTACTAATGTAAAGATTTTATCATCTAAAAAGTGGCTGTTGTTAACATTTGAAATTTGGCAAGTTGTTTTTGGGGGAGGGGGGTGACCGCCTTCCATCAGGATTTTCTAGAAATTAAGGTTGATGACCTATAACAAACTGTTAAAATTCTAATGGAAGAGGGTCTTACAAACATTTTGATATATAGGTTGTAGAAAGTTGTGTAAATCTTGCTGGAAGTTTGGTAATTTAACATGGGACCCTATGAGAAATGGAATTACTATTCTTTGACCTGAATGTGAAGTATCGCTTACGGTTAGTGACACGATAAGTTTATGATTGCGTTGTATTTTCCCTCAACATTATCAATGGATTACCCTGTTACAGCTTTGTTTAATCTTTTTCTCGGATTAAAAACACACTAGTAAATCTTTAAGTCTTCATTTTGTGTATACTGTATGGATACATCTGAGGTACGGTCAAATTTGTTTTCAGCGACCATCAAGGAGAAAATAAGGAAAGTGGTCACTAATCATAAGTGGCCTTTAAATACAGGTTGATTTCGTTAAAACAATTAGTAATAAGAAATTGAGAAAGACGGTTAAGACAGGTAGTTGCTTAATGCAGGTGGTCTTTAACGCAGGTTTGACTGTATGAACATTGTAAATGATACGTGATATAGCCCCAGCACGTTGGAGGAAGAGTCTGTATCATGTTACGAGGTAACTTTTTTGCACTGGGCCATGTTACAGGCAGTAATGGATTTCACGTAGATTTCTTCACTGAATTTGTTTCCATTTGATAAAAGCCAAGGGGCCGAAAATTTTAGAAGAAAAAGTGTTTTCTTATTATTTTATACTATCTTCCCCCTGGAGAACTCATTACACCCTTCAACAATAGCTTTTAATTTTGAATTACTAAATGAAACGAGCTTGGTTGACATGCATAAAAGCAGATACCGTTTTAAATCTCGGTGTTGCCTAAAATCCAGAATCTGTACGTATGCAAAAAAAAATCAAATGTAGAGGAAATGTGCGTCGCAGAGTTCATTGTACGCACATAGTACATGTATATGTTTGTGTTTTCTGATGCATGGCCATGACCGAATTCTGAAGTCCCAAGGATTTAGGTTTGTGATATTTATATTTTCTATTCTTAAATATGCAGACATTTAAGAAGAGACTTTCATAATTTTGTAATATAAATGCAAAGCCTCTATAGAAATTTACATCGGGTAATAGTGAACATTTGGTCTTTATCAATTACGTCAACCAAAGAGACAAGCAATTCTAAACACCTAAAATAATCAAATGCCTAGATAACCGTATGTCCAAGTTGGGGTGGCATGGGGGAGGGTTTTTATTCTTTTTTTTATCAAACCTCTGCCGCGTTAGTGTGAATACTGATGTCATAATAACGAAAGCACGGGAAATTACGTCGTCAGAGAAAAAATTTGGTGGATGAGATATACCACTAATTTTTAAACCAATCAAAATGTGTGTTACATGTAAAATTCTTTGATATAAACATGTGTATATAAGCCCTCCCCAATATTAATCAAATGTCTAGTCTTCCTCAAGTTACAAAGGAAATCCGGAATGTCTGTGTGGGCAGTAGGATGAGATTTCCTCGCAATGAAAGCGTGGCTGATTCAAATCTCGTTGAAGGGCTAGAATTTGTATGGTGGTTAAACGCTTCGTCTGCAGTGACGGGGATCAGGGTTCGAGTTTAGACTGCACCACTATGTGAAAGAAGTCAATCCACCAACTAACCAAACTCACTGGACTCTCAGCCATTTTAAACCTCAATCCACCGGCCAATCAATCTCACTTGGACCCTCAATCATAAATATTTACAATGCTAGTCTAATTCCTTGCTAAACAGACTCGATTCATCGGCCCTGAACTTGGGTCATGGAAGTAGTACCCGGCGTATGGCAAATCATATGCGTAGTAATATAAAGAGAGGCGGGGCTTACTCAAGTTCAAGGCCGATCTTCTATTATTGAATTAATGCATCTGTTAATTTTGTGCAATTAAAGAAATTACCTGGACAGATAAAGTATTTTTAGCATTCTAGACACGCACTATATTGCATGGCGGAAGTACTATTCCACTTCAGGAAAAATTTGGTCCTTGCCAGTTTGATAACGGGCAATTTGATATTTTGTTTTCAAAAAAAGAACCTTTCAAAATGCATTGTAAATATAAGGAATTACTGTCTTTTTTTCCTAGGTTCATGGGGAATGAACTTGGGTGAGAAATAAACAAATCATTCGAGAACCGCTTCGCGGTTCTCGTGATTTATTTGTTTCTCACCCAAGTTCATTGCCCATGAACCTAGAAAAAAGACAGTCATTCCTTAAATATAGAACGTATATACCATATTTAACCTCAATCCACCGGCCAACCAGTTTCACTGGACTATATCTGGTATATTCGTCCGTATGGGCATGTCAATATCTGTATGTATTGTATATTTTAATCAAATAAATTTCAGTGTTCTGTAACAGAGCTAAAATGAGAAGCATACACAGAATTGCCAGCCGATCCGGTGTTAGTGATAGATTTTGAATGATTGATTGATTATTGTTTCACGTCACTCCACGATTATTTCATGTAAATGGTGACGGCATCTGCCTGAGGCATCGCATACAACTTTTTTGCCTTTGCAACAGGCTCCCCTGAAGCAGTGAGGGATCTTTTACGTGTCACGCCTAGCGTGACACGGGACTTCAGTTTTTACTGTCTCATCCGAAAGACACCGGTGTGCCCATAGCGGGAATCGAACCCGGGACCTTTCGGTCACAAGCCAAGCACCTCATCCACTGGGTCACTCCGGCTTGGCAGATTCTGAGGAGGCGGAGATATTCGACATCTCTATATATGACAGACAGACCGAAAGACATACTGACAGAAATAGTATATTTAAAATTACTTTGCAAACACTAAGACTCGAATTGCCAAATCAAAGGAACTAATGGGACAAAACCTGCTCTCCGTCGTCAACCTACCGTCGACCTCGGTGGTTTTCAGACCCCTAACTTTATTTCACCCCCTCCCCCACCACCTTTCCTACGCTTGCTGCAAATCCTTGATCCACCCCTGAAACATCAAAATAAAAACTCTAAATCAAGAAGTTATTACCTGATCCATTCATCGTCCGAATCCTCACCACTGTCGTCTACAAAGTTAAGATCTATTCCATCACAGACTGTGTCGTACACCATCTTTATGCATTACACGAGAGTGATGTGACTGTACATTTCCCTGTAGAAATACCATACATGTTATTGAACATCCGTCGCAATGATAAAGCAGATAGGGCAGGCTGCGCAACTTGAATACTCCATACAAATTGCTGAATTCATTTCCAACCAGACACTCCGTACTTTTTCTTTATTATAAAATTGTCAACTCCTTTTTTGCGAGTTTTCTTCCGGTCTGTCCCTTCCTCGAAAAAAACCCCCCAAAAAACAAAAAAAAACAAAAAACAAAAAAAAAAAAAAACCCCAAAAACAAAAAGTACAAGATCCACCTCTTTTATTTACAAGTTTTCTGATGTACTCCGATTTATGCTTTATTCAAATTGATGTTTATACAATAGACTCATTATATGTAAATGCCTTCCTGCCATAACGTGTGTCACTTTATGATTTATGGAATATTATGATCGATTTCTATCTGTTTTATTATTTACACATATAAGATATATATTTATATACACAAAATGACATCTATATGTACAAAGTCGTAAGGTTATCAAAACTTGTCTAATTTACATATATTAACATTAATTTCAGGTTAATATACAGGTAGACGTTCAGGTTAATTGCAATCCGGCACTTCCTACATGTAAGTATCACACTCCTCAGTGGCGGATTAGGAGGGGGCCCAGGGGGCCGCGCCTTCCCCTTTTTCGCCACAAATTTACAAGGCAAATTCAAATAACGAGTAAAATTTTAGCACCCAAAATGGCCGAGTATTTTGGCTAATACTCGACTTTTGCATGTGGGCCTCCCCTTTTGAGGCTTTTCGGAAAACCTGGATACGCCACTGCTCCTAACGGAGAATATACAGTGCATGTCGCTTCCCTGTTAATTTACAAAACTAGTTAGCATTTACCTTTTCAATGAGAAAATACATGTGCGACACATCCATACCTAAGTAAAGCATGTATCCGTGTGTTAAATCAACTAGTAATTTATTTTTCCCCTGTATTACAGCAATGTACACAAATAATACGCTTAAATAAGATTGCAGTGATTCATACATATTTAATGTAGTTTATATTTATTTTCAAACAAAATAACGAGTATTTATCTGCTTTTTTAAAATTATAACAATAAGATTTTTTTATGCGTTAAGATAAAAGGATAGATTAGCGGAAGGACGGTATTGTGTTATCTTGATGGAGGATGATACTTGAATTACTTGCTTTTGTCTTGTTAATTATGTCACAAAAGGGGGGGGGTCTTCAGTAAGGTTATCATGGTCGTAAGTTCTCTGTATAACGGTCCATTTAAGAAACCGATTATTATGATTTACATGGATTTGAACGAATGACCTCGGGGTGGCTCTCTAAACAAGATTTAACTTGGCTACATGAACTGGTTGAGGAGGAATGTTTCAGTGGCGCTAGTTTGTTTTCTTTTGTTATTCTTTTTTTTTTTTTTTTTTGGTTTTGTTTTTATTATTTTGTTTTGTTGTTTTTTTTTTGTTTTGGGTTTTTTTTTCAGGGGGGGGTGTTTTGGTGGGTTTTTTTTCTGTTTTGTTTTGGGTTTTTGTTTTGGTTTTTTAGTTTGGTTTTGTTTTTGTTGTTTGTTTATTTTGGGGGGGGGGGGGGTAACGAGAATGATTTTCAAATACAAGGTAACTACAAGTGGTTAGTCGTTTAGGAACCAGAGTTTCTGAAACATAACTAGAAATCTATGGCAAATTACATTTGTAAGTTGACCACTCAACCTCTATGAAGCCCTACCCCGGTAGAATAAGACACATGTCTACGCTGGTTTGATTGATTGATTAATTATTGTTTTACGTCATTCCACGATTATTTCACGTATATGATGACGGCCAGTGCCGTAGCTACCATTACGCCAAATACGCACGTGCGTACACATCATTTTGTCAAAAATGTAGTGTCTCATGAAAGAGAGAGAGAGAGAGAGGAAGGGGTTGGTCGTTTTCCTTTCCAAATTGATAGTACTGTTGTAATTCCTTTGATAAAAGTTCAGAATGACGACTTTATCCTTCTTTAAAACACTAAAATCCATTAGCTTCTGCTGGGGTTCGCCCCCCCCCCCTCCCCTGAGCTCCCACCAGGACTTCGCCCTGGACCCATTGGGGGGCTTTAAGGCAGCCCCCAACCCCCTGCCTGTCTGGTGCGCACATATTATTTGCACTCTGGCTACGCCCCTGACGGCATCTGCCAGATGCATTGCATACAAATTTAGACCATTGCGACGGACCACCCTAAGCAGTGAGGGATCTTTTACCGTGACACGGAACGTCGATTTTTACTGTCTCATCCGAAAGACAGAAAATCTGTGCGCCCAGGGCGGGAGTCGAACCCGGGACAACTAGATCACGAGTCGAGCACCTTATCCACTAGGCCACACCGACTTTGTCTACGGTGGCGACTGCCACCTGTAGGTACAGCCCATTCAGTAAGGGACAAGTCAATTAATAGATTTGACAATGACAGATTTTTTTTTTATTTATTTATTTTTTTTTTTTTTTTGCTTGATGCTGCACGAGAGCTTGAAGAAAAGAGTGAAAGGCCAATATCATAAAACGATGTCGTTATAAATTGGAGTGAAACACCTTTATACTGCATGTCAGATAACATTGTCATGTATTTCCTGTATCAGGCAGATTTTTGTCTCTTGTTTTGACATAAGAAATCATATAGTTGTGATGATTTAGATACATGCTGTACACCTGTATCATAAGGTAAGTCCGTAATATGTTCTATTAGTAAGCGAAACGACAGGTGTTGTATTTCGTTTTGGGGTTTTTGAGATTATTTTTTAGTTGGACGGCTGATTGATAGGTGTTGTACTTCGCTTTCATCAAATTTTGTCATATCGCGACATGGAAGAAAGAGGTAGCCAGCCTCTTGAATATAGAGGCGCAAACCGGAATCGAACCCGAGCCGTCTGCATCGCAAGTCAAACACTCGTCCACCACACAAAGTCTGTCTCTCGTTATTTCTATTCAAACTTATATATCTGTTAAGGGTAGCAAAGCAAAATACAGTACTGTCCGTCGGTCAAACTTTGTTTACTTTAAATGTTATCCATAAACTTGACCCGGTATAGGTTTCGTGGATAAGGTGTTCTAAACCTGAGCGAGTGGTCCTTGATCTGACTTCCGTTGTGGGCACACCAGTGTCCTGTCTTTCGGATGAGACAGCAAAAGACCGAGGTTCCGTGTCACGATAGGCGTGGCAGATCAAAGATCCCTGTCTGCTTGGGGAGGGTCTGTTGTAAAGGTCTAAATTTCTAATCAATACAGCAGAGAGATGTCGTCACCATGTACGTGAAATAATCGTGGAATGACGTAAAACAATAATCAATCAATCAATTAAACCAGGTAACAATTGATACTTAAAGAACGAGTCAGAATTTATCTGTGTTTGTTAGATTACAATATAATATTAAAGATACAAATGAAAAATATATCATTATTATTATTATTATTACTATTGTTATTATCATCATCATCATCATTATTATTATCATTATTATTATTATTATTATTATTATTATTATTATTATTATTGTTAGATTGGAAAGGAAAGTCTTTCGTGTTATATTTTTTTTGTATAAGGGGGGAGCAAAGCAAGTTATTCTTATTATAAATATAACTGTAATATTATAATTGTAATTCCTAACATGATACATGATACATGGAAATTTTATAATTTATTTACCCCTCAGGGTATCATGAGAAGTGTATTACTATAATGTTCAATATGACGCATGCAGGATTGTTTCGTAAACATAAGCTTTCCTCCTGCCAGTAATGCTTCTTATTGTCATCGTTTTCCAAACACTGCACGGACAAAGAATAAGGTATAAGATACATTGTCATCTTATACATAAATATTTATTCAACATTGTTACTTACTACTTTACAGAAATCATACACCTGATAATCTAACACAATAATAAAGGGAAAAAAACAGAAAAAGCCCTGTTCATATCTCAGGTATATAAAATGTCTCGATAACGGCGCAAAATATGCAACTTTACAATTTCATATAACAATATTTACGTACATACCTGAGCATGAAATTCAAATTTCCGTTTTTAAAACTCTTGTCGGTTATTTTTTAAGATATCCACGCTGTTATTGCAATTTTTTACTCCACTAGCTAAGCACAACAGATGTGGCGCTCCACTCGGTATAATGTAAAAGGGGATGTAACTCGCTTCGCACTGTCGCTTTAAGGATAGAAGGGTGAAGCAAGTTTACCTGAGATAGGTAATTTGTGATCACATCATGTTATATTTGTGTTAATTTAGTGCCAGTGACACGTCAATCTGGTCCTTAACATAGAATTACATCAGATTACCCTCCTTATACAATTTCTGTGGATGTTTTCCTTGACGTTACATAACATTACGACTCTATCCGTGGTCCTTGAAGACTGAGATTTCTAATTAAATAATGAAAGCCTACTGCTACCTTTCAAGATAAAAAGAAAACATATGATGTTTGTGTGAAACTATCCGTGGAATGGATACCAGCATTACCATCACCAAAATTTCTTCTCGATTATAGCGCACTCGCGTACTATAACTACACCGATTTCCAACTGACCGTCTTTTGTCGGTATTGCAGCTATGCGGCTATCAAATCATCTTTTTTTTAAGCAAGAATGTCCGTGAAAGTCGTTGTCATACAACTGGATAATATCTTTATTTCTTTCTTCTGAATGTACTAGAACAATGACGTCAATTCATCGCGAGCCTGAAGACGATCTTTGTTGAGTCGACGTGCCTCAGTCGACAGTGTCATTGTCGGTGTCGACAGTTCTCAGCTACGAGTCCCAATAACGTCTCGTGAGTCTCCCGTCTTTCAAACGAGACAGTAAGATTCGAGCCTAATGCTATTGTAAACGTTTGCACATAAAGGTGGGCCCATTGCATAGGCAGACATTTCTGTGCGACACATCAGAAATTAAAGATGCTGTGAATTTTTTGTTTAAATATAATCTCAATGTGATACAGAACAAAAAGCAAACGTTTTCAAGAACGTGATGTTATCATTCGTCTCGAATCTGAAATCGGCTTTTACAGATACGAAGAAGGTGTTACCAACGGCTCCGCTCAGAGTCTGAAGTCGGTTTTTATAAATACGACGATAGTGACATCGAGCCGTCCTGAGTATTAAATCAGTTTTCATAAAATACGAGAATGATGACACATCGAGCCGTCTCGAGTTTAGGTCGGGTTTTACAAATATGACAATGGGGACAAAGAGCCAACTTTAGTTTTATATCGGTTTTTATAAATACGAAGGTGGTGACATCGAGCCGTCCCAAGAATGAAGTAGGCTTTTATAGATACGAGGATGGTGACACAGAGCCGTCCCGATGTTTAATTCAGCCGTATTTTGTAAATACGAAGATGGTGGCATCAAGGCTGGCCTCCCTAGTTTGTTGATTTGTTAGTTGCTTAGTTGGTGGGAGACGACAGTTACAATAATTTTTCAGCTAAATTGCTACACTGGGGCAGAAGGTAACTGATTTCTCAAAATAATGGTTTTTATGCATAAACGGTCACATCGAATCTATAGACGGTTTAATAGATATAAGCAGGATGACATCGAGCCATCGAACCGCCCCGAGTTTGAGGTTGAATAATACAACAATATCATATAGCTATTACAGCGATGACATCGAGCCGCCCCGAGACTGAAGTCGAGTAATACATCAATATTATATAGTTATTACCGCGACGACATCGAGCCGCCCAGAGTCTGAAGTCGAGCAATACAACAATATAATATAGCTATTACCACGACGACATCGAGCCGCCCAGAGTCTGAAGTCGAGCAATACAACAATATAATATAGCTATTACCACGATGACATCGAGCCGCCCCGAGTCTGAAGTCGAGCAATACAACAATATAATATAGCTATTACCGCGATGACATCGAGCCGCCCCGAGTCTGAAGTCGAGCAATACAACAATATAATATAGCTACTACCGCGATGACATCGAGCCGTCCCGAATCTGAAGTCGAGTAATACAACAATATAATATAGCTACTACCGCGATGACATCGAGCCGTCCCGAGTCTGAAGTCGAGTAATACAACAATATTATATAGCTATTACCGCGATGACATCGAGCCGTCCCGAGTCTGAAGTCGAGTAATACAACAATATAATATAGCTACTACCGCGATGACATCGAGCCGCCCCGAGTCTGAAGTCGAGTAATACATCAATATCATATAGCTATTAGCGCGATGACATCGAGCCGCCCCGAGTCTGAAGTCGAGTAATACATCAATATCATATAGCTATTAGCGCGACGACATCCAGCTGTCCCGAGTTTAAGGTCGAATAATACAACAATATCATATAGCTATTACAGCGATGGCATCGAGCCGTCCCGAGTCTGAAGTCGAGTAATACAACAATATCGTATAGCTATTACCGCGATGGCATCGAGCCGCCCCGAGTTTGAGGTCGAATAATACAACAATATCATATAGCTACTACCGCGACGACATCGAGCCGTCCCGAGTCTGAAGTCGAGTAATATAGATATATTAACTACGAAGTACCGATCAGTTATGAAGTGTTGAAGTCTAAAAGGGGGAGGCTAAATTATGAATTTGTCCCATACAAACCGTTGCGAATCCCGGTATATACCACATTCCGGTGTGAGACCAGGTGCCCGTGGAGAATGAGATCGCAACATTGAGCCGTCCCGAGTGTGATGAGAGATTTTATATAGTGGGGTGAAGGCATTAATCTGTCCCGAATCTGATGTAGGTTTTTATAGATTGAGGAATGCCGACATCAACCTGTCCAAAGTGTGATAATGGTTTTTCTAGAGGAATGACCACATCACTCTACCTTGAGTCTGATGACGATTTTTATAGATAGAGGAGTGACAATATCAATCTGTCCCAAGTGTGATGATGATGATTTTTACAGATATATGAGTGACGACATCAATTTGTCCCGAGCCTGATGACGGTTTTTATTGATAGAAAGGTGACGACATCAATCCGTCCTGAGTCTGATGAAGTTTTTTTTAAAAAAAAAAACAGAACTAGAAGGGTGACGACATCAATACCTCACAAATCTTATAACATTCTTTAGATATAAAGAGAGGACAGCGTCAATTCGACCCGAGCTTAAAGGCAGTTTATATAGACATAAATAGGGTTCACGTAGCATCAATCCGTCCCGAGTTTTGTGACGATTTTTACAGAAAGAGGGATGACGACATCAAACCGTTCCGAGTCTGATGACGGTTTTATAGATCGGTGAGAGTTTACATAAATACGGCCTGAGTGTGATGACTTTTTAGACAAATACAGTGGAGACATCAATCCATCCAGGGCCTGATGATGGTATTTATAGAGGGGTGACGATATCAATCCATCTAGATACTGAAGAAGGTATTTATAGATAGAGAGGTGACGACATCAATCCATCAAGAGCCTGATGAAGGTATTTATAGATAGAGAGGTGATGACATCAGTCTATCCAGAGCCTGATGAAGGTATTCATAGATAGAGAGGTGACGACATCAATCCATCAAGAGCCTGATGAAGGTATTTATAGATAAAGAGGTGATGACATCAGTCTATCCAGAGCCTGATGAAGGTATTTATAGATAGAGAGGTGACGACATCAATCCATCAAGAGCCCGATGAAGGTATTTATAGAAAGAGAGGTGATGACATCAGTCTATCCAGAGCCTGATGAAGGTATTCATAGATAGAGAGGTGACGACATCAATCCATCAAGAGCCCGATGAAGGTATTTATAGATAGAGAGGTGATGACATCAGTCTATCAAGAGCCTGATGAAGGTATTCATAGATAGAGAGGTGATGACATCAGTCTATCAAGAGCCTGATGAAGGTATTTATAGATAGAGAGGTGATGACATCAGTCTATCCAGAGCCTGATGAAGGTATTTATAGATAGAGAGGTGACGACATCAATCCATCAAGAGCCCGATGAAGGTATTTATAGAAAGAGAGGTGATGACATCAGTCTATCCAGAGCCTGATGAAGGTATTTATAGATAGAGAGGTGACGACATCAATCCATCCAGAGTTTGATGATAGTATTTATAGAGGGTGACGACGTTATTTATGTAAAGAATGACAGGAATATAACTTAAGAAGAACAAGAACACCAAGTGAAAAGTGAGAAAAGGAAAATAATCTGCCGAAGTTAAAATTTTTGATGTGTTTTAGCGAAAAAGGGGGTCAATAACTGAAAGCTATCATCCATGTTATATAATGCTTGAAATCTTCATGCAGTACATAGTTTCAACCTGTTCAGCGCAACGTGACTGGGTCGTGTTTCTGCTTTAACTAAAATGTGCATGTCAGTATTTGCAATCATAATAATATGTAAATAGAAGGAAATACTTACAACAGCAAGCACGTGTATCCTAGGTCTGGAAAAGTACACAATAACACACGTGCTAAAATTCCTATACTCTCTGCTTTCACTTAAAATCAAATTATCCGGCTAACATTTAATCCTGAAGGACATTTCTATTCATTGTAAAATTGTAACATCCCTTGTCCGTAGAGGCCCTTTGTCGCGAGCACTCGACTAACAAGCGCTTCACAAAGACCGAGTTTGTCACCCGGGAAGGCAGGCGGATGGTGTAACTATTATAGTCGCGTTTCTCCTCTTAATCCGGAACAGCTTGTCGGCAGCGTACATTACACACGAGTGGAATTCAGCCTGCGTTTAGTACGTATGACAACTGATCGTATATAACTAAATGTACATAGGTGACGTTTTACCGACAATTTGTTTTTTGCTGCTTATCGCATTTCTTTTGAAATGAGTTATGCAAGTGTGTATTACCATGACGGACTTTGATGTAAACACCGACTGATTTTCTTAAAATACAATCCTGCAACACATGTAGTGTTTATACAAAGACAAAGAGATTCAATCACAAAAGACAGACTAGACAAAAGTGTTAAACAATGCTTTTGTGATGCAAATGAAGAATCATTCATCTGCCATGACATTGCTACATACACTATATATATAATGTATAATTTTTATACCGCCACTGTTTTTATATTCTATAATTTTATAATGTGTAATATAACCTTTTTATAATTCACGATTTCATCGAAATCTGATCTTCTTTACATGTTTTATATGCATCCAGGTTAATCCTGTTGAATACACATACACAAAAAATGCACTCAACTTACCGGGTATTCAACAAAGGCAAAATGAATGCGCCCTGGTTATATTAACTATAAAATGTAATACATCCTGGTTATTTGTATTAGATTTCTTTATCTCGATTAACATGTATTATCTTAGTTATTTAATTATATGTAAGAAATACACATCGGGGAGGTATTTTTTAAAACAGTCTGCTTTTTGACATTTGGTGGGTGTGTCAAGTTGTGTTTCAACATTTTAATGTAGTTATTTTACCTTACTATATGTTCTTGTGATTAATTAAATGGTGAAATTTGAGCCATCGTAAAGCAGTGGAGATTTTCTGTGTATTTCCTCGACACACTTCAGCCGCCCCGGTGATTACAATTAATCACTTTGCTATCAGCTGACTATGATGCGTGGTGGTCGCGATAGAACATTTATACAGTAACATCCCGACAACCACAACAGAAAAGTACACTTCCTGGTTATGACAATAAAATACTACATCCTGGTGCTCACAGGTCGGAGCATCACAAATTACATACTATACACCTTCTTGATCACATAACAAAATACATCATGGTGAGCATGAAGGAACACTCACAAAAGAACAAGACACATCCTGGTGTTAAAAAATGAAGATACTATGCCCCGATTACAACACCAGAACTACTTACATCCTGGTCATCAAAATAGAACATTCTAAACTCAGGTGAATATATACATTCCCGTTTTCACAACAGAACACTCTATGTCACCTATATATTGTGGCAGCCACTATTTACTGACGGAGGATAACACCGCACGAGGATTATGTCACCTATATATTGTGGCAGTCTCTGTTTATTGACGGAGGATAACACCACACGAGGATTATGTCACCTATATATTGTGGCAGCCAGTGTTAATTGACGGAGGATAACACCACAAGAGGATAATGTCACCTATATATTGTGGCAGCCAGTGTTTACTGACAGAGGATAACACCACACGAGGACTGTCACTTATATATTGTGGCAGCCAGTTTGACAGAAGATAACACCACACGAGGATTATGTCACATATATATTATGGCAGCCACTGTTTACTGGCAGAAGATAACACCACACGAGGATTATGTCGCCTATATATTGTGACAGTCAGTGTTTATTGACGGAGGATAACACCACACGAGGACTATGTCACCTATATATTATGGCAGCCAGTGTTTATTGACAGAGGATAACACCACACGAGGATTATGTCACTTATATATTGTGGCAGCCAGTTTGACGGAGGACAACACCACACGAGGTTTATGTCACCTATATATTATGACAGCCACTGTTTACTGGCGGAAGATAACACCACATGAGGATTATGTCGCCTATATATTGTGACAGTCAGTGTTTATTGACAGAGGATAACACCACACGAGGACTATGTCACCTATATATTGTGGTAGCCCCTGTTTACTGGCAGAGGATAACACCGCACGAGGATTATGTCACCTATATATTATGGCAGCCACTGTTTATTGACGGAGGTTAACACCACACGGGGATTATGTCACCTATATATTGTGGCAGCCAGTGTTTATTGACGGAGGATAACACCACACGAGGATTATGTCACATATATATTATGGCAGCCAGTGTTTATTGACAAAGGATAACACCACACAAGAACTATGTCACCTATATATTGTGGCAGCCAGTGTTTACTGACAGAAGATAACACCACACGAGTACTATATCACCAATATATTATGGCAACCAGTGTTTATTGACAGAGGTTAACGCCACACGAGGACTAATTCACCTATATTTTATGGCAGCCAGTGTTTATTGACGGAGGATAACACCTTACGAGGATTATGTCACCTATATATTGTGGCAGCCAGTGTTTATTGACGGAGGATAACACCGAATAAGGACTATGTCACCTATATATTATGACAGCCAGTGTTTACTGACAGAGGATAACACCATGCGCGGATTATGTCACCTATATATTATGGCAGTCAGTGTTTATTGACGGAGGATAACACCGCACGAAGATTATGTCACCTATATATTGTGGCAGCCAGTATTTATTGACGGAGGATAACACCACACGAGGATATTGTCACCTATATATTGTGGCAGCCAGCGTTTTTGACGGTGGCGTATATTGGCTTATTCATCCATTTGATAAATTTTGCTCTGTACTTAGTAGCAGATTCATTATATCAGAAAAGAGGCCCTCAGGGAAAAAGTGACGGAGGACGAGGTGTGAAAATTGTTAACATTTTAGATATTATTTGGATGAATAGGATGTTTTATCATTCTAGACTCCTAACATGAAATTCACATCTTCGAACACTCTCTAGTTGCTATTTTTTTCAAGATAAAACTTCATTTTCCTATCCATTCATGAATTCCAATAATAAAATTGTTACATAGAAAACATAGAAACCAATATTCCGCTCCTTGTCAGGATATAAAGAAATGGGTTACTAGATTGTTACACGCATTCTGTAAAGTAATCCAATACGACCGTCTCCTTCATCAAATGAAATGCGAACGTGTTTACAACTTTATGACCATTTAAGGTCTAAATTACAACTGTAAAAAATGAAAAATGTTCGTGACAATCGCCGGAAATCCTCGTTTTATTAAGTACGAATTTCATGAAGTCAACGATTCACGAAAACAAACCTTGACCGCCTTATACCGTACTGCATATCGCCTATTGATGTGGGCCAACTTCTGATGAGTAAGGTCGTCTCTTCGCTTTTGATAATTCGGAAAATCATATGCTTACTGTTAATTATTTCAGGTGCAAGGTAACGGAATGACAATGGTGCGACAATCAGCAAAGTGGTCCAACAATGTCTATAAGAAAAGTCTAATACGTTATTGATGGGAAGGATGTGTTCAGGCCAATATGAAACTTGATCTCGAACTAGAAATGGGGTTCACCAGCTATACGCGTCAGCTTCATAGTTTACATACTGCCCATAGGCGGATTTAGATTTTTTTTTTTAAAGAGGAGGGGGTGCAGCTTACGTTGGCTAAAGTTTTGCACTACTCGGTCTGGAAAGGGGGTTGCAGTCCTAAATATGGTCGAATATTACCTCTCTTTTTTGTAAAAGTTTTTGACCAACAGGGGGAGGGTTGCAACCCATTCTCCCCCTTTCTAAATACGCCAATGAAGCCTGATTATTTTACAAAAAGAAGCCGTAGACATTCCGAATACTGTTATACATTGCGATGTATGACTTTGGTCGATTGCACATTTTCAGTCATGTATTACTAATATTTTTGTAAATATTTAAATATCAGCATTCGAATTCACTGGAGAAGCATACACAAACGAAATATTCTTGATTTTTTTTTCTCACTTCATAGATAAACAAAAGATCGACAATTAAGATTTTACTTAGAAATTGAAAATAAATCCAGAGGGTATACCTCATGCGGAGTCACTTTCTGGAACATCTCAGCGCATTTGAATGAAAGAGTTAGCTCGTATCCACCTGAGTTCAAATGGCGTATACTTAGGTAAGCTCCTATCTGTCACGAAGACTATGTTCTTTGAAATATATTTAGGTATATATTTATGCAATAAACGAATAGATTTTTAAGCGATCACCAAAGGGAAGATCGATGTGAAAGTGACCATTTAAGGCAAGTGGACTCTAAATTTATGGGTTATTTCCCCTATCTGAAAATTCCAGATAAAGAAATATTTTAATTTGGCCTAAGGGGTCATTCCCACTTCGCCTAAGTGATCATTCTGTTTTTGCCTAAGTGATCATTATCACTTCGCCTAGGAGGTCGTCCCTATTTCGCCTTAGGAGTCATTTCCCTGTCGCCTAAGGGGTCATTCCTACTTCGCCTGTGTGGTCATTCCCACTTCGCCTAAGGGGTCATTCCCAATTCGCCTAGGGGTCTACCACTTTCGCCTAAGGGGTCATTCTGATTTCGCCTAAGGGATCATTCCCACTTCACCTAACGGGTCTTTCCCACTTCGTCTAGGGGGTCATATCCACTTCGCCTGAGTGAATATCAAACCGGAACTAAAGCGAATTAGGAACTACTGAGTACTGACTTGTTATCTTTGTCACGTATACTTCTTATTTACTTATGTACGGCGAACATGCGAAGATCAAACGTGGAAGTCATTAAAAAGCAATTACATACAAAAACGCTCAGCTTCCGCAATATTATCGCAGAAATGATGATATTTAAGCTTGATAAATTGAACAATTGTGATTAAAATTGTGTATAGACTGATTATTTTCAACAATATTTGTTTTACCAATATGCATAAGTAATTGACCGTATGAAAATAGGCAATAGATTTATATTAAAACAAGATTTTTGAAAATTTGATCGTAAATAAAATAACATTTAAACAAGATATAATTAGTGAAACGAGACTTTAAATGCCAAAACAAATAAGATGTATACAGTACATATTTATATGTAATATTATGATTATATTGAGTTTTCAGTCGGTACACTTGGTTACTTCTGTGTTCCTCTACACATTTAAGGTTATATCCTACTCATTCAGCTGGGGCCAGTTGTTCGAAACTTTGACCACTGGCTTGGTGTAGTGGTTAAGCGCTTGGCATGCGGCGCCGACGAGAGAAAGAAAAGACAGACAGAAAGAAAGAAAGAAAAAGATGGAATCAAACAACAAAATACGAATTATAGTAAAAACGAAAGATTGATAATCTTTTTTTTTCTTTTTTCGTAATCGTAGTAGATCTACATAGTTAAAATCTGTATAAATGAGAATTTTATACATCATGGATAAAGATGACAAAATCCTTACACTAAGTTTATGTAAGTTTCTAAATTGAGGTAAATGAAAGTGTTGTTCTAAATTAATTTTACTCATTATTTTGAACCAACAAGCCAGTGGTCCCACCTCCTTTTTTCTTCTTCTTCTTCTTTTCTACTTTCATCGTTTCAAAATATGAGATAGATACATATAGCAAATCAAGTGATACATTTTGTGTTTTACTTCTTCTTCTTCTTCTTATTATTATTATTATTAGTAGTAGTAGTAGTGGTAGTAGTATTTCTTACGTTTTGTATTCTAAAACATTACTTCTTTTTTTTTTTAATGACTGATACGCTGCATTAGAAAGTGCAACATCACTTTCGCTGTAGATTTATTTTTTTTTTTCGAATAAAATCAAGAACTTTGGGATGTGTGCAACTCTTTCTAACCCTGTAATAACTATACCTTTTTACCATATGAAACTTTTATTCTGATAACAAAGTTTCATACTTCCTATAGTCGGTGTGGCTCAGTGGAGGTGCTCGGCTCGTGACCGGGAGGTTTCGGGTTCGATTCCAGTCAGCCTTGCAATATAAAACTGTGAGGGGCACAAGATTGTAACGAAGGTGAGGACAGCTGCAGTATCTCTAAGACAAGCATCCTATTGTACGATGTATAACTGCTAGTGTAATAGGTGAAAGATAAGTTATGCTAATCAAATTCAATGAGGAGGTCAACTCCGAAACATATCCAAAAGTAGCACGCACGTAGGAATATCTGACGTAATACTTCATTTGAACAACATTATCTCATCACAGAAATTTATTATCATTAATATCCATTAGTGCATATAGTTGAAAAGCAGGTGTGGACCAGTGGATGAGGTGTTCGACTTGTGACCGAAAGATCCCGGGTTCAATTTCCGCCGTGGGCACACCGGTGTTCTGTCTTTCGGATGAGACAGTAAAAACCGAGGTCCCCTGTCACGGTAGGTGTGGCACGTAAAAGACTTTTCATTGCTTCAGGTGGGTCCGTTGCAAAAGTAAAAATTTCTATGCGATGCATCAGGCAGATGCCGTCACCACCCAGATAGACTACGTTGGGCCAACATTGGCTAATGGTTGGACCGTTGGCGTTGGGCATACAACTTTGGCCCAACATTGGGCCAATGTTATCATAACACTTTCTTACACGTGTTCAGAGATTCGTTGGTAACACTACGTTGGTCCAACGTTGGCCCAACATTGGGCCGATGAGCAAAATTGCATCGGGCCAACGTCATTTGCCAACATTGGCCCAATAACAGATGACATTGGCCCAATATTAGGTTGCTATCTGGGCATATACGTAAAATAATCGTGAAGTGACGTAAAACAATAATCAATCAATCATATGGTTAAACGTTCTATGAATGTCATACCATTCGTTGCTGCATGTATTTTGCAGCCCTTTAATCAAGTATATATCCACTCAGAACCACCTCGTCCTTTTTACGACGGTACTAGTAAAGAGCGAGGTGTTCCTAATGGTAGAGAACACATCGGTTTAAAGCAGATATACAATGTAAAATTGGCTTTTCACAATTTGAAACCAACAGCAAAAAAAGGCTTATTTCATCACTTTCCAAAAGTTTAATTTACTTAGAGAGACAACTTCCGTCTTTTAGAAATTTTTCTTCAATATTGAACCTTATTATCATCCCCGTAAGGACCTTCCCCTTCCTTCTGGACCCACCAATGTAATGTTCACAGAGACTTCGAATTTCCTCTGTTTGATAGGTGTGCACTTTGTCTCGCAAAAGTGTGTTTATACACTTCCATCTATGTGCAATGTATGCCTATTCATTCTCTAAAAACTTTTATTAGATGATGTAATATTTCGTTCAAAAAATGCAAAATTTAAGTTCTCATAAACGAGTACTATGTATATATTCTCCTCACGTCGTGACAGGCTGCGTAACTTAAACCCAACTTTCACGTGAATCTGACGTAATTCATTGCGCTCAGCGGCATCCCAGTCTTTGTATGTAGGTACAGGTAAAAGAGGAGTTCCGAATAATAAAAATTCATTTCGGTGCCCTTTATTGGACAATTTGAAGTATACCTGTACTAGGCAATACGGGAATAAAATAAAATATACAATAATTATATGTCCCTATGGTATATAATCGGTTTATCATATTACAGGCGATGAGGTTGATGTATCTGTGAGCAGAGGGCACGTCAGTTATGCTAAATAATCGTTGACGTCACATGTTGACATATAAAAAAAGAGAAGGGAGGACACCGATTTTTCGTCGATCTGGGGTTTCCCTAATTTTCCGTATTTTTTGATGCAATAAAAGCTTTCGTCAGTTACCTTGCACTTTATTATGCGTCTGTATGCACTCGCATTTTCTCTCAACAAGCTTTCACGGCAGAAATCGGTCAATTTTATCCATCAGCCGTCTGAAGCTGTAAACTTTCAAAGGGACTTCCGGTAAACACGGTGGTAATTCCAAGGTAAGCCCTAATTGACGAAAGCTTTTATTGCATAAAAAAATACGGAAAGTTAGGGAAACCCCAGATCGGCGAAAAATCGGTGTCCTCCCTTCTCTTTTTTTTTACATGTCAACATGTGACGTCAACGATTATTTAGCATAACTGACGTGCCCTGTGTCTGTGAGTTAACCTTACCAGGCTACAGTTTTATGTACAAAAATACAAAATATTGTGCATTGAGAATAGACACCAACGACCGTGGCGGATCCAAAATTTCCGGGGAGGGGGTTACATGTAAAAGTCAAGTATTGATCAAAATACTCTGCCATTTTAGGTGCTAAGCCGGTGTGGCCAAGTGGATAAGGTGCTCGGCTCATGATCGAGAGGTCCCGAGTTCGACTCCCGCCCTGGGCACACCGGTGTTCTGTCTTTCGGATGAGACAGTAAAAACCGAGGTCCCGTGTCACGGTAGGCGTTGCGTGCAAAAGATCCCTCACTGCTTTGGGTGGGTCTGTTGCAAAGGTCTAAATTTGTATGCAATGCATCAGGCAGATGCCGTCACCATATACGCGAAATAAACGTGGAGTGATGTAAAACCATAATCAATCAATCAATCAATCAACCATTTTAGGTGCCAAATCTAAGTTTCGTTCATATTAATTGAGTGTTTTCAACATCATCATCTATGTATGTTGTGGCGAAAAGGAGGGAGGTGCCTCCTCTGAATTTCTGTTAACCGTGACAACCCTAGAGTGTACCTCTGTATAGCCGACGTATCCTAGTCGGTAGTGTGCTTGCCCGAGTGGTCCTGGGTTTGAACCCTGCTGGCGCATCGACGAATACTCTGTCCTGTTAGTAACCACAATTTCAGGAGTAAAGCAGGCAACAAATATACCGTATCAATAGCCAGCTTTTGACAAGATATCTTTTTCTACAATGTTTTTGTAATGATTCACTATTTTGAAAGTCTGAAGAGATGGTCTAGTATTATTAGGAAGTAAATTTAAGTATATTGGCATGGTTCAAATTTCATTTCGGTGCCCTTTGTTGGACACTTTGGAATCATTAAGGACCAGCTAAATCCCAATCTCCAAAGCAGAGTTAGGTCCTTGCTCTCCTTTTAATCTCTGCCAACTACTGAAAGTAGTCCCTGTCAGAAGGCAGAAAATATAGACTGTTTTGCGTGTTTTGGGAAAGATGTCATCGTATTAAAGTTATCTGGGCAAAATTTAGACAATGAGGTGCAAATGATAGTGTTATTGACAAACTGTATTACATAAGTTCGCTGATTTGTACGCTGAGAAAATATAGTGCGGTATAAATTCGGGGTTTATTTCTTGTAGAAGCCTCAAAACTCAATGTAACATGGTAAATGCTTTAGATTTAACTAATAAAGCCACTGTAGACCAAGTCACATCTTCTAGAGGCAAAACTCTGATTTTACAAGAATCTTGTAAAACCTGAGACGTTGGCAGAGGTGTGTGTGGATTGGAAAGGAACGGCAACTCTGCTTTGGAGATTGGCTAAATCCGTATATTATCATCCGGTCAATGCACCATATCAATTGGGATATACCTACCGTTCTGGTCATGAAACGAAACCCCCCCCCCCCCCCAATCAAAAAAGTCAAAATGACCACCATAACGGCTACTTACAATAAAGGACCTACTACAGCTTATACCCGGCCTTGGTCCTGTATCAATATGACTTCCTGTTCAAGAAAAGTGGAGATAGAAGTTGGCGGACGCCAGGCGAAGCACTATGGCCTAAACTCTTCTGGGTCTGGCGCAATAATATGCGAAATTTTATTAGTTTCTGGCGCCGGAGCCTTGTCTATTGGGATAAAAGAAAAGTGGTAAAAGTTTACAGACATACAAAGGAACGGACGTTAAGGTATACGTAAACTTAAGATGTAATTTGAAACAGAAAGTTTTCAAAGAAAATACTTCTCTTGTAGAGCTTCCAGAACGGAACTTGTTTGAGAGGACTGTTTTAGAGGCATCTGACGATGATGCATAAAAAAGTCGCCACAGTGGTATAAGTAGCTGTAGTGAAGATCGCTACTCAATAGGTGTTGTTAGCCGGTTTACGGACCCACATTCCCACTCACTACTACAACAGTACAGTCAAAAACACATTTAAAATTTTTTTTTTCAAATCATCCTCCAATGTATGAAGGTATCACAACTACATTGATCTACCTTTCTAACATTCTCAGTTTTTAAAATGAAAATAAAAAAATGTGGCACCATCAGTTTACGGTTAAAGTTATTCAGGTCATTTAGGAAATTCCCAATGGGAAATTGAAAGAGAAATGTATTAATTTCATCATTCTTAAGATCAATATGATTGTATCCATACATTTACATTATTATTTTGTTAGGCACGTTTTAAGAATGAAACTATTGAGTTTCCGTTTAGCGTGTAGGGGTAGTTTCTGCCATCGAGTTCTATATGAAATTGCTTGGAATTTCCAGTAGGATTAAGAACGATGACGGCAACTGAGCGGTCAGGATTCTCGAAGGCAACACTATTAAGGTCATCCCACCCAACCCAAGGTGTAGCAATACGGACAGCACCCGGTTGCACTACTTTGGACATATGACCGATTTCGTAGTATTCTATGTTCTTAGTGTAGCCACCGTTCCTATGCGCAGTGACCACACCCCTGCAGTCTTGACATCCTTTCACATTTTGACGTGGGCCATGATTATCATCTAGCGCCAGGTTGAAAAACAACACCGTCTTGGCCCACGCCCGAGTTTGCCCGATCATAAGAATTCTCGAGTTCCATACCAAACCGCTGGAGAAACTAGTGTCCCAGTCTCCACCTGAACATTCTGTGAAGTAGATGTTCTTATTGGGGAATTTCTGATGAACAGTTTCCGGGGTATCGTGTCTGCCTCCATAACAATGCCAAGCACTGCCATCTATGTACTGTGCAGCACTGGAGTCGGCCAGGATCTGCTCGGGATACTCATGGTGGTCCCAGTTATGATCATAGACAACGATCTTCGTATTGATGCCATTGCTTCTGAACATGGGTCCTAGATGGTACTTGATAAAATCTCTTTCTGCCTGCCATGACATCCCCATGGTGGGATACCCATCGGCTTTATTAAGCGGTTCATTCTGGACTGTAAGAGCGTCGATGTGGATTCCTTGGGCGGCATATGCCTGTACGAATTTGACAAAGTACTTTGCATATGCATCGCCGTACTGACTACCCGTGTTAAAGTCCCCTCCATTCAGTTGATGATTTGTCTTCAGCCAGGCTGGAGCTGACCAGGGTGTGGCAATTATCTTCAGACGAGGGGACAACGATAGTGCCTCTTTTAGGATTGGGATAACAAAACTTTTGTCTTTATCTATGCTGAAGTGGTCCATGTTGAAATCGTTTTGAATATAATTAGGTAGATCGTCGTATGTGTATGGGTCTATAGCCATAAAGTCACTCCCCCCCATGACCAGACGGATGTAGGTAATACCTGAAAATAAAATCATGTCATCAGTAGATATTAAGGCATTCCTTTCCATTAGCAAGGGGAGATAACTAATACCTAAAAAACAAAAGCGAACAATTAGTACATATTAAGGTATATTAAAAGTAAAAGAACACAAACACTGTTTGTGGTTTTTACGTTTAATGTACCGGACTTCCCTTTGGAGGACTACTTAAAAACTTTATTAAGGTATACTTTTCCATTAGCAAGGGGAGATAACTAATACTTGAAAATAAAAATAATCAGTACATTTTAAGTCATACCTTTCCTTTAGCAAGGGGAGATAACTAATATCTGAATATAAAACCATACCATTAGTACATATAAAGGCATTCCTTTCCATTAACAAGGGGAGATAACTAATACCCGAAAATAAAACAATGTCATTAGTACATATTAAGATATTCTTTTCCATTAGCAAGTAAGGCATCCCTTTCCTTTAACAAGGGGAGATAACTAATACTTAAAAATAAAACCATGTCATTAGTACATATTAAGGAATTCCTTTCCATTAGCAAGGGTGAGATAACTAATAACTGAAAATGAAACCATGCAATTAGCACATATTAAGGTATTCCTTTCCATTAGCAAGTAAGGCATTCTTATCCATTATCAACAAGAGATAACTAATACTTGAAAATAAAACCATGTCATTAGTACATATTAAGGCATTCCTTTCCATTAGCAGGGGGAGATAACTAATATCTGAAAATAAAACCATGCAATTAGCACATATTACGGTATTCCTTTCCGTTATCAAGTAAGGCGTTCCTAGTAGTCTAGTACGTCACTTCAGACCACGTTTTGAATTTCCCGCGCGATAAACTTTCGACCAATCAGAGACCGGCATTAAAAATCACGTGATTTCCGGTTGTGACATCATCATCGACCACTCCCTTGACCCTTGGGATGACCTCTTTATTGACCCCTTGACCTTTGTATTGACCCTTGACCTCTTGTTGACCCCTCCCTTGACCATAAAGGGGAAAAGGGGAATTCCCGGGTCTGTTTTAGAGGCTACCGCACGGCTTGGTGAAAATACATATAGGTATATGGAATCAGTCCCCCCCCCCCTTTTTTTCATTACATTTGTTATGTCTCGTGACCAGTGAATCGTAACTGTCCCCATTAATTCACCTTTAATGTCATTTATCTTTATAAGCCAACATAATAGCGCTGGCGTTACCGGTGAATGATTTTCAAGCAAGGATCCTCGTGAACTTAAATAAACCAGTACGGACATGATCATACGTATCGCATTGTCATATTTGTGTAAAGACTTGATCGATCGATTTTCAATAGGACGCTTAGAAAGGGATGGTTTCTATGCTTATGATCACTATATATTGAAATATTATACACAATAGCAATATACATAAAGAAAACTTTAGGATTGAGCATCAAGATATTAAGTTCCCTCCTGTATAGAATCTATGATTACTAGTATATCCATGAGCAGTGAAGCATGTCCTCAAATCACTGAAGCGTATCCTCCTTCTCCGCAGTGATTCTCCTCCTCCTCCTCAATGATTCACTCCTCCTCATCATCAGTTATTCCCTCCTCCTCCTCATTATCAGTGATTCCCTGCTCCTCCTCCTCAGTGATTCAATCATCTCTACCTCCACCACCACCACCATATTATCCGCCACCACCACCACCATATTATCATCCACCACCACCACCACATTATCCACCACCACCACCACATTATCCACCACCACCGCATCATCCGCCATCACCACCACCACCAATGTCATTATCTGTCACCACCACCATATTATCATCCACCACCACCATCACCACCACCACCACCACATTATCTTCCACAACAAACGCATTATTCAATACAACCGCAAGTGGTAGTGGTGGCGGATATTGTGGTGGTAGTGGATAATGTGGTGGTGGATAATGTGGTGGTGGATAATGGGGTGGTGGTGGTTAATGGGGTGGTGGTGGTGGATCATGTGGTGGTGGCGGATAATGTGGTGGTGGTGGTGGTGGAGGAAGAGGAGGAGGAGGAGGAGAGAATCACTTCGGAGGAGGATACGCTTCAGTGATTTGAGGACATGCTTCACTGCTCATGGATATACTAGTAATCATAGATTCTATACAGCAGGGACCTTAATATCTTGAAGCTCAATCCTAAAGTTTTCTTTATGTATATTGCTATTGTGTATAATATTTCAATACATACTGATCATAATCATAGAAACCATCCCTTTCTAAGTGTCCTTTTGAAAATCGATCGATCAAGTCTTTACACAAATATGACAATGCGATACGTATGATCATGTCCGTACTGGTTTATTTAAGTTCACGAGAATCCTTGCTCGCATTGAAAATCAGTCACCGGTAACGCCAGCGCTATTACATTGATATTAACGATGAACTACGGTTCATTGGACAGAAGATAAAATATACACATGTACCTAACGGGAAAAGGGATGGGGTGTGAATGACTGTGTGATCTTTATTGAAAACCTTGAGGTGTTCTTCTTGATATAAATTCCATATATAGATTCCATGATATTCTAATAATAGAACTCATATTTCCCTTGAATACCTTACTCTAAAAATACAGAAGTCACGTAATTTTTAATACAGGCCTCTGATTGGTCGAAAGTTTATCGTGCGGGAAATTCAAAACGTGGTCTGAAGTGACATACTAGACGACTGTTCCTTTCCATTAGCAAGAGGAGATAACTAATACTTGAAAATAACAACCATATCATTAGTACATATAAAGGCATTCCTTCCTATTAGCAGGGGTAGATAACTAATACCTGAAAATAAACCATAGCCACTCTCTCCAATAACATGATGGAAGTAGGGAATTAGCATTAGCAACTATTATTAAATCACTTCTTCACATTACAAGGGGCACATAAATATTGCCTGATAATAATCCTATGCCACTAGCAGTTACATAGTTGTTCCTCCCCATAACAAGGTGGGAGTAGGTTATACCTGAAAATAATAACACGCCATTAGCAGCTCTTAAGGCATCCCATACCATTAAAAGAGTACATAACCAATTCCTGAAAAAAATCAATGGTATTAGCAGTCATTTAGTAACTGCTTCCAATAACCAGTACTAGAAAGTACTCCCATGTTATTAGCAATTTTAAAGTCACTGCTTCACGTTATCAGATGGAGATAGCCAACACTTGAAAATAAACTCATGTAATAGGCAACTTAAAAATTACTAGCTTCCATAACTGAGATGAAGATAAATTATGCATAAAACGTTATGAGCAATGATAAAACCATATGCCCCTCCCCCTTACGAAACCAGACCAAAACCCCAATTGATACCTGAAAATATTGCTGCTATTAGCAACCATAAAAATTTTCCTTCACATAGCCAAACGAAAGTAGCCAATACTTAAATATACGCCTATGTAATAAGCAGTTATAGAGTAGTTTCCTCTCATAACCGTGTAAAGGTAGCGAATACAATATCCATGGAAGTACAACCATGTCGTAGGCAAATATAGCCACTCCTTTTATAATCAGATGGAGGTAGCTAATACCTGGAAATAGAATAAATAACTATAACGTCACTTCCTCTCATAAACAGAGGCAGGTAGCTTCTACCTGGAAAAATAAACCCATTACGACGTTAGCAACCATAAAGTCTGTATGTCTCGTAACAAGCGGGGAGTAGTAAATACATGTATTGAAACCAAGTAATTAGCAATCATAAAGTTATTTTCACATGTAAAATGGCGGAAGAAGCCAATTTCGGAAAGTAAACACACGTCATCAGTAACCACAAAGACATATCCTCCCAAATTTAGACACTGATATCAAACCAGCCTTTTAGCAAATACAAAGTCGCCTTTTCCCAAAATCAGCCGGAGGTAATTAATGCTCTTATTTAATGCACCCGTCGTTAGCGGTCATAAAATTGTTCCTTTCCAGTAATAGACGAAGGTAGCTATTGCCTGACCAAATAATAATAATAATAATAATAATAATGATAATAATAATAATAATAATAATAATAATAATAATAAATGGGGGACATCCATAGTGTAACTCCTTCCCTCAGTTACACAGAGACAGTTAATACCATCTAAAAATAAAACCAATGTCTTTAGCAGCCATTTTGATATTCCATGCTATAACCAGAGCCGGTGGTGGCATTTTAAGCAGTACCTTATTTCAGCAAGGACTGCAACCCATACTACACTACCCACCCTGTTACAGCTCATTCTTTCCAACTAGAGTACTACTTCACTCCTGTACCGTTACAAGCATCGTGTATATATACATCGATAAAAGAGGGATAACTTCTATAATTCATCTGGTCTGTAATCGGTCAGAATTCTAACCATTTGCAGAATCGACTACAATTAATTTTTTAAAAAATCGGGGTTTTTTTTCATTAATTATATTTTCTTTTGTCTTACTGTCTTTCAATTATTGACATTCAAATCATTATGTTTCTATATCAAAAATCCCCGATTCCCTGTAGCACGAATTTCCTCCCTTTTTCAATCATATTTGAATTTCGCTTTATAAATTAAAAACATAAATTACTCAAGGATTATTTTGAGGAATTAACTACGTGCGTCTGTTAGATTTGGAGAAGCAAATGGCTTTACGACCGTTTATGACACAGTTTTATCTTTAGTAGTGACGTACACGCCGGTGTAGGCCCGGAGGGTGAGGAGAGCCTCCCTGAAAGCGGAAGGTTCTGGGTTTGGATTCCCGGGTCCGTTCACAATTTTGCACCTTGTCTATAACACAGGCATTACCTACATTCGTCTGCTTATGAGGTTAAGAAAGGGGTAATTTTATTATCCCCTCGCAACAGCGTCGAAAAAAAGGGGGTTGATATAGTAATAGTATCGTGCGTGTGTACTTGCGTGCATGTGCCTGTAACAATAATTAACTTGTAGACACTCCTGAAGTCACAGTTTTGGCCCTATTGGGTTCACACTTCACATATGGCTTTAGTGTAATGAGAGGATGATTCCTAATGGTTTGAGGGTCAAAAGGTCAAAGTCAAGGTCAATTTATTGTTGTTTATGGTGTGTTTATTAAGGTTACTCATAACATCATGGCTTCTTATGAGAACATGAGTCTTTATGACTGCCCAATTTTCCTGTTAACTTACATGTAATCAAAAGCATGCTTATAAAAACATAGAAATAGTAAAATATAAATTTTAAAAACACAATCGCTCATGTATTATAGAAAAAAGTTCCCGTTCGTACTCATCTGGATTGGTTTACATAGGCAGATTTAGAAATTTTTGAAAGGGGTTGCAGCCTCCCATGACTAATGTTTTGCACTACTCGGTCAAGAAAGAGAGGTGGGTGGGTTGCAACTTTTAAAGTGGTCGAAAGTGACCTTTTATGGTAAAATTTTTCGACCAAAGTGGAGGTTGCAGGGATTACAACCCCCCTCTAAATCCGCCAATGTTATATAAGTTTTATAGACTTGGCACTCACAGTTTCCTTATTGCCTCCAGTGAGGCCATTACATCCGCTTATACATGTATTTTAAATAGAAGTATTACGTAAGTTGAGCCTTGTGAAGTGATTGGACGATGTCGGCGAGGTTATGAGTAATGCATCTACTTAATCAAGTTTTGTCAACAAGTACTTACTATTTGTCAGGCGCGGATCCAGAAATTTTGTCGGGGGGGGGGGGGGGGGGGAAGGGGCAGGGTTCCAGCCCAAATGAATTTTCCGAGAAGGGATCCATCCATGTTTGTGTGTAGAATTACTTATTATACACGGAAAAATAAGGAAAGTCATTTCCAGCGAATCTCGGGGTGGTTCCAGTCTTTGGTCCATCCCTTTGGATTCGGGCATGTTTGTCACTACTAGTGTATTTCCTAAAAGATACACATCATTGTTCTAGTGCGTCTAGTCTGGTGCCCTTGACCTTTTTCCATGCACACAACGAAAATAGATCTTACTAAATTATATTTCTTTCCAACTCGATTTATCCTTCCTGATGAAAAAATGCCTTCAAGGTAAATGTCTTGTCCCGTTTCGAGTTGTTAATTATACGTGTATTTTCAAACAGATAATTTGAAAGAGATTTTGGTAATTTCTCATTTGATACTGAGATCTGATACTGTGACATTTTTAAAAGTTGATGATAAAGAAAATTTGAATTGAAGTCAACAAATATACTTTTTGAACCCGTCTTAAATTATCATTAATTTTTGGATGAATTAAGGTTGTCCGCAACGGGAGGTAACTCCCTTCACTGACCTATTTAAAATCATCTATAAGGTGAATTGTCTGTCCTTGATTGGAACTCGCATTTAAATGTGACTACTATTTGAGTGACAATCTCTCACCATTGTCATCTCATTGGCAGATTTAGAGGGGATGGCAACACCTGCACCCCCCTTTTTTTTATTTGGTCGGAAAATTTTACCAAAAAAAGTCATTTTCGACCATATTTTGGGTTGCATCTGGTCCCTTTCCAGACCGAATAGTGCAAAACATTAGTAATGGGAAGCAGCAACCCCGCCCGCTTTCAAAATTTCTAGATCCGCCCATGCAACTGACCATACAAATAAAAAGTATATTGAATCAACAGTTTTACAGTGCTTTTATACTACTCCTTTTCTTCTTGCGCGGACTACCTTAATAAACAAGAGCAGATAATTCAAGAGCAGATAATTCACATTATTGAAATGACCAATATGCAGCTTTCTTTGATCGTAACCTGTACTTAGGGGTCTTTTATTCAGCGATGCTTGGTTGTAGATATTTCTGCATTCTCCGATAAGAGCCTATAGCCCGTTTCCTTAACAATCGTAAGAGAACCCGTAAACGTAGTTGACCCGTAAATACCTGATTTACAGGATCAGTTACAGGTACGGTCAATCTAATTAAAATACAGATCTTGTTCTCTCGTTTCTCCACGAGAGAACAAGATCTGTATTTTAATTAGATTGAGGTACGGTTACATCTACAATTGTTAGTGAAATGGGCCATACGCAGATCCAGAGGGGTGGACCGGGGGCCTGGACCCATCCCTGAAATTTCGATGTAAAATACATAATCTTACACATCAAGCATGAGTGGACCTCCTCTAGGAAATATTGTTAGGGGGGTGGGGGGGTTAGTGAACCCTCTCTCGACAAAATTATTTGATCTGCGCCTGCGGGTTACTGATGAGAGCGTATAAATCGGGAATAGGTCGTCGGTACAGCGAAGATTTGACGGGGATAAAGCCGTTTAACCGATTCCCAAACATAACTGATCAAGATACAATCAATCCACGCTGTTTTTCCGACCTCCGCGCTGCAATACTATCCTTCCAGGGACGTAGCTGCCTATACGCCAGCACGCCATGGCGTGCACATCACGGGGACAAAAAAAAAAATAAATAAAATGTGACTCAAAGACATCCATATCATATGAAAACTCGTAAGTGTCAAATCAATTTGTGAAAACATTAATCTTTAACTTACTCAAAATCAAAAAGACTTTAATGTTAAGAGGTAGATTCAAGTTCAGCTTTTATTGTTTTCGACATATATTCTTCAATATTAAACGTCATTTTTTATGACAAAAATAGTTTCAATGTTATCAAGATGTAGTCCAGAAAGCACAACTTTGCATCGAATTTTACAAAATTTTCTTGAGGGAGACCCTCGAACCCCCACTTGCAAAAGAAAGTGATCCCATTCCCCTCTCAGAGCTGCGCGCTTCTCGTGAGAAGCTTTCTTTGCGTGCACATTGAATATTCCTAGCTACGCCCCTGCCTTCTCACGATGTATGTAGAGCGGGATTCATTCCCGACCTTTTTGGAGGGGTTTAAAATATTCTCCCGCTTTCTACTACCTCAGTAATGTCCCATCGCTGTACCTGATCAAATCCCGACCAGAACCGATCTTGCAAATTTTCGGTAGCGAGCCTCACCGGGGATGTGTGGGCTTCCTGGCAAGAAGGGGGCATTTAATTATACGGTTTGTTTATGGCCTAATTCGGTCTCAAAGTTGATTGTATAGGGTGAGGCCTAAGGAAAACTAAATGATTTCTTTGTTAGAAATTTAGAGGTCATCGTGTGATCCGAATTCTGAACTGACATTGGTAGGAACTAGTTGGAGGTGTAATAATGAATTATGATTACACCTTCTTCATGATGATGATGATGATAATGACGACGACGACGACAAAGAAGAAGAAGAAGATGAAAACCATGATGGTGTTGATGATGATGATGGTGATGATGATGATGATGATGATGATGACGAAGAAGAAGAAGAAGACGACGACGACGATGATGATGATGATGATGATGACGAAGACGACGACGACGATGATAATGATTACATCGATCCTTATACTTGGTTTTCAAATAAAAGTTCCTCACCGAGACCAC
The DNA here is from genome assembly GCA_035048485.1 of Pteria penguin. NCBI lineage: Eukaryota > Metazoa > Mollusca > Bivalvia > Pterioida > Pteriidae > Pteria > Pteria penguin. Next base: position 42,110,489 of record CM068586.1, on the reverse strand, counting down.
TGTATCCAAAAAGATCTCGCATGATGTCGTGACGGTTAGGGCTGTGATAGATGACGTAAGCTGCGGAGTTCGTCAGGGCAGCGCCAAATCCGTCCATGGTCTGATAGCGTGAATTCCGGTCGACATTAATCCGGGTCCCGGGTCCCGATCCGCTTCTTATACGGGAACCCACGGATAATTTATTGGACTCATCGCCTGATGTTAGGTAAACTTCCAAGGGAGTGTCATCGAAGAGAAAAGCTGATGTAGGTAATATACAAGAGGTCAAAATAAGGGTCAGCAACATTGCTGAAAGAAACATAATCTCTATCATTAACTCTATTGTATCAAAATGCATGAAAACAAATCATCAGGACGAGGCAAATTCTCCGTTGTTTTTTTTTTCCATTTTAATTGTTTATTGTTTTACTTCACTTCACGATTACTTTATCTGTGTAATGACGGCATCTGTCAATCTGATTAAAACCATACCTTTATTCCCCTTTTCTTTTTGTCTTATTGCGGACAAATAGAGAAGCGGAATAAATGTCTGATGCATCGCATAGAAATTTATACCTTTGCAATGGATCCAGCCGAAGCAGTGAGGAATTTTTTACGTGCTACACTTGCTGTGACATGGGATCTCGGTTTTTACTCTCGTATCGGAGAGACAAAACACCGGTGTGCCATGGAGACAAATTAGAATGACTTTCAATTAATCATGACTTTTAATTATCAACTGAAATTTCATTACTCACTCACTACCCAAAGGTATATAAGTAGCTCTGTTTGTCTTTTTTTTCCAGCACACAGACAATACATAATAAAAAAAATAGCCAAGGATGAAAGTAAATATTTCATCATGGAATAATACGAGAATGACTTTAGTTACAGGTGTGAGAAGGAGTTTGCGCTATCTGAATATGTTTTCAGAATCTCTTTGAAATGTTGCTAACAATATGTATTGCAAATAGATTTATTTGCCAAACAAAGTCTCTTTGGAATGTTAGTAACAATGTGTATTGCAGCTAGTTATTTTATTTTCTAAGCAAAACAAAGTTTCTAAGGAATGGTACCAATAATGTATACTGGAGATAGTTATTTATTTGCCGAACAAAAACAAATTCTCTTTGGAATGTTTCATATAATGTTTATTGAATCTAGTGACTTATTTGCCAAGCAAAAAAGTACATGAAAGTACTTTTTTTAAAGTTAAAAAAATCAAATTTTGAGTATAAAACATTCCAAGGTCAGTAAACAAACACTCCCCTACAACGTAACGTACATGCTTAAATCGTTCAAGGAAAACTTAGTCTTTTTCCTAAGTAAAGAAAATGTTGAATACAATCATCCGGAACACCGCGTCGGTTTTGAGTGTTGGAAAACCAGACCCGGACGTGAAAACTCTTTAGTTTAAGGAGGAAGGAGAAATAAAAAAACCCAAGAGGTCGCATTTTGATTTTATCTATTTTTAGCTAACCTGAGCTATTGTCATAGCTTGTCCGGCGTTTGTGCATCCGTTGCCGTCCGTCGTCGTAAACTTTCCACATTTTCGACTTCTTCAGAATCACTGGAAGGATATTGATGGAACTTTGTAGGCATAAAGTACTCGTGGTTCCCTACAAGTGTGTGTTGTTTTTGTCCAGATCTATCATTAGGTGGTGCAACCATAGACAAAAGTAGGTCACAGAGGGTACCCTCCTTTCTCAAACTTCTTCAGACCGGCTGCTTACAGAGACAAATTGAATGCATAGAAGTAATGATCTAGAGAGATGTTTGAAGAAGTGTTGTTCTTTTTTTTCTATTAATCCGAAATCAAGTTTTGACATTTTTTCAGCTTTATTTTCGATTTAGTGATTTCAATGCAGTAAAGTGTCATTTTTATCCTTTAGCTGACAATATTGCTTTAATTTGGTTCCTTTTAATCATAATTATGATAAGGAATGTAATTGTGAAAGAATTTTGTCGCTATCTTAATGTTTGAATTTTAATTAATTTTTCAAAACAGCAAAAAAAAAGGGGGGGGGGGTTTATAAGTTCCCATAATTTCAACTTCTACTGCAGAACCACTGGGAGGCTTTTGATGAAACTTGGTGGAAATGAAGTACTCCTCATGCTCTCTTTAAAATGTTGATGTTGTTCAATCAGATCTGTGTACAGATTTTTGAGCACTCATTTGCTGTAAATTGTTATAGACTTAAGGGTATGAATGTAAATTTGGCCTGAATAAACAATTGCTTAATGTCGGTGATGATTCAGATTTTACACTCAGTTTTCAGTACAAAATGTAGTCACAACATAATGAACATCAGGGAATATATATATATATATATATATATATATATATATATATATATATATATATATATATATATATATATATATATATATATATATATATATATATATATATATATATATATATTTATCTGCAAATTTTTCAAGCTGTCAGTTGGATAAGCAAGCTGTGTTCAGGTGAGCGATGGGCCTCTTGTTAATATATTTCATGATGAAACATAGTGTTCAGATAGCTAATATGCCTTTTCAAATAAATTTGGATCTGAATTATTAAGATTAATCGGTCTTATGCATGTTAAATGTTGGATTACTTCTTGAACCAATCAAGCATTTTCAAACTTGCATGGACGATTTTCATGTAAAATTTAACATGTTCATACATTCACATCCGAGACTGGTTACTGTCACATAGAATTAAAACCGAATCGACCGAATTGGTGTTCCGGATGAGAATGAAATATGTGAAAAAAGACAGAGTTGTCTTTCATAATTCATTAATAATCACATAGTAAAAGAAAATACTGAAAAATAAAATTTTAGTGAGAAACTAAAGATAAATCCCGAGGGGTATACCTCATGCAAAATCACTTGTCTGGGTCATTTCATAGTTCTCTTAATAGACCATTTGCCGATTTGAAAAAGAGCCTCTACATGTCCGAGCTAGCATCTTCACGAGTCGAGGGGATGTGGTACGTAAAATTCTCTCTCCCTTTGATTGCATTCAAATGTCGTAATTGGTTCATTTGCTCCTCACATGAACGAATCAGAAGCCTTGAAATAAACAAGCTTTGTGGCAAAATGACAATAACAGATCTGGCGCATGTGATCGACGGAATGAAAACGTCTCACCCATTCATTAACGCCTCTATGTCTTTCTATTGAAATATTTTTAAGCTTTCTACAGAAAACGTTTCATAAATTTTACGATACATAGAGCAGACAATTTTCGCCATTATTGTTTTTCTTCGCAACCAAGTTGGCAAAGTTAAGCTTAATTTCATTGGTCATTTGGTTGGTAGTAAATTGATTACTTTTCGCTAGGCGGCGCCATCGGAATATGCTTTTGAATGCAATCAGTCATGGAGAGAGAGAGAGAGAGGTTTATGTAGCGCATCTCACTGACTCGTGAAGATGCCCAGCTAGTAACTTTTGGCGATATTTTTTATTTTGACGAAAAAATAAAACTGTAAGTTTAACCGTGACCTCATTACGAAAACAGCGCCAAAATTATTAGCTGGAAAATGTATATCATTTTCAAAATCGGCAAATGGTCTATTAGATCGAGAGACGATTACATTTTTGTGCGTGGGATGGAGAGATAACACTCTATTACAAACTTGTTAAAGAAAGGAAGAAGCGACAGAGAAATATAGTTCAATCATCGTATTAAGAAGTTGAAAGAAACATCAACAACAACAATAACAACGTCATACAGCCGTCAAAATAATAAATATTCCTAATTACTTACGCCGGGTAGAGTGAGGAAAAACGTTTTAAAATTTACTTTTTCTCACCTGTTACGTCTCAGAAGAATGGCACAGAGATAAGCGTTATCTAGATGTACAGAACGTCTACGATCTCAATCTTGCCCTTCGACCTATTTATTTGTAGTTCACAGAATGGAACACCCCCCCCCCCCCCACCCCGTAATATGACAGTTGGACTGATACCAATTCTTTAATCAATTTTTATTGTTGTCCGAAATGTGAAACTGAGGTGCAAGACTTAGGTCTAAATTCCTTCTATAGAGAGAATGGATGGGAAAGCGAAACATTTGTTAGTAAAATATTTCTCACAATTTCCTTTGTCATTCACTTGTTTACATCCAAATCATAATGCTTCTTTATCAGAAAGTTCGACAAAAGGCTCGTAGCAAGCTATTTTAAACTTTTAGGCAAATTCTCCCGCGATTTCTATTTTTAGATTATGGTAAATTCCAATTTGAATGAAATAGGATTAAATACGGTGATAGAAAGTTAAAAATCATTTGCTTCAGGACTTATATCGGACTTTGTGATATTAAGTTATTATAGTTCAGATGTAAACAAGTGTTTGACAAAGCAAATTGTAAATAATAAAAAGTTTAGATTTTTTTTTTCATAAATTCCCTCGATTCTCTCTGTTGGAGGAATTCAGACCCAAGTCTTATGCTTGGATCTGACATTTCGGACTATTTTAGTTGGTAATCGATACAGTAATATCCAAGATCTCTGTGATTTAACATGATACACTGACACTGAAGGTGAAAATGGCGCGTTCTTGGTAAATTACATGTTTACTCACCACAAGATTGAACTATCTCAGAAAGGGAACTAGTTACGACTGCAACGGAAGAGCTATTTTGTTATGGCTGCAACGGAAGAGCTATTTTGTTATGGCTGCAACGGAAGAGCTATTTTGTTACGACTGCAACGAAAGAGACGGGACAAAACAGCTCTTCCGTTTCAGTCGTAACTAAAAGGGAACCAGGTCGATAGTTCACCCACTCTGCTTTGATCGCTTATAACAAGACTTCATCCTACAAGAAAATTCAAATTCAAAATAATTTTTTAATTAAAGTGTCATGATCCGGTAAATTTAGAACAAGACTAGTCCGACTTCCGAGTGATTCCAACTACATGACAGTTACGCTACCAGGGATTCTCTCAAAATAATTTGCTGATGTAAGTCTAGCTGCTCTATGAACATTCTCTACAGCTTAGTGTAGGTATACATTGCCGCAGCTCGAAAGACAACTTAACCCTCTCATTTCCACATCCACATGCCCTTTTGGTGTTATAGAAATCCTACATTGTGGATGCATATTTGGCATATTCCATGAACGCGACTATGGCATCACGGTAGGTGATATCGATCTGAAGGGGCTCGCCATGGGCTTATTGAAATATCATATATAAATATTATACATGTATATCGGTCTATTCATTGTATAGACATGCAACGAGGGAAAGTGAAAATAATTGATATAATGATTAAAAATCTAGTAAGATGAAAACAGCCCCCCCCCACTTTTTATTAATTTCTTTAAATTGATGTATCACTTCGATGTCTTCATATCAACCGCATAATCAACTTCGGTCACAGGCTTATGAATATTGATTAAGCTGATCGGCCTCATTTCTCCATATGATGTGCACAATAATGACTTAATTACTGGGCGGAGTTAATACATGAAGCTTTGCCTAGTAATATAAAGTGGGCGGAGCTTGTTGTGAGTCTGTAGTTAAATGAGGTTGGGAAAAATTAACAAATCGTCAGTTTACAAATCAGATCTATTTTAGAAATGAAAGTATTTAAGGAATAAAAAATCGATTTGTAGACCGAAAATACTTTGTTATCTAATGGAATAAAAGGAATGAATGTCTTAGTGGAAAATGAACCCAGTATGTCACACACAAATTCTCAAATAACCGCTTTGCCGTTCATGAAGTTGCGCGTGACATGCTAGCTCCATTTTCTATGAACACAAACAATAATGCACTCATTCCTTAAATGTTGGCCTCACTATGGTGGAAAAAGCGATAGCCTTCACTTCTGGTTCGCGGCTAATTTTAGGATTCGCTGGAGGTACACTAAGGTCTTACTGATTTAGATGTTAGACTATTGACGTGTTCGTCCCGCTTTACGTTCTTGCTGTAGACTGGAGTTACCTGTTCTTGCTTGCTATTAGACAGGCATTGCCAGTCTAGTTCTTGCTGATGGCAAGGCCTTGATATTCACTGCTGTTCTCTGCCTCCAAGGCATGTCCGTGCAAATAAATGAATGGATACTGGTGAATGATGATCTCTCTCGTTGAATTATTATACACTTCTGGGAATGAAATTCCATCCATGCCTCCCACGGTAAAAGGACTATCCTGTGAGTGTGTCTGTACTAACTCATGCAGTTAACAACAAAAATGGGGGTTCCCCCGGAAATGACGTCCGCAAGGGAAGATGTCCATTCCTCATTATAGTTGATCATATGTGTTTGCTGACTGATCTCATAGCAGTCGAACTTCTACAGCAATTTTTGATGGGGTGCTTTGTCGACAGCTTTTAAACAGTCCATCAAGATGAGATCAGTCTGCCCTCCATTTGTTTTTGATTCAGCTAGTGTGCCAACAGTCATAATGGGTCACAATTCTACAAGCCCTAAATTCATGTTGTTTAAATGTAAACTGTAAGTTGTTGTCATGGTAATGATCCATAATTAAGCTATGCACGAGATGCTTGAAAACTTTGCGTGCCATGGACGTAAATATCACAGGTCATCACGTGACTGTCTGATATCTATTTCCTCTTTTGTAGATTGGGACGACTACTGTCTTTCTCTTGTCTTTCGATATCCCACTGTCTAAGAATGCCTGGAAGATAGTGATGAGAATGGGTGCAGTTTCCACTGCGAATTCGCGTTGGAAATTTGTTTGGACTTCTGTTTCTGTCGCCTTTTTGAACTCACACTTTTGATGAGTTTCTTCCACACTCATAATACCTACCACGATGTCAGTCATTGTTTGATGTGGGCTGGGTTCTATCGTTGGTACATTTAAGATAGTCTCCTTTGTGTACAATGGATGAAACAGTGAGTAACAATCGTCTCAATGTCAACTCGATTTTCCAACAACTTTTATAGCATAATGCATTTTGTATGTGTGTATGAGGGGTTTTTTTAATGTTTCATTGCTTCATATAAACCTATAATTCTTGCACTTATCGTTCATCTGACATGTCTCCACTTATGATATCCTGTAAGGGTCATGGACTTTCCGGATGTCCGTTTGTGTTGCTTGCTTTAAGGATATGATATCGCTTCCAGGCTTTCCTCATATGAGGAAAGACTGTTGTTTATTATAATTTTCCCGTGTGAGCTCTGCCTCGGTCTAGCTAGTCTATTGACGTCCCTGTTTTCCAAATGCATGGGTGTTATCCTGGCGGCGTATGATCTGCCATAAACTCCCCACTTTATATGTTCCATCTGGTGTTTATATACTTATTCATATATACTAGGTGTTCAAAATCTGTGCGAAATTTCCATAGGTCTTCTTTGAAGGAATCAATGTAGCCGGAAGTGGCCCTATGTGAATGATATAGGCCAAAGCATGGTAATTAACGAGAGTCGTGATAGGCTGATCTGCTGTAGGGAGACAGGGACTACTATTTCAATGTATCGGGGTCTCCGATTGGATGAGATTATTTATAGATCTATAAATAAAGATTGATTCTTCTGTAAAAAACACGCATTTGATCTTAATTCGCTAATGTAAAAATTTTATGACCTAAAAGGGGCTGTTGTTTACATTTGAATGTTGGCAAGTTTTGGGGGATGGGTCCTTCCAGCAGTATTTTCACGAAATTAAGGCCGATGACCTATAGTAAACTGTTAAAATTCTGATAGAAGAGGGTCAGACAAACATTTTGATATATTGGGTATATAAAGCAAAGATATAGAAAGTTGCGTAAATCTTGCTGGAAGTTTGGTAATTTAACATGGGATCCTATGGGAAATGGAATTACTATGCTTTGACCTATAGCCACAATTCCTTACGTTGCTTAAACTTGCAATTTTGATAACGGAAGGACCGGCACGATTATGGCATCAACTGGAGCAAATATCAAACATATTAAAACATTAAGCAAACGACCGGCAATGAAACTTGCCCCCAATCTGTTGTCTGAAGGCTCTACATGCATTTTCCTTAACCTGTGTCAAATTTGGCGGTTTCTTTACATGTAGTCTGAATCATTCATCTGTTTGATTCTGCTAATGAGATGCAAAATTTTACTCAAATGCTAAGGGGGTCGACCTTGACATCATTCCAAATTCTGATCTTCAGACCACAATACCTATCACACACCAAAGCTCACAATAAAATACAAAATAAGTCTCATTTTGAAGAGAATGAGTAAATACCTAATTTGAAAGATACCTCACTGCTTCGAGTGGGTCCGTTGCAAAGGTAAATATTTCTATGTGATGTATCAGCCATAAACGAGAAATAATCGTGGAGTGACGTTAAACAATAGTCAATCAATCAATCAATCAATCAACGATACATACTCCGGGGGCGGGGGTTCGATGAAATGACAAGTCGCTAATTGACACAAATTTCTAAAATTTACTGCTATAACCGACTTTTATCATTGAATGAGTTACGGTCTACGTTCTCCCTTCCTTGAATCCCCACTTCCCAATCCGCAGATGTGTCATAATCCATATTTATTACTATAATGATAATACGGCAATGTCCAATGGATAGACGTCACGTACCTTGATACCCAATCAATTGTGCGTCGTGTGCAATGTGTTAGCATGGCTATAGTATGTCATTACTATATACAGGAGCGGCTCCAGCAATTTTCAAATTTTTAAAGTGAAATTCAACCATATTTGTTGACAAAATTTTGCCAAGGAAAGGGGATGCCTACCATCACACAAAGCGAAAAAAAAGGAGTTTTGGGTAAAAAAAAAGAGAGCTGGGTAATGTTTTTGCAGAGAAATAAAGACCTATGCGATGGCAGTGGGGTATCTTTTTCATGCAAACGTCAACCGTGAGACGGAATCTCGGATTTTACTGTCTCATCTGAAAAACAGAACACCGATGAGTTGTTGGTCGGACTCGAACCAGGTTCCTCTAGTTTCTTCTTTATAAATCATATCATGTGTGTGTAAAATGCTCCAAAAGAATGCCAGAGTAGATGGACCGACTTTCTGGTGGGAAGGGGGCTTCCCAAAACAATCAACGATATTCGATATACAGATTCAAGCCGACATTTTTCGAATTTTACGCGCTCATCGCTAAAGTGGGGCATGTTTACATCCGTCTCTGTCAAGTTAATGGCCTGCTCTGTTTAAACGCGAGTAAATCAACAAATGTTTTAATATATTGAAGGAGAACAATGTTTGTTTGTTCAAACAGATTTAAAAAATCAAACCGAGACTTAGCAATTTCAAGAGGGAACCGGTTTTTTTTTTACATTTTATGGTGGGGTTTATATATAATTATCTTCAGTCACGGCGAATCCCGGTGGAGAGTTTACATGTACCTTTACGCATAATTACAATAATTATCGGGAAAATCTAATACATGAACATCAAGGGGACTTTTTTTATCAATAACTGCCGGTGGTTTAATTGAAACTTTCCTTATAATTCATCGTTAATGGAATATCCGTTACTATAGCGACCAGCATTATCCCACCTTTGCTTCATTTTGAGGCCCAAGAAGTATATATACGTTATGTCAAAAAAAAAAAAAAAATAAATAAATAAATAACGGTCCGGATTTGTATCTTGAAACTGGCGTATTTTTTATACAAGTAATAAGTCTGAAATTAAAACTTTAAAAATATTTTTGTATATTCGTCATCTATATGTTATGTTTATAATTCCTTGGGGACTATTTGTAATAAAAATTTTTTGATTGTGTAGGACCCCCTCATTGCATCAGTACGAGATCCATGAAAATAAGCAATAAATGAATTCCAACTCCTGATAGATTTTGTATAACCATTCGGTGGCATATTAAACAGTGTTGACGATTTGACCTATATGGACCAAACCACTAGTATATACATGTACATGTAGATAAAGGCATTGCAAGAACATGCATAATCCAAGTATAGGCTAGTTCTGTCTGTCCTTTATTTAACATCCATAAAGAAAGAGCAGTGGCGTTATAAAATACGACCATGTGAATGTCAATGATAGCTATTCTGTAATACAGTTAAATAGTCCATTATCTAATCAAGATATTAAACGGAGCATCAGACTCTAGCTTTCATCGGCTATTTCGTGAATTATGTGCACATGATTCCTGTAGGGTAATTTAGAGCAATAGCTTGGTTTTAAATTTACTCTTGGTTAATACTTTGATATCAGAGCGACTTATTGGAACTTCACAATATTTTTTTTCACTATCATGCGAAAATTAGAATAAAGATGGTGATCATCGACTTTAGTCGTAATTAATTAGCCACTAATTTATAAAATCTTTTTTCTCGAAGTTTTCGTTGATATCAAAATTTCAGGTTTTTATTTTTTAGATAGGCAAAATCCTTTAGCTCGAAAAAAGGATTTAATGCAAGTGAAAGCTATTCGCGAAATGACGTCATGAGGGACGTTTTCGTTTCAGTTTAAAGGAATGGTTGACAGTACTAAAGCGAATTCAAAATGAAATTTTCACAAGGTAAAGGCTTAAGGGCCGTAAATAACACAAAAGTAATTATAAAGTGATGACTTTAATTAACATATTAACTACAGGCAATAGGTCCTTTCACGTGAACTTCGGGACTGAGCTTGGGGCTGGCATAATCATTTTTGACGTCAGAGGCAGTTATCATAATATTCCTTGTTTGTGTTCATGACGTCAAAATTAAACGGAGAACTTTATCATTCCTAGATCAAAACATCAGTCACGTAGTTCACGTGAAAGGCACTATAGATACTTGTAATATGTTTTAATTTAACATGGATGGTTTGAACATAGAAATCTCCCTTCAAAATATTGAAAACTGATGTATTTAAGGCCCCCTTCCCTCCTATAGAATATAAATACTTGGTATTTTTCTTACAGTTTCTGACAGTTGCAGGAAACGGTGAACAAGGAGTAAACTGTAGGAGAAAAAAAAGATACATCTGTGTTTATCCGTAATACGGAATTTTGTCTGTCCACAGTCGTAACACTCTTTTTTTCATTTTTAAACCTTTAATCTCAAGCTGCTGAAGAATCTTCAAAGTCCTCTTAAGGGAAGTCTAATACAAGTAATAATACACAAACACTCATTTACACATATATTAGAGGCTTATGTTTTGTTATGATTCAACATGAATTTCACATAGCTCTGTGACAAATTCGTTTTTCTACACTTAATAAAAGCTAGGGTGACTGAGTGTTTGTGTTTTAAAACTTTTTTCTTCTTTGGGGTTGGGGGGGGGGGGTTCGTGAAATTTTATATGTCCATTTCATGCAAATGAAGTATTTCGATCCAAACAATATCAAATGGCGGAGCTTCTTTTGTTAATATGCGTTGGACATAGCATTGGACCCTGATGTGCAGAAAAATAATCATTTGCTGGTAGACCAGGCAAACCGACCATTGATGTCCAGAATGTAAAGATAAATGAAGATTAGATGAAGGATAGTTCATGAATTCACATTGAAGAGTCATGGATACCGTTCTTATGATTAGAGACTGCTTTGTTTATAATATGCTTTCCATAAGACACTATGTTATTCTGTTCATGGAAATGTATTTGTAATATATTTGACATAGTCATGTACAAGTGTACATTGAATTTTAAAAGAATTAGGAAAAAGAAATAGTCTTATATTAATACAGCATATTTAAAACCCCACCAGGACTTTTTTCAGTCATTGGTGATAAGTGGTGCTTAGTGATGTAGAATTGCACCACTCCAGGACTATTTCAGTCATTGGTGGTGACTGGTGTATCACACCAAGCTTATTTCAGTCATTGGTAGTGACTGGTGTTTAGTACTGTAGAATAGCATCACTCAAAACCGTTTCAATCATTGGTGGTGACTGGTGTTTAATACTGTAGAATAGCACCACTCCAGGACTATTTCAGTCATTGGTGGTGGCTGGTGTTTAGTGATGTAGAAAAGCATCACACCAGGACTGTTTCAGTCATTGGTGGTGGTTGATGTTTAGTGATGGAGGATATCAACACACCGGGACTAATTCAGTCATTGGTAGTCGCCAGGGTTAGGTGTCGGAAAATAACACCAAACGCGGTCTATTTCAGTTATTCTTGATAACTGGTGGTTAGTGATGGATGATAACACCACCATACTTCGAGGTTGTCATTGTTAATGTCTATAGTCTCCTAGCCATGTCTATTTCAGCTATTCCTGGCGGCGACAGGTGTTTACCGATAGGATAACTTCACACTACTGTAGGGTTATTTCAGTTATTTATCAAGGATAGAGAATGACCATGACTGTTTCAATAATTCGTGGGGACCTGTGTTTAATGGTGAAAGATAACAACACACCATGACTATTTCAGTTATTCATGATGGCTGGTGTTTTGTGATGGATGATAACACCACACCATGACTATTTCGGTTATTCGTGGTGGCTGGTGTTTAGTGATGGATGATAGCACCACACTAGGACTATTTCAGTCATTCGTGATGGCCGGTGTTTAATGATGGATGATAACACCACACCAGTACTGTTTCAGTCATTCGTGATGGCCGGTGTTTAGTGATGGATATTAACACCGCACCAGCACTATTTCTGTTATTAGTGATGGAGTGGAAAGGACTAATGGAAGAAATTCACCAACGATCAACAGTTACACTCATACATCACGGCGAGGAACTCGGACTTAAAAAAAGAGACTGATGTGAGTTTCAGCAAGACGCTTTTTCACAATTGGTCACATTTCATGAAAAGTATTCAATATTTATTCCTATAAGAATCCTTCTGGTTTTCACATGACAAGACCTGCCTCAAATATACAGGTAAAATTTTTCATATATGATGCCCTACAATTTTCCTCAAGGAAGAAACATACTAAATAAAAAGAGTTGAACATTTTTAATAGTTTTATTTGAACTCTACAAAGTACATGTGGTTTATCTACAAGTGATCGGGACTTGATTTTGTATTTGGTTTTTGGGACTTTGTTAAATAAGCTAATGAATTCTTTAATGTCACCATACAATCATGTCGTATGTGTCTGTTCATGAAACAATAAATTAATGGATTTATAGCCATGTTTATGATATAAGAACGTAGAAATATTTCATAAAATATTTTCGCTACTAAATTACTCGGATGAGAAATACTGGGGTTCATTAATCTAAGGAAAGCTATGATGCAAAACGGCACAAATGTAAGTATGTAGGCCAGTGTCACTGTAAAAAGCATAAATGTTGTCTTTCTAGTGTGGTATACCGGACCGAATCGTCGACCACTTCCACTGAAATAGATACTAGTTGTAGTTGACCGCCTTCTGTACATCTTGAGGGATGACATCATGGACGAAGTCTTTTTGAAAATGTATCGTTTAAACGATGTGGTAGATTTGTCAGACATTTTTCTCTCATCTGTGTTTTTCTCAGTATGTATTGCAAGTGGTTCAAACACGTTATCTTCCATCTCGTCTACAGACGGTAATTTCCCTTTGGATTCGACATAACTCTTCTTTTGATTATTTACACTCGTTTCCTTTACGCGATTTTCCGGAACACTTTTCCCGTCCTCTCCGTTATTGGATCGACTACTAGATCGCCGATTCATGGTGCCTGCGCTGGACAGTGATCGAGATCGGGCGCTGTCCTGATGACGCAGTGATTCACGTCTGATCGTTGTCTTCTGTTGACGAATGCTTACTCCAATTAATGAATAAAGTGCAATTAATAAAGTATCGGTTATTACATTAGACGATATCAAGTATAAAACATACACAAATGAATAGAAACGATAGCCTTTGCCGTTCATGCCACATGTTTCTCTGAAGCCTTTGTCACCCAGTCTCTCCCTTGAAGTTCCATAAAGAATCAAAGATGGCCAAGTGCTGACCAGCGCAATAACAATGGACAGAATGATGACAACTTTCGCCCTGTATAAGCTAAATGATTGCCATTTCGTGTGATACCGTATGCCGATTAAGCGGTCTACCGCAATGCCCAAAAGTACTATAGAGGAGGAGGCATTCAGGTAATAGGTCAGCCACCGCGACACTTTACAAAGCACGGGAAAGTCAAAATGATTGAAATTCAACATCATTGCTATATTGAATGGCAACGTGGTAAGGCAATTCAGTAAGTCAAACCATGCCAGTGTCAAAATGAAAAGTGTTGAAGGTTTCTTTTTCTTTTTCCATTTCTTGTGGAAAACGGCACAAACTAGAGAATTTCCCGATATTCCAATCAACATCAAACAACACGTATATATAAAGGACGGAAAATATTCCCAGGGGAATGGGAGAGTCTCGTTTGTTACATTGCCATGTATTGTACTGTTAATACCGACGTCTGCTGTGGTGACAATGTGATTGGATTCTAATATCGGTAAAGGTGTAGCTGCCATTACTGTATTGTACATATTGTATTTATATATCTGTAAAAAAGATGAAAACCATATGAAAATGATATTCATCAGTCTATATTGACATTTCCTTCAAATAAATTGACATTGTCATTAACTGTTTTGTAGCGGCGTTGCCATCAACTATATTGCATATAATGTATTGACATTCTCATAAACAGTAGTAAAACAACACTGTAAATACCTGTATAGTAGAGACATGATAAAAAAACTATATGGTAGTGACATCCCATCTAGTGATATTGTAAATAAATCTATTGCGGTGACTTTACCAATGAATGATAAATTGTGGTGACTTTACCTATAACTATATTGTTATGATATTATCAGTACCTGTATTGTACATATTATCAGTACCTGTATTGTACATATTATCAGTACCTGTATTGTACATATTATCAGTACCTGTATTGTACATAGTGATATTCTTGTCGGATTTTATTACGGTACCTCTCCGTTTGGGTCTTTAGCAAAGGACAAAATTATGAAAGCACCAGACAGGTGCCGCCATCATATAAGTGCAATAATATTGGAGTGATGTACAATATAATCAAATATACTTGACCTATTTTAGTGACAACGTCAAAAAATCACTACATTATTGGTAATTGTCATCACATACATTGTAGTGACATTGTCATTACCTATAGTGTAGTGACATTGTCATTACCTATAGTGTAGGGGCATTGTCATCACCTATAGTGTAGGGGCATTGTCATCACATATATTGTAGTGACATTGTCATCATCTGTATTGTAGTGACATTGTCATCGTCTGTATTGCAGTGACATTGTCATCACCTATAGTGTAGTGGCATTGTCATCATCTGTATTGTAGTGACATTGTCATCACCTATAGTGTAGGGGCATTGTCATCACCTATAGTGTAGTGGCATTGTCATCACATATATTGTAGTGACATTGTCATCATCTGTATTGTAGTGACATTGTCATCGTCTGTATTGCAGTGACATTGTCATCACCTATAGTGTAGTGGCATTGTCATCATCTGTATTGTAGTGACATTGTCATCACCTATAGTGTAGTGGCATTGTCATCACATATATTGTAGTGACATTGTCATCACTTATAGTGTAGTGACATTGTCATCATCTGTATTGTAGTGACATTGTCATCATCTGTATTGTAGTGACATTGTCATCATCTGTATTGTATTGATATTGTCATCACCTATAGTGTAGTGGCATTGTCATCACCTATAGTGTAGTGGCATTGTCATCACATATATTGTAGTGACATTGTCATCATCTGTATTGTAGTGACATTGTCATCATCTGTATTGTATTGATATTGTCATCACCTATAGTGTAGTGGCATTGTCATCACCTATAGTGTAGTGACATTGTCATTACCTATAGTGTAGTGACATTGTCATTACCTATAGTGTAGTGACATTGTCATCACATACATTGTAGTGACATTGTCATCACCTATATTGTAGTGACATTGTCATTACCTATAGTGTAGGGGCATTGTCATCACCTATAGTGTAGGGGCATTGTCATCACATATATTGTAGTGACATTGTCATCATCTGTATTGTAGTGACATTGTCATCGTCTGTATTGCAGTGACATTGTCATCACCTATAGTGTAGTGGCATTGTCATCATCTGTATTGTAGTGACATTGTCATCACCTATAGTGTAGGGGCATTGTCATCACCTATAGTGTAGTGGCATTGTCATCACATATATTGTAGTGACATTGTCATCATCTGTATTGTAGTGACATTGTCATCGTCTGTATTGCAGTGACATTGTCATCACCTATAGTGTAGTGGCATTGTCATCATCTGTATTGTAGTGACATTGTCATCACCTATAGTGTAGTGGCATTGTCATCACATATATTGTAGTGACATTGTCATCACTTATAGTGTAGTGACATTGTCATCATCTGTATTGTAGTGACATTGTCATCATCTGTATTGTAGTGACATTGTCATCATCTGTATTGTATTGATATTGTCATCACCTATAGTGTAGTGGCATTGTCATCACCTATAGTGTAGTGGCATTGTCATCACATATATTGTAGTGACATTGTCATCATCTGTATTGTAGTGACATTGTCATCATCTGTATTGTATTGATATTGTCATCACCTATAGTGTAGTGGCATTGTCATCACCTATAGTGTAGTGGCATTGTCATCACCTATAGTGTAGTGACATTGTCATCACTTATAGTGTAGTGACATTGTCATCATCTGTATTGTAGTGACATTGTCATCATCTGTATGGTAGTGACATTGTCATCACCTATATTGTAGTGACATTGTCATCACCTATATTGTAGTGACATTGTCATCACCTATATTGTAGTGACATTGTCATCACCTATATTGTAGTGAATTTGTCATCATCTATATTGTAGTGGCATTGTTATCATCTATATTGTAGTGACAGTGTCATCACATACAATGTAATTTGTAGTGACATTGTCATCACCTAAATTTTAATTTGTAGTGACATTGTCATCACTTATATTGTAGTGACATTGTCATCACCTAAATTGTAATTTGTAGTGACAGTGTCATCACCTAAATTGTATTGACATTGT
The DNA here is from genome assembly GCA_035048485.1 of Pteria penguin. Taxonomy (NCBI): domain Eukaryota; kingdom Metazoa; phylum Mollusca; class Bivalvia; order Pterioida; family Pteriidae; genus Pteria; species Pteria penguin. Next base: position 42,093,569 of record CM068586.1, on the reverse strand, counting down.
AATTACCTATAATGTCATCACCTATAGCTATATTGTAATGACGTTGCCTTTACCTGTATTTAATTGACATTAAATATGTTGTACAAGCATTGTCATTATCCTCTAGTGGCATTACCATTAACTCGGTGACACTGTCATTAACTACTATGTAGCGAAATTGTCATACATTTCATTGTACATGTATTGACATTGTCATTACTTAAGATAATAGTTATATACTGTAGTGACATTGATATGCAGCGCACATAACTCATTTGCCCATAATACTGTCTTATTCAGTGATAAAAATGCCCTGTCAGTAGCCTAGGAAGCGAAATATGGGAACCAGGGAGGAGGTTAGATATATTATGTAACGTTATCTTCAGTCAGACAAAATAGGGGCGCCCCTGCTGTTTCCACCCTAACCCCGGCACCCGTCTTTGTTCCATGGTCTATATCTAAATGACAGGCACAGATCCAGAAGTTTTGTCGAGAGGGGGTCCACCACCAATAAAATTTTTAGAGGGAGTCCACTCATGTTTTATCTGTAAAATTACTTATTCAACATCGAAGAATAACAAGAAAAGTAATTTTCGACAAATCTTAAGTTGGGTCAATGTAAACTACGAAAATAACTGGTGTCACATGACTATGGTATTAACAACAATGTACCACAGTGGATATTCACGGACCCCTGAAATTCAGAGGTGAAACCAGGTGCCCGGGAGGAATGAACGTTTCCTGTTTGGCTAGCCAAACCCGCCGTGAATTTATACTGACAACAAATATAATTCAGCACTGTATGTATACATAAATGTGAACAAACACTGTGTAGAAAGTGTCACTGCCACATAACACCAGGAAAAGGGTATAATAACACTTAAGTCAAACCCTCCGCGGGGAATTTTTATACGAACTCCACACTGTAAAGGAAAGATCCCCGGTCCACCCCTCTGGATCCGCGCATGAATGACAATAATAAAAATAGCTGCATCTACTGCTGAAAAAGCATCTGATTTATTATGCAAACCGAGAATACCCATTAATATTGACGATTAAAACTCTAGGACAATATAATCATATCAAACACGGAATGTTGAGTGTTTGGAATCAAATAATGGAAAGTTCCCATACAACAACCTACGACTTGCACCATGTTATGGATTACATTTAATTTCTGTTGTATTGAAAGTAATAAAGTATCGAATAGAATCTGATTTATTTGTTATCTTGTACCCACTAATGATGAAAATACTTGCATTTAATGTAATGTTTTGAATGATCATCATTTATCGGCTATATTTTGTATAATGGACAAAAGGGGAATCTACCTGAGGGAATTCCGCGTACGAAGTAACCTCGCTGTTTAATAATAAATTATTTTAGGATTTACGTCATCAAATGATATCTTTTGAAGGCAAAACACAACATGGAGAGAGAGAAAGAGAGAGAGAAAAGAGAAAGAGAGAGAGAGAGAAAGCAATTTAAGATGTGACGGCAAGAAAAATCGACAAACATAATGTCGTTTATTTTCTTTCATTTTTCATTTAACCTTTTTTTTTTAAATATTTTATTTTGTGTGTGTGTGTGTCTCATATCCAAAATTATTTGCACATAAAATTCACAAATTTATTCATTCAGTAAAATTAATCTTCAAAACTAAATAATTTGTATTCAGTAAGTATAAAGCTATTAAGATTTTCATTTTCCCTATGCAATGTTATGCTCTCTTACCTTACGCACGTTTGAATGCCTCCAGCAGTATCCGCGATGTGGTCTTCATTCCCCACAAGCACGCACTTATAAGTAATAGAACATTTACATCCTACTGAAGTCATACTATATATAATTATCATATAGAGAATATGTATTCTACTTCCTGAATGGACCGTGACCAATGGAGATAACTTATTTATAAGCAGTACATATGACCTTCATTATTTGTTTCGTATAACTTGAACACTTTATAGAAATGTTAAGCCATCATCTCTACCTTTACATCATCGTTATCTTCCTCCTCCTCCTCCTCATCATCATCATTATTCTCACCATTCTCATCATCATCATCATCATCATTCTCATCATCATCATCAACATCATAATCATCATCATCATTCTCCTCCTCCTCATCATCATCATTATCATTATTCTCATCATTCTCATCATCATCGTCATCATCATCATCATCATCATTCTCATCGTCATCATCATTCTTGTCATGATCATTATCAGCATCACCATCATAATCATCCTCATTATCATTACACCATCATTTTCATCATCATCATCATTCTCATCATCATCATCATCATCATCATCATTCTCATCATTATCATTATCAACATCATCATCATTATCATCATTCTCATTTTTATCATCATCATCATCATCATCATCATCATCATCATTATCAGCATCACCATCAGCATCACCATCATAATCATCATCATTATCATTACACCATCATAATCATCATCATTATCATCACTGACCAAAGTACTCATATCGAACATAATTCAGAACTTTATTTGAATTTAAGTAGAAATGAAAAATCTACGATACATGCGATTAAAAATCAGACCTTAAACATATTCATCAACTATCGATTTATCTATCAATGCATTCTAATGAGAAATATCAAAAGGAGTTATCGTCTATCGACTTTTGAAATAGCCTGAAAAATTATATCAACACCCGAAAAAAGCTATGCAGGTTTGCGCAGCGGAGTACAAGTTTTAAGAGGGAACAATATGCAACATCCGGACATACATGTACCGTATATCTTTTATGAGATAGCAGGAAATCAGTCGATCATTTCATCCTCATGTTGAGTCTTCCCGGAGATGAAATATGCAGATAGCATTTCTTTCACAACATAAGTGTTGACCACAATTTAATTTTTAACATTTGTTCCATATTCATTCCTATAAACATATAAGCATGCTTAGGTACGAAGTCGAATCAAAGTAAACATTCATGAATAATTTTATGTTTAAATTATGATCGAACGTTAATTCTTATCATGTTGTTGTCGTTGTTAGTGGTGGTGATGATGATGTTGATGATGATGATGATGATGATGATGATGATGATGATGATGATGATGATGATTATGATGACGATGATGATGATGATGATGTTGATGATGATGATGATGATGATGATGATGATGATGATGTTGATGTGATGATGATGATGATGATGATGATGATGATGATGTTGTCGGTGGTGGTATTGTTGTTGCTGTCAGATCTCACAGAACGCAGCAGTGCATCCGTAACGAATGGCAAAGACAGCGAATTCGAGGTATCCGTGTGGTATTTTATAGATAGTGTCGGCTGCTGAAGTGTCACAAATGCAAAGTCGCGTTCTGCGAGATCTGACGGACGTCATAGTGTATACTCAAATGGTGAAGTGGAGAATTTTACCGTGTTTTAGAATAAAACGGCAGCTATCAGAGATTATAGACCCTATTTAGAAAAGATATCGCTATGATCGAGTAAGTTAAATGTTCATTTATTGGATTATAGAATGAAAATTCGCTATGCAAACGTTTATTTGTCGCCCGATAGGCTTGTACATCCCGATACCGGCTGGTATCGCTGAAATACCAACTTTTGATGAACAAAGTCTCTCTGACCATCTCCTACAACCCACCTATATCGAAAGTAGGAGAAGGGCAGAGAATCTCGGACTACATTGTGAAAAATCGGGAAGTATTATTGGATGTTTTCAACGCCACTTCGAACGTCCATACCTGTTATTGTGGACGCAATAAGCCTCATCCCACCCCCTCTCCCTCAACGTAATGTGGAACAATTGCTTAGCGTCATTTCATTAAATGGCAGAATTAAACATGTATCCTATTAATTCTGAATTTCACAGTTGATAACGTTATTTAATCTCATTCTCAAACGTCTTATCTGTTAATTCAGTCCAATGAAAACAGTCTACAGAAATGTCACATTACCACACCTACAGCGGTATCAAGCACTAATGAGAATAGTATGTTAATATTATGATACGTAATTAGCACTGGCGGATTTAGAGGGGGTTGCAGGTGAAAATTTTACCCCCAAAAAAGGTCATTTTCGACCATTTTCAGGGCTGCAACCCAACCATCCCCCCTTTCTAGATAGAATAGCGCAAAACATTAGTCATGGGAGACTGCTATCCCCCCCCCCCACCCCACCCCGGATTATCAAAAATTTCTTGATCCGCCTATGATAAAATACTTTGGACCATGAACCCATAAACTTTGTGTACATTGATATATAATTTGTATTTAGAATACATCAATAATATATGTATGCACAATAGTTATAGCAAGGATTACCATCTTTATCTCCAATAGATTATAAATAATATTGTTCTCTCGGAGAAAGTTGAGTCGGCATTCTATAGTACATTTACCCCTAGCCAACACCAACACACATCCCTCCCTCCTTTTCTCTTTTCGATTTCCGAGGATCAGAAGAGCTTATATAGTAATTTTTCCCCTTTTCCCGCGTTATGAAATTGAAACGTGAACAATTCAAACTCATACGTCCTTATGAATTTGGGAAATTAAAATAGTATGACTATTATATGACAGTCATTCATGCATGTTTTAATTTCCCAAATACAAATATGTCATAGGTGATACGTATATTTCATTGTTTTCTTCGTGTTCAAATGTCGCATGCAAGTTACGCCTGAGAAAACTGGTGTTCTTGTGGAACATTAGACAATTATGTACATTACTTTTTTAGTTATATCCGTATACGTCACTACATATGCGTTAAATTTATCAACAAAATAGACAGGATATAAAAGATATTGTAGCCCCATTGGTGTTGCCAGTGGCGGAATTAGAGGGAGGGGGGCCGTTTTGGCCACATATTTACTAGTAAAAATCCAGATTTAGCACCAAAAATGGCTAAGTCATTTGGCTAATACACGTGTGCCAACCTACCCCCCCCCCTCTTTTTTTCGGAAATCCTGGATCCGCCACTGGTTGCTATCGGTAGATGGATGATCTAGCTCATGTCAGTAGCGGATCCAGAGGTGAAATGGGATGAGAGACGTATAAGAGACGGATTAAGGGGATGCAAGGGGCGCCCCGGCAGTGACCACTTATTGTACATGTACCTAAAGGTTTATTTGTGTTCTATCACAACAGTAGTACCTTTAAGAACCAGTGGCGGATCCAGGATTTCCGAAAAATAGAGGGGGAAGGGTACATGTGAAAGTCAAGTATTAGCCCTTTATGGCGCCAAATCTTGAGTTTTTTTCATATTGTTTGAGTGTTTTCAACCTTATCATTGATATATGTCTTGTACATTTGTTGTAAAAATTGGGGGGGAGAGATTACCTCCCTCTGAATCCGCCACTGAGAACGACTAGAAAAATTAATCTTTTCTGATATATGCACTTTTTAAAACTGTTTTCAGCTTGTGTGTACTTACGTCACAGACGGTTTTATCCGACAACACCTCTGACAAATTGTACTCAGTTCGTTTATTTTTACCTCAATGAATATATTTTACCTTCATAATGCGTATAACTTGGTGTACAATGTTTACAATCAACAACAATAATATAAAAATTTTTACCAAATTTATCATCGGCACAGATAAAAACGATGAAGCATATGAATGCACTCCAATAGAACATGTTTGTAAACGTGTTTTCCCATGCTTAGGGATATTAATAAACAGGATGTAGACTGAATTAAAAAGAGGAGAAAAATTATGATAGTGTTTAAAAGCGTCTCATGTAATTTAAGCTACATTTAACGTATAACTTGTTATTTTATTTATTTATTATTTATTTTTTATTCATTGATGTTAAAAACCACGTATTCTTTCAAAAGAAGAAGTTATTGGCTATCAGATTAAAATACTGAACGAATATTTGAGACAGGCGAGTTACCGCAGCTTCTGTCAAGCAAGCAATCAATTATTTATCAACTTCATTTTTATGAATTCTAACTTATAAACAACAATACTGGTCGCAACATCACAATTACTGATGATAATATAGCTATTGATTACAACATCTATCTAAAAGCAACATTACAATCGGCACCATTACCAGAGGGTTACAGTACCAAAGGTCAATATTACCACTGAGAATGGTACCAGGGGGGATATTACAAATGACAATAGTACCAGTATCGATAATGTTAGCTATAATACTAGAGTGCAATATTATCCTTCATAACAGTGCTTGAGAACTTTTTTATTGCTTAACAACATGCAGGGTACCAGAGGGCAACATAACTATTAACCACAGTACCAGAGGGCAATATTACTATTGGCAACAGCACTAAATAGCAGTAAATGGTGATAATATAAAAAAGAATTATTATCAGTAACTACGGTATTAAAGGCCAATACTACCACCGATAACAGAACCAGAGGGCAATAATACCATTAATCACAGTATCTGAGGGCAATATTACAATTGATACATATTACCATTTGAAACATTACCATTAGAAACAGTTGCTGTGATAGTATTGCGTTAATCAGAATAATGTATAACTAAAGAAAGGCGAAGACAACCTACCTGCTAGACTGACCATGATTATATCGGCCTTATTGGCCTTGCAATGACACTCAGGAGGTTTTTATCTGGAAGGTAATCAAAACTTATTTCCTTGGAAACGCTTACGTATTTCCTGTTTAATTTTTACAATTAATGTTGATCTTTTGGAAATGCGATCTTTTTCCTTGACCTAATTCTTTTATCGCGAAAGAGGGGGATCTTTATATCCCCTTTTAAATACAAGCCTGACTGGTTTTCTATACAATATCGGGAAAATCCGAGGTGTATTCGCCTTGAACCGAGTTTGTCTCAAAATTGTGTCCTATGTTGTCAACACTTGCTTGATGCATTGTTTCAAAGAAGATTGTCCACTTTCTGAGCGTTAACTTTTTAATTACCGACTTTTGCAGGACTACTGCTGGTGACTCGATGAAACTTGGTAAAGATGACATACAAAAACATTCACAAATGTTTTAGGTATCTTTATACTGTCATTTTTTTTATTTCTAGCTGTATAATGCATTAATTTTGAACGTTGTTTTTTTCCCTAATTTTAAGGAAATTAATGTTATCGTAAAGAATTAGATCATAGATATAATTTCTAGGGTTTGGGTTTTTTTTCACATTTTGAAATATTTAAAAGGAAGGAAGGCGCAATATTCAGTGTCGGATCCAGGATTTCCAAAAATATTGGGGGGGGGGGCATGTGTATTAGCCAAACTACTCAGCCGTTTTGGGTACCAGATCTGGATTTTTACTCCGAAATATCGGACGAAATCCCCCCTCTAAATCCGCCACTGATATTGCAGGTTATGTATAGTAAGTCAGAATTCATCTTCAATGCTAATGGAAACATTTTGATGTAATTTTCTAAGAATTTGGAGTATAAACTGTAAGGTACACTTGAAGGCAGATTATCTCAGAAAAAGGCAGATTATTTAAAAACTTTATGGCATTGGTACTGTAATAACCATGAAGCCATTGACACAGTTTTATACTAAAACTAGTAGACCGTGTCGGTTACAGAGCTTATCTTGGAAAATTCTTAACATTACTGGTTATATCACGGTTTTGAAATGTAATAATTAATAACGCTGTGTAAGTATTTAAAATTTGGATCGCGACTATCAGTGAAATCGCAAAAAAAAACCCCCAAAACAATCCAGTACTTTCAAAAAAAAAAAAAAGAAATCTCGTTGACCTTAATCCACGAGCGCCGGTTTTTAAAATAGGTTAAGGGTGGAGAGCCCCGAATTTGCCCTCGTTCTACTGTTGTGTGGCTGTGGTGATTTTCTTTTTTTTTTCAACACGGAAAAATTCAGTATTTTCTGAATGTTTTCAGCATTCGCGGCGGTGCGATTAATCAAACAGAAGAAGCTTACACCCGCAGGGCACCTGGTCTCGCCCTTGATTTCTTTGGATATATGAATTCATCTAGGGTGGTACGTTGCTGTGAATACCGCAGAGACATAAATTGTACTGCTTGCGTCTGCACTTTACATCAATCTCGATTTATCAATATCAACTTCACGAAGAACCTTCGGATCAGCTTCCATTATCAGTTTGAGTGCACCAGGAACCAATGATTACATAATTGATAATCATATTTTGTACCTCTTTATCCATTCATTGGTCGATATCAACCAATCAAATTATTGTGTATCAACCCATGGATTTCCAGAGTCAAAAGGTCAGAAAATCCCCAGTGCTTTCCTAATGCCATCGTAATATGAAATAATTGCGGTAATTATGGAAATGATGTACAACAGCCATTCCTTAGTATGTAATTATTTGACACGATTTCTACTTGGTAATTGGCTTATATATCCAGGGCATAGAGGGGAATCTCCCTTTTCAATTATCACTTCTAAGTTTGGTAAATCTGATTTTTATGCAGAACTTTTAACGTCGCAAAACAAAATCACAAGAAACACCCAAATGCAAATGATACCGTTTTACAAAATGGAAAACTCTTTTGAATATCTTTGGTGTGTTCAAAAGGTAAGTCGCCTTTCAAAATGTAATGGTTACTCATTTATTCTTAATAATGCTTCAATTTCCTTGCCTGCTCCAAGAGTTCTATTGAATTTCTGATTACAAAACAGCTATAGTCGATTTAGCGTTTTACTGGAACGTTCTGCACGTGTAGCGTTTTACTGGAACGTTCTGCACGTGTAGCGTTTTAAAGCTTTCTGTACATTTAACACGTAACTGGATCGTTCTGCACTTTCGGCGCGTTTTGCTGGTCTGACGCTCTGGAGAGCCCTGCATCTTCAGGGAGTAGACTGGCAATGCTTGTCTAGATCCTAAAATATCTTAGCACAGCAAGCAAGAGTAGGTAACTCCAGTCTACTGTAGGGAGTTAGTGATGCCTTCTACACGCTTCAATAGAGCGTTCTTCACGGTGTTCTTTTTGTTTTTGTTTGTTTCTTGTTTGTGATGTTGGGGGTTTTTTTTGAGGGGGGGGCTGGTTGGAGGGGATCGTTTTGGGTTTTTTTTATGTTTCTCTCTCTCTCTCTCTCTCTCTCTCTCTCTCTCTCTCTCTCTCTCTCTCTCTCAAGCGAAGCGAAACCAGTATTTTAATACATGATACTGCAACGGAATATCTAAAACAGATTAAGCATTTAATCTACTTAGAAAGTATAGACTACATTCGTGATTTAAACAGTGTAATACTTTGCACATATAATGATACTTTATTTGCTTAACTTCCTCTTCTTAATATCTAACCTTCCGGATGATGGATGGTTTTACTAGAAAGCGGGGATTCAAGTGGGTTTACTGAGGCATTATCCTATACGGAAACCGTTAATCATGATAGCGAGCTCCACAAGTTATCTTCTCTTTGTTGTCAACATTACATCCTTCCTTCCTATTTTTTTTTTTTTTATTTTGTTCAGTTTTTGTTCAAGACTAAAAAGTTTAATGACTCTTATTGGACTTTATATCGAGGTTAAAATTCCAAAGTTGATATATATACTTATGTCATCCTAACCGTCGCCATTTGGGTGAAATATCAGTGGTGGATCCAGGATTTCTGAAAAGGGGGGGGGGGGGCAAATGGGTTTTAGCCAAACTTCTCAGCCATTTTTGGTGCAAAATCTGGATTTTTACTAGTAAATTTGTGACCAAAAGGGCGGGGGGGGGCGGCCCCCCTCTAAATCCGCCACTGAATATTCCCGGCGCGACGTAAAACAATAATATATCTATCTATCTATAGAAGCTACAATTAACTCTCTCTCTCTTTCTCTCTCTCTCTCTCTCTCTCTCTCTCTCTCTCTCTCTCTCTCTCTCTCTCTCCATGTTGTCATCATAATCATTATCATCATCATCATCATCATCATCATCATCATCATCATAAAATTATTAATTTACAATCATTTGAAAAATGTGCAAACTCGATAATCGGTCGTGAGAAAAAATTAAGGGGAAATAGTTGGGGAGCAAAAGGTAAAAATGTTTCGTATTTTTCCTATGCAATTGTAGGAGATATTGAAAAAGGAGTAAAATTGATCATGTTTTCCATTCTTACCGTCAGACATCGTCTTGTTCATAAAATTTATTCTCGTGATCGGAGTGTGAATCTAGTTTATTTGACAGGGTCGTGTACATTTAATATGAAATAGAAATACTTTCACATAAAACAGCGTTTATCTAATCCTATTTTCACTATGAAACTGGCAAAAAAAAAAAAAACAAAAAAACGTAGGAGCCTCAAAAGGCTTATCTCCCTTGACCCCTACCAGGATCGACCGAGACCCAAAGGCGGCACAGATCCAAAGCCAGTTTCGTAATTTTATTACCCTCCCCCTTCTTTTACATCAATACTATATCCACTTTTATTTTATCCTTACATGCGATTTACATCGTATTGAAACACCAGTTCTTCTTTGTTGTAATCGTAATGTTAATATTGAAGTGTAGAAGAGCAGTATAAAGGGTCATAATGTACGTCTTAGAAAATAAGTGAAATCAAAGAAAGATAATTCTTGTAAACTGTTGGGTTTTTTGTGGAAAAGGGAAAAGGGGGAGGGGAGGGGTGTTTTGTTTGGTTGGTTTGATTTTTTTTTCTGGGTTTTGGGGGTGATTTGTGTTTTGTTTGTATTTGTTTATTTTTTGTGTTTCTTTTATTTATTATTATTATTATTATTATTATTATTATTATTATTATTATTATTATTATTATTATTATTATATATATATATATATATATATATATATATATATATATATATATTATATATATATATATATATATATATATATATATATATATATATATATATATATATATTTCTTTCTTCATTCTTTATCAGTTATATCGTGAAATGGAAGGTAAAATTACCGACAACAAAGTTATGTAGATTTTTTTCGCGGGGGGGATTGTTTCTTTTTTTTTTTTTACGTCATGCCAAGATTATTTCACTTATATAGTGACAGCATATACTGGTCCCATTGAGCAGAAATTAAAACATTGAACGGACCCATACTGTGACACGTGAACTCCGCTTTGACTGACTCATTCGAAAAACAAGATACAAAGGAGCGACCTGTCTGACTCGAACCCATGACCTTGCAGCCGGAGCAAAGCACGCTATCAGGCTACCAGCTTAGTTACATTCTAACGATTATGTAGAAAATAAAATTAAATACAACTTGATACCAGTCGACTTTTGTTTTTCTTATAGATAAACTTAGGGAGCAATCATCTGATGTTTATCAAAAGGGGTGGGGTGGGGGTAGGAAGACTTTTGTGGATCGGAATATTTTTTTTTTTGCCAATATTAAGAGCTGAATTATTAATATCATTTTTTGCCACTTATTCATGAAATTTAGCGTGCGTTGGAAGATTGAAGGGGGGGGGGGGGGGTTAGAAGTACGAAAATTTTCGGCGGCCCTTTATTTATTTATTTATTTATTTATTTATTTATTTATTTATACCCAAGATTTCCAGCAGCCCTTCGGACTATAGTTATATATACTACACCTCCAAATTCATCGACCCCCTGTCTGGATTTGTTTAAAGTTTTCCTGTCCCCATAAAATCAAATGGTTGCTCCCCTTCATACATTTCGCAGAAGCAATATATCATATATCATATACATGGCTATCGAAATTGGAATTTATCAAGTGAAAGCAAAGGTTTCGGCGGAATGAATATGGAAAGACTGATTTACCGAATTATACATTTTTCTACGGCAATTTTCTCTAAAAAATTATGAAATACATAACCTTACCAAATGGAAAGCAACAGTTTTCAAAAGAATTACTCCATTTTTCAACGGGTGCGGGTAGATCTTCACATAAACAGCTTTGTTATTACGTCCGTCATGAGACAATAATACACTACCAAAAGTAAATCGTCCAATGAAATCGTTGTAACATCATCCATATATAAATCGTTTACTTACAAATTTTTGCTGAACTCAATACGAAATATGTGCGAAATATGTACCGTCAAATATAGAATATATATATATATATATATATATATATATATATATATATATATATATATATATATATATATATATATATATATATATATATATATATATATATATATATATGGGGGGGGGCGGTTTAAAATTAACAACAAGTTGTTTTCTGGAAAAATGTTTCCTTTTGTTCGGCTAGTCTGGGTTCGGCGCCATAAACAGAAAATACTTGTGTCAATTATTTCATTTTAATTTATTCCTTTATCAAACGTTCAAATATCTTATCATGCAAAATGGTTTGATTCTATTTATCGATGGAATAAAACTCAATAAATCCAAATCCCAGTTAATAATTCATTGTTGAACAGAAGAATTAGAAATTATGAATTTAGAGTTTATGGCACCGGAGCCTGGTATCTAGGACCCCATTGAACTTTTTGTTTCCATAGAGGTACAAAAACTCCAGAGGATTTCCGGGTGTCAGACTTCTGTTTTTTGAAAAAGGACTTTTGTCAAAGAATTAAATGGAAACGTAACCAATAGACGTTGACGATGTGACGTTGATTCAGACAATAATAAAACAAGTATCATGAAATAGAAACAGCATGGTACAGATTTTAAATATTAATCGGTGAATAATGTTCACCGACATCATAGGCATGACATGACATTGCAATTAGATCCTGAATACAGATTACCTGTTCGCTTATTTTAAATCGAGATCCGGATATTATGCAATAAAGATATATAGTATCAGGTAACGTTTTCTGACCTTCATTTACCATTCGCATGGATACCTGTAGATATTTAATTCACCTATGTCATATACCGCGGTAAATAGGACCAATGACGTCACTCGTGTCATCTCGAGTATATAATGAACATTGTTGAATGACTCTGTAGATCTATGTGGGAGTGTTTCAGTTCTGCATTGGATGCCTTTATTTATTTTAGCATTACATCGCCCCATTCAGGGAGTGCCTGCGCATACATAAAGAGTTCCAAAGTATCCTGATAAGGAATCAGAAGCGAATGAAATGAAACCGCTTGTAAAATATATATCTAAAATTTTGTTTTTAGTTAAGGAATTCTTCTGGGGTTTTTTTTCTGTTTTACTGATTTTTTATTTTCATTGGGGTGTTTTGGGGGATTTTCCCCCTTGCTTTCTTTTTTTCTGTTTTTTTTTTAGGGGGGAGGGGTACTTTTTATTTTATAATTGATTTTAATTGCTTCTCCCCCCTTTTTTTCTATTTTGTTTGTTTGTTTCGAGTTTGTCTCTTTTCTTCTTTTTGTTTTGCCATTTTATTTCATGAACTTTTGTTTTCGTCTAGTTATCTGTAGAAAGTTTATTTCTGTCACCAATCATTCTCTGAGTTCTAAGGCCAGTGGGAAAGTATTTGTGTTTACCTGCCAAAGGTATGTGGATGTCTGCTGTACCTGCGGTTCCCACCAATCAAGGACAGATTACTCACTTGGTATCGCAATCCATATCAAATCCCACGACCCGTGTTCAATTCCGACTCTCGACTCGCATTTTTCTAAAGTGGTTCATCAAATTTGCCCTATCATTCCTATGGATGAGAAAATATAAATCGCGGCCCCGTCTGATGGTAAACCGTGCGTTGTCACATAAAGGCCGTTCACTGCTTTGGGATGGTCCGTTGGTAGAACAAAATAATAAAGCAATGCACCAGACAGGTGCCGTCACCTTGTAAATGAAATAATCATGGTTTTAGTGTAAAACAATAACAAAGTCTTTATACCTCATCATACAAGTGGTATTATCCTCATCATTCTTTTTAATCAATAGCTAAACAAATAATAATGAGGTTATCTGTGTCGTTATTCAAGTGGTATTATCTTTCAAAACATAATTGTGGTATAATTGCCACTTTGAAACGCTGTTTAGAATGAAAGACGCAGTTTGTTTGAGATCTTTGAGAGAATTATGAATATATTATCAGAAAGACTTTTCCTTATACGCCTAAATCCTGATACAGGATTTGGAAATTATGAATATGTGTATAAATCTTTTGATATGTTGTTAACTATAATATTATATTATATTATATTATATTATATTATATTATATTATATTATATTATATTAGAGAGAAATCATAATTTCACTGGACGCCGGTGTGGCTCAGTGGATGAGGTGTTCGGCTCGTGACCTAGACGTCCCGGGTTCGATTCCCGCCCTGGGCACACCGGTGTGGTATCTTTCAGATGAGATAGTAAAACCCGAGGTTCCGTGTCACGGTAGGCGTGGCACGTAAAAGATCCCTCACTGCTTCGGTTTGGTCCGTTGCAAGGTATTAATTTCTATGCGTCAAGCAGATGCAGTCGCCTTATACGTGAAATAATCGTGGAGTGACGTAAAACAATAACCAACCAATCATAATTTCACTGGGCGCAGTAAAGTAGACACCACATCCATATCCTGGTTACGACCCTGTCGTCGCTCTTGTGAAATATCAATTACATAATCTCAATCTGCAGTTTTCTTATATCTTCAAGAACTAACAATCATTACGTACATCGCAATGCATTTCACCATACTTTACATTGTAATTGACGGGAGTTTAAACAGCGAATGGGGAGTGGACCACAAATTCAAGGTATTATTGTTACATGTTAACCGCAGTGTTGCACGAATTACTATGGACAGATAGAGCACAGCGCACGATTTAGGACGTTTGGATTTATCCCTGGGTCCACTAGACCGTTATAAGGGTATGTTTACGTCATAGTTTTACTTAAGTTTAATACTATTCAACGTCACTTTTATCTTATTTTAGTGAGAGTATGACATGGGTATACTTAGTACGGATGTTCCGACTTGAATTTTCGTGACTTATGTCACAGTAAGACAGGCGCATAACCGCTTCATCATCTCTCGTGAATATGCTGTCACGGAATATTGAATGTAGCTTGTATTTCAAAATCAGTTCTATGATTTTTGATTTAAAGAAAAAAGTCGCAGTTGAGATCTATTTTTTAAAAGTTCTTACAGCGTGAAAACAAAAAAGGGTAAATATATGTTTAGTTAAGGTGTTTTCTGCTGCATGTAACTCGTGTTTCAAAATCATTTCTATGACTTTTTATTTAAAAAAACGCTGTTGAGATCTATATAAGTATCTACAAAAAGAAAATATAAAGGGTAAATATGTGTATCGCTAAGGTGTTTTCTATATATGCATCTTCATCAGAACATCCTGGTTCTCCTTCACAAGTTATTTATGTCGCCGACAGATGTTCTACATTCCTGATCCATTCAGCACAGTACTGTATCTATTACAATGCTTTTTAGTGTCATGCATAACTTGCTGGGTATAGGGTTAGTGACATTCACTAGTACAAAAAAGGGTATGAATTATTTATTTTCATTCAATATTAATATTGATTTTATTATTTAACACACCATTAAATGTGAACATGACAGAATTGATCAGTTCAAATAATGCTGAACGAGCAATCACTTCTTCTTTTAGTCATAAGTACATTTATAACTATTTGTATGAAGTATAATTCAGTCGATACGTGAAGTAGTAATATTCATTTTCAATTTAAATGGCAAAGATTATATAAGACCCGAGGCATATATATTAGCCCAGGCACGGATCCAGAAATTTTTTCGAGAGGGTGTCCATCTCCAATGAATTTTCCGAGAGGGTTTTGTGTATATGATTACTTCTTTTTCATCGAAAAATAACAAGAAAAGTCATTTTCGCCGAATTTCAGGATGGGTCCAGACCCCCCGGTCCACCCCTCTGGATCCGCGCATGTCACAGACCTAATGCTCCAAATAACAGATTTATCCTAATACCCTACATACGAAAGCCTTGATATAGATCTGGATTCGAAACACATTTTAGAGGGATACAATACTCTTTACTTCTGACGATATTCTTTTTCGAATGAACATTTGGTTTTTTACTGAAACTTTTGTAATACATTTGTACAATTCCTTGTCAGTATAGATATTTAAAGCATATGTTATGGCATATTTAAAATTTTTTTAATATATCGAAGGGTAATGAATACGGTAAGTTATGGGAAAAAGTAAAACATGACATTTTAATCAAAAAGTAGGAAACAGATTTATTTTAAAACAAATGCGTAAAATATGATGAATGTTCGTCAAGTATGTCCGTATCTATGACGCAATACTCTCCATGATCTAGTCTCTCTCTCTCTCTCTCTCTCTCTCTCTCCCTCTCTCTCTTATTTTCTTTTTCTTTCATTCTTTTCATTCTTTTTTGTTGTTGTTGTTGTTGTTGGAAAGGGGGGTGGGTATCAAACACAAACGAAACGGGCAAATACGTACTTCTTTCCCAAGCCTACGTTTTAAACGTATTTACTTTCTAACATGTCTGTGTTAAAATGGATATATGTATGTATATTTATTTAACTTCTTCATATATAAAGTTTTTAGTTGTAGATTGATATTTTAAAACAAATAATATGTATAAATCTAAACGCAAAAAAAAACTGTAAACTTTTAAGGAATGAAACATATCACGTGATGTACGAATAAAATATGTAAACGTATAAACGAGCAAAATGTGTATAACTATTACTGAATAAAATTTCAAATACGAATGAAATATGTAAACTTACACCGAGAAGACACACATACCTATAAATGAATACAATTTATATCAGTATGTTGTATTGACAAATATTTGACATCAGTATGTTGTATTGACAGGTATCTGATATGACTGTGTTGTATTGACTGGTATCTGACATGATTGTGTTGTATTGACTGATATCTGTTGTACTGACTGGTATCTGACATGATTGTGTTGCATTGACTGGTGTCTGACATCATTATATTGCATTGATTGATATCTGACATCCGTGTGTTGTATTAACTGGTATCTCATAGCAGTGTGTTATATTGACAGGTATCTGACACCAGCGTGTTGTATTGATTGGTATCTTCCATTAGTGTGTTGTATTAACAGGTATCTGACATCAGTATTTTATATTGACAAGTATCTGACACCAGCGTGTTGTATTGACTGGTATCTGACAGTACTGTGATGTATTGAATGGAATCTGATATCTGTATGTTATATTGACATATTTCTGACACCAGTGTGTTGTATTGACTGGTATTTGGTATCAGTGTGTTGTATTGACTGGCATCCGACATCGGTATGTTATTTTGACACTAACATCATTGTGTTTTGACTGGTATGTGACACAGACATGTTGTATTGAATGATATTGGTATCTGTTATCAGTGTATTGTATTCACTCTTGTTTGACATTGGTATATCGTATTGACTGGCATCAATAATCAGTGTATTGTATTGACTCCTATTTGACATTAATATGTCGTATTGACTTGTATCTCTCTTCAGTGTATTGTATTGACTCCTGTTTGACGTTAGTATATCGTGTTGAATGGTAATCTGTTCAGTGTATTGTACTGACTCCTACCTCACTTTAGTATGTCGTATTGACTTGTATCTCTCTTCAGTGTATTGTATTGACTCCTATTTGACATTAATATGTCGTATTGACTTGTATCTCTCATCAGTGTATTGTATTGACTCCTATTTGACGTAAGTATATTGTGTTGACTTGTAATCTGTTCAGTGTATTGTATTGACTCCTACCTCACTTTAGTATGTCGTATTGACTTGTATCTCTCATCAGTATATTGTATTGACTCCTATTTGACATTAATATGTCGTATTGACTTGTATCTCTCATCAGTGTATTGTATTGACTCCTGTTTGACGTTAGTATATTGTGTTGACTGGTAATCTGTTCAGTGTATTGTACTGACTCCTACCTCACTTTAGTATGTCGTATTGACTTGTATCTCTCATCAGTGCATTGTATTGACTCCTGTTTGACATTAGTATATCGTGTTGACTGGTAATCTGTTCAGTGTATTGTACTGACTCCTACCTCACTTTAGTATGTCGTATTGACTTGTATCTCTCATCAGTGCATTGTATTGACTCCTGTTTGACATTAGTATATCGTGTTGAATGGTAATCTGTTCAGTGTATTGTATTGACTCCTACCTCACTTTAGTATGTCGTATTGACTTGTATCTCTCATCAGTGTATTGTATTGACTCCTATTTGACATTAATATGTCGTATTGACTTGTATCTCTCATCAGTGTATTGTATTGACTCCTATTTGACATAAGTATATCGTGTTGACTTGTAATCTGTTCAGTGTATTGTATTGACTCCTACCTCACTTTAGTATGTCGTATTGACTTGTATCTCTCATCAGTGTATTGTATTGACTCCTATTTGACATTAATATGTCGTATTGACTTGTATCTCTCTTCAGCGTATTGTATTGACTCCTGTTTGACGTTAGTATATTGTGTTGACTGGTAATCTGTTCAGTGTATTGTACTGACTCCTACCTCACTTTAGTATGTCGTATTGACTTGTATCTCTCATCAGTGCATTGTATTGACTCCTGTTTGACATTAGTATATCGTGTTGAATGGTAATCTGTTCAGTGTATTGTATTGACTCCTACCTCACTTTAGTATGTCGTATTGACTTGTATCTCTCATCAGTGTATTGTATTGACTCCTATTTGACATTAATATGTCGTATTGACTTGTATCTCTCATCAGTGCATTGTATTGACTCCTGTTTGACGTAAGTATATCGTGTTGACTGGTAATCTGTTCAGTGTATTGTATTGACTCCTACCTAACTTTAGTATGTCGTATTGACTTGCATCTCTCATCAGTGTATTGTATTGACTCCTATTTGACATTAATATGTCGTATTGACTTGTATCTCTCATCAGTGTATTGTATTCACTCCTGTTTGACGTTAGTATATCGTGATGACTGGTAATCTGTTCAGTGTATAGTATTGACTCCTATCTCATACTAGTATTTCGTATTGACTGATATCTGACATCAATATATAGTATTAACTGGTGTTGTGTTGTGTTGACAGCTCTCTAACACTGTGTATCGTCAGAATGCTGCGTTCGGGTCTCTGATATCGATGAACTGCTTTTTTACTAGTTTTTGACATCATCCCGATATATTGATATGTTTCTGACATCAACGCGTTATATTGACGGTTTTAAAGATATTAACGCGTTATACTACCATCGTTTGACAGTTTGCCGATGCTATTATTTCACTAAAGACAATAGAGATATACAAACATACATCTCTAATAATCGTTAATAAAAGTCTTAAGAGGAAATTTACATGATATATGAGCCAACACATCGGAAACGGAAACGCCTTGCTTTAGCACTCCTTCATGACTTCTATCATATTTCTTTGATGAATCGTTATCGACGCAGCCAGTACTATGCTGTATTTATTCAGTCTCTTTTACAAACCATGATCATTAAAATTTAGGTGTTTATAGATGTTGTTAAACCTCCATTATTGCAATCCAAATCTAAATATATCATAATCGAGTGTTTGATTTTTATAATATTTTAATAATGCAATGATGCACATGGATGGATGGATGAATGGATGGACGGACGAATGGATAAGTGGCTAGCTGGTTGGCTGGATGGATGAATGGCTGGCTGACTGACTGGCTGGATGAATGGATTTTATTTTGTCATTTCATTTTATTTTATTGCAATAGAGTTTCATCTAGTCACTCTTACTGATGAAAAGATATGCATACCATATCTTCAAACTTATTATGAAGCTGGTGTAGCCTAGTGGATAAGGTGCTCGTCTCGTGATCGAGAGGTCCCGGGTTCAACTCCCGCCTTTGGTGCATCGGTGTTCTGTCTTTCGGATGAGACAGTAAAAACCGAGGTCCCGTGTCACGGTAGGTATGGCACGTAAAAGATCCCTCACTGCCTCGGGTGGGTCCGTTGCAAAGGTCTAAATCTGTATGCATTGCATCTGGCATATGCCGTCACCATATACTTGAAATAATCGTGGAGTGACGTAAAGCAATATTCAATCAATTAATCAAACTAATTATGTAAGTATGTAATACAGACGGCAAATGCAATGAGATACAGTAAGTGTCATGAAATACAGAAGTGCCATGAGATACATTAAGTGCACATATTTATTATGCTACCTCAGTATCCTTGATATTTTAACCTATGACAGCTAAATCAATCTTCGTTATACACTATCAGTAAACCACAGTTGACAAGCCTTCACTGTTAATAAGATATTGTTGAAGTATTGATGGAAAGAGGCTGTATTGTTTAAAATACAATGTTCATCACTGATATCGGTCTCAGACTTGACGAATCCCGTTTTATCTGTCTTCTTCTCTAACAGCATGCGCAGTCAATAACCGGAAGTTTGTTTATCGCCGGTCGCTTACTTTGATAGATGATTTGCTCTGAACATTAGAATTGAAAACGGTTATAAAAGTTCCGTAATGAGGAGAACATAATGCCTTTCATCAATAACTATAAAATGCAACTCTAATAGCACAACAGAGCTTTTTATGAAGTTTTTATAGGTTTATCAGATTTTGAGCGTCGCTGAGAGAAATCATGCCGACGCCTGTGTTTATCACTACGGATTTTGTCCAAACTGACGTCACAACTCATGCTAGTTCTCTAAAATTACGCTTTCCAATCACCCGGTGTGAGTTGTTTTTTGTGATTGGGATAGTAAATGATCAAATGCAACTTACCCGGTCAGGAAAGTTACCGCCCATGTTTATACGATCCTTGTTAATAATATCTTTATGTATAGCACCTGATAAGAAATAATTATTTACATAACGAAAACTAAGCGTTAAACATAAGGGAAATAAATATGAATGCAAGTTGCAAGTATACTAAACATTCTAGGTCGACAGATATACGATTTACAATGTATATACGAAACAAACTTTTGTACAATGTACACGACAGAGATTGCGAATTTGTCTAATTCTTCGCGTATCGCGGCTGACTAATTTGATGTTGACGATAGCGTTCACATTGCCGCAAATTACCACATCCCACTTCACCACCGCGATGGTCAATCGTGGCGATTCACCGCAACATTGTCGTTGGTTGTGGGTATACACCATATACATGTAACTATTGAACGTACATATATATGTAAGCATCTTTTTAAGATGCTGAGGTGTGACATGAGCGTTTTTTTGCTCGAGGACTGTGTGTTTTGCGCTATTTCTTTTCATTTAAAGCTTTTATTAATTATCACAACATTTGCAAAAATCATTCTGCAGTGTGAAATCAAAGGACTGGAAGTCCTGAGAGTCGGCTATCCTGATTTTATTAGGTAATTTTATCTACTATAATGGAGTTTTCGTCACCATTTGACAGTAATGTTTGTGTTACCTTCATATTGATGGACAGACTGACATGGATGGATCTTTTACATTTTAAGACTTATTAAAGGTAGTTAAGCTCAAGAAACAAAATAAAAGCGTTGGTTGTGAGAAATCTGTTTTTGAAATGTGAAAACTCTGTTGCGAGTGGTTCAAAAATTCAAAATTTTTGTAACAGACGGATAGACGTTTTAATAATCCCGAGCTTCCACAGAATAGCGGGAGACAATAAAGAAACAAGTTAGTAACATCCATGATATAACCAAACACTTATATTTTTAAACTATGATGCATTTCAAAATGAGAAAAAGAAAACTTGGGTTGTTTATTCTGTCATGTACAAAAACATCATGTCGTCAATTTGCCTCTGCCATCTCATCGCATTTGATTGGAATTTATGGCACTTACATTGTCGTTGTACCTAGGTGCAAAATACTAATAAAATCTGCTCTCTTCATACTGTCGTACAGCAAACAGTTTGTCTGTTCCCGAAACGAAAATTCAATCAGCAACAACACAGCACCACGTACGTAACATTATGTTGTTGTTATCCGAGTCATAGCTAAGCCAAGGGCAACCCTCTGTCCAGTGGGAACATAAATTACGACTTCACTTATGATCATAATAACGTTTGTTAACGTCTATCATATTAAAAAGATACAAAGGAGAAGGTTCATCAACTATCAATTTTGGCCCTGTCTCTGTTTCTTATTAAATTTTCAGGGATATATATACAATATTTCTACTTTTTAAAAAACTATATTTTACAAAAATCGACTGAAAATCAAGTGAGTAATGTTTATCAAGAGAACGTAAGGTATGACGTTTAACTAAAGTATTTTGACGTCATGACGTTCGAAAAGAATGCGTACTGTCGTAAAGGAATTTGTTTCCGTGTTCGTTAAGTGTTAGACGGTAGAATGGAATTTCAAGTCATATTCAAAGCTTGTGTTCCGATTCAGTACAGACATCATCATGAGTTTTAAGGAAATTCTTGGACATAGCAGACTTTTTGCTGAGTGTGACGTTCAACAATACATACACCAAACAATTTACATGTACTTTCGTTTTGGTCGAAGACTCGCGCCTATATATAATTTCTAGAAAATCATCGTTTTACGCGTAATTTTAAAGGAAATTTCCAATCCGTCATTGGTTCTCGGTAATACAATGTCATAACGCGCTAATATACAATGCAAACTATAATGGTATATGGACATCCGTGGGATGAACTACATATTAAAATATGTTACAGTGTTATAAGGGAAATTTGAAAATTCAGGTATACACAGGGCTCATAAATGTGGTTGCTGAACCTTCTCCTTTGTAAAAAAAAATCCCCAACTTTAGTCAAAATGTCGTTGTTCTTCCATGACTTCCAGATCATGTTCCCATTCTAAAAGTAATGTCATTGGATAACTTTTGATACTCCTGATCAAAGGTTATCACATGATCACATTGATCAGGAATATCAAAAGTTATCGAATGGCAGTAGAATTTAAGAGCCCATTAAATGTAACAGTTAACAGGGCACCTTGCTTTATTAATGATATATATCTGGTTTAACATATCAATATCACAGAATTAAAATATTGTCGTAAATACATTTTCACAATGTATTGACATTATCAGAGGAAAGGCTGGAAGATCTATCTTTATTTATCTGACCTGTGTGACAAAGAATGGTAACATTCTCTATATAAAACGCATTCATTCACAACTCAGGTATAAAAATCAAATTGGATTCCTGAATTTTATGAATTTATATTGCTTAAATCGGTTTAGAATGCCTGTAAAATGGTAGAATGCCTGTAAAATGGTAGAATGCCTGTAAAATGGTAGATATGATGATACATTGTTTCTGCAACTTGAAAAAATGAGCCTATTATATATTGTATACACAATGATCCATAATGCTTTGGAGAAAATTTAATTGAAATATCCCGATAAACACATACCATACAAATTATCAGGGCAAACTGTCGGTTGGGAGAATTCCGCACGCGAATATAATTGACAGTGATAAAGAATATGTCATTTTAAAGTAAAGTCAAGGCTTGTTGCAAATTGTAAGACATTAAAAATCAATTGAAATCTGAGTAGAAGACTGGTTCAAAGACATAAAAACTTAAAATAATTGATATAAGGGAGAGTTCTTAAGAGTTCTTTAAAACTCTTTAGTGTTCTGTTTTTAGTAGCACCAACAATTTTTATGTAATATTCATACGCATATCAAAAGACAAAGCATTTATCCGATAAAAAGTATCCAAAGTAACAAAATTTAACGTATTCGTTAATTTTATGTTGATTGATAGAAACATTCAAGTTTTATTAGGTGTCAAATGGAACTATTTCTTTCAGCGGTGTTGTATTGCTTTAGATGTGTTGTTCCGTCTTGTACGGGGATTCTGCACGACAGGATTGTGTCGGCTTTTCTAATCGACTCAAAAGTTATAGATCCATTATCACAAAAAATATAGATAAGAATTTATGTATCTTAATGTAGTGGCGAAAGTTCATAATAACATTTTCGTTAACATTTTTCCAAATAGTCGTTTGAAATTACGAAACAATTAAAGATGTGGCATTTTAGAAAGAAATTCCGACTGTAGTCGAAAGCCCTTAAATTAGAATTTTGTTTAAAAGACTGTCTTGATAATTCATAGCTTGCTGTAATTTCCTATTCTTTGATTTGACGCCCATCAAAGAAACTATCCAAGCCCATTCTCAAAACTGAGTAAACGTAGTCAAAATATTGCAAGTTTTTGGAGGGTTATTATTCGCTGAATAATCACTAAAGATGTCTTTTCGTCGATCATTTAAACTAGTTAGCCATTTCTACTGTACTACAGTTTACTATACGCTTACAAAGAGTCATCAATAAAAGAGTCTTTATACAGAATCATCTCACAATAAAGATATCTGTTAGCTGACTAGAGTGGTAAATGGCTCAAAATAGAAACATAGGTTATCATTTCATTTTATTGCTACATGAGTATGTACACTTTTAAAAGATTTAACCATCATAAATAAAAATGATGACTTATCCCACACAGAATCACGATAAGTCACCACGAGGCGTCTTACCCCTTAGACAAGCACGCAGGAACCGGGGGCAGCCCTCCTTTTTTAATTCAAGGTCCCCCCCCTTTTTTTTCCACAACCACAACCTCCACCACTTTTGAAATGCTTCCTACGGCCCTGCTGAACATGGTATAATCACTCCATTTTGATCATGTACATGTATCTGTGTATTTTCTATTTTCATTATTAGAAGTAGACGTTGTTCAAATACCGTTTGTCCAAACCCACGTTATCGATCCCGATTGATGACGTAGGGTTTAAATACGTTGATAATAACTTCAACACCCTGAGAGAGACATATCATGAATGAGTGGTTTACACAGACAAATCTAGGCGCAGCGTGATGATTTCTAGAACAATTCTCATGATAAATCTAGGTACTCTATAACAAGTCACCTCGCAGATATTACTCTTGGAAAAAAATACTGCACAGCTAGAAATAAGTTATTTCTGAATCCTTTGCTTTATAACAGTAACGGAAGATTTGCTATTTTGCACCCCATCCCTTTTTTGTTCCTCTTAAGTATCAGTTTGCTTTATTTCAAAGCGTCTGATAGACAAGTCCAAGAACAGACGGCACATCTCTCGAACGGTTCTTCCTCCCGGCCGGGAGCCATCCGTAACACCGAGTTTGTTCTAATACTACATGTACGAACGATGACAGTTAAACAAGGCTCAGATATGAATGTATGAATACCTTAAAACTTTACACGTAAATCGCCAGCGCACGTTTGAAACCGCGTAATTGGGTCAAGAACTAATCCAACATTAAACATGCATAAGACCGATTATTTTTAATATTTTAGATCCAAAATTTATTTGAAAAGCCGTATTAGCTATCTGAACACTATGCTTCATCATGAAATATATAAAAAGATGAATAAAATCAAAATACGACCTCTTGTTCTTTGAATTTTGGAATTTCCCCTTCGTCCCCAAACTAAACAGCTTTCAGGTCCGGGTCTGGTTTTCCAACACTCAATACCGACACGGTGGGCCAGGAACAGGATCTCAATTCTAAAACACGGATCCAAAACGGACAGTTCTCGAAGCTCGTATTCTAATATATGAATGCAAATACAAGAAGAGGAAGGATGTTTGAAATGTTCTCGTAGGCCATTCAGAAATAACGAGAGAATGTCCATGACAAATGCTCGGAAAAATGTTTCATAAACGTTAAACAGGATCTCTTGGACAATTATTTTACATTATCGTGGAAAGAATTATCATGGCCCGTGCTCCTGGGCGATCTTTGACCAATCAAGCTAGCGGTTATTTCCCATCAGTAGGAATGCAATTCTGCCCAACTATATTCTGTGACAAGCTTGTGCTTTGTTGCGATCTTGTTACAGGGCAACGCCCTATACATATTTACATATTAAACAAAGGAAATAAGCGAATTTGTGGCTACAATAAGTTATTTAGTGGTAAAAAAGAGGTGGAATTAGGGTCCAGTAAAAAGACACACACTTGTCAATGTTACATCCACTGAATAGATTCTTAAGTCCCTGAACATCAAAAAGGGGGAGGGGCAATTTTCCGATAAAGGGTTTCATCACACGGAAGATAGTATTGTTTTAAAAGAAAACCCCTTAAGAAAATACCACAATATTGATTGTTTCTACAAAGAATCGTTATGTATGTACATATTTTCCTCTCATATTGGTCGATGTAAAAGAAAAGGGGGGGGGGGGGGGGGGGGGTTGGTTGTATCGTATACTTCACCATTCACTTGGGTGTTCGTTGGTAAAGAAAGATGTAACTTACTTCATTTGAAATCTATCTGCATCCTATTATTCAGATGTGCTGAATTTGATTTCTATTCAACATTATTATTTGCAGTATGTTCTTAGTCTACATACGGGGGCCTATATATATATATCCATGTATATACAAAAAAGTACAATTCGCTTATAAGATGGACGTATCAGCCTCTAAGTAAATAGAACATAAAGATACAATTGATTGATTTTTGTTTAACGTCGCACCACGAATATTTCACGTATATGGTGACGGCATCTGCCTGATGCGGGGCATACAAATTTTGACCTTTGCAACGGACCCACCCGAAGCAGTGAGGGATCTTTAACGAGCCATGCATACCACGACACGTGGCATCGGTTTTTATTGTCTCGTCCGAAAGACAGGACACTGGCATGGCCAGAGCGGGACTCGAACCACGGCCTCCCGATCAGGAGTCCATCGCGATACCAAGATACAAACATAAATAATTAATTCAAATAAATGAAATAATGAGCAACAAGGAGAGAGAGAGAGAGAGAGAGAGAGGGCCCTCGATGGATAAATGTTTACATAATACAACACAATACAAGCTCCTCAGTGGCAGGAGTAATATTTTGACTTCAACACGATTACCTTTAGCAGGATTAGGCATGATGTTCAGTACAGGGTCCGGCGCCATAAACTGAGAAAATACTTGAAGTCAATTACTTCATTTTAATTTATTCCATTATCAAACGTTCAAATTTAACATATCATTTCATATTGTAGGGAACTTTAATATTAGCAACTAAACTGTCGCACTGATATTTTCATTATTTGACACTTCTTCTATTCTACATTTGGATTTACCATCCCCAGAAAATAAATAAAGAAATAATTGATTGATTGATTGATTGATTGATTGATTCATTCATTTATTTATTATTGTTTTACGTCACTCCACGATTATTTCATGTATATAGTGACAGCATCTGCCTGATGCATTGCATAGACATTTATACCTTTGTATCAGACACACTCGAAGCATTGAGGGCTCTTTCGCGTGCCACGTCTCCCGGTTTTTTTTTTTACTGTCTCATTCGAAAGACAGGACACCGGTGTGTATTTTTAAAATATATTATAATATTTAATATAGTAAAAAAAATCTGTATTTTATTTACATGATGAAATTTGCCGATATGGAAGTTGTTGTCAGAATGTCCATTTGTATGCGTAATGTCAAGCATAGGCAGATCTAAAAAAAATTGAAAAGGGGGGGGGAGTTGCAGTCTCCTATGACTAATTTTTTTTTTTGCACAATTCGGTCTAGTAAGGGGGTGTTGCAGCCCTTAAAAAGGTCGAAAATGGCCTTTTTGGTAAAAATTTTCTCTCCACCCCCCCCTTCTAAATCCGCCAATGTCAAGTATATTTCATTGACTAACACTTGTACACAGCCAAGAATGTCTATACAACAATGAAGGTGTCTCCCGTCGATCTGCGTCCCTATATTATAAATTTCTGTGTTTGACTGTGAAAAACCGAAGATAATGTTTAAAACATGAAAACATCTTGGCATTTTACTAACTTAAATAAATAAAACCCTTCCATCAAAGCCTATGACATAATGTCTAGTAGATTTCGCATAGTTTTGTGACATTTGTGAGCGATATCGATAAATAAATTCTTCCAGTGGAAAGTTGATATATAAATAAAACAGAGTGAACACTATTTTCTCAAAAAGAGTGTTCAGTTTTGTTATCTAGATATCATTAAGATTAGCTCTGTTATTTGCCTTAGCGGTCATTTTAATGAAAGCTCGTCTTAATTTAACAACAGCGTTACATCAACTATACGGTGAGGTCAATTCCCAAGGCAAGGTCTTCCAGACATTCCAGACACAAACAAAAGGCTGTTTTCAGAACACTGTTCATAAGCGAAATCGAACAAACCAAAACGTATGTAAGGAACAGTCTTTATAAACTTATATCATGGTTTCACGTACAGCATTATCAAAGAGATTCCCAACAAATAGTTATATACCTTCTCCCTCCAACAACTCTTTCAGCGCTATCGAACACTCGGAAATCGTATTACGTCCTCATAATGGAGACAGACTCAGTGTCAATAAATACGGATTATAAGGTCATGGAGCAAAGATAAAATGTCTCTATGGATATTGAACGTTTCTACTTCTGAATGCAGGGAGATTTATGTCTAAGTTAATTAGATTCATGACTCATGAATCAAGTTATGATACCAAATTCGCATAAAATAAAACTCCGTGGAGTAGAGTGTTAATATTTTGTTCCCGTTTTCTCTCGTCCTATCGACACGCAACAAGAAAATTGTTTACAGTTTGTGTAGAGTATACAAATTAGTATCACAAATGGTTATATTTTAGGCACGATATCTCGTGCAGTATATTTTAGGCACGATATCTCGTGCAGTTTTATCTCATATCGTTTACACGATAGGGCGAAATCTCTTATGTAGTGTTATAAAACATTACACGGTCGGGGTGAGAAAACTGTATATATTTATGTAAAGTATACAAACTCTCCATCAAATAATGATTTCATTAAAGGCATAACATTTCGTGCGGTTTCATCTTATATCATTACACGGTAGGGCGATATCTCGTATGTAGTGTCATCGATCGTGATTATACACGGTAAAGGTGATATCTCAATGAAGCACAATCACACATGATGGTAGGGTCGTTACCTCGTATGGACTGCCATTACCCCTGATTACACAGTAGGGGGTGATGTCTTGTATATAGTGCTTACACGCATGATTACACGTTAGGGACAGACCTAGGGATTGCTACCATTCATGATTACACGGTATGGTATAGTACCTCGTATGGATTGCTTAAATTCATGATTACACGATAGAGAATGGTACCTCGTATGGACTGCCACCATTCATGATTACACGGTATGGTATAGTACCTCTTATGGATTGCTTCCATTCATGATTACACGATAGAGAATGGTACCTCGTATGAACTGCCACCATTCATGATTACACGGTAGGTATAGTACCTCGTATGGATTGCTTCCATTCATGATTACACGATAGAGAAAGGCACCTCGTATGGACTGCCACCATTCATGATTACACGGTAGAGGAAGGTATCTCGTATGGATTGCTACCATTCATGATTACACGGTATGGTATAGTACCTCGTATGAACTGCCACCATTCATGATTACACGGTATGGTATGGTACCTCGTATGGACTGCCACCATTCATGATTACACAGTAGAGGAAGGTACCTCGTTCGGACTGATACCATTCATGATTACACGATTGAGGAATGTAGCTCGCACGGACTGTTACCATACATGATTACACGTTAGAGGAAAGTTACTCGTATGCACTGCTACCACTCATGATTACACGGTAGAGTGTGGTACCTCTTTTGTATTGCTACCATTCATTATTACAGGATAGGTGCCCATCTTTATATTGAATAAGCATTATATTACAGTGGCACAGAAAATAAATCAAATGTGGGCAGGAATGAAATCAGTTTTCCACATCTAAGGAATAATTCAATGAACAAAATAGGAGGGGGAGGGGAAAGCTAGATAAATTAAATATTGCTAATTAATTATACAATTATAACATATCTCTTTTCAAATTGACATCATATTTTCAATGTAGGGAAAAGTACGTGCAATATCATATGATAACATGTAGTTTACAAAAATACCATTACAACCAGCTTGGGAAGGGATTTTCAGAGAGACTAATACTTTATCGAGATAAATGACTCAGTTCAGCTATTTATGCTTCTTAAAGTCATAATCTGAGTTATTCCGCGACAGTAGAAGCTGAAGGACACTCGGGATTAAGATCGGTTATATTTTTCAAAAATTGTATTAATTGTCTGTCGCCTGATTATTTTAGATGTCATTTTAATCAGTATATCCCCCATTGCTTCTCTGTCCGCTGATGAGTTCAGCATAAAGATAGATGAAGGCTGTAGTAACGCCGTGGTTTGTCATATGCCAATGAATACCGGCTGTGCATGCGCTTGTTGGATAATTGCGGCTATTGATCTCAACGTAACCATTCTCCACCCAGAGAGAGGTACCCTGTATGTGATACAAGTGCGAATTTAATTCTCCAATATCATAAGGCGGGAGGTACTCAGCCGTTTTGGGGGAGTCGTGACGTACATAGCACTCTCGCTATAAATGAAACATTTATGGAGGAAATGTCTATATAAAGGATTGTAAGGTGTATCTTTGGTGATGGCATGGATTATGACGGGATAGACGAAATGAATGATGTCGTTCTGATTCAAAAGTAAAGGTACGTACCCGTAAGTTTGTAAGTCAGTGGCTTTGGAAGCAAATCAAAAGGGGGAGGGGCAAATTTACATATATTTAAGGAATAATTCCAGAAGCAAAAAAAAAAAAAAACAAAAAAGAAGAAGAAGGGGGGGGGGGGATAACTTGTGGTCTTTACTTGTATAAATATAAAATTTGCCATCGGAATCAACTTTAGAGCGTTTAGATATGATTTTTAGAAACACTATATTTATATATATTATATATTTTATATGATGTATTATACAAATTTTTATAATTATTCACTACTATTTGATTATCATGTCCACATTTGGGAGTTTTCTTTTTACTTGAACATAAAATAAAAATAAGGGAGGGGGTTTGCCTCGGTTCCTACACATACGAAAGGTAATCGAGAATACAGAAGCACATGTTATTACTTACTGTAGTGTACACAGAATAGGAAGGTATATTAGAAGTTGTAGTATACAAAGATGTCTGACCTGGTCGGGACAAAAAGACCTGTTATGAGCCTACCAGATGGGGTTTCGGGGAGGGGGGGGGGCTTTTCTGCCAATAATGAATTGTCAGCGCCGCATAGGTATATAATTTCTGTTTGGAGTTAAAAAACAGCATCTCTGCAATTCATGTACCACTCCTTACATTTGTTTATTTGCTGAAAGCTAGTAAAATACAAGAGGCGGAACTTGACTTGCGAAGATGAAAAACCAGAGGCACTGTCGAGTTTGATGCTCTACCGGTCTAGGCACTGGAAAACATTTTGTAAAGGAAAACATTCTGTCTTTTTTGACATTGATAGTTCTGTCAAAGTTTGGCGGATAAAGACTGTATTATCTTTTCTGTATTCGTATTTCCGGACATCAGTTCATTTTTCCTATGAAGTTTCATCAAAATCTCTACAAAAATCCATCGATATGATTTTCAAGACAACCACCATGGTAGCTTTTTCATAATTACAGGACACAGTTTTTATGGATACAGAAAAAATCTTATATAAAACCATTTCAGGAAAGACGTGAGCTTTGTGTAAAGGCGACCTCTTTATACGGCTTGTTATTGGGACAGGTTTCATTCTACGATCAAGTATCATGAAAAGATTTAGTCCGAGATACAGTATGACGTCAGATCTCGCAGAATGCGACTTTGCATTTGTAACGAATGACAAAGAAGCCGAATTCGAGTTTGCCTTGTGTTTTTGTTTATAAAAATGTGCCAGCTGCTGAAGTGTTACGAATGCAAAATCGCGAGATCTGACGTCAAACTGTATACACAAATGGCGAAGTGGAGAATCTTGTTGTGTTTTCAGATAAAACGGCAGCTAGCAGAGGTTTTAGATCTTATTTGGAAAAGATATCTTTATGATCGAATAGGTTAAATGTTCATTTATTGGAATATATAGGTTGCAAGTTCGCTATGCAAACGTTTATTTGTCGCCAGAGGCTTTTACATCCCGATACCGGCTAGTATTGATGAAAATTCCAATTTTTGATGAACAAACTCTCTCCCACAAACCACGGATATCAAAAGTGGGAGAAGGACAGAGAATCTGGGACAAGAAAAGATCATTCTTGTAAAGTTCACCAACATTATTAAAATTTAAAAATATATGGAGATTCAAACTTTCTTGATCAAGTAGCTTTATATCGGATGACACAAGTAAGTCATTCTTGTAAATGTACCACTCCCCATTATCCAGAAAAAGAAAAGGGGGATTGTGTTCGAGGATAAAAACTCAAATCGAAGATACACAACTAGACCACATATCTGACATATTGAGACTATGGTTGACTTCCTGCTTTGCTTAGTCCCCGAGGGGTAGTGATCAAACAAACCGGACTGCCGGACAAACGACGGGGTGTTGCATGAGCTGATCTGGTCTTTTGGCCAACAGAGCTGGCCAACACTGGCAACAGGGCTGATACTGATATGCAGGATAAAATTAAATTACCTGTAACGTGAAGATTAGATGTGGGTATATGTGTGCCTCTAAGCATTTGAGTCAAACCTGCTTTAAAGACCACCTGTATCAAGCAACCACCTGTCTTTGACTATAACCTTTTTTGCCCGCTACATAATAAAACTTATTCATATATGCTACAAATCAATACACAGACTATGACTTAAAGTCTTCTCATATCAAAGATAATTATGGTCAGATGAAATTTAACCATTAGTTAGCTTAACCAGTGTTTAAAGTTTCGAACAACTGTCCCCTGAATGGTAAGGTCGCCTGCATTAAGCGGCCAGTTTTTACCTTCCTTTTATTGACCGCTCAATATAGGTTTAATTATATTTCTACGTCGATGTGTAAATTTTGGACGCTTATTAAGACGGATGTAAATTATTCATTGAAATTCATAAAGGGAAGAAGTTGCTGATGGTACTATTTTGTTTTAAAACAGGATTGTCGCTGTTGTTGATGTATGTATATACACAGGACAGAAGAGCATATTAAAAGATGTTATATTCAGGTTGTTTTCTTACATGAAATCTGCGTTGACCTTACAAGGGCGATGAGATAACTCTTGCGTATAAACACTATGATTGATTGAACAATATGATATTAATACATAACTCGAATACTGGTATGCACCGTGTGTTCGACATCGTGTACTTATGACGGAAAATCGAACACTCTGAGTGCAGGGCAGTGATTTATCATGAAATCGTCTGAGATCTTGATTAAACTGTAATAAATTGGGGTCTAGATGTTGATATGAGTTGATGAATACCGACAGACGCCTTAGACTTATTTATCAAACCATAGCCATGCACTCGCCATTAATATTAGGTGTACAGGATTTTTCTTTATGCTTTTGTTTACGATCTGTATAAAAATTCTAATTTATTTCAGATGATATCAGAATTTGTATGTCTTATCTCTGGAGAAGCTTCTTTGATTTTTGATGCCTGAGTCTTCAATTTTTCATCAGAACTGTTGACATTGGTCAAATTTAGATATGGAAGAGTCTCCAAGGATTTCTGCCACCCACTTGTCTTGTCTTGTCCTATCTTTATGTTGATATGTCATATATTTAGGTTGAATTCTCAAATATCATGTTGGCATATTTATGTGATTTTCTTATTAATCGACATAACATGACAAGAAGTGAGTGACAGAAGCGCTACAAGAGATAAAGAGAATCCGGATGTGCGTGCGTGTGTGTGCGTGCGTGCGTGAGCTCATGTCTTAAGATAAAACTAAAGCACTGTGTGGGGGTTATAAACTTTCAGGTTGGGCAAATTAATTAAATTTTCTAAGTTTTTTTTTCAAACCACAATATATTCGTATGAAATGCACACGTTCACGATATCTGAGCTATAAGTCTGTCACTTTTTAATTACAAGGGGAAAAGATGAACTTGACTTAACCAAAAAACAATAAACCCGTTCACTATTAATGCGGGACTAACGTTTTGGTTGGTCAATGATAACGTTTCCTGTAAAATGTTTGACATCGTAATTAAAAAATTGCCTTTGACGTCATTTTGCGGGAAAGAATTACCATATGATTGACCAAGAAATGAAAAATAAAAATATTGGAAGTTATCAATTCAGAAAACATTTACCCCAAAATAAAAATTGCATAAATCCTTACGATTTCAATGAAATCCAGTATTATGCTATATTTTCTTTGCAGATCAGTGCAGACATTTATGACGTCATAAATTTCTTGAATAGACCATATTCCGGTTTTGATAAATGACGACTTTTTTCCGTGCTACATGTACTACCTTTTGGCGTTGTTTTTCATAGTGACGTTATAATGAATCTATGTTATGCGTTATGACGTCACTACGAAAAACAACGCCAAAATGTATTAGCTCGGACAAAAAACAGCAATTATCAAAACCGGAATATGGTCTGTTTATCAAAGTTGCGCAAATGCGGGGTGCAATGTGCGCATAAACAATTAACTAACTTTACCTATAAAACATAAAACATGGTAAAACAATGGGTATAATTCATAGTAATTTTTTCTAAGAATGTCATCATGTGTGATTGGGTGTTACTGACTCCGTTTTATTTCTACTTTCAGATAGTTTTCAACGACTATGAATATGACACCCATTGACAACATTTTCTCTCTTATAGAGAGTGATAAAAACACGACTGATATTAGTTACAACATCCAAGGAAACGGATCGTTTCCACGTGCAACGGAAGTGTTCCAAGGCCAAGATACCATGCGCAGAACTGTGAATGATGTGCTCTTTAAGAAATATCTCATACCTGCATTGATATATGTAATAATATTGTGTATAATAGGAATCCCTGGGAATACATTAGTATGTTATGTTTACCATCAAAAGTGGAGAAAAAGGA